>OZ018382.1:57939970-58674913 GCA_963969555.1 Polydrusus pterygomalis
AGGCTGAAATGTGATAGCTGTTTTGTGACTTGAGTGAAACAGAATGTCATGCATTATACATTTCCCAAATTTTGTCATGATGATTTTTAATTTTTTTTTCTACCTGCTTTAGTCAGATATGTCTGAAGACAATATTAGTCCTAATAAGAAAGACAAAAATTCCGCCAGTTTGAGTCTGTAGATACTTGGTGTGTGTGTATAAACGTCGGGCTAATCAATAATGGTTGACCATATCCATTTTAAATTATTGTAAATAAATAACTAAGTAGATAATCAGAACATTTTAAGGTACCGTCAACTGGGGCTTCTTTGATAATTGCGAGTTAACTTTGATAACGTAAGTATGTCTGAACTTTTACTTTCTTGAATTACTGCGCAAGCGCAAATTTCTCGGCGCGTTTGAGCACATCATATATTTTTTAATTATCACACGTTCATGATAGTGGATACTTGGTGGTGCGTTTTGCCGCGGTTCTCGTTCTACAAGGTAAGGATATTTACTTTTTACGTTTATAGATTTTATAAATCTTCAGAAATTTCTAGTACACAGCCTCAGTGTTTTATCATGGGTCAATTTTTATTATTTTATATAAAATCTCATGTATCTAAGATGTAAATAACTTTTTTAGATTTGTTTCAAACTAATAATCAGACCGTCCAGCTTTCCAAAACCTTCGTGGGGTAACTTTGATCGCCTCTTATGGGGCAACTTTGATTTAAGTTTATTATAGGTACCTCTACCTATTCGTTTTCAGTCAACTTTTTTTTTTAAACATTTAGACTAAGAAAAATATATTTAGTTTATATTGCCTACAAGAAAGATTGCTAGTTTAGGTATATTTCATATAATATTTTTTACATTTTTGTTATGGAAAATATAAATCATTTTTTTGGATTCCTGTTAAAGTTTACTGAATGCCTACAGAGTTTTTAGATTAAATGTATAACCGCAAATACAGGGTGGCCCTTTAGTGTGGCAAAGTACAATAGCTCCGTTACTATTTCAAATACATTAAAAATATTAATACAAAAGTTGAAGGGCAGTAAGTGACTTATAACGTAAAATTATTTTTAACTCTATAGGGTGGCTCAAAAAAGCGGAACAAGAAAAAATGTACTTTTTTCAAATGGAACACCCTGTATATTTTTTCATTTTTAAATTCGACATAGAATTATAACTATTTTTTATTAAATACATTATTAGTCTATACTTTATAGTTTCCGAGATATTGACTCTTGAAAAGTGACATTTTTGAACTTTGACAGCTTCTAACTTTCTCACAGTACGTCTTAGAGCAAAACGGCTTACATGTCTCTATCTTCAATTTTTATTATCTTCCCAAAAAAATCAACTTCCAGTTAAACCGGAACAACTATATTTCCTGCTTTCGAGTAACATCCGGTTTAACCGGAAGTTGATTTTTTTGGGAAGATAATAAAAATTAAAGATAGGGACATGTAAGCCGTTTTGCTCTAAGACGTACTGTTAGAAAGCTAGAAGCTGTCAAAGTTCAAAAATGTCACTTTTCAAGAGTCAATATCTCGGAAACTATAAAGTATAGACTAATAATGTATTTAATAAAAAATAATTATAATTTTATGTGGAATTTAAAAATGAAAAAATATACAGGGTGTTCCATTTGAAAAAAGTACATTTTTTATTGTTCCGCTTTTTTGAGCCACCCTATAGAGTTAAAAATAATTTTACGTTATAAGTCACTTACTGCCCTTCAACTTTTGTATTAATATTTTTAATGTATTTGAAATAGTAACGGAGCTATTGTACTTTGCCACACTAAAGGGCCACCCTGTATTTATGTTTTTTTTGTTTCCAAATATCACAACAGGTTAGTTAACTAAATATACAATCAAAAATTAAAATTTTATTGATCAAAGAAGCCCCAGTTGACGGTATAAAAATATATGAAGCTTGCGATCTTCTTAATGACAGTCATTAATTACCATTGTCACAGTTCTTTTCGTATTAAACCTGCATTTTATGCCTAAACATGCCGCCCGCCTTGAAAGGACATCGTTCTTTCAAATACCCTTACATCATTGAGGTAAACTCATTTTATAACATTAACAAAAAACTAACAAAACAAAAACCTATTCTGCACTCTAGTTTATTAACATTCAATTTTTCTCCACCACGTAACTTGTGTGGATGTGATGCGTCTGAGAGGCAATTTTAATGGAGGAGCCTTATAACCTTTCACCATATGCAAGACCACTGACCCAACCTTTAGCATCTGTTTTCAGTTAACTCTCCATTTGTGTCGCATTTGTAGCTCGTTGAGGTACTCAAAGCTGCCATCTGCCCCATAGCTGCTGCATCAAATGTTGGATTCGCTGCCATTTATCCAATCGATTTTCGGGAACGTGAGATATATCAAACCTATCTGGTAGCATAGTTAAGGTGCGTCCAATTAAAAAGTGAGCTGGTGTTAAGACTGTCTTATCATCAGGGGTGCTAGACATTGGACGTAGTGGGCGAGAATTCAATAAACCTTCCACCTGAATCAACAATGTTTACTAAACTCTTCAAATGTTAAAGATCTATTACCCATAATTCTTTTTAAATGTGACTTAATACTTTTTATTCCCGCTTCCCAGAGACCACCGAAAGTAGAAGAATTGTTTGGAATAAAATGCCATTTGATTCTTTCTACTAAGAGATTTTTAGATATATAGCTTCAGTATTATTTTCTAAAAATGTGTAAATAGCGTTTATTTCGTTATTTGCACCGAAATAATTAGAACCATTGTCAGAATAAATATACATGGCCTGCCCCCTTCTAATAATAAATATTTTAAAAGAAAAAGCAATTTTGGGCCGAACCACCGTAAATCATTTTTAATTAAATTGGTGGCCGAAACTCCTCTAGACATCAAATCTGCAGGATTTTGTTCCGATCGAACGTGCTTCCAAGAATAAGCACTCATAACTCTGTAACTCTAGTAGGTGAAGATACTGATTTAATGGTTTTACTTATATTTAAAGTTAAAGTACACAATGTTTACTTATATGTTACGACCGGGTAGTTCTACAAAACCTGATAAAGTGACTGAAATAATTAAACTTCGGGAAAATCTAGGCCCAATAGCGAAACATATAATATTGTTTTGTCATGCTATTTCGGGATGTGATACTACTTCTGCTTTATATAACAAGGGAAAGCTAAGTTGTTTTAAACTATTAGAAAAAAGGAAGAATTTGCAGCAAAGAGTGGAAATATTTTTAGAACCAAATGCAAATACAGATTTAATTAAAGAGGCCGGAGAAGAATTTTTACTAGCTTTCTATGGTGCTAATACAAAATGCAAAAGTCTAGATAATTTGCGATATCTAAAATATACAAGTACGACTGCCAGACAAGGACTGAACAAAAACTTTGAACTTGCTTGCTTACCTCCAACATCTGATGCTGCTGCCAACCATTTTAAAAGCGTTTATCTTCAGATTCAGAACTGGATCGGTAACACAGCCATATCACCAACTCAATGGGGTTGGAAATAACAGAATAATATCCTAAAATAGAGTTGTGTAGTTCGCGAACGAACTAGTTCAAAAGATCGAATCTGACAACTGAACTAAAGGATTCAATCAGTAATTACTGAGAGATTGAAACAAGGTGAACTAAAGTCTGTACTACGCAAGCGAGAGCGAGACGAGCGAAATTATAGGTTTTGTCACCTGACCGACCGATGATAGTGACCTACTTAGAATGATGCATGCCGCGATGATTTCGGACTATTTCGGTATTGAAATGAATAAATATTGTCGGTGTCTACTGTATCGGCCGAGCGCTCTTCTCAGAAGGAGGCTGTGTTTTTAATATAAAAGCAACGTGATCGGTGGGTAAATCAAGAAAAATATTTATTTCTTTTGTATTCGTAGGTTTTTTGTTAAGTAATTTAATATATAATTTAAATTTTAAAATATTTCTTTTACTTCACTATGCCAGTATAAATCAGTGAACTAAATGAACTAAACGAACTAGTCTTTTGAACTACCTATTCACTTTATTAAACGAGAACGAAAGATTGAAATCAGCAAAGTGAACTAAACTTCCCAGCACTATCCTAAAACCAGTGACAACAGAAAAAGCAATAGCACCGGACTTTATCTTAAAACTAGTATTCTGCAAGTGTAAAGCAGATTGCAGAAACTTCTGCAGCTGTCGAAAAGCAAATATGAACTGCTCCAGCTTGTCTGGTCAATGCCAAGGCAGTTCTTGCAGCAACGTTTACAAAGAAGATGAGACTTTGGATAAAGACATACAGGGTGGCCCTTTAGTGTGGCAAAGTACAATAGCTCCGTTACTATTTCAAATACATTAAAAATATTAATACAAAAGTTGAAGGGCAGTAAGTGACTTATAACGTAAAATTATTTTTAACTCTATAGGGTGGCTCAAAAAAGCGGAACAATAAAAAATGTACTTTTTTCAAATGGAACACCCTGTATATTTTTTCATTTTTAAATTCCACATAAAATTATAATTATTTTTTATTAAATACATTATTAGTCTATACTTTATAGTTTCCGAGATATTGACTCTTGAAAAGTGACATATTTGAACTTTGACAGCTTATAACTTTCTAACAGTACGTCTTAGAGCAAAACGGCTTACATGTCCCTATCTTTAATTTTTATTATCTTCCCAAAAAAATCAACTTCCGGTTAAACCGGATGTTACTCGAAAGCAGGAAATATAGTTGTTCCGGTTTAACTGGAAGTTGATTTTTTTGGGAAGATAATAAAAATTGAAGATAGGGACATGTAAGCCGTTTTGCTCTAAGACGTACTGTTAGAAAGTTAGAAGCTGTCAAAGTTCAAAAATGTCACTTTTCAAGAGTCAATATCTCGGAAACTATAAAGTATAGACTAATAATGTATTTAATAAAAAATAATTATAATTCTATGTAGAATTTAAAAATGAAAAAATATACAGGGTGTTCCATTTGAAAAAAGTACATTTTTTCTTGTTCCGCTTTTTTGAGCCACCCTATAGAGTTAAAAATAATTTTACGTTATAAGTCACTTACGGCCCTTCAACTTTTGTATTAATATTTTTAATGTATTTGAAATAGTAACGGAGCTATTGTACTTTGCCACACTAAAGGGCCACCCTGTATATAGATAATATTAATAATAATTATAATCGTAATAAACCAATATAGATAATATGTTTATTCAAGATTATATTTTTCTTTTTCGCAAATAAAAAAAATTGACGATAAATATTTATTTACAGGTTAAACTGCAGAGTTGGTCACAAATATTATTACAGTGCAAATGTCTATTATATTTAGTGCCTATATAGTGGCAGAATCTTCATTTTGGATGTTAATTTCCTGATCATGCAACAAACGAAAACGATATTCCCTATTTTTATTATCTAAATTAAGTAAATGTATTATATACCATGTTGTCGGTTTATGAATATTAAAATAGGCCTTGTTATAACAAATTCGAATTTCTACCTATTTCAAACCCTTGCAGGATGGTGATGACTTATCTGGATTTAAACTTTATATATAGGTACTGTTTTGTAGCAAATTTTATAAGCTTTCAATTTGGTAACTAGTATTTTCCTTAAAAATTAAAAATAAAGAAGATATTCTTAAAAAACTTAAAAAATGTACCTTTGGGGTGGTTTTTGGGAGGGTTGCCACCCTCGCAGGGGCGGGGACTTTTAGTATGGTAAATACCCCAAGACCTAATATTCCAGCAATTTTTAGCTTTAAGTTATTTTGTTCCGGGTCAAACTTAGATGTACTGGAGTAATATTTTTATAATATAATCTATATGTATTATTCTAAAATTTCGTTCCCATTTTTTAAGGGCCAAGTTTTCAAGGTCAATCTTGCATAAAAGAGACCTATAATAAATAACGATTTATACCAGCTTGAACGGCTTTGCCGCCTATGCTGGTGGATCTATAATAATAATAATAATAAAGTGGTTGAATGCAAGGGTAACTTCCGGAAAAAAAGAATTAGTAACTTATTTTGGAAGGGCGCAGTTCAGGGAGGCATTAACGAATAGCATGCCGGTGTTTTTAGTTAAATAATTATGCGAATCGCTAGTCTTGTCCACATTTGATCACTGTAATGTTGTGTATGGTCCATGCTTGACTGCTGTGACTTCTCAAAGAATTCAAAAGATACAAAATTATTGTTTAAGATTTGCTTACGGTGTCCGGAAGCGTCATTCTGTCAGGCACAAGTTGAGAGATGCTGGGTGGTTAAGTATGAAACAGCGAATACATTTTCATTCGGCTGTGCTTTTTCACAAAATAATACTGCTTAGAAATCCGTCATATTTGCACAAAAAAATAGTTTTCCGTACAGATGTACACAACCTTAACGTTAGATTTAAGGGCACCATTACACCACCTATCCATAAAACTGCTCTGTTTGAACGTAGTTTTTCTTATAACATATCCGCTATCTATAATTCTATTGGTCTAGACCTTAAAACTAAATCTATTTTAACTTTTAAAAAAATATATAAAAGTATATTACTGGGTGTTTAAAGTTTTCTGCTTTCGGGTCGTGCTTTTTCTTTTTCTTTTTCTTGCCTTTTCTTTCTTTCCTTCATCCGTCTCCTGCACTGTCTTTACTTATTAATATTTTTGCATTAGTACAGAATTTATTTTAGTGTTATTAACATGATCTTTATTTTGTTATTTAATTTGGAATGACTTAAAGGTGTACCTATATATACATTGTAATTTTTGTTGTTTGAGGTTAAGTGGAAGACCAACCCTTCTTACTAGCAAGGGATGAACTTCGCCTTTTCAGATATCATTGAATAGGATTTTTATTTTTATTTCTATTATTATCTTTTCTACTTACTGTAATGATTATCTGAATAAAGATTGTTTATTATTATTATTATTATTATTATTATTATAAAAACGCATGAAAACCTAAAAACGGCAGTTTTTAAAACCACTGAAATTGACACAATTTACCTTAAAATCTCTGAAAGTAAACACGTTGATTCTCACAACTGAAGTAAAAACAACAACTTTTACTGGTAACGCGATATTTCCTTATCTATCCTAAGTATTCTAGGGAATATGTGTTTTTTTTTAACAAGAAAGGGGTCCTAATTGCCCAAAACACAAAAATAAACAAAACTATGACCGATTGACTAATATCTGCATTACTCTTTAGTAGTTCTACCAGGTCCAGAATATGTCTTTCTTCTTCATATGCCAAAACCATAAAAATAACTACTCTGCTCAACATAGCACAGCAGTGCGTATGCGAATTGTCAATTGTGATGTTAGTTGACCAGGTTAGCCGCTATATAGGGTAGTTGGTGAAATTGTGATTCATAAATTTGAATATAATATTAACAATAATAACTTAATAAACTAAAAGTTTTATTTTTATTGCTATAAAATAATAAAAGTTAGAAATAAATTTGTATTGTATTGAAAATTGTAAAACCGAAGATTGCCAATAAAATATTGCTAGTTAATAAAACTAAATTGAAAATATAAAACAAAATCCCCTATAGTACCTAAAAACGTGGCCGATTTCTGGAGAGGGATAAAAGATCTAAAAATAGTAAATAAATAAAAAGTCCCGCCAATGTTGCCAACTTTTGACTTCACAGATATGTAGTAAAAATGGCAACTTTAATTGCGAGAAATAATATCTACTTCTGCATGAAGGCAAACTAAACTATCATAAAAAAATAAACAAGGCGCTCAGAATCAAATTATAAAATGACTTTTTTGGAAATTGCCTAATAACTTGCCGATGTGTAATATTTAACCAAATGTAGGGTTATTATATGATGATTATATTATGATGATATTCTACCTGCTTGTTCTGGGAAAGCTAGACGATTTTACTCACAAAGGAATGTTTTACGCTAAAAATACAATATTCGCGTTCTGAAATTTGCGCGTCATCTACCAACCAATAATTTACAAAATACCTATAATTTCTCTTATAGGTACTAAAAGGTGCATGTAAAATATCTAAAAACATTATTGCATATTACTGAATTAACTGGACTATTAAAACACTCCAATTTAATAAATAAGATTTATTTTTAGTAAAATAATTACATTTTAATCGAAAAATATTAGAAAAACATTTTTTATGTTTATACTAATTAAAACTATAATAGTGTTGTAAATAGCGGCACGTTAAAAGATTTGAAGTAAAAAGACGGCGTGTACTTCGATTTATGTTCCTTGCCGTCTTTTATGGCCTATTTTGACTTAATTAAATGAATATTTTGAAACAAAAAAGAATTTAGCGCCAAATTTCTTGAAATTGTATAAGTTGAATAAGAACGTATTTGCTGCTATAGAGGGGGATATGGGATTGTGAATTGCGCTCGAACAGAAGTTGGCAACGTTGCGAGTCTTGATCCATCTCTTTTTAACTCGCGCCAAGTTTATTTTGTAAGTTGAAGCATACTTTGAAAGGCACATTATTTTCTGCATTTAAATTTTTGAACTTCTTTTGGATTTCTCAGTCGCAGGAGATGTTTGTGTTAATGTTCTGTATAAATTGTTAAGAACACTGTTCAAATTTAAACTTTTTTACTTCCTTCGGACTATTATGCCGAAGTAGATGACCCTTAATATTATTTTTATGTTTAGTTTCAAAGACACATTTATAGCATTTGAACATTTTAACTCCCTTGGTATTTCTATGTCGCAGGAGTTGTCTTTGTAAATTGATTATTTGGATTGATGTATCAGAACACTGATAGCATTTAAACTTCCTCTGGATTTCCATGTCGGAGTAAGTGTTTGTTTAAAGATCCTTTAAAAAATGTTTTATAAGAACACTGATCGCATTTGAACTTTGGAACTTCCTCTGTATTTCTATGTCGCAGGAGATGTCTTTGTAAATTGGTTTTTTGGGTTGATTTATAAGAACACTGATCGCATTTGAACTTTGAAACTTCCTCTGTATTTATATGCCGCCGCAGGAGATGTGTTTTTAAATTGCCCTTACTGATTGTTTTAAAAGAACAGTGATAGCATTTAAACTCGCATTTAAACTTTTGAACTTTAACCTTTGGATTTTCGTGTCGAAGTAAGTGTATCTTTAAATTTCCTTTAAAAATTGTTTCATAAGAACACTGATCGCATTTAAACTTTGAAACTTCATCTGAATTCCTATGTAGCAGGAGGTGTCTCTTTAAAGTGGATTTAGTTATTGTTTTAAAAGAACAGTGATAGCATTTAAACCTTTGAATTTTAACCTTTGGATTTCTGTGTCGGAGTAAGTGTGTCTTTAAATTTGCTTTAAAAACTGTTTTATAAGAACACTGATCGCATTTGAACTTTGGAACATCCTGTGCATTTCTATGTCGCAGGAGATGTGTTTTTAAATTGGATTTTCTGATTGTTTTATAAGAACACTCATAGCATTTAAACTTTTGACATTCTTTTGGACTTTTATGAGGAAGCTGATGTTGCTTTAAACTTACTTTATTCATAGTTTCAAACTCACATTTATTGCATTTGTATATTTCTCCTTGACTTCTATGTCGAAGCAAGTGTTTCTCTATAGCGTTTTCAAAATTTGTTTTATAAGAACACTGATCGCATTGAAACTTTAGAACTTGCTCTGGATTCCTATGTCGTCGGAGGTGGCTGGTTAAATCGGATTTAGCCTTTGTTTTATAAGAACACCGATCGCAATTAAACTTTTTATCTTCCTCTGAATTTTTATGTCGGAGCAAGTGTCGTTTTAAACTTTCGTTAAAAAGTGTTTCATAAAAACATTGATCGCATTTAAACTTTTGAACTTCCTCCGGATTTCTATGTCGCATCAGGAAGTGCTTCCTTAAATACCATTTATCAATTGTTTTAAAAGAACACTGATCACATTTAAATTTTTGAACTTCCTCTGTATTCCTATGTCGCAGGAAGTGTCTAATTAGATGGCCTTTATAAATGGTTTCATAAGAACACTGATCGCATTTAAACTTTTGAACTTCCTCGGGATTTCTATGTTGCAGTACTACGTGACTTTTTAGATATTTTTTAGTAATTGTTTTAAAAGAACACCGATCGCATTTAAATTTTTTAACTTCCTCTGAATTTTTATGTCGGAGCAAGACGTGTCGTTTTAAACTTTCGTTAAAAAGTGTTTCATAAAAACATTGATCGCATTTAAACTTTTGAACTTCCTCCGGATTCCTATGTCGCAGGAGGTGCTTCCTTAAATTGTATTTATAAATTGTTTTATAAGAACACTGATTACATTTAAATTTTTGAACTTCCTCCGGATTCCTATGTAGCAGAAGATGTATTTTTAAATGGCCTTTTTGAATTGTTTCATAAGAACACTGATCACATTTAAACTTTTGAACTTCTGCCGTATTTTTGTGTCGTAGTATGTGACTTTTTAGATGGCTTTCAGTAGTTGTTTTATAAGAACACAGATAGCATTTAAACTGATCGACTTCCTCTGGAATTTTATGCCGTAGCAAGTGGGGCTTAAAATTGCTTTTATGGGTACCGTGGTTACTGTCAGGTAGTTTTTTCCATAAATGTCTTTTAGGTGGTCTTTCATTACCTAATCCATCATTCTTGTCGAGTTCATACCTCTCACCTTTGCCCTGGCTATCGTGAAAAACAAAATCTGGTAAAACCCTGAAAAAAGAAAACACAATTAAAGAGTTTCCTGCAAGAACAACACGTCATATTTTTTTTTCGAGCCGCCAAACAGAACTATGCCGAACATTTTTAGAAACTGGCAAACTCTGCGAAAATTAGTGACATTGCAAGAACATTAACGCTCTTGCGTTTCTTTAGAGTAGAGAGTGGTGAGCTTAAAGACTTGCTGTGGTATCACCGATCATCAACATGTTTTCCTACTCGATACAATATATTAACGACGGTGTCGATACTAAGAATTCATGACTGCATATTTTTGCCTGGGGGTAAGTCGACAGTAGTTATAATAAGTATAAATATTGTCACGAACCAAAATTTGAATTAATTTTATCTAAGCAATTAAATTCCGTGTCCAACATTTTCTTCATTAAATTGTTTATCGCCCTGTATAACGGCTGAACTTACAGTACGTAATTGCTGACTATTCAAAAGCTATACAAGGCAATAATAAACCCGCGTGTCAACGGTCGGGGAGTCGAGTCCCAACCGTAGTAATGTGAACTTTGTAAGTGACCCTAAAAATGTTGACCCTCAGTTTAATAATGTAAGTATGGTTTTATCACGTAACAATGTTTTTCTGTAAAGTAAAATGCAAAATTCTTTAATGTATTCACAAATTCTAAATTATGTCATTTCGTTGTTTGTTTATAATAAATATTTATTTTGTTTTCAAAAAAGAACTTTTTTTATTTTACTGTTGGCAAAGTTTCAATCAATTAAAGTAGGATCCCCGAGACTACCTAAAAAGTCTTAGTCACAAATCCCAGCTGTGACACTTGGTGGAGGCGCCGTGTTTCTATTCTTGAGACAAAATAGTTTTAATTTGAAGAAATAGTCCATACTTAAAGTGGAGTTGAAAGTATGAAAAGGAAAGAAAAACACAAAGTCTTCCTCCACAAAATTTAATAGAATAAAATTCTAGTTAGAAAGGTCTCTACATGTTTCGAACGTAGAAACGTTCATCATCAGGAGACAGAAATCTATTTTATGCTGATGTTGTTAGCAAAAGAGGAAATTAGAACCTTAATGGAGCTTTTATGGACGTAAAATTTTTATAGAAAAACATTTTAAATGTAGAAGAAACATGGCTTGAAAAAATTGACAATGGTTAAATACTGAGCATTCAAAAATGTTGTTAGAGTAGGCTTAAACCAACCAAACTAAATGGAGAAGAAGAGAAAAGAAAAAAAAAAACGGGAAAAAAGAAACTTTCTTAAAAGGTGTTTTTGGGGTACTCAAAATAGATTCCGACACCTTTTTAAGTTTCTTTTTTCCCGTTTTTTTTTTCTTTTCTCTTCTTCTCCATTTAGTTTGGTTGGTTTAAGCCTACTCTAACAACATTTTTGAATGCTCAGTATTCAACCATTGTCAATTTTTTCAAGCCATGTTTCTTCTACATTTAAAATGTTTTTCTATAAAAATTTTACGTCCATAAAAGCTCCATTAAGGTTCTAATTTTCTCTTTTGCTAACAACATCAGCATAAAATAGATTTCTGTCTCCAGATGATGAACGTTTCTACGTTCGAAACATGTAGAGACCTTTCTAACTAGAATTTTATTCTATTAAATTTTGCGGAGGAAGACTTTGTGTTTTTCTTTCCTTTTCAAAATAGTTTTAGATTTTTCGAACTAGAGCATTTTGCATTTTGTTTTTTAAATTGTATTTTCTGTATTTTTTCTAAGAAGGTTTATTTAATCATATATGAACAATTATTTTCGGATATTTAAAATTTTTAAAGAATATATATTTTTTTTTTAGCTCAATATTCCTTAAAACTTAATAACAATAATGACTCTAGAAAATTTAACAAAGTCGTTCAATATACCTTCGATTACTCCCGATTTTATAAAATCGGAATGTTTTAAGCCAAAAACGTCGAATTGTGTATTATTTCTGAATAATTTTAATATATCCGCATCAAAAAATGGATGGAATGATAATCACAAAATTGTATATTTTATTAGATATTTAGATTGGGCAGCATATATCTGGTATAATAATTATTTAAAATAAAATCAAAATATTCAAAATATAACATGGGGTAAAATTGGAAAAGATTTTCTAAATGAATTTGGGGGCGAATATGAAATTAAAAAACTAAAGAACAAATTATAAGGGACAGAAAACAACAGGACTTCGAAAGTATTAAAAGTTATTATTATGATTTGGTGCATTTATGCAGTTTAGTCGATACAAATATGTCAGACCAGTTAATTATAGAATATTTTGAAAATAGACTGCATCCTGCATTTTATACCCAATTTTCTATCTTATTTAAACCCGGCCTTACGAGAAAGGACTTAAACCAGATTGTTTTAAAACTAAACTTTATTGATGAAAAAGTGACCGAAAGTACTCAATTAAATTGTAAGAAACAAACGGATATGCTTTCCCAAAACAACCCAATATTGAACCAAAAATTAAGAGAATTAAACTATATTAATATAAACTCTCATTTTTCCATGACTCGTAATGAAAAACTACCCGATGATATAAACCGAATAAACGCCTACTCTTGTACCCCTGAAATTAATGATTTTAAGAAGCCTACACCAATATTTAAAAACGAAAAAGATAATAATTTATCAAATAGCTTTAATGCGATACGTAGTGCCAAAATTACAAAAGACTACAAAATAACAAATAATAAAATATCAAAAGTTATGTTAAAATTCTCAAATGAATCACTGCTTAACAAAAATCAATTGGTTAATAGACATTTTGCAATGAATACTACAACTCTGTTTAAAAAGTTAGGCTTAGTTATAAATAACACACCGTATATTGACTAAAACAAAATATTTGTAGATTTAACAACGAACTTAGAATATCCCATTTTTCTTTACAAAGACAGATCAATTGGTAAATTTATTTAAAATTTCAGCAAACCTTTTTACGTAGATTTAAAATATTGTAGATTAAGGGGATTCTTGCCTTTCAAAAAAGGTACAAATGTGAACAAATTTTAAAAACATATTGTAACCGATCTAGTTATCCGATGTTATTGAAAAAAAGATATGTTGTATAAATCACTTAAACTTGAGTCGTCTTCCTCCAGAATTTAAAAAAAATCAATAAGGTGCCCAATAAAAAAATTGAAAGTCAGCCAAAACTGGCCCAGTTTCAAATAATAATAACGCTTACATTTTTAAAGATTATCAAAAAATAAAGGAAGACGACTCTAAGTTAATATGTTCACATTGTGGCGTAAAAATTTGGAATAATTTGATGCGTTAAAATTGCCATAATATGGTTTTAAAAATTGGCCATTAGTGATGTAAAATGTGGTAAAATCGCAGCATTTACTTTTCTATCTCTCACGTGCGTTCTTTATTGCCCAAGACGAAATCACGCGGCACGAGCGACAAATTCTCAGAAATTCTTACTTACTTTTAAAACATCTTTATTATTTAATAATATTTTGACATGTCATATAAATTACATTTTGTTTTATGTACGTAAGTATATAAAATCTTCTTGTGCTCTGCTCGGCGAGTTGCTCGCCAAGGAAACGCCCTTGTGCATCACAGGGTGGCTGATGTTGACCAGGGTAATTTATGGTGACTTTGAATTTGTCGGTTTAGCCAGTTCCGGTGACCCTCTACTGCTATGCGAGAATTTATTTACCTTTCGGTTTAAAAATTTTATAGGGGGCGTATCCATTTTGTCCGGGAGTTGTGGTTTTAAAAGGTGGAAAATTTTATTTTAATCATAAAATAGGGGTAGTCTAGAATACAGGGGGTAATGTATAAGGTATTCGTTGTGTTTTATGTCTGTTAGGTTTTGCGTAAGTCTGGAATTTTGGGGCTGTGAGTTATAAAATTTAGTTGCATTGTCATGTACATAGTCTATTAAGTATGGAGTATTTGTTGTCTGGTGCAGTGCATGTATCGGCGTAAATATTGATGAGAGGGTTATTTGTCTCAGGTTTTTATTTTGCAAAATTTGCAGTTTTTTAAAATGAATGTCTGCCATACTGCACCAGACTGGTCCGGCGTAAGTCAGTATGGGTCGTATGCATTGATTGTAAATTATTTGTTTGTTTGTTGGTGAAAGTGGTGATCTAAAATTTAGTAGTTTGTAAAGTTTGATTGTTGCGTTATAGTATTTTTGTATTATATAGGTTGTATTGTCTTTGAATCTTAGTGGTTTATCTAGTACTACCCCTAGGTATTTTAGTTTGTCTTTTGGGATAATGGTTTTATTGTTTATTTTTATTGGTTGATTTATGTGTTTGTTTGTATATTTTCTAGATATAATTAAGCATTCGCATTTTTGTTCATTTATTTCGAGTTTCCACCTTTTATACCACGGGAGGAGGGAGTGGAGGTGGTTGAAAATGTGTTGTCTGGCTAAGTTTGCATAAAATGAACTCGCGTGTAGGAGGACATCATCTACAAAAATAGCCAGTTTGGAACTAGGATGGGTGGGAATATCTAAGGTGTAGAGGTTAAAGAGGGGGGCTGCCAAAATCGTGCCCTGTTGTAAGCCTGCGTGAAGCACAACAGGGGTGGATAAGTTACTTTCTATTTTAACTGTAAGTGTTCTGTTGTTTATGTACGAGTGTATTAGTGTTATGATGTAAAGTGGAAAATTGTGTAATGTAGCAAGTTTAAAAATTAATATCCATTGAACCATACGCTGTCGAAGGCCCTCCGGATGTCGAGTGATAGAAGAACTGTGTTTTGCTCTTTTTCCATATTGTTGATCGCTGTTTGCGCTACATGCCCTACGAGCAGTACAGCTCCTCTACCTTCTCGAAATCCGAATTGCTCCTCAGGCAGGTTCTGATCCAATTTCATACTTTTTATTCTTGCATGTATTATCTTTTCCGCGAGATTTCCGAGCGTGCTTAGCAGAGCAATTGGCCTGTATGAGTCCGGTCTTATTTCGGGTTTTCCAGGCTTACGTATTGGTTTTACAATTGCTCTTTTCCACGCACTCGGAAAGTGCTGCAGAAAAAACATTGTGTTTATGATGTATATTAGTTGTGCAATTGTTTTACGTGGAATGTTTTTAATTAAAATATTAGCGATCTCATCCCCCCCAGGTGCTTAATTTAATGGCAATTGTCTTATTATTGTTGTTAGTTCGTTGTAATTAGTCAGTAGGGTAGGTAGAATAGAGGGTGGTATTGGGTGTTTTTGTTTAGTAAAATTATTAGCTATTTTTGTGATTTCATTCTGTTCTGCAGTCGTGTTTGGTTGTCCGGCGCATGTCTGTGAGTAGTAGTCTGCTAGAGTCTGTGCTTTTTCAGTGTTGTTTTGGGGATTAACTGTAAAGGAGGGTATTTTTGTATGTTCGTTTGTGGTTCTTCTTATCATTTTCCATAAAGAATTGTCTGTATTTATTAAATTTGTTATTATTGAGGTCCAAGTTGTATTTTTGTATTGTTTTATTTTTTGTCTAATTTCGTTTTGTAGTAAGTTTATTTCGTGTGCGTCTTGTCTTGTTCTATTCCTCTGCCATCTCTTTCTAAGTGCATTTCTGTATTGGATTAAGTTGAGAATATCGTCTGGTAGTTTGTTTTCTTTTTGTTGTATGGTGATTTTTGAGGCTATTTTATTTCTTGCGTATTGGATATTTTCTGTTAGTTTTTCCACTTCTTGCTCTAGTTCTTCTATGGTTGTTATGTTGTTATTTATTATGGTTTTTTGGTTTAATATTCGTCTGTATTTGTTCCAGTCGGTATTCTTATATATCCATGTTGTTTGATTTTTGTCTTTGGTTATGTTTGTTTGTAGTTTGATAAAAATAGGTATGTGGTCAGAGGATAGTTCGTCTATTGTTTTGGATTTGGTATGTTTTGAATATTTTTATTGAGTATGATGTCTAATTTTTGCGCCTGTCCGTGTGATGGATAATGTGTAGGTTTTTCAGTCATTAGCAGTTGTATGTCGTTATTGTCTAAGTAGTTTTTTAAAGTTCGTCCATTTGTATTTGTGATATTATGTTGTCAATAAATATTTTTAACGTTTAGGTCTCCAAAAATAAGTGTTTTGTTTCCTATGTTAAAAAGTTCGTCAAGATCGTTGTTTGTAAATGGTCTATTTGGTGGTTGATAGCAAGAAAAAATAGTTGTATTGTCTTTAAGTTTTATAGCAATATGTTCAATATTAGAGTTTGTTTGTCGCAGAACAGAATGAGGTATTGTGTTTTTTATAAGAATGGCTACGCCTCCCCCAATATTGTAATCTCTGTCTTTGCGGTGTATTGAGTAATTTCTGAATTTTATTTTAATGTTTGTGTTTAGTTTAGTTTCGTTAATAGTGATGATATCTATTTTAAATTTAGTTAAGAAATATTTAAGTTCGTCTACTTTCCCTCGCAAACCATTTGCATTCCACTGTACGATGTTCAGTGAGCTACAGAAGGCTAATATTATATTAGTTTAGATCTCCCATTAAAGACATCATTACTGAGACGCGTTGTTCTTGCGTGTTTACCTTTCGTAGCTCACTAGAACAATCGTTTAAAAAACGTATGAATTCTTTAATGTTTAAAAGATCATTAAATTCTCGCATGGCACTAAATAAGTCACTTGCCTGGCCGTAGTGATGTGTCATTCGTGAATGATTCGATCACGTGGATTCAATCACTTTTAAGTATTGAATGATCGAATCTTGCTCTGCTTAAATCTATCAATCGTCACGTGACTACTGGCACTGACCGATCGGAGATCGAACGATCGAACCGATGGCCGAGATTGGCTTCGCTTCGAAATCAATATAAATGCGCATGCCCATGCATCATGCATCACCGATTGAAACGACGTCGAACGACGGTGCCGTTCGCGGTTGGCGCCACAAAGTTTCAATACTGTAACTGTACTGGTCAATCGTTCGTTTAAAAGATTGACACGAGTGGGATCGACAATCAACGACCGGACCGATTCGGACGCGCGAATGTCAATACCAATCGTTTCACCTGCGATTGCCGAAAATGATCGATTGAAACGATCGATTGAAAAGATTCGATCATTTTCAGTATCAATCGCCGATTGATAGAATCCCACTAAAATGAACGAATGACACATCTCTACCTGGCCGATTTGGTTTTGGTCATCCTGTGTGCTGTGGGCGTTTCCTTGGGGGCGGGGCGTTCTCAGTGGCGGGAAATCTTGTTGTTGTGGCTGGGGTTGTTGGCTCGTTCCGGGGGTTTGCTGGCTATAGATGCCGTCATTTGCCCTGACGGGGTTGCCGTTACTTGCCCTAACGGTGTTCTGCTCGTTTGCTCTTGTTTGCCATATGTTAGTTTTTGGTGGTGGTGCTTGTACGTATTTTTGTTGTTGTTGCTGTCTTTTCATGTTACTTTGTTGAATTTGCTCTGCTTTGAATTTGTAGACAGGGCATTGTGGTGAATTTGCACAATGTTTTGCTTTGCAATTGATGCACTTCGGGGCGGTGTCTGGGGTGCATTGTGATGTCTGGTGGTTCTGGGCGCAGTTTAAACATTTAGGTTGCCTATAGCAATTCGTGGTGGCGTGTCCCCATTGGCCGCATCGTTTGCACTGGATCACCATTGTTGTCTGTTGTCTACGTTCCCAGGTCACTCTTACGTAATTCAGGTATTTTATTTTCTGTAATTGAGTTAGTTTGTATGTCGAGTCCGTGATGAGCATGTAGAGGGGTCTGTATGTCGTTTTCATTATGTAGATGTCTTTTGCAATGATTTCGTATGTGTTTTTCAGCTCTTCTTTCAGATCTTGTACTTCTGGCTGGTGGTCGAGGCCTTTAATGACGAAGGCGTGTGTTTTTTCATCTTGCGTCGAATATGTGTGGAATTCTATTGCGTCTTTTTGTATCTGTTCTTTGTACTTCTTGTATTCGTCGTGGTCGTCTATGTAAATAACAGTGTTGTTTTTTGTAAATTTTATGTTGTAGTTTTGTTTGACAACATATTTCATATCGCTGATGAGCGTGTTGTAAGCATCTCTGGTTTGAGGTATCCCTTTCAGTATTATTGGCGGGGGTTTGACAGTTTTGTTTTTGTTTTTCGATTGTTCGGGTTTTTGTTGGATTTTTGGTTTTTTCAGTGTTTGTTTTGTTTTTGTAGATATCTCTGACTGGGCAGTGGATTCGTTATCTGTATTGTTGCCGTCGACGTCCATTTCGAAGTCTGATTCGTCGGTTAGGGGATTGTATCTGTTCCTAATCGATATTTTCGGCCTGTCTTTTAATATGTTTAGATATTTGGATTTTGTTGTATTTTTCGGTTTTTGGAAGATGTCTTCACCTCGGATGATGGCTGCTCTTTCTTCTGCTATTCTCTGTTCAAGTGTTTTTTCGTTGTTTGGTGTTTGTTTATTTATTTCTTGAGTGCAGTTTTCGGTTTGTTTTTGGTTTTTTCCTAGGTTTGTGAATGTGTCGTTTGGTTTTTGTTGTTCTGTTGGTTTTGTTTCCGTTGGTGACGTTGGGACTGAGTCCTTTAACGCATGTTTCATTTTAAGGTGGGTGAGGATATTTTTCCGGTTTTTGTCTCTCTCCGTTTTTGCTTTGCAGAGTTTGTAGTACACTTGGCACTGATTGCAGTATGACTTGTGGATCGTAAGATGCCTCATTAGCGTTTTTTTCGGTTTTTTGTTTTGGTTGCTTCTAATACTGGATGTAGTACTGTCAGTATCGGTGTATTCTTCGCTAGTTTTTGGGTTATCTAGCATTGGCGTTGCGTTGTTTTGTTGGTTTTTTGTTTCTGTGGTTATTTCTTGCGTTTTTTCATTATAGTTTTGGGTGCCAGAGGCACCCTCTGGGTTATTCATTTTCAAACGTGGGCGTGTCTTCTTTTTTGTTATTGTTTTTTCAGGAGTTCGTTTTCCAGTTTTTCCGTTGGAATTTTGCTGAATTTGTCAGCGCTTAATATATATATTTTTATCACAATTTGAATCTTTAACACTTCACTGCACCGCAAAAAGGTTTGGTACGTTGGTAGAAAAAACGGGCACAATCAACGACCGACCGACCGACCTCAGAAATTCTTGAACACCTGCACATCGGACTGTTGGAATAATAAAGATAATAATAAGTATTTCATTTTTACATTATTTTGAAAGTAAGGGCGATGGTAAACTCGGCGGCTTTAAGAGATTATGTACTAATCCCACAGGTAAACTCGGCCTGCTATAGAAATTGTATGCCTTAATCTTCATAGGTAAACTCGGCCGGTAGGTGACCCTAATTATAATTTACGCCCTCTCCAGTCGGTTCTAAAAGGTGTATTGGCAACCGGTTTGTTCGTTGTTATCAGAGCATTTTATTTAATTTTAAATATTTGTTATACTGAACTGGTCGCAAATAACCATAGTTATCATATTAAAATTAAAATAGGACAACCACAAACTTTTAATTTATACCACTAGAAGTACTAACAGTAAACATTTTCGTTACCCTAACACAATTAGTACAGTTGAAGTAATCTCGGCCGCTTTAGATACGTGTGCTAATGGCCACAACTTATATACCTGGGCGACCAGGCCGAGTTTACCTGTACAGCTTAAGAGCCTATTTTGACCGCGAGGATTAAAATATCTTAAGCGGCCGAGTTTACCTCTGCCCAAAAGTAATACTGGTCGGTATCAGAATAGCAGTGGTGGCGAATTTTAGTGGTGATTTTATTTTGATTTTTTGATTATACTTTGCAAAAAAGAGAAACAAAAAAAAGTTAAAAACAAAGAGCAAAAGGAAAAGTAAGGGACTACTTGCAAAGCGAAGGTAAGTGAGTTGATATAATATTGTGTGTATTAATAATACAGATATTATGTAGGTAGGTACCTAAGTGAAGTACCTATACTGACAATTATAAATAATGTTATTCATTCTTTAATTAAATATTAGCGAAAAATGTGTTTTTGTTTATACTTTCTGTTTATAATAGTTGGTATACATGGTAGGTATTTCACGGTGGATGGAACATTAGACGGATACTTTTTTTAAATTTGATTGTCTAGTTAAACAACCATGATCTATCGTTTAAAAATATTTTCAGCATTGCGGCGTTGCCGCTTCTGCTCAAAACAGGTGGCAACATCGTTAGTTTAAATGGAACACAGGAACACCCATATATTTTCATATTCTATATAAAATTTAAATTTTTTTATAATAATGTCTATAATTAATACTTTCCCAGCTTTTGACTTTTGAAAAATGACCTTTTTGAACTTTAACAGCTTTTAGCTTTCTAACTGTACATCTTAGGGCAAAACGGCTCTATCTTTTATTTTTATTCTCTTCTAAAGGTGATGGCAACTTCCGTTTTACCGGATGTAACTCGAAAGCAGGAAATATAGTACTTCCGGTTTAACCGAAAGTTGATTTTTGGGAAGATAATAAAAATGAAAGATAGGACATGTAAGCCGTTTTTCTGTAAGATGTACAGTTGGAAAGCAAGAAGCTGTCAAAAATTCATATTTTGAAAGTCAACATCTGGGAAACTATTAGGCACCTATATAAAAACGAATAATGTATTTATTAAAAAATAGTTAAAAATATTAGGGGTATTCCAGTTAAATTACCAATGTTGTCACCTGTTTTGGGCAGAAACGGTAACGACGTAATGCCAAAAATATTTTAAAACGATAGACCATGGTTGAACAACCAAATTTTCAAAAAAAAAAAACGTATTGCCAGTTCTTCATAAACGTCTAATGTTCCATTCACCGTGAAATACCCCGTAGAGTTACCTACTAGGGCATCTAATCTCGGAGTATATTTACGATCCCGACATTAATTCCGGGATTAACCACTATAATATTAAAAATGAAAATCAACACGTTTTATATAGATTTAAAAATTTTAGTAAAATTGGCTTCACATTCGATTTTATTGAAATCATGTAGCACAGTGATATTTTCGGAATCCCTGAAGAAGGATCTAATAATAATCACAGTTTAAATAAGTATAATTTTAAATTTAATTAATAATAAAAATTTTAAATTAATGGATCGATTAACTTGCGTGTAAATCATATAAAATTATTTTTTAGGATTGATAAATAAAAAACGAAATAAAATTGGCGTGTAGTGTATTTTTTTAACTAGCAAATTGTTTTTATTTTTTTACTTTTTTTTATTTTACTTTTTTTTATTTTATTTTGCTCTAAATTAAAACATAAGGGTACTTTACTTCCCTCTGGACAAATAAAAAAATTTCTAACTTATGACCACTCTCTTATATGCTATCATAAGTTTGAGTAGCCTAATAGTATCTTTTCAGAAAGCAGAACTTTTTATAAGGAGTAACTTTTTTTCGGAAAACTAATAATAAAAAAGTTTCTCAGATGTGGACAACTTAAGCGGACACATTGTATATAGGTAAAAGGATATTATATAGGTAATACTATTTAAAAAATATTGATTAGGTACCTATTTATATTGCATATAATTTGTAATTTATGGATTTATTTCCAATAAGTTTCTTTGCCACCCTCCACGCCACTGAAACATCAAATTCACGAGCTGTTCTCGTCACGCGAGTAACGAATTCCAGCTATTTTCGGTTCCAATAGACCAGTTAATTACAGCACATTATAAAATGATTTTCGTTCGAGTATCGAATTCGTCAGCTGATGCATAATGTGTCCTCTGCGTCGGCTTTACTGTGGTACGCGCAGCCAAATGCAGATGCAAATTAGAATTGCGACGACTAGAAGAAGGAAAGAATCGCCTTAAGAAAAAAAATCAAAACATATTCTTTATTGCAAATTTAAAAAATTATTTTACATTCACATTCATAAATACCAGTATTAACAAATTTATTTCCGTGCCATCAGACACTCGCAGGCGATGACCCAAGTTCCTGCTGAATAGTCGTATTTATTGTTTATAATTAAAACAGTTAATTTATATACATTCAGTCAGTGTAAGAATAAAATGCTTTTTTTTTGTAAAAATTGTTTGTTAAAACTACAAAATACGAAATCTGCTTATAACGTTTTATCCAAAATTATTTAATTAAAATAGCAACGGAAAGCAACATTTTCTCTATAATAAGTCAAAGTACTTATCTAAATTATTTATTTTGTCATAACACCTTACGAAAAGTTAATTAAAAATAATATTATTTTAAATCCATCTATGTATATTGATACTGTATGTTTATTTTTCTATTTCACGTTCATAATAAGCATTTGCGTATCCTAATGGAGCTATTTCGATACGCGTTTTTTCTTTATTTGATGTTGGTAACATTTAAATGTTTTATTTCATTGACTTGCGCGGCCTTTGTGATTTACGAGAAAACCCATTTTTCGCAGAAGAAAAATAGCTTGATAACTTACTTTTTTATTCTGTGTGGATAACAGTCATGTATGTTGGTTGCATAAATCTATAAATCAATCTTTTGTAGATGCTTTAAGCTATCATTTTCTACCAAATCCTATCCAAAATTCAATCTACTAACCTTCCAATGTCGATTTTAACTTCAACTTTATTTGAATTTTCCATCTTCCCTATACTAAATTGTAATGCCGTGATGTAAAATCACGTCTTTTGAAATTCGAAAAAAAGTAGCAAAATCTCCCGAATTTCCGAACGTTCTGTATATGTACCGAATATACAAGGATCACATAACGTATTCCGTCCAATTTCAAATCTCATATCGCTAAAAATAACTTTAGAATCTCGTGGTGAAAATGGGTCAATAAATCAAAAAATGACAGTTTGCAAAATAATTTTTGTTGTCCAGAGGCTACTATGATAAAAAATAGTATTACCAACATAAAATTCAGACATAAAAATTTACAAAATTTGAGGGATTTATTTTCTTTTTAAAATGTATTTTTCTTGATTATAAAAGGTGAAATAGAAAAAAATGTATAAAGCACATGTTTCATAAGGCGTTTTAGCGCACGTGTCAATAAAAAAACTCGCCACTTTGTGGCTCGTTTCTTAAAATAGACGCGTGCGCTAAAACCGCTTCTTATGAAACGTGTACTTTAATATACTATTATATAAAAAACCAAGTACAAAAATAATATTTGTGATGTGTATGCCACAAGACGGCAACGCTGCACTCCGTACCACGCAAGACTGGGCGCCGATGACAGCATCGAGCAACCAACGACGGGAACACGTCCCTCTCTTCTACCGACCATCGTACCAACAACATCCAAGCTTACAAGCCCCTTAGAAGATCGCGACCGCGTTTTATAAATGTCCGTATCGTGCCATAACCTTTGTAATCTGTGATAATAGATGAAAAGTAATTGATCCATGTGTTTCCCTTATTGCTAGAAAAGAACCCATATAAAACAATATTCAAAACTAATATGTAATCTCATAACGCTCACAACAAATACAAACTTTTAATTTTTTTAATGTCAATGGAAAATCGTCCCTCAATGTTACATTTCAACTAAAAGCAAAATAAAAATTATTATTTCTGTAATTTCTTAAAATAATTTTGTAGAGATAGAACAGTGGCGGCTCGTTAATAAAGGGCTCTGGGGTGCCGCCCTCCCTGCAATTATTTCAAACAAAATCCAAAAATACTTTACTTAAAAAACCAATAAAGCAATGTATGTAAGCAATCCATTAAAATAATTCAAACCAAACATAGCCCTATTCCAGCGGGTAGGTTATACTAAGCGAGGGCATAATTATTATTCAAACCAAACATAGCCCTATTCCAACGGGCAGGTTATACTCATAGACAAGCGAGTTGCGCGCTCTCAAGGTTATACTAAGCGCGGCGACCGATTATCCGTCCCAATTCAATACGTCTCGATGGGTTGTCATGACGACGGAGGCGTGACGTCACCTAGACATCGCACAACGAGCGGCCACGGATGAGCTCCAATTTTCCGCGCCCCAACATGTGTTCGCGAATCGCGATGCCACGGAGGTAGAATAATCCATGCCGTTGATGTTTTGTTAATTTGTTTTGATTTGATTCATTAGTTGCGTGTTACGTTATAAAGTTGGAAAATTTCGTGTTATATAAAGGTCAGTGATTTACAGAAGCTTGTGTTTAGTTCTCTGAGCTTAAGTGAAAAACTTGATTTAAAAAATGCAGGGCGGCCACTACCAATATTGAACATAGTACAAGAAGTGGAATCAAAATGTAAAAGTAAGGCACAGTTTACGCGTAAGTTTGACAAAGAAATATATAATAAAAAATCCTGGATATGCGGTTGTTAGGGCAAAAATTCCTTTTTTTTGTTTCGTTGTCTTCTTTTTGACGGGGATGATAATTGGACTATAAATGGGGTGCAGGACTTAAAACATCTTTCAGAGAAAATAAAAAAACATGAAAATAGTGCAAAACATCGTCATAATGTGGTAAGTTTTGAGATGTTAGGACAAACTAATATTTTAACTTGTTTAAGTAGTGCTTATGCTGATGAAATTATAATTCACAACAAGAAAGTTAGAAAAAACAGACACACGTACTGTCGAAAATAATAGACATTTTAAATTTTTTTTATTTAAAGCCAGCTGACTCGCTAGTCACGAGCCGCCACTGGCGCTGGCAGTAATATTACCAATATGCCCAACAATACTTAACTTAGGATCAAAATAGAAACCAAGATCTCTGTGAAAATCAGTTCTCTTTAGAGGCACATTATCAATGCGGTAATTAAAATTAATATTTTGAGTTCTACAGTTCTACATATAAAGGACATTATCGCCCATTTACCTACATTTACATTTAAATTATGTTCTCTACACCAACGCACAACTAAATTCAAATCGTTTTGTAGGGTCCTTGCATCAAGTTCATCCACAATAGTATGAAATAGCTTATAATCATCAGCAAAAAAAAAAGACCTGGTGAAATTAACGCTCACTCCAATTTTATTGATAACTAGTAAGAACAAAAGTGGTCCAAGATTTGAACCCTGGGGCACCCCTGATGTGGGTGAATAAATTTGTGAAGTGTAGCCCTTAAGTTCAACCAATAATGTTCTTTTCTGCAAATATGATGATAATAATGAAATAGGTACTAAAAAATAAGGCGTTACCGTTGTCAGCGAGTACCGAACCCTATTTTGAATATTTGACAATTGTTTTTGGTTTGTTTTTCCCAAAAGATGTAACTCTTTATGTTGAAGCAATGCACCAAATTTGAAATGAAAATCCTATTAAATACTCAAATCATCCAAAAATCAGTTTTTAATTTCAAACATTGACACCCAGTATATCGAACATTAGGGTCAAAAATGAAAAATGGCGTTAAAAAGTTATATTATTTTCGCTCAAGGAAAATATGGTTAACGGATTGACCTCCTTTTTCCGGACAGCCTGTATATAGTATAATTTCAACCATCAATGAATGTTGCACACTGTAGGGTGACATTAACAGAATAGTAAAATGGTGTCTGAAGAACCACCTTCAACTTAACATAGGTGAATGTAAGGCAATGACATTTACCAAAATAACATACCAAGTTAGCTATCAATGTAATATAAGTGGTAATGCAATACAATACTGCAATAGTTATAAGGACTTGGGAGTGATATGTTTCACACAACACTGTGTTTCACACAGAACATGTTGAGAATATTTGTAAATCTGCCATAATAATGATGCTAGGATTTATATTTCGTATCTGGGAACATTTCAACAATGTGGAAAACATTAAAACACTTTATTTTGCTTATGCATCAAAACTGGACCCCCTATTAAGCAAAATCCAAGGACGAATTAGAGTCAGTGTAGCAAAATACTACTTGAAAGATTTAAAATAAATATTATTAAAGACGGAGATAAACATAATCAAATTTACATGTTGTATAAATTATGCAACAATAACATTAATTCGTCATTTCGCGTCAGACGACCCACTGTTGTGTGTCATCGCTATTTTTTTTTAAATAAAGAGGAAATTAAAAGGACAGTCTTAGGTACATACCTAACACGGGACCTAACATAAGCAATGCAAAAATTAAAATGTGCTACTGTTATCTAAGCACTTACCTATAGGATAGTTAAGCTAAGTAAAAGTTGTCTTATAAATGGTAAGTATGTCTTTGTATTGCCAGACAATAAACGTCATTTTATTTATTTATTAAAAAAATATAAAAATTTTCAATATATAAATTTGATGCAAATACCCTATTGCGACAAAGCTGGAGGGATCGTCTTGACTCTTGACTATCCCCTTGTAAGAAAAAAGTAGGTAAGTAGGTTCCTAGTTGTAAATTATGAATATTTCTTGACTTTAAAAAATAGATAGATGGAGGATTCGAGATAGGGCAAGCTCGGGTGAGGCTCTGGATAGGGCCGAGTCATGGTTCAATGCAAACATGATATTTCTAAACACTGATAAAACCCAAAAAATCATATTTTCAACGAGAGAGATACCTGAGGCAGACTTAGTCTCCTCTGTGAAGTTCTTGGGGGTCTACCTAGACTGCAGGCTTCGCTGGGACATACACACAGACCAGCTTTCAAAAAAGCTAAGTACAAATATATTTGTTTTGCGGAATCTGACGGAGTGTGTGTCCCGGAGGGTCCTAAGACAGGCATACTTCTCCCTCTGTCACTCACATATAAGTTATGCCATAGTAGCATGGGGTCATGCACCCGGTGCCGGGAGAATATTTCGTCTACAGAGAAGGGCTGTTAGGTTGGTTGCTGGTCTGGGTTACAGGGATGGCTGTAGAGACGCATTTATAGCGAACAAGATCTTAACACTTCCATCACTTTTTATTTTTGAAACGCTTTGTCATGTAAAGACTCATCTGAACGAATATACAAGTCACGACTCTATACACACTTACAATACAAGAAACAAACAGAACCTTGTTCCTCAGTGCTGGAGGTTGAAACGCTGCCAGAATGGTCCAGGCCATCTGGGCATCCATTTTATGAACAAAGTACCACGTAATATAAAAGAATTGCCACTTCCTAAATTTAAAAATAGTATAGATCCTTTTTGCTAAACGGAGCATTCTATTCAGTGGATGATTTTCTGAACTCTGAATGGTAGACTTAGATGTGCTGTGGAGTGTATTGTTAAAATAGGCGCATTTTATGCTATTGTATGTTTTATATTATTGTATAAGTCTGTTTTTTAATTTGTTTGACGCTCAATCACCCTATTTTATTTAACTGTTATATATATATATATATTGATATTCTTTTAACTTGTCCTGTGGCCACCAGCCTTATTTTAAAATTGTATGTTCTGTGAAATAATTATTAGAATCTTATCGATAATAATTGAACTAATTTATTTATTTATTTGATACAAACTCTACAGATTCACACAAATTATTGAGTATTGCATAATGTATTTGATGTATATTGACCTGTGTAAGTACTATATGTATATTTGACACCAATAGATGATTTGATTTGATTTGATTTGAGATGGCATTTAATTGTGAATTTTGAAAAACATGAATGAAAGCAAATAAATTCACCTCTAAATTCAATAACACTCACCTGGTTTCACTTTCTTCCAACTCTTCTTTAATGTCTAGTTCTTCATTTTTAATCTTCCACTCTCCAAAAGCAGTTTCATGATTCTTTTTATTATCACTTATTGCTTGATTGGCTTCAGCTTTTACTAGAACCTTCTTCTGAGCAAAAATATATGTCGTATCTCTGTAGAATATAAAATATATTATTAAAGAGGGATTAAGTATGTAGATAATAAGTAGTGTTTAATAATTAGGCAAATAACAATTTTTTTAAAGCTACTTTTTAAAATAAATTAGTTTTTTGGTAGCACCAGCAGAGAATTAAAACTGAATGTGGCCAAAAATAAAGTTTTTGAGAATGGTTTAAGTTTTAGCAACCTTTGTGGAGGGAACATTATTATAAAATTGTACCTATTTTTTTTTACTTTACAATCTAGAAGCAACAATAAATTGAGGTTAAATTAAAATGAAATGTCTTCTTGTTTGTTAAGAAACTCTTATGTTTTTAGAATGGACTACTTATGTAAATTGCATTATCATTTTTATCTCTATTTTGCACATAAAAAAATGACTATAAAGTACTTGGTATGAAAGGGATCGCTTTCTCCTTGCTTCTTTATCTTTTTTGCTGTCTCTATTTTAAAAGTTACCACTCCTGGAATGTTCTGAAACAAATACTTAATCCCTACTAGTAAGAACCTGATACTTAGGTATACTATAATTTTTTAACATTACTCCACCAGACATCCTGGGTTTGTTTGTAAATAGTGAGGTACCTAGATATGGGTTTGTTTTTTATATTTTAAAATACCTCTTAATCGATGCATTCTATAATCACCAACTTATTAAAAATACTCAAGTCAGTAAACTCAATGTAAGCATGTTTTATTTCAACGGTGCTATGAAACGTAAAACTTACTTACCTATTTAAAGCTGAATTTTCAAGCCTAGGTAAATTATGAACGGTAAGAATCCCATCTTTTTCAATTACTATTAGCTTCTCTAAACGTACAATTAATTTACGATTTTCTTTAATATTGGAGTCTGGAATGTGAACTAAATTATCGTTAAGATATTTGTTATGCTCAGCTGCTAGATTCTCTAAAAGTACAATTAATTTACGATTCTCTTTAAAATCGGAGTCCAGAATGTGATCTAAATTATCCTTAAGATATTTATTTTGCTCAGCTACTTTGTAGTTCAATTGCACTAATAATTTTTGTTTCTGCTTGCTACGTTTATTTTCCTTGGCATAAAAGGATTTGAGAACTTCAAGTGGAACATTTTCGATTTCGTAATCATCCATCTCTCCATCCAGCATGTTATTATGATCCATAATTTACAATAAAAAGAACTGCTTTTGTTGGATATCTCCAAGTAAAAGAATTTATCGGGAAAAAAGTTATTATAAAAATTATGTGGAACACAAATAAATACGTTGTTAAAAAAATTAAATTGTAAGTATTTATTGCTTTTGTTTTTAAACAAAATTTAACAGCAACACCCAAAATACGAATTCGATGTCGACAACACGACAAACGACAACGACAACCAAAACACAGTTGTCACAAAACTAGGGATGGGCTCTCGGAGCCGTATCTGTTCATTTCGGAACAGGTACAAAAGATTTAGTTAGATTTTTTTTTTAAATTTCAACATCTTTATTATGTAAATAAGCGGGAAGAAAGAGATATTATAGAAGATGAACCCTCAGAAGCTGCGTGTGGGCTCGATCCTTTTTTTTAGAAGTAAGAAAAAGCGGGTAAAGGAAAAATACAGCCTTCCCCGTCCAAGTTAAGCGTTTGTCATCTGGCAACACTTGAAGCAGCGTCTTTGAACAGTTTTTTTTAGAACCGAAGTAGTTTGTACCTGTTCACCTGTCCCTACAAATACGCCCATGCCTACTCAATACAGAAACAAAATAAGGTACTAGCTGAGTTTCTTTAAGCTTCTCTTAAATAGCAAAGCAAAGCCAACGGCCAAGATAAGCGTTCCTGTTAAATATTTAACTTAGCACAGCAAAGATTTTTCCCTCCTCCCTTACCACGGTTAAGTATGACCCTCTTTATTTTCCATACGGACTATACGAAGTTGTTCGCGAAGCGTTCCTTTAACAACTTAGCCAAGCAAGGATTTGTTTTGTTATTTAAAATTTAAAAGGAACTCAGCCTTTAAAAATTTAACTTAGCACAGCAAAGATATTTTCCTCCCCCCATGCGGCGATTAAGTATGCCCTTTGCGATTATACAAAGGTGTTTGCGTAGCGTTCCTAACAGCTTAGCTAAGCAAAGATTTTAACTTTGCTGTTTAAAAGAAGCAAAAGGAAAATACCTAAAGGCTCTCTTTTGGCCCAGCTACGAGCACAGACTAGACGTGTTTCATCTATGGCCCTCTGGGATATTTGGAGTAGAAAAAGGCCACTCCGAAATATCCGGTCGACGGTTCCATAAAGTTGAGAGATATACGGGACGCGCTTGCTTGTTAAACTGACAAAAGTTTGTTTACTTATGATACCTACGGACTTTGAAATATTAATTCAAATGTATTTGCTAAAAAGAGTCAGTATATAGACCAGCCATACCCGTGTCGATGTCGGTACAATTGGCAGTAACTCTTAGATATCTGGCAAATGGTGTTTCATAAGCTAGTTTGACGTAAACGTTTCAGATATCAAAGCAATTCATTTCAAAAATAGCAGTTTTTTTTGTTTCACATCGCGGACATACCTACCCGAGAAAGAAACCGTATTTATAGGTTTAAATTTTCTATTCACCCGATGCCGATAACAGTATCGCTACTGAAACAAAGAAACATTTACCCGAAATGAGTCCACGCGCCTGCTTGTTATTTGCATGTTTAAAAACAAATGTTTTCGATCATCGACGGAAAACAACAAACCAAACATGAGTGTTTATAAATAAATGTTTTTATCTAAGCCTAGGTACTTATAGTTATTATACAGTTTTTAGGCAAACGTTTAAATGTTTGCGGGCAAATATTGTATGAACGTCTGAACGAGGCTTAAAGTATGGGTATTAAAAGAAAGGCAAGAGCTCGCTAGAAAAAAGGATAGTTTTATAAAATAATCGTTAAGATTGAATTCTTAACGTCATTTAATTGCCAACCTATATTCCATTTCGCTTTGTTTTTTAGTTTATTATTTTAAATATACTTACTTAACTAACATTTAAATAAAATCAATATCGTCTGGCACCTAATTAATACCTACCTATCTGATAGATTACAAAAATATAAATTTATTATTTCATTGCTAATTTTGGGAGAATATATAAAAGAACAATGACATAACAATAGGGAATTATTGAAAATATGATATTTACGTCAGCACTAATAAGGGAATGCCCTATTTTAATAAGGTCTTAACCTTATTTCTCTAAAAAATAAAGACTTATTGGAACGCTTTCCTGTTTACGACAGCGTTATTTTTAACCTAATGTTCAATGACCTCCCATCCTTCAGGATTTGATAAGGGATTTTGTCCCACAAATTCTCTTATAAGGGACAAATAATCGTCATTATAGGTAAACCTTAATCTGTTATAATGCAATCATCTGTTTTTTGAGGTTCGGTTGGCCGAATAAGGGAAATAAGGAAACGTTATTTTACTTACGGTAACTAAATTTCTTCAAAACCACACATATACAATTTACTTTAATTTAAAAATATTGAAAGACCTATCCTTAAACTCTGTTTCTCCTGTAGCAGATTTTCCGATCAGCCATTCGTTTTCAAAACATAATTTGTTAGTATAAATAGGCCAACTTTAAAAATTATTTTCTCCTAAAAAGGGTCCGAATTAAATATCTGTTACAAGACCAACAACATTTGAACCTTCAGCTACGCAGTGATGGCAAATTTACATTTCACTGGTGACGTTTAGCGATAGCCGAGCGCCGGGCTTTTTTGAAATTATTATCTTGGCGATCGTTAATAGAATAAAAGTCAAATGTAACAAAATTACTTTATTATTTTTAACTACAGAAACATATATAAGGTATCTCAAAATAAACTTGGCAAGTCTAGAACGTTTCGAGAAAATGGTATAAACGCATGTCGCGAGTAAAAACGACTGTGGACTCTTAAAAAACACAACAGATCGAAAATTTAATAAAAATCAGACACTACGGGGTACTTATTATTACTTAGTTAGTCTTATTCAAAACCGTAATTTATACCAATTGACGTTTATACTTTGTAAAAAAACCCTATATTGTATTAAAAATATACAACAGATTAATTATTTGTCAGAAAATAGAAACTACCGAGTAGGTACTTTCATGAAGTTATTTTTTAATCAATGACCATAATTTTTACCGATCCGTGTTTACTTTATAAAAAAAGCCTAATTATTGCAACGTCAGATTAAGAATTTATAAAAACAAACCGTACGGGGTACAAGTACCCCGTAATCGGGACTTTTGATAAATAAATCAATTTTTAATGCAATTAGGTTGTTTAAAAAGTATAGCTAACGTAGATTGGTAAAAATTACGGGTTTCGATGAAAATAACTTTTTGAATGTAAACCGCAGTTTTTTTTTAATAAATTCTTGATCTGTTGTCGATGGTTTTTAGTACAATAATACATACCGAAATATACACTGATGATTGATAAAAAATTATGGTTATTAATAAAAAATGCTTTTTGACTACCTACCTACAGCCTAGTCTCTGTCTTTCGACAAATAATCAATTTGTTTTTTCCTAAATACAATAGGGGTTTTCATCAAATATAAACGGATTGGTAAAAATTGTGGTTTTTGATAAAAACATTTTTTTAAAGTACCCTGTAATGTATAGGGGAGGGGTGGGCAAGTTGACATACCTAAGGTTTAAACAAAAATATCTTAGAAAAAACCAAGACTTATTTTTAATAAATGTAAGCAAAATAAAACAGTTGTTATATGTCTTTAACCTACATACAGTGTCACCAGTAAAGTCCGCATCATATGGGATTTTTTTTATTAATGGCTTCTTTCGAAATTTGACTTTGGCATCAAGTTCTACTTTGATCGAGATAAAAATTAAGCAAAAAAATAGTAGTCACGTAATTCGCATTATCTGTTAAATTTTAATTTTTTCCAAAAAATAATTCAAAAGTGGGGTTATTTCTGAAAATATCGAAAAAAGTTATTAGAAAAAGTTTTTTAAATGCAGTTTCTAGCCCACATGCAAAATTTCAGCTGGATAAGATAATTTTGATTTTTTACCTATATTTTGTAAATTGCACCACTTTTGCAAAATAAGATTCAACGCAACCTACATAAAACTTCTTAGTTTTGACAATGCTTTATTTCAGATACATTTTCTTTAAAGTAGCGCCATATTAAAAATGTGTGTTTTTCTACAAAATCATAATTCGGTTATTCAAATTTGGTCGCATGTGATGCAAAGTTCATTTGTTTTTGACCCTGTATAAGGTAACTTCATAAAATAAGTATTTTTGAAAACGTAGTTTGTGTCTGAAAGTAAAAAAATAAAAAATAAAATAAAGGGGTTTTAAATTAAATCGTTGAAAATAGATAAACTTTACGTTAAGTTAAACTAAAATTTATTTTCCACTTAATGAACACTTTACTGATGACACTGTGTTCTTTTTTGTCTTAATATTAAGGTGTATCACTCTCAGACACAAACTATGTTTTCAAAAATATTTATTTTATGAAGTTACCTTATACAGGGTCAAAAACAAATGAAGTTTGCATCACATGCGACCAAATTTTAATAACCCAATTTTGATTTTGTAGAAAAACACACATTTAATATGGCGCTACTTTAAAGAAAATGTATCTGAAATAAAGCATTGTCAAAACTAAGAAGTTTTATGTAGGTTGCGTCGAGTCTTATTTTGCAAAAGTGGTGCAATTTACAAAATATAGGTAAAAAATCAAAATTATCTTATCCAGCTGAAATTTTGCAGGTGGGCTAGAAACTGCATTTAAAAAAACTTTTTCTAATAACTTTTTTCGATATTTTCAGAAATAACCCCACTTTTGAATTATTTTTTGGAAAAAATTAAAATTTGACAGATAATGCGAATCACGTGACTACTATTTTCTTGCTTAATTTTCCTGTCGATCGAAGCAGAGCTTGATGCCAAAGTCAAATTTCGAATAAAGCTATTAATAAAAAAAAATCCCATATGATGCGGACTTTACTGGTGACACTGTATATAACGAAACAAAATATAAACTCCTTGTACAAACAATATCACTTTAACAATAATAATACAAAAATCCATCTTGCCCTACCCTATAGGGCAAGTTGACATACGAAAATAAGTAGATATAAGTATAAAATATTAGTTAATATAAATCACAAATAAATTGTTTTGATTTTTTGGATAGGCCGGCACACTCAGCGTGAGCCCATTGGCGACACTTCTAGTCTAAAATATTTTCAGTGCGGGCAAGATGACATACTCGGTATGAAGGTATGCCATCCTGCCCGACAATGAACGTAAATTTAAAAAAAATTGAAAAATGGGTTTTAAAATAAAATCTAAAAAAGATTGATCGCGAAATGAATAGTTGAAAACTAAATTTATTAAACAAAATTAAAAAATATAAGAAAAACAGTCAAGTAATTTTTTTATAATCTCTATCATAGTATACTTACATTAAAACGAAATCGTAAATTACTTAAAATCATTAATATTTCTAACACCGCAAAAAACTTCCACCCACAAACACCTCTAAGTGTACACTGCCAACGAGCGAACTTGTTTAAGCATGCTAAATGCTCGGATGATGCGGGAGTTTCCATGGAAGGGCTACTGTGTCATCTTGCCCACCTACGTCAACTTGCCCATCTCTCCCCTATTCTTTGGCCATAATCAAATCTATTATTTACAATAGGGTTTTTCATAAAATATAAAAGTCGTTTGGTAATATTATGGTTTATAATAAAAATTATACTTTTTGAAAGTACCCCGTAGTATCCGATTTGATAAATTAATGGTCCTTATCAGTAAATTTTAATTTTTACTCTACTGCATGGAATTAGGATGAATATTAATAACTAGATATTTAATTAATAATAACTAAAAATTCTTTAAAATAGCGTGATTTTAAGCGAAAGTTTGTAATCACATGTGTGAAAATTATTGTTACATCGTCACATATCACATGGCCAACAAAACACTTTTTTTTTAATTTGACCACCCGTTGACCATTTACATTTTTTATATCAAGCATTGAAAAAACTACGATATACGGTTCCCCTCAAAATAATTATTTAACTTAAATCTCTTAAAATAAATAATTGAAAATGAGAGACTATTCTATTATTGTATTTATACACGGTCCGGCAAAATGAATTACCCATTTTTAACGTGTTATAAAAAATTATTAACTTGGATAAGATTAAAAAACAATACGGATTTGTAACGAGTAGGCTTTGGAAATTTTGTGACATGTTTTGACAGTTGTTAAAATAGAGCGCTGGTCAGTGGAACATCGTGTGTTTTACAATTTTATGAATTTGCGCGAAAATCATCAAGGTATAGAATATTATCTTTACATGAGCGACGAAGCACGTTTTTACCTTAACGGTGATGTCAACAAGCAAAATTGCCGTTATTGGGCTGAAGATAATCCTCGTGAAAGCTAACATAACAAATGAAGTGAATGCTATTCCAAGGCACATCCTTCCAATGCATTGATCAAGAAGGCGGTCATTTGCTAGACGCTATTTTTAAGACATAAGAATCTCCCGTCCTTTGTCTTTAAAAATTTGTATTGTTATTTAATTTTATTAAAGTAATTAAAGTGTTATAACTCTTTAAAAACTTCATGTAAAGGTGGTTGTCACTGTCATCCAAGTCTTCGAAGGCCTACCGATCTTGACGTAAATAAGTAGGTCGAATATCGACTCCTTGACCCTCAGACATAGTTTTATGAATAAAAGGCACATTATTTACTGCATTTGAACTCTGTATTCCTACGTCGCAGGAGGTTTAAGATTGTTTTAGATGGCATTTAGTAATTGCATTATAAGAACACTGATCGCATTTAAATTTCCTTTGGATATTTGTGACGAAGCAGATGTTATTTTAAACTGTCTTTATGGATAGTTCGAAAGTCACATTTAAAACATGTGAACATTTCAACGTCTTCTGTACTCCTATGTATCACGAGATGTTTTTGTAGATGACATTTAGCAATTGCTGTATAAGAACACTGATCGCATTTAAACTTTTGCCCTTACTCTGTATTCCTATGTCGCAGAAGATGGCGGCTTAAAGAGCATTTAGGAAATGTTTTAAAAGAACATTGATCGCTTCTGAACTTCCTCCGGATGTCCTATGTCGCAGGAGGTGCCTCCTTAAATGGTATTTATCAATTGTTTAAAAAAACACTGATCACATTTCAACTTTTGCCCTTCCTCTTTATTCCTATGTCGCAGAAGATGGCTGTTTAAAATGCCTTTACTAATTGTTTTATAAGAACACTGATCGCATTTAAATTTTTGAACTTCCTCCGGACTCCTATGTCGCAGAAGATGTATCTTTAAATAGCATTTTCTAATTGTTTTATAAGAACACTGATCGCAATTAAATTTTTGAACTTCCTCCGGATTCCTATGTCGCAGGAGGTGGCTGTTTAAATCGGATTGTTGTATAAGAACACTGATCGCATTTAAACTTTTGCCCTTCCTCTGTATTCCTATGTCGCAGAAGATGGCTGCTTAAAGACCATCTATGAAATGTTTTAAAAGAACACTGATAGCATTTAAAATTTTAAACTTCCTCCGGATTCCTATGTCGCAGGAGGTGTCTGTTTAAATCGTTTTTGGCTATTGTTGTATAAGAACACTGATCGCATTTATACTTTTGCCCTTCCTCTGTATTCCTATGTCGCACAAGATGGCTCCTTAAATTGCCTTTACTAATTGTTTTATAAGAACACTGATCGCATTTAAACTTTTTAACTTCCTCCGGATTCCTATGTCGCAGAAGATGGCGGCTTAAAGAGCATTTATGAAATGTTTTAAAAGAACATTGATCGCATTTAAACTTTTGAACTTCCTCCGGATCCCTATGTCGCAGGAGGTGTCTGTTTAAATCGGATTTAGCTATTTTTGTATAAAAACACTGATCACATTTAAACTTTTGCCCTTCCTCTGTATTCCTATGTCGCAGAAGATGGCTGCTTAAACTGTATTTACTAATTGTTTTATAAGAACAATGATCGCATTTAAATTTTTGAACTTCCTCCGGATTTCTATGTCGCAGAAGATGTCTGTTTAAATCGGATTTAGCTATTGTTGTATAATAACACTGATGGCATTTATACTTTTGCCCTTCCTCTGTATTCCTATGTCGCACAAGATGGCTCTTTAAATTGCCTTTACTAATTGTTTTATAAGAACACTGATCGCATTTAAACTTTTGCCCTTCCTCTGTATTCCTATGTCGCGGAAGATGGCGTCTTAAAGACCATTTATGAAATGTTTTAAAAGAACACTGATCGCATTTAAACTTTTGCCCTTCCTCTGTATTCCTATGTCGCGGAAGATGGCGGCTTAAAGACCATTTATGAAATGTTTTATAAGAACACTGATCGCATTTAAACTTTTGAACTTCCTCCGGATTCCTATGTCGCAGGAGGTGTCTGTTTAAATCGGATTTAGCTATTGTTGTATAAGAACACTGATCGCATTTATACTTTTGCCCTTCCTCTGTATTCCTATGTCGCACAAGATGGCTCTTTAAATTGCCTTTACTAATTGTTTTATAAGAACACTGATCGCATTTAAACTTTTGAACTTCCTCCGGATTCCTATGTCGCAGGAGGTGCCTACTTAAATCGCATTTAACCATTGTTTTATAAGAACAGTGATCACATTTAAACTTTTGAACTTCCCCTGGAACTTTATGCCGAAGCAGATGTTGCCTTAGACTTCTTTTGTGGATAGTTTGAAACTCACATTTACTGCATTTGAATATTTCTACTTTTTCTGGATTCCTATGTAGCAGAAGGTGTCTGCTTAAATCGTATTTAACCGTTGTCTCATAAGAACACTGATAACATTTAAATGTTTGAACTTCCTCCAGATTCCTATGTCGCAGAAGATGTATGGTTAAATTGCCTTTTTCAATTGTTTTATAAGAACACTGATCGCATTTAAACTTTTGGCCTTCCTCTGTATTCCTATGTCGCAGGAGGTGCTTCCTTAAATAGCATTTAATAATTGTTTTAAAAGAACACTGATCACATTTAAACTTTTGAACTTTCCCTGGACCTTTGTGCAGAAGCAGATGTTGCTTTAGATTTTTTTTGTGGATAGTTTGAAACTCACATTTACTGCATTTGAATATTTCTGTTTCTTCTAAATTCCTATGTCGCAGGAGGTGTCTGTTTAAATCGGATTTAACCATTGTTTTATAAGAACACTGATCGCATTTAAACTTTTGAACTTCCTCTGGATCTCTGTGCCGAAGCAGATGTTGCTTTAGACTTACTTTATGGATAGTTTGAAACTCACATTTACTGCATTTGAATATTTCTGTGTCTTCTGGATTTCTATGTAGGAGAAAGTGTCTTTTTAAAGTTCCAATAACATTTGTTTTAAAAGAACACTGATCGCACTTAAACTTATTAACTACCCCTGACATTTTGACTAGCTCTGGAATTTTATACCGAAGCAGCTCGAGCTTTAAATTGCTTTTATTGCTACAGTGGTTACTATCAGGTAGTTTTCTCCATAAATAACTTTTAGGTGATGTTTCATAATCCAATTTATCATTCTTGTTGAGCTCATACCTCTCACCTTTGCTGTGACTATCGTGACCAACACAATCTGGCAAAACACTGAAAAGAGAAAATACTTATAATAGAAAATGTGATAAGCCGAGTCAAATTTTTAAAAGGAACGCTCAACTTGAAGGAATTAAAAGAAACTAGGTTTTTGACAAATCTGACCATAGTACAAAAACAAGGGATTTGATAGCAGATCTAACCCCAGACAACGATTATTTGGTAATGACTAAAGCTTACACACCGATCGTGAAAAACAATCTGTACCCTCATAAATGTGATTCTGTTAAATCAAAATAAAACCAGCAAAGTAAGGTTGTTTGTTGTCTTATTATTAACTCCTTACTAAATTATCATTTTGCTAATATTATGACACGTTTTATTAAAATTGGATACTTAACGGGTTTTTATAAGTTTTGTTTTGGAATTTCGAACTTCCTTTTAGTCGAGTGAAACTTGATATTAATAATTTTAAAGATTACATCGTTTATAATGAAACGGTACAAATAAAATGCGATACGTGTGACAACGTCGAAATCAAACAATTATTATAATCATTAAGCAACGTTTTATGGTGCCCATTTTCTTGGTCGCCGGCCAGAATCGACTGAATTGTATTCTTAAAACTATACAAAAAAAGATAAAGATACGTGAGATTTTATACAAAATTTAATATTAGATCCTTGTATATATTGTCGGCATGTATTTACATTCACAGCGATAAGTGTATAAAAAAATATATCAGTCGCATCAACATGAAACTAGGAACAAGACTCAAAGAACTATTGAAATTCCTGGTAATAATAAGAAATTAAATCAAAGACTCTCGTCTTATTTAGTACAAATTTTCATAACATGCTGCCAATGGATATTAGACACTTAAGAAATAAAAACAGATTTATGCCCATACGTACCCACCAACATATATTCATTTTGTAAAACGTCAAGGAACGTCATTATATTTTAAGTCGTAGTTTAGTTGGTGTTTATCTTTTGATTTTTTGCTGATTATTTGCATTTTTAATTTTGTTACGGACATAGAAGAGCTTGGCTTGTATAACGACGACCTAGATGTATTAGATGTTGTACAGGGTTTTTCCGTATATTTTGGAGCACCCCTGGAGCTTTTATTTGAAGACATAGAAAAAACTTTAAATTACCAAAGTTGCATTATTTCTCCTGAACTGCCAGAATTTGTTATCGGACAAAACAAATGAACATAGTAAATTTGTTTAATAATGCCAATGTCGATTTTTTTAAATGGAACACCCTGTATATTAATTTTTTTTTTAACTCCTCACTCTTTTCTGATTCCAAATATCTATATATGTTATATGTTTGTTTCATAAATTATTATCATTATTTATATTAATTATTGTTACTGAATAAGCATTATGTTCTATCATGTTTTCCTCACACCAATATAGATTTTCTAATCCGCAATATTTTGAAATGCAATTTTGCCTAAACGACTAAAGTAAACATATAACATATATACATATTTGAAATCAGAAAAGAGTGAGGAGTTAAAAAAAAAAATATTTTACAGGGTGTTCCATTTAAAAAAATCGACATTGGCATTATTAAACAAATTTACGATGTTCATTTGTTTTGTCCGATAACAAATTCTGGCAGTTCAGGAGAAATCATGCAACTTTGATAATTTAAAGTTTTTTCTAGGTCTTCAAATAAAAGCTCCAGGGGTGCTCCAAAATATACGGAAAAACCCTGTACAAGCTGGGCTTTCTAAAAATTTTAAAGAGATGCCAAATTATATTGAAGAAATGTCTGACTTGGGGTTTCGGTTGACAAAGCCTGCAGTGGCCGAAAATTATAGATATTCATGCTCTTTTTATTTATGACAATAGAAATAAAATATCTTTATTTAAGTAGACAAGAGGTAACCTTGGAATATCATACTTTCATCCCCAGAAGGCGACTTTATAACCAGAAAGAATACATTAAAACGAGCAATAAATTTAAATATGCCTAATACGACGACCACTTACATAAAGTAAATAAGAAGACTAAAATTATGGCAGACCTCGCCCCGAAAATGCCCACAACTAGGCAGCAGTTTTTTCCGAAAATGATAACTCAGTTGACTTAGTTAACAAAGGACTTCAATGTGTTTTTAAGTTTAGTTTAGTATTTCTTGCATTGTATTGTTTCTTTTATTAAAATCCTCAGTGCAAACACTGTTTCGTTAAATATATTGCCAAGTTATTTCCACTGTAAAATTGTTTATGAATTGTTTACATCATTTATTTCTAATTCTAATTACTTTTTAATTAAAAAAAAATAATTTGCTATTTTGGCCGCAATAGTAATCATGATGCGCTACTCTTTTTTTCTTCCAAATTTCATTAAATATTCTTTAAATAAAACGAAACGGCACTGCATAAATACAAAAAATCATTTTTCTTAAAACTAACTTTTTCACATACTGTTTGTCTTGGCAGGCAAGTTATCGACTGCCGAAGAACAAAAAATCCGTAAAAAAGCGGGATTGTCAGTTAATTTTTCTCAATTTCAATTTAATCAGCGTCAATAGTAAATTATGCTAATAGACTCTTGGTGGATAGGCAAATTAACCAAATCGCGATTAAAGTAAATTGGAGAATTAACTAATTCTGATTAACGTGTAAATTGGCGAATAGGTACAGCCATTAGTGATCGTTGTAGATTCTATATTTTTGAAAATAATATAAATTTTACACATTTTTGGGGATATAAATCGCACTAAGTATTTTGAAACATATCATAGTTATAAGTAGTTTTAAGCAGTGGATTGTATTTATAGTTTCGGAAAAGTAGATAAATTATTTTACGTACAGTGAGAAAAACCCGCCAACTAAATTACTTAGTTGATTTTTTTTTAGTTATAGCTACTAAAAATGTCCGCATAATTAGTTGCCATAATACCGCAAAGCTATTTACAGGGACTAACAAATATATTTTTTGCCCTCCACTTACAATTACTAATCGAATTAGTAGGCTGTACGCCGAAAATTTATTTGGTAGACTTGCGGTAAATACATCCTTTGTTGTGATAACTAACAAGGGCGTAAGATTTTGTTATACTTGTGACAACTAAAAAAAAATTATTTTAAATAATGCCTTAAGTTGTCGTAACGAAAAATATGGTAGCCATTACTAAATATTTAGTTAATCCACGCGGTAACAATCATTTCGTCTCCGTGCTTCGATACGTGTGCATGGTTTAAGTGAATCAGGTGCTTCTTGCCGCGGTGTGTGTGTGTGTGTGTGTCTATTAGTGTTATTTATTTATTATAGTTTATAGTGATGTATTACAGACTTCTATTGTTAGAATGGGGGCTTCAAACCCATCTAGATGCATTTGAAGGTAAGGTTAGGATTTATCCATGTTATTTATTTAATAAAAATTTTAAAAACTGAAAAAATTATTTTTTGTATTTTAAGTTGAAGAGAAAACAAACTTTTCACTTTAGGGAAGTAATTACCTACCTCAACTAGAAAGCCTTAAAAATAATTCAATCTATCTGAAATGAAATTTTATCTACAAGCTATCACAGAAGGTTTCTGAATTTAAATATTCTGACGTGTAGATATATTGAATAAGTTTCTCCCAGAAACAAAGACAAATTTTGATCAACTAGTTAAACAGCCAAGTTAAAGTGTTTTATTTGGTATCAACTGTTGCATACACCTTCAGTTTCCTTAGGCCGTATAAAAGGGCTTTTTAACATCAGCTCAACTGAACCTTTACTGGTACTTAAAGTTTTTTTTATAAAAATCACATTGCAGTTAAAATAAATATTGTTTCTGTTTGAACCTGGCAGCAATATATTTTAGACGAAAAGCTTCAACATCAGTAAAATGGTTTTATTGGTGGTTACAGAAAAGCTCCAGCAAATTACGCTTTGATGCTTAGAGTTTTTTCTGCAGTATACCGAGCTTTTCGGTTGCGATATACACATGCAATTACAGTGGATTTTATCTACAAGTTATGTGCAGCCGTAACAAATATTTTTCTAATGCAGCATAGAACTCTTGTTAAATAGGGGACAGCGAAATACTTTTTGCTGTGGTGACTAGAGTAAGCTTTTCGTTGCTGCCAGTTCCAAACAAAAAACCGTATTTGACGACAATGTGATTTTTATGGGAAGGTTCAAGTACCAGTAAAGGTTCACTTGAGCTACTGTTAAGATGCCCTTATATAATAAGGCCTTTAGGGGACTGAAGGTGCGTGCAATCGTTGCCAAATAAAAAAAAAACTTTGTGGTTACTTTTTAACTAATATTTTTATTTGTATTCACTAAATACCCAATTTGGGTTAACTACATAATTTAGTTACCTACTATTATATAATTTATTAGTAACGTTAACATCTACGCTTAGTTCCTGCAACTAAATGATATAATAGCTTTAACAAACCACCTACTTGTAACGAATATATATATTAGCTGAGCTAACTCTTTTTTTTAGTAACTGTAACTAAAACCATTTAGTAAACCCAACAACATAAGTTCGTTATCTACTAAATCCTATAGTTGTAGCTACTAATCTATTTCAGCAAACTTGATTTAGTTGTTATAAGGTTGTTATAAGTCATCCAACTTGCTGTCCCCTATTTTAATGAAAAATTTTGCTGTGGTAACTAAATTTTTAGTAATGGCTACAAATTATTTTCCTCAGTGTAGTAGGTACAACTACATCTTCATGAAGCCAAAATAGATTAACTTATAAACTTTGTAATAAATTCTTCCCTATTGGCCATTGCATGGAATAAAAACTACAAAATTAACTCAATAACATGGAATACCTCCTTGGCTTCCAGCTAAAAATATCAAACCAATCTAATATTGGACAAAGATTGCACCGATGCGACGGTTTAAAACTTTGTTTTTTCGTCACACACACGCCCTAATCCCTCAGTTCTGCAAAACTGCAGGTTCAAACCATAAAAATATACCTTCAGATCAGCAAACAATATAACGAAAGTGGCAAATTTATGCCTTGCGCATGTAAACATACATGGGCATGAGCACTGCAAAATTCTCATTTAAAGAATGGAAGGTTAAGACAGGTCCTGACTTAAACATTTTAACGTGTTACCAAAACCTTAATGTTGTGGTACTTTTAAGTCATTGGTCAAGAAATTGTAAAAGTTCACGTCGCTGTCCGAATCGAACCAGTATAATTTTTCTAAATAGAGAAAAATACTTGTTTTGTAGGTAATAAGACAAAAAAAATGTTATCGAAATATTTTTGAGACTTTTTTACAACTTGGCAATGCTGCATTTTTATAATTCTACCTGCTTGTTCTGAGAAAGCTCGACGATTTTACACATAAAGAAATGTTTTACGCTAAAAATACAATATTCGCGTTCTGAAATTTGCGCGCCATCTACGAACCAATAATTATTTACAAAATACTTATAATTTATCTTATAATACTACAGTGCATTTAAGGTCGCTCGTGGAACAAAATCACCTAAAGCTGATTTTTGCGTTAATGTCTAGCTTTAGTCGCCCCGATTAACATACAAAAAGTCCCCACCCCTCCGAGGGTGCAAACCACCCCAAAACCACCCCCAAAGGTACATTTTATTACTTTTTGCTTATTATCTCGAAGATGGTTGATTTTTTCAAAAAAAAGTAGGTATTAAAATTAAAGCCAATAAAATTATCTACAAAGTGATGTATATAAGTATATATTCTAATTAACACAGTGGCGTGCACCAAACGTTTTAAATCGACAAAGTACTTTTTTTGTATATTTTTTATTTATCTCAAAACCGGTTGATTTAAACAAAAGCAACTAAAATGAAAGCCAGTAAAAATACCTACAAAATGATGTATATTATATAAGTACATATTTAAATTAACACAGTGGCGTACACTAAAGGTTTTTATGTTGGTAATAATATTTTCCATCGTGTTGCGTAAACGCGGTAACGGACATTATGTTGCATATATTATAAAGAAAAAAACAATAATACAATTACTTAAAAATTGGTGTAACAATATAATACTCCTTTACTATCTTTTTTTCACATAGAAAACCAAATGCTTCTTTCAAAACGTGTTAGAAAATTTCTTATAAAAAATTAGTTTAACCACAATGTCACTATATTTCCATGGCCCTCTATATGAAAAAAAGAAAGTAAATGTTTTAACTGCCACTCTAATTAAAACAGAGGCGTAGAGCAAGAATCGAAATTAATAGGTATCTTATTTAAACAAACTCTTCTTCTATGATCATCCTCGTTTTTAGTCGGCTTAGGGACGACGACATTGCTGCAGAACTGTCCTTGGCATTGCCTACAGAGATTGGAGCAATCTAAGCCAGCCTTCCTACAATTGCACAGTTTTCCACAATCCGTCCTACAGTTGCAGAAAATCAATTTTAAAATAAAATCTGGTGCAATGGGCTTATTGACAGTTGTTGGCACCAAAAGCTCCCCCTGTTTTTTCCAAGATGTAGGATCCAATTAATTCCCCAACCATGCCTGAATTTGGTGATATGTGTACCCACAAACTGTGGTTAGATGCAGCGTCTGATGTTGGCGGCAGAGATTCTAAGGAGAAGTTTGAATAATTGAGGCTCTGTCGCGCTGCATTATTGTTAAATTTTACGAACCGGAAATAATCTAACCCACTGAACATGACACGTTACAGCAACATTACGTAACGTTAATAAAAAGTAGCTTATTTAATGTTCTTTTTTAACGTTTTTGTTTCGTTATAGTAACGTACATATGCCCAAGATATAAAATGTTTTCATGGAAAATGTGTTTGTTACGTTTTAGTTTCGTTAATATTATTTATTTGTATTACGTTTTCGTAATGTTACAAAAACATAACATTTTTGCAAATATTATGTTTTTTGTTAATGTACCATATTTGTTGAGTTTGTTACCTCTTTTAATCGTAGTATGCAAGCAACAATTCCATCATAATTTTAACATTTAGAAAGTTATTAATGTTACGTTTAAATTACGTTCGCTGTTATACAGCAGCGTAGGAATTTATAGGTAACAAGAATTTACGCCAGGGTTGCCCTATCTCGAAAAATGTTCCTTATTCTACGAAAAGCTGAATTGTTTAAAAGCAAATATTTAAAGAAATAATTTTATAATGCCTACAAATTTTTTTAATATCTACCTGCTTTGGTAACTATGTAGTAAATATTTTAGAAAAAAATATAACTCTGGTAATAGAGGGTCTTGTGGGTGTCTTTCATTATCAATAATCTTCATTTTATTCACAACCAAAGTCTTCTTTAGTAATTAAAAGGCTCTGTTACAAGACGTTTTTTTTTACGCTCAGACATTCCAGTTTTATCAACAGTTCAGCCCACGACATATTATGTCCTAAATGAGTAAATAAACCAAATATTAACTTGACAACAGTGTTGAATGCATTTTTTGGAGGGTACGTCACGCGGTCATTAGGTACGGCTAGGACGAACGGCCCTTTCGATTTTCTTAACAGATGTGGGAACAAAGACCCTACGGAAATTGGGAAGAAAGTGACCGTGTTTTGTGCTGTGTATTTCAAAAAACTAAAGTGTTGAATATTAAGTGGACTACCTATGGTAACCAATAGTAATAATAAGGTATGTATAGTATGGTGAATTTGTTTCGTGTTTTAATTTGGGCTATTAGAAAATAACTATCTCAGATAGAGGTAGTCATCGACAAGCCAACAATAATGATAGGTATTTTCAGAAATTAATTATTTTAGCTTTCATATATTTTCACCTTTTGCGTTCTCCTTATGGAGATAACTTAAGTTTTTTGGTTAAAAAAATGTTTAATGGACAAACGATTTTATTCAAATATTTATCTTTTTTTTCTGAACTTTGTCCATTTAGAAAAAACACCAGTTCATCTATTTTTATGCTGACCACGATAAAATTAATGATTTTTTCAGGAATGATGAATTTTGAGGTATAGTCCGTGTAGTTTATGAATCTTAAAAATTATTTTAGTCAAAAACGCTTAGTTTTTAAGATAGATTGTTTTTTTTTCTTAAGGTAAGTCACCACTGCAAAATTTTCCAATTTTCCTTTTTCATTGGCAATTAAGTACGTATATTATAAGTGCGTTCGATTGATGTCAATTTTTACGCTTAGTCCATGCCTTGTTTTAAGAGGCCTGTGGTCCATGCAAATAAGTAGACCGAGTATACAGATTTACATAAACCTAAAGCAGTTATTGTCTGCATGACCGGCACGTGACGTAATTTTTCCTAAAACAGTTTCTCTTGCTTACAGACGCAGTAAAAACTTCCTCCAGAATGTAACCGAGAAGGATTTAGGCGCTATTGTCGGAGACTGGTTCCAATTTTCCAAACAAATTAAGGAACACATCAATAAGTAAATAAATTATTATATACACTTTTAATAAATTGTTTTTACTTAAAAAATTGTTGTTTTTTCTTAAATTATATTATATTAAATTATAACATTTATGTAACGTTCTAAAATGTAGGCAATAACATTTCTGCAATAATAAAGAAATGTATCTTTATTGCAAACTTTATGTTAAAACCACGTTTGATTCATAAAAATATGTGTTTTTAAAGTAACATTTTTGTAATTATAATGTACAAGAAATGTTTTTCAAACAAAATTATAATGTTAAATTTGTGTAATAGTAATGTGGTTCAACAAATGTAATATTTTCGTTAACATTTTACGTAAAAGTAACATTTACTTAATACAATCCCCAATGTATGCTTTACGTTGCATCAATGTTATCAAGCAGCTAAAATGTAACACTGTTACGTTTCTATGACATAAGATGTATATGCACTGTTACATAAACGTTTTTTATACAAGTTTGCAATGTTATATTGTAATTTATTAACGTAAAGATAACATTATTGTTATGTTTCTTTGTTTAGTGGGAATGTTCTTACTGATTTACCGGCTCCATATAAAAATAAAAGAAATTCTTCTCCTACCGAAATTAGATCACTTTTATTGGCATTTGGTGTTAAAAAAATTGCTACTTTCGTTTGTAATTCCGGATTTTTTTTTAAAAGCGCATAGGTTGATAACTTTCCTTTTTTATAAATTGCTGATATACTATCACATCCAGAAATGGCATGGCAAAATAGTATAGAGGATGTAAGTACACCTATCTTGTTTTGCAGGGAACTTATGTTAGTGATTTTATTTGGTTTTGTGGTTTGGCCAGGTCTTAACATAAAGATGTTGTCCGTTTTTGTTTTAAATAATAGTAAAACCATCAAATCGGTGTCTTCTCCAACCAATGTTACACGACTTTCTGCTTTTCTTAATTCTAAAACTTTGTTCACTATAAGTGTATCTACATCACCGTCCGCCTGAAATACTTGAACACCAGCTTCTTTTAGTTGTCGACTCAGCTGTTTAATAAATAACGCCTTATTGTGTTTATTGGAGAAAAATTTAGTTTGATTGATGGTTGCCATAGTATCTTCGGAAACTTTGACGTCAGAACAAGTATCTTTTTTTCGTACCGGCGTAACTGTTCTTGATTATTTTGTGGTAAAATCCTTTTCATAACCGTCAAACACAACAACGCATTTTTGGCCGTAATTATAAAGAATATAATTTATGTATTGTTCGTATATAACTTTGTAAGTTTCTCTAAGCGAAACCTGATTTTTTTAAGAAATCCAAAACATAGCGATTTTAAACGCCTAGTGCACGCCACTGTGTTAATTAAAATATAGACTTATATACATCAATTTGTAGATAATTTTATTGGCTTTAATTTTAATATCTAGCTTTTTTCAAAAAAATCAACCATGTTTGAGATAATGGGCAAAAACTAAAAAAAATTACCTTTGGGGGCGGTTTTGGGGCAGTTTGCACCCTCGGAGGGGTGGGGACTTTTAGTATGTTAATCAAGACGACCAAAATAAAACGATAACGCAAAAATCAGCTTTAGGTGATTTTGTTCCACGAGCACCATAGGAATAAAAATAACGGCCCTGGACTATAAGCACTAAAAGGTGCAAGCAAGTAAAATATCTACGTGTTAATAGACAACTTAAAACATTATTATATATTACTGAACTTACTGGACTATTAAAACACTCCAATTTTATACATGGGATTTATTTTTAATAAAATAATCACATTTTAATCGAAAAATATGAAAAAGAACATTATTTATGTTTATACTAATTAAAACTTTAATAGTGTTGTAAATAGCGACACGTTAAAGGATTTTAAGTTAAAAGCCGGCATGTACTTCGATTTATGTTACTTGCCGTCTTTTATGTTCTATTTTTTTTACTTTAATTAAATAAATACTTAGAGAAATAATTTAGCGACAAATTTTTAAAGTTTAAAAAAAAAATGTATTTTAAATTTTTGAAAATCTATTTACGCGTTTTTAAAATTCTAAGAGTGTTTATTTATCGAATCTTTTCGGAAAATCAGACTTTGTAATTTATTTACTAAATTTTGAATTTCAATAATTAATTATTATCTTTTCTTTAAATAAAAATAAATGTTGTTTTAAAATTATTTTATTTCTTTAAAATTTTTTCTCTCTGGATGTTTTTAAATTATAATAAAATGTCGGGGCATCACATTATTTGTCTTAAGTACTTAGTAATTTTTTTTTAAATTAATTTTTGTAAAAATCAACATGGATGTATTTAGAATGCCAAATGGAGTAAAAAAAGTACAAATATACCAGGTGTTGCATTTAAAAAACGAAACCTTATGTCACTTCCGGTTAAACCGGAAGTGACATAAAGTTGACGGAAAGTTGAGTCACCTGTCAAAAAATGCAGTTTTATGTCTTAGGAGTGAGCCACCTTTAACGGCCACTCGGTATACAAAATAAACATTTCAGTACAGCTAGTGGAAGAAATAATTGTTACTGATGGAAGCTTCAATAGACATTTTATGAAACTGTCTCTAAAATATACAAGAAATAAAGTTTAAAAACCTCCTAATTCTAAAAGTGCACTTTCTAAAAGTAGCTACATAGGGAATATGAATTTCAAACGCTATTCTCGAAACACTATTCGGTCACTTTAAAAACGTTCGATTTTCATTCACGCAATGGTGTTTAAGTTAGCATATTTTTAAAAAAGTTAACATTTTAAAAAAATGTCTATATACTGGTATAGATATGTTGACGATATTCTGGTTTGCTTCACAGGGACACAAAGACAACTAAACTCATTTTTACAGTATACAGGGTGTTCCCAAATATCATGTAAATACGAAAAGGGGTAATTCTTTGGCTTATTTAATGACTAAAAATTCATATTAACATAGGTCCGCAAACGCTTCGTTGCCGATCTACAAGGTGTTGAAATTTCAAGATTTTTGTAGTTTTTTCTTTATAGCTCTTGTAGTTTTTGAGGTATTTAGCTCTAATTTGGAATATAGGTTACGCTGTAGGACTTACATCATTGGGCATACCAAATGATTTTAAGAATCTACAGGGAGATATTTTTTCAGGGGTCATGCCTCCTTTTCTCCCCATGAACTTTTTTTCGGTGCGCCGCTGGTGGATTCTAAAATACAAAATGCATTTTTTGTTTTCTTCTAAAGCATTTGAATCTTTTGTAGTTTTTTCGTATTTACCACCGTTATCGAGAAAAAAAAATAAAAGGATTTATCTGTTTCGCTAGATGAAATTAAATTTTTTTAAATAGTTGGTCTAGTATGCCTTGGCTTTATTTGGGTAATCTCTTATTATTATTAATTTTGACAGTTCGCATTTGAAATATTAATTTTTGTACACAAGTGTTTGTAAATTAAATTAAAATAATTGCGCCCCAGCACATTTTTCTATTTTGGCTCGGGAGTATTTAAATGAAGTGTATGAGAACAAGTGGATAGGTCGGGGTGGGACTCAGACATGGCCCCCTGTCTTAAATAGTCTAGATTTTTTCCTATGGGGGCCCTGCCGAAAAAACCTCGTAAAGTCTCATAAATTCTCTAAGAGATTTTATAAGGATCTATCAGGTTTCAGAGATTTGATGAGGTTGCCGCATACGGCTTTCTTAACGTGTTATCGGAGTCTATAAGAAAATCAATTTTATGTGGATTTGTTTTTAAGGTCCAGTGAGAACATATGATTTATTTGGATTTATAAACAGATCAGTCGTTAGATGTCTCATACTGTTTTATGCGGGTATATAAGGACGTAGTTTTTATGCGGAATTATTTTATGAGATTTTATAAGACTATATGCTTTATTTGGACGTATGAGTGCACAAGTAACTTGACACTTCCTGGTGTTTTATAAGAGTATAAAAGACATAATTTTAAGCAGAATTATTTTATAAGATTTTATAAGACTTTATGTTTTATTTGAATATATGCAGTAGGAACTTCCTATTTCTAATGTTTTATAAGGGTATATAAGGACATAATTTTATGAGATTTTATAGGACTTTATGCTCTTTTGGAACCCATGCATAGACAAGTAATTGGATTTTTCCTAATGTTTTATGAGGTTCTATAAGGACATACTTTTTTAATAAGATTTTATAAGACTTTATGTTTTATTTAGAATGCAGAAGCAAACTTCCTATTCCTGATGTTTTATAAGGGTATAAAAGGACATAATTTTATGAGATTTTATAGGACTGTACCCAGATAACACACGGCATCCTACGGACATTCAAAATTAGTCCACAACGTATCCATATATAGTGTCCATGGACACTCTAAGGATATCCACTGGATATCCTTTTCTGTTCTGCATATGGATAGACAATAAGGGACATTCAACGGAAATCCTTACGATGTCCATTAACGGAAGAGCAAAAAATTTCTTTAATAGATGCTTTTTATTGAGCAAAAATGTTTAATTGTACATCTCCTAAACAACTTATTTATTTATTTATTTTTATACCTAACAACAGATTTTATTTCAGTTGGAACATACCTATATGTTAATTATGTTATTCCAGGTTAGCAATTATTTTTTTTGTAATATTCCACAAAATTATAATGTAGACAATTCAATTTCAATTTCAAAGGGTTTTTATTTTCGTACGTTTACATATTATCAGTTTTAATGTAGACAAAAGTACCGAAACTGAAAGTTTTTTTTGTCGCCACTGAACTAACAAAAATCTTTTTTTTTTATAGTCACTACCCACTACAATGTTCCTATAAATATGTCATCCGTCATTGACCTATTCGATCTGTAATATTAGCGGTTTGGATCCATTTCTCTCCTTTTTTAATTGTATAAAATAAAATAGGACGGAAACACACTAATCTAAATTTAAAGTTATAAAGTAAAGGACCAAACCGAAGTGAAATAAGAGAATAATTAACAATTAACCTTAAATTTTTCCATGTTTTTGCAGGATTCGTGTAACCTTCCGCATTTATTTTTAAGAATTCCCGGTTTTTTCGTGTTTCTTAGTTGTTTGAGTTGTGTTTGCAGCTTGCAGTTCTCTTTTCTGAAGGAATATAAGGTAAGTACATTTTATATGTAGAAATTAACAATGCCAAAAATTTAACTACGCAATTATAGACTTGCTAGACGATCCAATCCCTTTTTAACCTCTAATGATTATTCAAATTCGGAGCCTTCTACATCTTTTCATACCCCACTGTTAATTGATGAAGAAACTATTGAAAATGTTGGACTGGCAGAGGCATCCTTTGATACTGATAATGAACTTTCCAATTCCTCGTTTAAGTTGTCGACCATGGGAACTGAATCCGACTATTGTTTGCCAGTCCAACAAGCAATATTACCTTCATCACTTAGGACTTAGGGCATTACTAGCCGATTGGGCAGTGAGATATGAAATATCTCAAGTAGCTTTAAATGCTTTGTTAAAACTCTTACAGCCACTGGAGCCAAGTCTTCCATTAGATGCTCGTACACTGTTAGAAACGCCTAGAAAATTAAAAATAAAATCTATTGTCCCTGGTCATTACTATCATTTTGGTCTTGTTGGCTGCTTAAACAGTTTAATTTTATACGGTGGTTCTTCCCAATTAATAAATTTAAATTGTTTAGATGTCTATAAATTTTTTAGAACAAAATAGGGCCGACAAGCAGAATACTGATACTCTCAACGTAAGAAGTGCAGCACTGACCACAACTTTAACTTGAAACAACCACTCCCACATAACCACAGTTCAACTGGGGTTGTCATGAATTAAAAAACAATTTAGGTAAGGCATTGATATAAAAACTTCACTGCATACGTTTTCTTTACTTAATGTTTCCTATTAAATTGTTTTTCCTGAAAAGTCCTTTTAATAAAATGTACCTTGCATTGATATTGTTTTAAATTTTATTGTTACAGACAGGCTTTACCAGTGAAGTCCATAATAACTTCACGTCAATGAAAGCAAATTTATTTCAAATAAGGGGAGAAATACAAGAAGTCATAACCAATCAAAAAGCAACCAAAATAATTGACCACATTAATATTCCCAAATTTTTAGATTTATTTAATTTCCCTATATCTAAATAAAAAAGAAGACTGATGAAATCAACACTTATCTTCTTATAGAAGAAAACTTTCAACAAGCTGTAAGTTTGAAAGCTATATTTTTAGCTCTTGATATAATGGTTGCATTTTACCAGAAGCTGTCTAAAATGGGTATAATTAAATTTTTAGATAAGATGTTCAGGCTTTATGCATTTTCTATAGATGTCTTTGCAAGCTATCGAATTAATTAGTAATTTTACAAGGAATTGAACTTTTTTTAGATAATTATGTTTTGCTACTCACAATATTTAAAATACTGTCTTCAATAATTAGGAGATAATATTTATATCTTGTAATTCAACAAATTAAGTACCTATGTATCAATATTTTTTACAATAAATTTGACAATATTTCTTTTTAGTAAAAGTAAATTTTAATTCCTCTTGCTTCCTGTTTGAGGAATAATCAAAGGAACCTCCTTTATTATGTGTAGAATATCAGAATAGGCTTTTCATTCAACATTAACAATTTAAGTTTATTATTTATATTTAAATACCACAAAAGATTTTAACAAAAATTTATTTATTTTAGACTTGGAAAACGAATTGATCAGCGAACAGGGTAAGCTGCATATGTTTGTTTTTATCTTTAACCGACAAAATTATTGTACACACCTTAATTCTGTTACCATTAAAGATAGTAATTAGAAATTTGGGTTAGAGATATAGTTAAAAACGCATAGGCATTGTTAATTATAATATCTGGTTTACCTGTAGGTGACTCGAAGTTCATTATTTTAAATTGAAGTTGACTGGTTAAGTAATCTTAGACATGTCCCATTCAGTAATGTATCACAACTTGTCATCTTGTTTCAAATGAGGGCCTGAACCTGAAAGCCATTAAATTTGACAGGAAGCTTAAATTCGATAGTGTCATTTCGACGTTATGGACATGTTATTTTTATAAACTTCTTTAGCGACTTCATTACAAGAGTACAAATCGTATAAATCAAAAATTGTTTATTTTTGACTTAATATTTTTGCAAGTAGCCTAATTAAAATTTTACAAATTCCAGTTTAAAGGCAATAAAAAAATGTTTTTTGATTAAACCCCCGATTAAACCGCTAGACATTTATCTCGACATTTATAATGACAAAATAACACCCCACGCAATTTAACAATAATAGCTTTCAGACCGCCAATTTTGAAAACAATTTAACAGTTGTACTAAAAAGGAGATTTTTAGGACTATTTAACCATGAAAACATGACGGTACATTTAAAATACTGAACACAAAGTGATATTCAATTTTTTTTTTCTAAAAAATATGCATTTTTATTACCTAACCTAAGTTTTAAAATTCTACCTTGAATTTTTAACTGAAATTAAGGTGTACATACATACATTTCACCTCACAGCAGTCTTTGAAATTTATTAAAAATCAAATCAAATCAAATCAAATTGATTTGATTTGATTTAATTTGATTACATTTCACCTCACAGCAGTCTTTGAAATTTATTAATAAAATCGATGGAATCATATTTTAATTGAAATTTATGTATTTTTAGGAGAAAAGGAAACTGAAGAGTTCACCGGCGAACAGGGTAAGTTGTGTATTACCTAATTACGTTGAAAATCATATTTTAACTGAAATTTATGTATTTTTAGGAGGAAAGAAAGCTGAAGAGTTCACCAGCGAATAGAGTAAGTTGTGTATTTTTATAATTTAATCTTTTTATGGACAATAAGTGATCAGATAAGTTTTACTTCATGGTAGGCTTTATTGGCTAATTTTTGTTTAACCAGTTAGAGTTGATTTTTAATTGATTACACTAATATGTATCCTTTAAATTCTACAATAATTTTTGTAAACAAGTTGTACTACTTTAAAATCATTGACCAAAAAAGAAGCGGCTCTATAATAGCTGCCAGGACTTGTTTATTTGCGGTACTTATAACAGTGGGTTAAATGGCTGCGTTATAAGAGAGTTTTACTATAATATTTCTTTTTTTTTTAGGAAACGATGAACTAGAATAAGTGTAACCGTTCCAAACCAGTTAATAAACGAATTACAAAATATTGGTATTTGTTCATTGGATTACCCTATATCAGGTTTTTATATGTTTACAACTGAAAAAATGGTAAAGACGTTTTTATTATCTTTACCTATGGAGCTAAATGGAAAAAAATTTAAATTATCGGAAAGTAGCGTTTTTCGCTCTACACTAAAGTAAGTTTTATTTATATTAGTATATTTTAATAGTTATCACTGAATCACAAAGGTAAAATGTCAAAATTCAATAATAAAATATGTGTAGAACTTTTTGCTCTATTTTTGTATTTTAATTAGAATCAATGCTTTTTAGGATATAAAATGTTCTACAGCCAGCTAAATTATTATAAAAAGTGCATTTTTCAAACATCAATATTTCAGAAAATAGTATTAAATTTGGAAACATATACAATTATTAATACATATCAGTGTACCTATAAGTTTTAACAAGATTTAAAAATAATTTACGCATGGGGTGTTCCCTGCTTAAAAGTTACAATTTTGGCAGACATTTTTAAAATGCAATTTTTTCAAATGGTTCCAAATCGATTCAGATTAAACTTCTTAAATTAGGTTTTTATGAATAAGTATACTGAAACTTGTGTGCAGGACTATGTATTGGAGTCACACTATACAGGGAATATCTAGGTATAAAGTGTTTTAAATAGATTTGTTGCTTTAATTTTTATCGAGTTACTATGTTACACTTCCTTTTAACTCCAAATTTTTAGTATAAAATCGAATGAACCTTCTATATCGATGGCCTAACGGTAATTGGCGATACCATGTATCATCACTTTTTGCCAAAATGATATTTTTACAGCTTTTTTATCCTGTTACCATGTGGCAACGGTGCACAAACGTATTTTACAATCCAGCCAATCGAAATAGGTTGTTTTGTTTTTAAATGATTTCACAAACCGGTGATATTTGAAACGTGGTACCTATTGTATTTACTGAATAAAGTCAATACGAGGTATTTTTTACTTTTTCCTAAAACATTACAAAATGTTGATATTATGTGGTATTGCTACTAACCATCGATATGTACATTTGTGGAAAAAATAATTGTGCTTTCCAGTCACAGTTATTGGCACCATCAACACAATGTGTGTGGATGTTGATAGACTGTGATCTAAATGTACACCTGTAAATAAAATAGTTGTATATTTTGATGACAGTCTGTTCACATCAACATTATATTTACTGTGTTAATTATATCAGTACACTGATCGAAGTGTACAATTATTTTTATCATTACGTAGGATTTTTTTTCTCCCCTCCCCACCAGGGGTGTACACTTTCAACCTTGTTGGTATGAATAAGGAAATATTGTTAAAACCTCAAAAAGACTTGTAAGGTCTTATCAGATTATAAATGGTCTTCCTCATATGTTCTCATAAAAATGAATCAAAAAGATAATGGGAAATGTCCATTACTTATGCGCTTTAAAGAGGTTTTCCAGATTGGTACATATAAGTTCTCATAGAAAAAGAGCTTCTAAAGACTCATAAAATATTAGGAATTACTGTTACATACAGGCTTATAGAATATTCGGAAATCCGTTAATTATAAATGGTATTCCTCATGAGCACTTATAAGTCCTCATAAAATAGATCAAAAATATAATAGGAAATTTTCATCATTTATGCTCTTTAAAGAGGTTTTCCTGATTGGTACGTATAAGTTCTCATAGAAAATGACCTTCTAAAGACCCATAAATTATTAGGAATTACTGTTTCAATAACCGACTTAGTTCTTATAAGTTTCTATTGTTTTTTTTTTATAAGTCTTTACGAGGTTTTTTCGGCAGGGGGGCACCTTAAAACTCTAGTGTATACAACACCAGTGAATACCGTTGATGATTTACGAAATTGAATATTAGATGGATTTGAAACCATAAGAAATACTCTTTGAAGAAGTACCGGCATCAATGAGAAGAAGAGCGGGCGCATGCATAAGAGTAGGCGGAGGTCACTTTCAACAATTTTTATAACGTAGTTTCCTTGTTGTTGTTATTTGATATTTTTAAAATAAATACAAACAAAAGGTTATCTACATCAAGCCAGAGCGTATTAGGCTATTAAAAAAAATTTAATTTTTTTTTTTTTGCCTTGAGCGTAGCTCATTTAGCCACCGCAGAGTATATTAATTAAATAAATTATAGATTAAATAGTTTTTTACGATTTAATGATAGAAAATTTAATTTCATCTAGCGAAACACAGAAAACCTTTTATTTTTTTTCTCGATAACGGTGGTAAATACAAAAAAACTACAGGAGATTAAAATGCTTTAGAACAAAACAATAAATGCATTTTGTATTTTAGAATCCACCAGCGGCGCACCGAAAAAAAAGTCATAGGGAGAAAAGGAGGCATGACCCCTGAAAAAATATCTCCCTGTAGATTCTTAAAACCATTTGGTATGCCCAATGATGTAAGTCCTACAGCGTAACCTATATTCCAAATTAGAGCTAAATACCTCAAAAACTAAAAGAGCTATAAAGAAAAAACTAAAAAAATCTTGAAATTTCAACACCCTGTAGATCGGCAACAAAACGTTTGCGAACTTATGTTTATATGAATTTTTAGTCATTAAATAAGCCAAAGAATTACCCCTTTGCCTATTTACATGATATTTAGGAACACCCTGTATAAACAGCCTATATAAAAATATTGAATTCACAGTCGAAACCGAAACAAACAATTCAATAAACTTCTTAGACTTAAATATTTCCCAGGGGCGTGCGGTGAGTTATGTAAATGGGGAAGCACCGCTGCCGGCAGGCCTGCCGGAGGCAAAGCGCCGCAGGCTAAATCTTTTTTTGAGGACCACGCCCAAATATTGGCAAGAATTTTGTTTTCGAGAGGTAGAAAAGGTTTTTCAACGTTAACAGGTAAAATACTGTGATTTATTTACTGTAAAAAAATGTGAGGTTATGTACCTACCTATGCTTTTTCCGATACTTTTTAATATTCCTTCTATTTTCTAAATGGCTACACCTATGTTTTTTATTAATTTTTACGTAATTTGCCTGTTAAAACCCAATTTTTTATTGACCCAACGCTGCCTAAAGAGTCGTTAAAAACAAGTTAACAAAGTTTTATAATAGAAACTCTCGTAGAAACTAATACCCAAAAATATACATTTTTACCTTGAATTCACAGTTTGATTTAATTTTAAACAGATACTGGGTGTGTAAATATTATGTGATGTGGTTAATTTACATTGTTCCTGAAGAAAGAAACTGGAAACCTTTTTATAAATTTTGAATTCACAATATATTTATATTACTACTTCGCCTGATAGATGGTATAATTTTAGAGCTTATATTTTGGATATCAACGACGTGGTCTTTAGGCGTTTCAAGTAAAAAAGGGAGATAGGCACCGCAAGAATTGTTTTTTAGTTTGACGTGAAATAAAAATATAAAAAAGAAACCACGTAGGTACATTATACCTTTTTCATCAATCCAAGAAACAAAGTCAATAATAAAATATAAACCACAAAACAGATAAGAGAGTTCTATAAACTACACAATTTTCATAAGACTGTCCCAATTATTTATCATACATATAACGTCGGACGCGAGCCACGTGCGAGAATCTGCGCGAGGGCGAGACACCACACAATTTTAATAAGACTGTCACAGTCACAATCATTTACCCCCACACATAAACGTCGGGCCACGTGCGAGATGCTCTTCCGAGCGGAGTGCCTTACCAGCAAAAAAACTCGAGGCAAATACGCTCGCGCCAGAAAATTCTCGGCTAAAAACGCATGAAAAAATGAAATCTTTGACAATTTTCTTTGTCGCGGGTACAAACTTTGGAAGCTGCTCGTGTTATTTAGCGATGGATTTCCCGAAATATAACGATTGCTGTCAGCCGATTGAGCCGATATATTAAGCGGTATGCTGCGATAGTCAGAGATGCATGCAGGGCCGGATTTGGTTTGGAAATTAGAAATATATACTTGGATATTTCGATTGTATATAGATTAAATTATTTTAATATATTATTTGTTTTATCTTACGAGAGCGGTAGGGGAAGCAGTGCTTCCATGGACCGCACGCCCCTGAATTTCCAAAAGTAATCAAAAACACAAATTCTCCATTTATCACAAACCTTCCCACACAGATACGACAATACATTATACGTCTCTACATCCCAATTCCCATAAATTGGTCGCTTACGCATGATCCATAGACTGATCACATGGTCTCGGAAGATTATAACAAAGAACTTAACATTATTAAACAAATTGCTGTAAACAACGGATATTCCCCAAAACAATAGACAATATACTCAAAAATAAATTAAACAAAAAAACTTTCTCACTAATTTATCCTAGGGTAAAAGACATACATAAAACATATAAAACAATGACTTACATAGGTTTTTAAAACAAACAACAATATAAGTAAATACAGTAAAACCTCCCTTAACGGACACCTCTTAATAGCGGACACCTCACTTAACGGACACTTTCATTGGTGCAAAAAACATTTCTATTGTAAACCTGTATGAAAACACCTCCCAATAGCGGACGCGGACACTTCCCTATCTAAAATACATGTATTTTTTACCTCCCTATAACAGACACCCCCTAGAATGTTAAATTGTTTATCTCTATTTCTGGTATTGTTTTTCCAAAGTCAATGTGATGACATTCCAATCATTCCATACGGCATACAAACGGCGGTAACTCTTTGAGACTGTTTACCGCCGGTTGGAATGTCATCACACTGACTTTGGATACATTATAATTTAAAACGTCTATCGACAACCGACACGGTAATTACTTAATAGACCCTTTTATTAGGTAGGTACCTTTTTTTTCTGGGTTTTCCGTTTCTGTAAAATGGATTATACCCCGTAAATGGTGTCATAAACATTAATTATGATCTTACTGCGCTATTCAAAGAAAACATTAGCATAAAGGGCCTTTTTGAAATCCTTGTTTAGTTATTGTTATTCATTTGATATTAAAACTTTGTGTCTTTAAGTGTAGTCTGCTGTTATTGTACCATGTTTACTTTAAAATGTATTTTGTATTTCTAGATATGTAAACAAAAAAAGCACAAAAAAATTTATTAGTATATTATTTAGTATTAATATAGAGTTTATATAATATGCAAATAAATTTTTTTTTCGACCGACCCTCCCACTAGCGGACACCTCTCTATAGCGGACACTTTTCGAGATTTTTCTGGTGTCCGCTATAGAGAGGTTTTACTGTACATTAAAAACAATAAAGACAAAACTGACAAAGAACAAAAATGCGGAGTTTATCAATTAGACTGTGGTTCTTGTCAAAAAAGTTATACAGGACAAACAGGACGCACTTTTAAAGTTAGACTACAGGAACATGGAAGGAATTTTTTAAATAAAAACAAAATTCAGCGTACGCAACTCATCTACTATCAGAAAACCATACTTTTCAGGATAATTTTAAAATTTTACATGTCAAAAATAAAAGTAAAAGGTTGTCTTTATTGGAATCTCTAGAAATTAACAAAATTAAAAAAGCAGGCAAAATTTTAAACGATCAATTAGATGTAAACAATTCATCCTTATTAAATTTGTTTTGAAGTATTGTATTTTCCAATCATTTTTATTTAATTCCTATTGCTCAGTATTTATAGCTATACTTTATTACTCGGGTTTTTTTCCAAAACCTTTTAGCTGGCTTTTAGCAATTGTTTTATAAGAACACTGATCGCATTTAAAATTTTGAACTTTTGGATTGCTAGGTATGTCGCAAGACCTGTTTCTTTAAATCAGATTTAACTATGACATTCTAAGATCACTTATCGAATTTAAACTTTTTTCAACTTTTTTATTTCCTTAGGACTATTATGCCGAAGTAGATGACCCTTTATACAATTTTCATGTTTAGTTTGACAGTTACATTTATTGCATTTAAACATATTAACTTCGTCTGTATTACTGTCGCAGGAAGTGTCTGTTTAAATCACTTTTAACAATTGTTTTATAAGAACACTGACCGCATTCAAACTTTTGAACTTCCTCTGGATTCCTATCGCAGGAGGTGCCTCCTTTAAGAGGATTTATCAATTGTTCTAAAAGAACACTGATCATATTTAAACTTTTGCCCGTCCTCTGGATCTTTGTGCCGAAGCAGATGTTGCTTTAAATATTCTTTCTGGAAAGTTTGATTATCACATTTAGAACATTTTAACATTTAATTTCCTCTGAATTCCTATGTCGTAGGAGGTGTCTGCTTAAATTACATTTAACCATTGTTTTATAAGAACAGTGCCCACATTTAAAGTTTTGCCCTTCCTCTGGATCTTTGTGCCGAAGCAGATGTTGCTTTAAACAGTCTTTCTGAAAAGTCTGATAGTCACATTTAGAACATTTGAACATTTTACATTCCTCTGTATTACTATGTCGCAGAAGATGTCTGTTTAAATTGCCCTTTTTAATTGTTTTATAAGAACACTGATCGCATTTAAACTTTTGAACTTCCTCCGGATTCCTATGCCGCAGAAGGTGCTCTTTTAAAGAGCATTTATCGATTGTTTTAAAAGAACACTGTTCGCATTCAAACTTTTGAACATCCGCTGGATTCCTATGTCGTAGGAGGTGGCTGCTTAAATTCCATTTATCTATTGTTTTATAAGAACACTGATCACATTTAAATTTTTGAACTTTCTCTGTATTCCTATGTCGCAGGAAATGTCTAATTAGATGGCGTTTATAAATCGTTTTAAAAGAACACTGATCACATTTAAACTTTTGAACTTCCCCTGGACCTTTATGCCGAAGCAGATGTTGCTTTAGACTTATTTTATGGATAGTTTGAAACTCGCATTTACTGCATTTGAATATTTCTGATTCTTCTGGATTTCTATGTCGAAGCAAGTGTCTTTTTAAAGTTTCTTTAAGATTTGTTTTAAAAGAACACTGATCGCACTTAAACTTATGAACTACCCCTGACATTTTACCTTCCTCTGTATTACTATGTCGCAGAAGATGTCTGTTTAAATTGCCTTTCCTAATTGTTTTATAAGAACACTGATCGCATTTAAACTTTTGAACTTCCTCCGGATTCCTATGCCGCAGGAGGTGCCACTTTAAAGAGCATTTATCGATTGTTTTAAAAGAACACTGATCGCATTTAAACTTTTGAACTTCCGCTGGATTCCTATGTTGTAGGAGGTGTCTGCTTAAACTGCATTTAACTATTGTTTTATAAGAACACTGATCACATTTAAATTTTTGAACTTTCTCTGTATTCCTATGTCGCAAGAGATGTCTTTTTAAATTGCCTTTACTAATTGTTTCATAAGAACACTGATCACACTTAAACTTATGAACTACCCCTGACATTTTACCTTCCTCTGTATTACTATGTAGCAGAAGATGTCTGTTTAAATTGCCTTGATTAATTGTTTTATAAGAACACTGATCGCATTTAAATTTTTGAACTTCCTCCGGATTCCTATGTCGCAGGAGGTGTCTGTTTAAATTGGATTTAGCTATTGCTGTATAAGAACACTGATCGCATTTATACTTTTGCCCTTTCTCTGTATTCCTATGTCGCTCAAGATGGCTCCTTAAACTGCCTTTACTAATTGTTTTATAAGAACACTGATCGCATTTAAACTTTTTAACTTCCTCTGGATTCCTATGTCGTTGGCGGTGACTACTTAAATCGCTTTTAACCACTGTTTTATAAGAACACTGATCACATTTAAACTTTTGAACTTCCCCTGGAACTTTATGTCGAAGCAGATGTTGCCTTAGACTTCTTTTGTGAATAGTTTGAAACTCACATTTACTGCATTTGAATATTTCTACTTTTTCTGGATTTCTATGTAGCAGAAGGTGTCTGCTTAAATCGTATTTAACCGTTGTCTCATAAGAACACTGATAACATTTAAATGTTTGAACTTCCTCCGGATTCCTATGTCGCAGAAGATGTATGTTTAAAGCGCCTTTTCTAATTGTTTTATAAGAACACTGATCGCATTTAAATTTTTGAACTTCCTCCGGATTCCTATGTCGCAGAAGATGTCTGTTTAAATCGGATTTAGCTATTGTTGTATAATAACACTGATCGCATTTATACTTTTGCCCTTCCTCTGTATTCCTATGTCGCACAAGATGGCTCTTTAAATTGCCTTTACTAATTGTTTTATAAGAACACTGATCGCATTTAAATTTTTGAACCTCCTCCGGATTCCTATGTCGCTGGAGGTGACTCCTTAAAGACCATTTATCGATTGTTTTATAAGAACACTGATCGCATTTAAACTTTTGCCCTTCTTCTGTATTCCTATGTCGCAGGAGGTGCTTTCTTAAATAGGATTTAATAATTGTTTTAAAAGAACACTGGTCACATTTAAACTTTCGAACTTCCTCTGGATCTCTGTGCCGAAGCAGATGTTGCTTTAGACTTACTTTATGGATAGTTTGAAACTCACATTTACTGCAGTTGAATATTTCTGTGTCTTCTGGCTTTCTATGTAGAAGAAAGTGTCTTTTTAAAGTTCCTTTAACATTTGTTTTAAAAGAACACTGATCGCACTTAAACTTATTAACTACCCCTGACATTTTGACTAGCTCTGGAATTTTATACCGAAGCAGCTCGAGCTTTAAATTGCTTTTATTGCTACAGTGGTTACTATCAGGTAGTTTTCTCCATAAATAACTTTTAGGTGATGTTTCATAATCCAATTTATCATTCTTGTTGAGCTCATACCTCTCACCTTTGCTGTGACTATCGTGACCAACACAATCTGGCAAAACACTGAAAAGAGAAAATACTTATAATAGAAAATGTGATAAGCCGAGTCAAATTTGTAAAAGGAACGCTCAACTTTAAGGAATTAAAAGGAACTAGGTTTTTGACAAATCTGACCATAGAACAAAAACAAGGGATTTGATAGCAGATCTAACAACGATTATTTGGTAATGACTAAAGCTTACACACCAATCGTGAAAAACAATCTGTACCCTCATAAATGTGATTCTGTTGAATCAAAATAAAACCAGCAAAGTAAGGTTGTTTGTTGTTTTATTATTAACTCCTTACTAAATTATCATTTTGCTAAAATTATGACACGTTTTATTAAAATTGGATACTTAACGGGTTTTTATAAGTTTTGTTTTGGAATTTCGAACTTCCTTTTAGTCGAGTGAAACTTGATATTAATAATTTTAAAGATTACATCGTTTATAATAAAACGGTACAAATAAAATGCGATACGTGTGACAACGTCGAAATCAAACAATTATTATAATTATTAAGCAACGTTTTATGGTGCCCATTTTCTTGGTCGCCGGCCAGAATCGACTGAATTGTATTCTTAAAACTATACAAAAAAAGATAAAGATACGTGAGATTTTATACAAAATTTAATATTAGATCCTTGTGTATATTGTCGGCATGTATCTACATTCACAGCGATAAGTGTATAAAAAAATATATCAGTCGCATCAACATGAAACTAGAAACAAGACTCAAAGAACTATTGAAATTCCTGGTAGTAATAAGAAATTAAATCAAAGACTCTCGTCTTATTTAGTACAAATTTTCATAACATGCTGCCAATGGATATTAGACACTTAAGAAATAAAAACAGATTTATGCCCATACCCACCAACATATATTCATTTTGTAAAACGTCAAGGAACGTCATTATATTTTAAGTCGTAGTTTAGTTGGTGTTTATCTTTTGATTTTTTGCTGATTATTTGCATGTTTAATTTTGTTACGGACATAGAAGAGCTTGGCTTGTATAACGACGACCTAGATGTATTAGATGTTGTACAAGCCGGGGTTTCTAAAAATTTTAAAGAGATGCCAAATTATATTGAAGAAATGTCTGACTTGGGGTTTCGGTTGACAAAGCCTGCAGTGGCCGAAAATTAGAAGATATTCATGCTCTTTTTATTTATGACAATAGAAATAGAATATCTTTATTTAAGTAGACAAGAGGTAACCTTGGAATATCATACTTTCATCCCCAGAAGGCGACTTTATAACCAGAAAGAATACATTAAAACGAGCAATAAATTTAAATATGCCTAATACGACGACCACTTACATAAAGTAAATAAGAAGACTAAAATTATGGCAGACCTCGCCCCGAAAATGCCCACAACTAGGCAGCAGTTTTTTCCGAAAATGATACCTCAGTTGACTTAGTTAACAAAGGACTTCAATGTGTTTTTAAGTTTAGTTTAGTATTTCTTGCATTGTATTGTTTCTTTTATTAAAATCCTCAGTGCATACACTGTTTCGTTAAATATATTGCCAAGTTATTTCCACTGTAAAATTGTTTACATCATTTATTTCTAATTCTAATTACTTTTTAATTAAAAAAAAATAATTTGCTATTTTGGCCGCAATAGTAATCATGATGCGCTACTCTTTTTTTCTTCCAAATTTCATTAAATATTCTTTAAATAAAACGAAACGGCACTGCATAAATACAAAAAATCATTTTTCTTAAAACTAACTTTTTCACATACTGTTTGTCTTGGCAGGCAAGTTATCGGCTGCCGAAGAATAAAAAATCCGTAAAAAAGCGGGATTGTCAGTTAATTTTTCTCAATTTCAATTTAATCAGCGTCAATAGTAAATTATGCTAATAGAATCTTGGTGGATAGGCAAATTAACCAAATCGCGATTAAAGTAAATTGGAGAATTAACTAATTCTGATTAACGTGTAAATTGGTGAATAGGTACAGCCATTAGTGATCGTTGTAGATTCTATATTTTTGAAAATAATATAAATTTTACACATTTTTGGGGATATAAATCGCACTAAGTATTTTGAAACACATCATAGTTATAAGTAGTTTTAAGCAGTGGATTGTATTTATAGTTTCGGAAAAGTAGATAAATTATTTTACGTAGTAGGTACAACTACATCTTCATGAAGCCAAAATAGATTAACTTATAAACTTTGTAATAAATTCTTCCCTATTGGCCATTGCATGGAATAAAAACTACAAAATGAACTCAATAACATGGAATACCTCCTTAGCTTCCAGCTAAAAATATCAAACCAATCTAATATTGGACAAAGATTGCACCGATGCGACGGTTTAAAACTTTGTTTTTTCGTCACACACACGCCCTAATCCCTCAGTTCTGCAAAACTGCAGGTTCAAACCATAAAAATATACCTTCAGATCAGCAAACAATATAACGAAAGTGGCAAATCTATGGCCTTGCCCATGCCCATACATGGGCATGAGCACTGCAAAATTCTCATTCAAAGAATGGAAGGTTAAGACAGGTTCTGACTTAAAAATTTTAATGTGTTACCAAAACCTTAATGTTGTGGTACTTTTAAGTCATTGGTCAAGAAATTGTAAAAGTTCACGTCGCTGTCCGAATCGAACCAGTATAATTTTTCTAAATAGAGAAAAATACTTGTTTTGTAGGTAATAAGACAAAAAAAAATGTTATCCAAGTATTTTTGAGACTGTTTACAACTTGGCAATGCTGCATTTTTATAATTCTACCTGCTTGTTCTGAAAAAGCTCGACGATTTTACACATAAAGGAATGTTTTACGCTAAAAATACAATATTCGCGTTCTGAAATTTGGGCGCCATCTACAAACCAATCATTATTTACAAAATACTTATAATAGTATTATGAGATACAGTAAAACAAGGTTGAACTTGTAAATTTCCACTATATTAGACAGAAAATGACATGTTTCGCTAACACTGTAGCTTCGTCAGATGACAATGATTTAATAAAGGTGAAAAGTAAAAATTGGGTGCAATAAAATTAAACTATTTAAGATGTAAATAAAACAGTGGGAGGGTTACAATTGCGGGGAAATCCAACAGAGGGTTTAAAAATTAAATTAAATTAGGTACAATATGGGTAGGTATTTACAAAATCTTAATTATATGGTTAACAGAATAAATTTAGCAAAGGTGAATTATTTAAATCTAATTGATCATTAAGTAACAGGTCCGTATTTTTAAGTTTATTTATTTCCATAGATTCTAACAAATTCAGTTTTAAGCCTTTGTTTTCTGTATGTAAGATTTTAAAGGAAGGATCGAAATTATGTTGATAATCATGTAAATGGATAGCATAGTTTGAGTCTGTTTTATTTTTTAGAAAACTGTTATAATGTTCCTGTATTCTTTTGTCAAACTGTCTACCTGTTTGGCCAATGTATGTTTTAGGACAATCTTTGCATTTTAATTTATAGACGCCTGACTTTTTGTTTTTATCGCTTTTAGTTTTATTGTTTTTGATGAATTTACTTAAAGAGTTATTAGTTTTGTAACACAAATTTATATCAAGTTTGTTAAGAAAATTGCCAATTACTTTGCTAGGTTGTCCAAAGAAAGTGACAAGTTTAAATTGGTCAGAGTTTTTGCTTCTAGGAAAAACTAAGTCAATAGCCTTTTTGTAAGTTTTCTTTTTTAGGATTTGGTCAATTAAATTTGAATTATATCCGTTATTAACTGCAATTTGTTTAATAGTGTTTAGTTCTTTTTGAAAATTGATTTTATTTAGAGGGAGAGTTACTAGTCTATGGATCATACTGTGAAAAGAAGCTAATTTGTGTTGTATAGGGTGGCAAGAAGAATTGTGTATGACAGTATCAGTATGAGATGGTTTATGGAAAACGGAGAAAACATGTCTATCATTTTCTCTCTTAATATTTAAATCAAGAAAATTGATAGAATTGTTACTTTCCTGTTCTATTGTAAACTTGATATTTTTGTGTAGGCTGTTAATATATTCCAAAAAGACTTTTAACTGTCTGCATAGGTATGTTGATGACGTCTTAACATGTTTTCTTGGTACTTAGACAGTTAAAAGTCTTTTTGGAATATATTAACAGCCTACACAAAAATATCAAGTTTACAATAGAACAGGAAAGTAACAATTCTATCAATTTTCTTGATTTAAATATTAAGAGAGAAAATGATAGACATGTTTTCTCCGTTTTCCATAAACCATCTCATACTGATACTGTCATACACAATTCTTCTTGCCACCCTATACAACACAAATTAGCTTCTTTTCACAGTATGATCCATAGACTAGTAACTCTCCCTCTAAATAAAATCAATTTTCAAAAAGAACTAAACATTATTAAACAAATTGCAGTTAATAACGGATATAATTCAAATTTAATTGACCAAATCCTAAAAAAGAAAACTTACAAAAAGGCTATTGACTTAGTTTTTCCTAGAAGCAAAAACTCTGACCAATTTAAACTTGTCACTTTCTTTGGACAACCTAGCAAAGTAATTGGCAATTTTCTTAACAAACTTGATATAAATTTGTGTTACAAAACTAATAACTCTTTAAGTAAATTCATCAAAAACAATAAAACTAAAAGCGATAAAAACAAAAAGTCAGGCGTCTATAAATTAAAATGCAAAGATTGTCCTAAAACATACATTGGCCAAACAGGTAGACAGTTTGACAAAAGAATACAGGAACATTATAACAGTTTTCTAAAAAATAAAACAGACTCAAACTATGCTATCCATTTACATGATTATCAACATAATTTCGATCCTTCCTTTAAAATCTTACATACAGAAAACAAAGGCTTAAAACTGAATTTGTTAGAATCTATGGAAATAAATAAACTTAAAAATACGGACCTGTTACTTAATGATCAATTAGATTTAAATAATTCACCTTTGCTAAATTTATTCTGTTAACCATATAATTAAGATTTTGTAAATACCTACCCATATTGTACCTAATTTAATTTAATTTTTAAACCCTCTGTTGGATTTCCCCGCAATTGTAACCCTCCCACTGTTTTATTTACATCTTAAATAGTTTAATTTTATTGCACCCAATTTTTACTTTTCACCTTTATTAAATCATTGTCATCTGACGAAGCTACAGTGTTAGCGAAACATGTCATTTTCTGTCTAATATAGTGGAAATTTACAAGTTCAACCTTGTTTTACTGTATCTCATAATACTATTATTATGGATTTCCACCTAGTATCGGCTGAATCAATTAAATACTTATAATTTCTCTTATAAGCACTAAAAGGTGCAAGTAAAATATCTACTTCTTAATATACCCCTAAAAACATTATTGTATATTACTGAACTCACTGATCCATAAAAATACTCCAATTTAATAAATACTAGCGTGTATCCGGCATGCGTTGCAACCCGCTGGTAGAAATACAAACCCGAACAAACCCAATATATTAGTACCCGGCATGCCACTTTCTGAAATTGCACCCGTGCGAAGCCGGGGCGGGTCGCTAGTTACACATAAAAACCTTCCCCTTGAATCACTCTATCTATTAAAAAAAAACGCTTCAAAATCCGTTGCGTAGTTTTAAAGATTTAAGCATATAAGGGGACGGACGGACAGACAGCGACTTTGTTTTATACTATGTTAAGATTAAGATTAAGAATATTTAGTTTTAATAAAATAATCACATTTTAATCGAAAAATATCAAAAAGAACATTTATGTTTATACTAATTAAAACTTTAATAGTGTTGTAAATAGCGGCAGGTTAAAGGATTTGAAGTAAAAAGGCGGCATTGACTTCGATTTATGTTACTTGCCGTCTTTTATGTCATATTTTTTACTATAATTAAATAAATACTTTGGAACAAGAAATAATTTGGCGACAAATTTTTCACCAAATCTTTAGTTTAAAAAGAATGTATTTAAAATTTTTAAAAATCTATTTACGCGTTTTCAAAATTCTAAGTGTGTTTATTTATCGAATCTTTTCGGAAAATCAGACTTTGTCATTTATTTAATAAATTTTGAACTTTAATAATTAATTATTATCTTTTCTTTAAATAAAAATTAATTTTGTTTTAAAATTATTTTATTTCTTTAAAATTCTCAAAATATATTTTGTTTATTTATCTTTTTAATAACTTTTTTTTTCTGGATGTTTTTGAATTATAATAAAATGTCGGGCATCAAATTATTTGTTTTAAGTAGTAATTTTTTTTTAAATAAATTTTTGAAAAAATCGACATGGATGTATTTAGAATGCCAAATGGAGTAAAAAAAGTACGAATATACCAGGTGTTGCATTTAAAAATCGAAACATTATGTCACTTCCGGTTAAACCGGAACTTTTATAGTTGAGTCACCTGTAAAAAAATGCAGTTTTATGTCGTAGGAGTGAGCCACCTTTAACGGCCACCCAGTATACAAAATTAACATTTCAGTACAGCTAGTGGAAGAAATAATTGCTACTGATGGAAGCTTCAATAGACATTTTATGAAACTGTCTCTAAAATATACAAGAAATAAAGGTTAAAAACCTCCTAATTCCAAAAGTGCACTTTCTAAAAGTAGCTGCACATGGAATATAAATAAATTTTGCGATTTTCTCAAACGCTATTCTCGAAACAATATTCGGTCACTTTGAAAACGTTCGATTTTCATTCATGCAATGGTTCAATAAAAGCTATACAGTACTGGCAAACTCTAAGTTACAGTTACATTTTATGTGTGTATGACAGAGCAAATAATATGTTTGGATGCTCTCAATAAGGACAGCAGATTAATCAGTGTTGCCGGCGTGAACAACGCATTGAAAAACCATCGCCACCTTTCCTTAACATAAATTTAATATTTAGTAATATTTAGAACTTCGTTTGGGCCCCATTATTTTACGTATTTTTCATTTCATGTAGTTAACTAATTAAATATTGTTTGCATCTCTGTCCGTCCTACTAAGATAATATCGGTAGGTCTCACTTTATGGCCTAATGACGCAAAGACGAAGGAATGTAGGCGTTAAGTAAACAAAAATTCCGCCCTCTCGCCCGCATCTACCTAAATACCATTACTAAGTTCATTTTATTGTGCTGTCCAGTGCACAGTGAGTTTTTGTATTTCTCAAACAACCTTACGCGACGCGACCCGGACAAACAACTGTTTGAATTTGAAACGTCTAACGTCAAACGGTCAAACGGCGGGGTCAAAGGGCCTGGCCACAAGGTCATTTTCCAATGTTTTTTATTGACGTGTTATGGCAATTTCGTCATAACTTCGGGCGTGGTTCGGGCCTCCGTCGCTTGGCGCGAAAGCTACGTTACCGTTTTACGCATAATCGCTTCCTCAATAGATGGAAATTTGCACCCGACTGTGTTCCATTTTTAAATTATTTTGCTAATTGCTTTAAAAAGGAGAATATTAATTTTAATAGGTTTTGGTAATTTGTAAAGGGCAGGACGCTGGACAGGAGGGCAGGTAGTGCCATGGCACTGTGGCTCTACCCCACGAGCCGCCACTGATTTCACTGTCGCAGGAAGTGTCTGCTTAAAGAGCATTTGCCAATTGTTTAATAAGAACACTGATCGCATTTAAACTTCCTCTGGAGTTTTGTGCCGAAGCAGATGTTGTCTTAAACTTTCTTTATGGATAGTTTTAAAGACACATTTATAGCATTTGAACATTTTACCTTCCTAGGTATTTCTATGTCGTAGGAGATGTCTTTGTAAATTGTTTTTTCGGATTGTTTTATAAGAACACTGATAGCATTTAAATTGTTAAAGATCCTCTGGATTTTCATGTCGGATTAAGTGTATCTTTAAACTCCCTTTAAAAATTGTTTCATAAGAACACTGATCGCATTTAAACTTTTGTATATCCTCTTGATTCCCGTGTCGGATTAAGTGTATCTTTAACCTTCCTTTAAAAATTGTTTCATAAGAACACTGATCGCATTTAAACTTTTGTATATCCTCTTGACTCCCGTGTCGGATTAATTGTATCTTTAACCTTCCTTTAAAAATTGTTTCATAAGAACACTGATCGCATTTAAACTTTTGAATATCCCCTTAATTCCCGTGTCGGATTAAGGGTATCTTTAACCTTCCTTTAAAAATTGTTTGATAAGAACACTGATCGCATTTAAACTTTTGTATATCCTCTTGATTCCCGTGTCGGATTAAGTGTATCTTAAACCTTCCTTTAAAAATTGTTTCATAAGAACACTGATCGCATTTAAACTTTTGTATATCCTCTTGATTCCCGTGTCGGATTAAGTGTATCTTAAACCTTCCTTTAAAAATTGTTTCATAAGAACACTGATCGCATTTAAACTTTCGTATATCCTCTTGATTCCCGTGTCGGATTAAGTGTATCTTTAACCTTCCTTTAAAAATTGTTTCATAAGAACACTGATCGCATTTAAACTTTTGTATATCCTTTTGATTCCCGTGTCGGATTAAGTGTATCTTTAAACTTCCTTTAAAAATTGTTTCATAAGAACACTGATCGCTTTTGAACTTTGAAATTTCCTCTGTATTTCTATGTCGCAGGAGATGTGTTTGTAAATAGATTTTTCGAATTGTTTTATAAGAACAGTGATAGCATTTAAACTTTTTAACTTCCTCTGGATTTTCGTGTCGGACTAAGTGTCTCTTTAAACTTCCTTTAAAAATTGTGTTATAAGAACACTGATCGCATTTGAACTTTGGAACTTCCTTTGTATTTCTATGCCGCAGGAGATGTGTTTGTAAATCGATTTTTCGGATTGTTTTATAAGAACACTGATAGCATTTAAACTTTTTAACTTCCTCTGGATTTCGGTGTCGGACTAAGTGTGACTTTAAAGTTTCTTTAAAAACGGTTTCATAAGAACACTGATAGCATTTAAACTTTTGAACTTCCTCTGGATTTTCGTGTCGGATTAAGTGTCTCTTTAAACTTCCTTTAAAAATTGTTTTATAAGAACACTGATCGCATTTGAACTTTGGAACTTCCTCTGTATTTCAACACACACAATCTGTCAAAACACTGAAAAGAAAAACACTAATAATAGAAAATGTAATTATTTTAAACACTTTATTATGACATTGCCAAAGCACAGCAATTAGAGGATTTACCAAAAGAACAACAAGTCACATTTTTTCGAGCCGCCAAACAGACCTATGCAAAACATTTTTAGAAACTGGCAAATCCCGCAAGAATTAGTGACATTGCATTGCGTTTCTTTAGAGAGCGGTGAGCTTAAACACTTGCAGATGTTTTCCTACTCGATACAATTTATCAACGAACGACGGTGTCGATACTAAGAATTCATTTTTGGTTGGGGGTAAGTCGACGTAGTTATAAAAGTATAAATATATGTATATAAAATGACCGGTCTCAATGCGAAATGTGTTTAGGAAAGGTCACATTTTGTACATCTTTGTACACACCTAACTTTCCATTTAAATATTAGAAACGGCATCGATTCAAATCAAATCAAAGAATCCTTTATTATACAGGGTGATCCACGACGGGTGGCGAGCGGCAGTATCTCCAAAACCATACATGCATTAAAACTGCAATACAATGTAGGTTAGAAATTAAGTTTTTATATGCTTTGTAATATCCTCTAAAAATGCTGTAATAATATTTTGAATTGTGTTAAATATTTGGTAAAAGTTTTTTTTAAATTATAATTTTACATTTTCCGTCTTTGAGTACTCCTTTGAAGAAGCAACTGTGTTGCGAAACATGTCGAGTCAAAATAAAAATCTGTGGAAAGTGTGAAATTATAATTTTTTTAAATTTTTATACCATTTATTTACCACAATTATTAATAGATTTCCACCAAGTAAAAGCCGAATCAATTATTCTAATAATATTTTTTTTTTGTAGTTACCATGGCGGAGAAGGGTAACGACTAAACGTACGTAAAAGGCTGTAACTTCGGTCTGCGTTAACCGAATTTAACACACTATGGCTTATATTTTAAATAACGTTTTATCCTGGTTGAACGTCAATATAAATATTATTAAAATTAATGCATGAGGTTGATAATAGAGGGCACTTTTAAAAAATATATATTTCTAGCTTCGATTTCTTAAAAAAATTTGAATGCAAGCATTTTAATAATTCTATTCTATAGCTTACTAGTTAGTAAAGAGGACTGCAGAAACCGCAAGTCGTTTCCTATTGTCTATCAAAAGTTATCGCAGAAATAGTGAACGAGTGTAAGTCGATTTGGGCTTTTAGCAATGTTTTGCAATTTTCCTATAATTAAAACGTTGAAATCCTACAGGAATAGCTTTTTTGGCTCTCAGGCGTTTAAGAAAAATAAATTATATTTTGTTAATGATTTAGCTATTTATACAGGGTGTCCGGAAACTTCGTTCGTATACTTTAAGGGGATATTCTAAATATGAAACTATGAAAAATAGTTCATATGAATGTAGGTCCTTAAATGACTTATAAGGAAGCTATGGCCGTCCAAAGGTGACCTCTAAAGATTAGTTTCTATTTTATATCTATGCAACCGCTTGAGGTACCGGTGTGCTTTTTGGCACACAAACTAATATTAACAATTGCAAATTTATGATATTGAGAGTTATTATGAAATTTAGTCAGGACGTTGGCTTAGTTTATTTATTCCTATTTTTTTTACAAGACACATTTAAAAAAATTTACCCAAAAATTATAATTCCAGTGATTTTTCTACACAAAAAAGGTATTCTTAAAAAAAATTATTGGAACAATGATTTAGGATAAAAATCGATTTATTTAAATCATTGCATAAACTATTATCGAATTGTGTTTAAACTAAAACATCAAAGTAGTCTTATGGCAAATACAAATTTGAAGTAAAAAAACATCAAGACGCCCATGGTTAGCGTTAAAATAAATTGACAATGACGTTTTTGTGATTTATTGTAGTGATCATTGATCAAGTGCAAAGTGTTTTTAATTAATTAAGGTGCAAATTTTAAAAAATGGCAGGTTATTAATTTGCTGAGTTAGCTGATATGCATTTTATGTAATATGGCAAAGCTAATGGTTGTGCTCGAGAAGCTCGCAGGTTGTATCAAGAATATTTTCCAAACCGTCAAATTCCTTGTGAGAAATTATTCATAAATTTACATCAACGATTAAGAGAAACCGGAACTTTTATGCCAAATATGAATGAAACTGGGAGAAGCCGTACTACTAGGACTCCACAAGCAGAAGAAAGAGTGCTCAAATGCGTTGCAGCCAATCCGGGTATAAGCACAAGAAGAATTGCCTTACGAGAGGGTATCCCTAAGAGTACAACATGGGAAATTTTGCATGAACAACTTCTTTATCCATACCATATACAAAGAGTTCAGGCGCTTAAGCCTCAAGACCTACTTCCTCGTGCAGAGTTTTGTCAGTGGATGCAAAGAAAATGTCATCAAGACCGTTTTTTTCTACATAAAGTCTTGTTTACTGACGAAGCAGGGTTTACCAGTGAAGGCATCGTAAATTTTCATAATAACCATGTATGGGCAGAAGAAAATCCCCATGCAATTTTCGAAAATGGATTTCAAAATAAATTTTCAATTAATGTTTGGGCAGGTATATTGGGCGATCGATTAATAGGACCATACATTATGCCTCAACGTTTAGATGGGCCCGCATATTTAGATTTTTTACAAGACTCTTTGCCTGTTCTACTTGAATATGTGCCGTACCAGCAAAGACTTACAAACTATTTTATGCACGATGGGGCCCCACCTCATTTTAGTAGATTGGTTCGAGATCATTTAAATCAAACATATCCAGACCGATGGATAGGCCGAGGATTGTTGCGAGGAAATTCGTAATAAGGAAGGAGTTTTCGCAAGAGTACGAACATCAATGAGAAATCGTTTAGTTGGTTGTATTGATATGAATGGAAACCATTTTCAACATTTGTTGTAACTTTTCTACTTTTTTCAGAATATTCTTGTTAAACCAACAACTCTTAATTTATTTTATTTAAAAATGACAATAAAACAACGTTTTGACTTAATTATTGTCATTGTCAATTTATTTTAACGCTAACCATGGGCTTCTTGATGTTTTTTTACTTCAAATTTCTATTTGCCATAAGACTACTTTGATGTTTTAGTTTAAACACAATTCGATAATAGTTTATGCAATGATTTAAATAAATCGATTTTTCTCCTAAATCATTGGTCCAATAATTTTTTTTAAGAATACCTTTTTTGTGTAGAAAAATCACTGGAATTTTAATTTTTGGGTAAATTTTTTTAAATGTGTCGTGTAAAAAAATTAGGAATAAATAAACTAAGCCCCCCCCCCCCCGCCTCCCTAAGAACGTCCCTGACTAAATTTCATAATAACTGTCAACATCATAAATTAGCAATTGTTAATATTAGTTTGTGTGCCAAAAAGCACACCGGTACCTCAAGCGGTTGCATAGATATAAAATAGAAACTAATCTTCAGAGGTCACCTTTGGACGGCTATAGCTTCCTTATAAGTCATTTAAGGACCTACATTCATATGAACTTTTTTTCATATTTTCATATGTAGAATATCCCCTTAAAGTATACGAAGTTTCCGGACACCCTGTATATAACAAACGCAATAAAAATCGAAATTTGTTGTCAAGGCAGCCGTGGACAATTACAGGTTGATAAATGGGAATCATTGGTTTTTACCCTATTTTTTTAGGTCATTAGTTAGTAAAAGGAATAAAGTCCGCATCGAGGGGTAAACCGCAGTCCCAAATCTTGTACAATAATTCCAAGTAATACCACTAATTCCACTAATTCGAGGACTAATTCCCTAATTCCATGACTAATTCCTCTAATTCCACTAGTTATACCACTAATTCCAATACTAATACCACTAATTCCAATACTAATATCACTAATTCCACCAATTTCTCTAATAATTCCACTATTTCCACTGGTAAAATTAGACATTATAAAAGAAATATGTAATAGTCAAGCCTTGGTTTAGATACAGACATAAAAACACCTTATTTATAGGAAATAAAAACTGGTTGCGCCTACTAATTATTTTAAAAACCATGATATGTCTCTATTGATCCGGGTGGGGGCTGATCCTGTGGCCTCATCAAGCGATATTAACCGAACATCCACTGTCTCCGACAATATATTGGGTTCCCCTAACAACACTCAACGGAGAAATAGTGTGGCACCTACAGTTGCTGACACACCCGAAAACAGCAGCTTCAAAATTGATTTCTGCAATATCAGAGGGCTTAATACCAACATCAATTCAGTCCACCAGCACTTACAAACATCCAAGCCCCATGTGCTCGCACTGACCGAGACAAAGGTCAGATCGTCAACGAACACCGTCAGCTATTTATATCCTGGATACGATTTTCACTTCCGATTTAGACGCAACTTTGGGGTCTGTCTCTTTATCCGAGATGATCTTTGCTGCCAACGAGAGGACACACTTGAACCAGCAGAGTTTGATGTAATGTGGTTTAAAATATCAACGCAGAAAATCACCAAGTTTATCTGCTGCCTTTACCGTCCTCCAAGTGACACCCATTACAGAGCACTCTTCTCGTCACTAGCAAACACAATTGACTTCTTGCAAACCAACCATCCTAATGCCGAAGTCGCTATCTTTGGTGACTTTAACGTCCACAATATCAACTGTTACGGAATCTAGTACAGATGAATTTTGTCAGATGGCGGAGCAGGATGTATCTTATCGTTTTATTGCGAAAATATTTCTTAAAACTGGAGCACAAATCGTTGGCAGATTAAGCGCTCCCAGGGTACACAGGCTTTTCGGAAAAGCCGTGCCGGGACGGTTCCACTGCCAACGCTCACGAATTTTAATTTTGTAAACTCATGTCAGTTACCATTACTTTCTATTTTTAATTCGACTTAGAATATTTTTAAAGATTTTTGAATCTCGGCTGTCGGGGCAAATTTTGGATTTATTTGTCAGGGGTTTTGGATCATTTTGATCAAAAATATTCAGGGAATATTTTTTAATTTTTATTTTTTGATAAATCGGTTTTAAGGCTTCAGGGGTCAAGGGATTAAGGGTTGCTTGTTGCAAAGAGGGAATCGCGTCACGGGAATTCAGGGACTGGAACGTCAGGGCGGGGCAAGTCGTTGTTGTGGGGTTTTTTGGTAAAATCGCCAAGCAAGTTTGACCGTGGTTGGGTACAGGGCGTCTGGGTTCAGTAACGGGTTTCAGGGTTTGTAATAAGAATCGGGAATCAGGGACCAGGAAGAAGCGGGAATTCCGGGAATTTTTTGGGATTTTATTTTTCTGTATAGAAAAATAAAATAGAAAAGGCAGCCTATTTTCAGCGCGAGTCATTAAAAGTTTTGTCATTTTCAGTAAAGATTTTTTAGATTTTTTATGTGCAAAAGTTGTTAGTTTGTAACTTAACGTAAGTTTTTGAACTGTTTTTTGTAAAGCTGTTTTAAACCGTGTTTTGACTTATAATAAATTGTTTTGTTTTAAAACTAACTTTTTATTTGCGAGCAATGGAGCTCGGCAGTAGAGCCGAAACAGCACTAGGGGGGGCGACTACGTTGCGTAGGGCTGGCACCGGCCTTAACCGGCCGTGCCGCTCTGACAATGAGGTAAACAATAATATCGAGGTTAACGATAATGTTAGGGGTATTAAACCACGAAAGTTCACCAAGAGTCAGATTAGGCGTCATCAGCGCAAGCTGAATGACGAACGGAAGAAGTTGGCCAGTGTGCCGTCGAATACAGGGTATTATACGAAGGAGTGCCTCGAAAGGGCATTAAGGGTGGCTCAGGGTGATTTTTCCGACGAAAATTTTATTAAGGGTAATTCGTCTGTAACTTCTTTCACCAACCCTCTTTTGGACTCTACCAAGGTTGTAACGTTAGGGGAGGGCCTGGAGAAGGTTCCTCATCCCGAAATTCCGTTGGTGGAAGAGCCGCAGGCGAATGGGGAATTTTTGAATTTATGGCGCGACGGCGCGCAAATGCAAGCCGCCCCGGTATTATTAACTTTGGATGATAGGGCAAGGGCACGTAAAGCCCGGATTGTAAACATATTAAAACCTGAAAATTTTGTCAAATTAAATACAGAATCTCAGAACCACGAGTATGATCCCGTGCCAACATGTTCTTTGTATAAGTACAAAATCGACCCTCCGAGAAAGGCACTGTCGGCTAAGAATATAGTGCGACCGGCCCTGAGAGACAGAGTTGACGCCCAGAGGGATTTTAAAGGAGGGGAATCCCCTCTAAGGTGTCACAACTGGCTCAAATACCAACGATGAACAGGGTCGTGAGGCAGAATCTTTTGCGATCAGTTCTGGTCTAACTCAACTCGTGGAAGAACCAACGCGAATTCCAGACCGAGATGGAGATTTTGCTAGTCTTTTAGATCTCTTTTTGACATCCAACCCTGACCTATACACAGTCACCGTTCATCCTCCATTAGGATCTTCCGATCACAAACTTATTTCAACTCTAAGCGAGCTGCCAATTTGTTCTGAACAACCTCCTAAACCTCGTAAAATTTGGCACTACACATCAGCTAGTTGGGAAGACCTAAGGGACCATTTTCGCAGTTTTCCTTGGCTGGAAGTATGCTTCTCTTCAGATGATCCATCCGCTTGTGCTCAAGAGGTCTCCGATGTCATTCTTACTGGCATGGAAGCCTTTATTCCTTTCTCCAAGAAGCGCCCTTCAAATGGCAAGCCCTGGTTTAGCAAGAACTGCAAGCGTGCTGTCAGAGCCAAAAATCTAGCTTACCGACAATGGCGTAAAAATCCTACCGATGTGAATCGCACCATCTTTGTTACCGCTCGAAACCAGTGCAAGCAAACGATAGATCAAAACAAAGAGGCTCACAACATGAGAATCAAAAATAAACTTCTCGCCAGTCCTAACGGATCTAGGTCCTTTTGGTCAGTCGCTAAGGCCGTTAGTCAAAATTTTACCAAATCAAATATTCCACCGCTAACACGTTCTGACGGCACAATAGCAACCACGGCTGAAGATAAAGCGAACTTACTCGCAGAACTCTTTGCTTCACACTCCACGGTAGACTTTTAGGGAAAAACACCCCCGAACATTCCAGCAGTTCGATCGGAAATGACTGCGTCAGCGTCCTGTCAAACGAATTCTGAAGGGGCTCGATGCCAAAAAAGCTTCTGGTCCAGATGAAATTCCTATTATAGTGCTCAAGAAATGCGCCGATGAACTCACACCAGTATTTTGTAGACTTTTTAACTTATCCTACAAAAAAGGAATATTTCCATCTTGCTGGAAAAAGGCGCGAGTCCAGCCTATACCAAAGAAAGGCAAGAAAACCCTGCCAAACAACTATCGACCAGTCGCATTGCTTTCAGTTATATCAAAGGTGATGGAGAAAGCTATTAACCAACAACTTATAAAATACCTGGAAGGCCTTAAAATTATCAGCGACCATCAGTATGGTTTTCGTAAGTCCAGATCAACAGGAGACCTGCTAGCCTATGTCACTCATCTTTGGAGCAACGCAATCGAACATCATGGGGAGTCCCGGGCTATTGCACTGGACATCTCTAAAGCCTTTGACCGTGTCTGGCACGAGGGGCTCCTAAGCAAACTGCGTTCTTATGGTATGCCCGGTCGATTTTGTTCATGGTTGTCTAGCTTCCTCAAGGACCGCTCTCTGCAAGTGGCGATTGACGGGTTTCTCTCAGACACCTTCACCATCAATGCTGGTGTTCCTCAAGGGTCCATATTATCTCCCACTCTCTTCTTACTGTACATTAACGACCTTCTAGCGAAAACAGAAAATCCATTATATTGCTTTGCTGACGACAGCACACTTATCTCATCTTTTACTTTGAAACCTCAAACATCGGCTACTGACGCACATCTTCGCAGACAACATGAGGTATCACGCCTCAATAAAGACCTGGAAGAAATTTTGTCTTGGGGTGACAGTAACCAAGTCGAATTTAACGCTCAAAAAACCCAGGCTGCCGTTTTCTCTAAGAAGGTCAACATTGCAGAACCCGATATCGTTATGGCAGGACACGCAATTCCACTGACTTCGTCTATTAATTTGCTGGGTGTCAACCTGGAAGGAAATATGTCTTGGCATAATCACGTAGTGGCAATCGCCAGGGCAGCTTCTCAGAAGCTCGGTATACTTTTCCGTACCAAAAAGTTGTATACACCTCAACAACTTTTGACACTCTATAAAGCCCAGATTCGACCATCACTGGAATACTGCTCTCATATCTGGAGTTCTGCACCGAAGCATACCCTTCGGTTGTTGGATTCCATCCAAAGGAGCGCCGTTCGTCTAATCGGCGACCACGAGCTGACTAAGAACCTCGACAGCTTAAAACATCGAAGACAGGTTGGTGATTTGACTCTCTTCTACAGATATTTTCATGGCAAGTGTTCGACAGATATTGCCCGCTCGATTCCACCTAGAGTAATGCATAGCAGAAACACACGACGAACCACTGCCGCCCATCCCTATGTGGTTCAACTTAGTACACCCCGAACATCATTGTTTCAGAACTCTTTCATTTGGAGGACGTCATCTTTGTGGAACGGCCTTTCTGAGACTGTGTTTCCAACCGAATATAACCTCCAACGATTCAAGAAAAACGTGAATCGCTTTCTTCGCACACGCACCGCTCCCAGAGCGCCTTAAAGGATTTTCCTATAGTGCTTGTGCTCGATCATAAAAAAAAAAAAATTGATACATTGAAAATCGAAACATTACCAGTTAGTAGTTTCGATATGTTTTATGGTAATATTATTTAAAACTAACCAAATAAAAACGATAAATTTTAAATTTACCTAAATATTGAAACTTACTAAATCTCAAAGCTTTAATATGTAGACAGCTGAATGTGTAGAATATCTGCTTAAATAATAGTAACAATTTTACTGGACATCTGACCTGACATACACAATATTTTAAATACCTCCGAGGATTTTTCTTTCACTGGCTATAGTTAAATAAATAAATTAATTTCATGTAAAGTCAATTTAGGTAACTAGACTTTTATTATGTTTCAGGAAAACTTTTTTTATTATAGCGGCAAGCTTTAAGGCTCGCTTTAAGGTGAATTTTCATGCATCTAATACGTTGATCCGTCGGCGCTGATTGGTCATTATATTTTGGCGCCAATTTTTATCCGAAAAGTTTACCATTTCATCTGTCATCGAACAGAGTTAAAATAAATTTTTCCGAAAATCGATCGGAAATATTAACATTTTTGTACTGTACGGGAATGTTATTTCTGTACTTTGCTTTATTTCCATACAAAACCAATATTTCCTTTATTTCAGGATAAAATGATTATACTAATGCTTATTTTAAAATTATAACAGTTGATTGTAATAACTTCCGATCGATTTTCGGAAAAATAGTATGTATACCTCGTAGGAAAAGCCACATTCCCAACATTTGTGACCAGGGATAAGACCAATCACAAACGATTCGTATCATCGGATAATGGATGCATAAAAATGCAAAAAAATTTAAATTCCATAAATTTTCTAAACAATCAAAAGCCGTAAATTCAGCCAATGGGATTACCTTCATATCAACATATCGACGGATATCGGATGCATGAAAATTCACCTTTATTCGTAAGTAGCAACTTATATATTTTTATTTTAGTGTAGTATACATTTTACTAGACTGTTGTCATATTTTCTCAGTGTATTATCCCGGCCAAGTGTCTAATATTTATAGCACAAGGTCATAAATATTACCCACGCAACATCAATGGCGCCGACACGTTTTGTCACCCCTGGTTTCTGCTTGTAAAGTAGCAACGCCGCACCCCTGCAAGATGACCATGCCTGTTAAGAACGTCGATGATTGGATGTGAGAAAACGGCGGCGTTGCGCTGGCCACCACTTAAGTTTTTGTGTGATATTGCCAGAAATATGGATGCCAGACTACATAAAAATCGTTTTTGATATCAGTAATTGCCCGACTAATTCCACTAATTTTAGTACTAATTCCACTAATTCCATCAGTAATATCACTAATTCCAGCAGTTATACCACTAATTCCAGCAGTAATACCACTAATTCCACTAATTCCAGAGGGTTGTACACTAAAATTCCACTGCGGTTTACCCCTCGGTCCGCATCATATGGGTTTTTTTTTTATTAATAGCTTTATTCGAAATTTGACTTTGGCATCAGTTTCTGCCTCGATCGAGATGAAAATTAACCAAAAAAATAGTAGTCACGTAAATCGCATTATCTGTCAAATTTTTTTTTTTTTAATTTTCTGTAAAGTACACATTTTTAAATTTAATACGCAGTACTAATTAAAGACCACGATGATGTGATTTAACTGTCATTATTAAAGCAAGTTGATCTTTTTTACGGCCAACTTGTTTTTTAGGTTAAGGGTAAGTCGCTCATAAAATAAAAAAAGCACTCGACGGTAATATGACGTCAAAATTTAGAAAAAAATTTGTTGGAAAGAAGGGCTTGTGTCTCAAGTTAATAAAAATATTAAAAAGACATTCACGTGTGTGGTCAAGGTAATAAATATGACGTCAAAAAAAGGGGGAAGTCAAGTTCATAAAAATATTTAAAATACGCTCGTCCACGCGTGTAGTCAAGGTCATATGACGTCAAAAATTAAGAAAAAATTGGCGGGAAAGGCGGGGCTAAAGTCAAATGGAATGAGTGGGGGGGGCATAATGTCGATTTAAAAAAATATATTATTTTAATAATGTTTTTCTGTATAGCTTTCAGTGTGACATTATAACAGTTGCTCTTACCTTAAGTTGGAAATATGGGGCTATGTGAAAAGCAAAAGGCCTGCGGCTAGCTCACTCAGTGCGGGGCAGATGGGCATTGGTTTCACCATTGCTTGTTCGTAAACTTATGTGAATTTTACTACTCTGACCTCAGCCTCTTACGGCCACCGTGTCCTGTTTGTATTTCCCAAAGGTTTTAATAGGCGCCATTTACAGCAAAATAACAGAATTCTCTACATACAGAACACAGTAGTTACCCCTGCAAATAGGCAATAGGGAAAACCCATCCTCAAGGGGTTGAGGTCTTCTTTTGTTGAGATAAGTCAATTAAAACACATTACTTTAATTAAAATTTGACAATTACTTTCGGCTCTGGATATAAAATTGTAATATTGGTGTGATGTAAATAGCAATTAGAATTACCTGTAGAACATGGTGAAAATTATTAAAAACCAAGTGCTCAACACCCGGACATTTCTACGCACTTTTGAACTCAATACTTTAGTGATAAATTAAAAATTAACGCGAAAGATTGCAACCTTTTTACAAGCGTCTATATACAGTATGACCTCAAATTAGTATACGAAATTTCACATGAATGTTCTAATCGAGCATATTCAACTCTTAAGGTAGTCCTTGTTTTACTTAATCGTTTTAAACTGCAGAAGTCTTAAGGTTAGGTACTTATCTGGTACTCGCAACAGAGATCAAATGGTTTGAGGTCCTCACAAAGCTTGAACCCTACACGTTGGCATTCAAGGGAGCCACAGGATAGTTTTATGGGTCACAAAATGAGGTCTGCAATCCGACTGAGAACTAGAGCGTACAGTTACATTTGCATCGCAGACTTCGCTTCAAGCTCCATCAAGTTTCAAGACTCCAAACATTCAATTACCCCAGACGATTCAATTTCGAGGTTCCAAATAATTTAGTTACAAGGGCTAAAAACAGCAAAAGAAAGACATGTCAGATTGAGGTTATATGAAAATTTCATGAACAACTCGAAAATAGCGAAAATCAAGAAAATATCGAACAAAGATGATAAAATTACCTTAAATTTGGGTTTTGCCACAAATTGCAATCCTGGATTTCAAAGGATGGCAGGAATAAATCCTGACAATTTCCCAGGACACCCTGTTGTCGCCCTTGTACAGAGAGTAGTCAATTGACAGACTGACAGCCCGGAAATGGAACGGCTAAAGCCGAGACATTGCAAGATTACCCACTATCTTACGGCCACAAGAGGGCACCCCTAATCCCAAGGTTCACCAATAAGGACCGATCCATCTTTGACCATAGCGCACCTTCGCTGAGAATGAACGCCGTTATTAATTTGGCCACCAGACACTGGATGTCAGTAATTGCAACAATTTTCGACGGCGACATTATAAAAATAGGGCCGACGTGAATCAAAATCAAAAAGATACCCAATAAAAAGGTAATTACATGTAACAGTAACTGTTACAACATCAACAGCTGATATTGGTTTCTTCCTAAATGTTCCCAGTTCAGTAGTGGGCCGTAGGCAAGCTCACGTGTTAGAATAAATTTTCTTGGTGTTTATTATTTAAGTTAAACGGTGAGTAGAATAAACCAGTTTAGTTAACTCTCCTATTTCCAATAACAAACAATTCATTTTTATCATCTTAAACTATTATAAATTTAATATTATTAGTTTATCTATTTTAATTGCGGTACTATAGGTTGCCAAACCTTGCGGTCACTAAAAACGAATCCAGCTGTTTGTATTTGAAAACACATGGCATTTTGGCCGCTTTGTACTAAGCCGCGAACGTAAATTATAATATGGCAACGCAGCATCGAACGCGAAACATGCGCAGGCGCACAGCTTGATTGGCTCGCAGCTACAATATTTGGGCGGCGAAACTCTTGTATGTTGTCAGAGTTGTTCATAGCGTTTTCTATTGGTGAGTTTAGTGCATATTAAATGTATTTCTAAGTGTTACCAATGAAGAACGCCATAACTTTTAATCTATTGCACGTTGAGTTCGACTTTTCATTTTTGTAAATAAAATTAACGCTTTATTTTTGCAAGCTATTATGCTAATTGAAACGCCCCCGAACCGGGGATATTTTTCGCGTAAAAATTTCCATAAATTTTCTTAAGGGTGAAATAAAATAACTAATATTAAAAATAAAGACGATTCTATCTATCTATCTATCTAATATTTGTAGGTTCAATAATATGTGCAGAGGAACCCTCGTTTTAAAAGAGCTTGAAAGGCACAAAAAGTGTAAAATTTTACCCTCTTATCAACAAAACGGTCGAGTAGGTCAAACTCTTTTGTTATAGGAAAAACACATGGCCACGTGATGCGTCCCCAGTGCTAAAGGCAATAAGGGCGGCGAACATATTAAAGCGGTCAAAACAACGCTTAGTATGGAGTCGATCTTTCCCAATCACAAGCTCAGGTCGTTACGCTGCCAGTTTTTTCTTTGTTGTCGGTAATAGGTTTATTAAAAATTATTGGATTTTCTTCGACTTATCCAAGATACCTTCCTGCGCCGATCGACCGCACGGTTCACCAATCCGAAGTCTACACCCCGTGCGCTAGAAATCTTTGAGAACGGAATTAAATCCAAACGCTAAATTGGGGCATTACCAATAATTTGTTGGGTATAACTGCACATTGATCAGACAACATCGACGCCGAGCTACGTTTACGGTTTACTAATCCGGGCATAGCTTGTGATGCGCTTTTGTGTCGCCAAAACGCAATTAATAAATCCGACAATTGCAGTTAGTAAACAAAGACAGCAATCTTAAATTCAAAATTATTTAACGGTCGCACCATATAAAAATCTAAATATTCTTTTACTTCAATTTCATTCTCACAAATATTTCACTCAAAAGTTCTGATCAGAAAATTATCAAGTCATAAATATATGGAGGGTTTAATTTGCAAGTAAAGTTTAGCCAGCACGTCTGCAAGTCAAATTTGGCTCTTAATTGTTTTTTAAAATAAAAGAGTGACCAAACCAGAATGGTACTACTCGAAACTGTAACAAAATCAATACACTTTTGCTTTCTAAGGGTAGTAAAATTATGGGTCAGGATCGTTGACACAACCCTTTTGTTTAGGTAAGTTGTAACATATGTAGTTTTGACTTTTTGAAGGTTGGAGACAATGATGTTTCTTGAATGATGAAAGAGTTTTGGACTTCCATTGTCTTTATTTGTTTTAAATCACAACGTTTCAACTGGTAAGTATCTTCAGTCGTCTTCAGGTGAATACTAAATAAGTAAAGTAACTACAAGACTATTTAGCTAGGTGCACCGAAGCACAACTGAGGTGGGTGCAGTCATGCGTTCAGTTGGCGTCTAACGATGGTTTACTAAAGCAGCCTGGATTCTGGTGAATAGCAGCAGCTTCCTTAAACTTTCTTTTCCTCCAGTGTGGTTCCTTATGTAGGATTTCAGCTTCTGACCACATGATATGGTGGCCATGTTTCCAGGCATGGTCAGCTGCACCTGACTTTTCGGTCTATCCTTTTAACGTATTGTTTTTGTGTTCTTTAATCCTTGTCTCAAGTGGTCCTAATGTCTCACCTATATAAGATTGGCCGCACTCGCAGGTGATCTGGTAGACGCAGTTTTTCCTATCTTTTTGACTTAGAGGCTTTGTTCTTCGTCAGGTGGCTTCTTAGGGTGTCTCTCGAGTTGAAAACGGTGTTGATGTTATATCGTTGTCCTAGTCTTTTTATTTTCTCAGATACTCCCTTGACATACGGAATATTGAGTGTTGGTTGTGCCTCTCTGTCTACTTCTTGCGCGTTGGGTCGATTCTTACGATTTTCCAATATTGTATCAACTAATTTTGTGGGGTAGCCATTTTTTTGTTGAGGTCAGTCTTGATGTGGTGAGCTTCCTTTTTAAGTGTTTCTTCCGAGTTACAGATTGTAATTGTTCTATCCACGAGGGTTTTAAATATGCCATGTTTCGTGTTGTTTGAGTTATTTGATACATAAGGAACCACACTGGAGGAAAAGAAAGTTTAAGGAAGCTGCTGCTATTCACCAGAATCCAGGCTGCTTTAGTAAACCACCGTTAGACTTAAGAAATATCTGGAAACCTTTGTTAGATTATTTTGATTTACTGGCAGCGGAATACAGCATCATAGGAAAACAGTCAGAATAAGTTTAAAGCTAAAAAATCTTAAAACCTGACAAACTTTTATCGTATTATCAAACTTTAAAAGAACCTGAATATACACACAACATAGACAGGGTCGTACCACAAGACTTGACGATTACAGCTAGAGTGACGGATTTCTGCAGCTGATGAATACACCGGGGGTAGGTCAGTTTCATAATTTACCATTAAGTCTCTCGTACAAGTTTAAAATGAGATAGTAAACTAACCTATCCCAGTCCTGTCTGTCGCCAACATCTTATCGTAAATGGACCATAAATTTGACTTTACCTACACAGAAAATCAAGTGTGGACAACTCATTCACCAGTATTACCAAAAAAAAACGAAATATTTGAAAATTAAAGCTAATAACTGATCTAAACCATGGGTCTTACAAAATGTTAACAAATTGTATTTGTATTACCATTAGTCTTAGGTAAAAGATTTATTATAATATTTTTATTGCTTTTTAAATGTCAACAACAAATGGTACCATTTATTAAGAATGACCGAACACTTATATTTTAAATAGTCTTTACTAAGGCAATAGATGTCAACTACAATTCATTGCACAAATAAAAATTAAACGTTCATAAAGTGAACGAATATTGTTTCAAAAATAGGGTCTGTAAAAGTCGCCTAATTGTGTTACCTAGTGGACTTGGAAAAAGTGCACTTTTTCAATTAGGACGTGTTAAGAAATGACCACCAGATCCAACCCTAGACTACGATTATTTGGTAACACGAACTTAATAAAAAGTTTTTTTTGTTGAGTTCGTTTTTGGTTATGACTAAAGCTTACACACCGATCGTGAAAAAACGATTACATACTAGATGGCGCAACATAACGTATATTAAATTGTTCTCGTTTAGAATTTAAGGGAGACACGTTTTCGCGATTAGCTACTCATTGCTTCGTTCATGCTCTTGCTGTGTCGTCTCAATAAATAATTATGCTCTAGGAAACCGGATCTCTATTAGAATTTTTTTCTTTGACATCGGCACCATCTAATAGACTAAACTACAATAATTCTTATTTAAATGAGTTTGATGCGTAACTTTTTTAAAGTCCCTTGTTGATTGAAGATTTTCAGTTTCACAAAATATTTCTCCTTAAGCAAAAAAAAATGTCACTTTTGAGTTTAAAATTTTATCTAATCTACTCCCCAACCTACTTAGTTCTACCCCGATAAGAAAGGAGCTTGTGAAAACGCAGGGTTGGCCATATATTTTCAACTGGCACGTGCAAATGGCGGAAATATTTCGGGCCTCTTTAGGCCTCTTAGATCTTTAAGTTCCTAAACAAGACTAGTATTTTAAGTAAGTGGAAAATATTTTTTTTTCAACTTACTGTAGATATAGATCATTAAATAGTTTTTAGCAAAGCATATTTTTAGATGTTTTAGAACTTGTTCCTTGTCAAAGTTTGTTTGAATTGTAGTTGTAACCTAGCTTTTAGGGGATGTCGATTAATGGAGCCGCAATGTGGCTGGTTCTCCAGAAATTTACATTCCCTGTTGAGTACTAGTGTCTTATTAAGTTCCAGTGTTCGCATATGTCTTATTAGTAAGTATTTTTTTTTAAATGCCACATATGGTCGATAGGGATGTGTGATATAAAAAAAATTGCCTTAGCACGGAATTCAGAATGTTAAGGATAGATTTAAATATTTATTTTCAAAACCTATAAATACGTTTGGATGTTTAAACTTTTATTTATTATTTTTTTAATGTTGATTACTGGAGTGTCGGTTACTGGATAATAGGGTGTTGATTACCCTAAAAATATACTAAATTTCCATAAAAAAAAATTCTGTTTTTGTAACGTAACCTTTTTAGTCTTCTATGTTTTTTACATTTATACCTAAGTCAATCCTGTACTTTTGAAATATAGGTATATTTAAAAAAAAAACAAGTGATTTTTTAATAATAGCAACATAATAAGAAGGCATTGTTTAGAAATTTCTGAAACTCAAAAATAAACATACTTACATTTATGTAATTATTATTATTATAAATAGTTGAAAAATATTAATAATAATAATATTTTATATTTGGAGGGAACAGTATACCCTGTAACCCTTCCACATTTATTATCATAGGTATTTACATTTTAGGGGTATTTTTGTATTTTTGTATATTGTATATTTAATAATATTAATAATATCTTTATTGCCAACAAAATCTAAATAGACATAGCAACTTTTCAATTTTTAGTTTTCTTTATCATTTCTGATGGTGGTTCTTACTCGAAACAAGTTGTACCGCGAATAGCTTTTTTTCCTATGAGTAGCCGCTATTTGCGGATAGCGCAATGCAGTAATAAGTATTTTAGTTGAAAGTACCGAGTTTGAACGATTATTGTCTTACAAAATGTACTATAATTGGCTATATTTTGACCGCCCCCTTACTTAACTTTTTTAATATTAAAGATAGAAATTTAGTCCTGTTACCAGGTTCTAGGTACCTACTAAAGTATATTTTATTTTCTTTATTCAAAAACATTATACAGGGTGTCTCAGAAAGTGTCTATAAACCTAATTGTATTTTTTTTTAATGGAATGACCTATTTATTTTTACATCATATAAAAGAGGATTAAAAGAGCTCTTTAAAAATACCCCACATGTTATGGTTATACTTATTTCATAGTTTTCTAATTATTTGCCAAAATGTCATAATACCCCGATGGCACCTGTACCTATGGTTATGTTCTATATTTGCTTTCGTTGACGTATGTAAATACATTATTTTTATATTGATATCAATAAACAATTTGAATAAAAACATCTAATTGTGTCGATTACTGGTGCTTATTAGGCATTTGTATAATTGATCCTAAGTGTGGAATTTTGGATGGGGAGGGCTTAATGGTTTGTATAAATTAAATATTGTATAAAAATACATTTGAAAAATAATGTTTAAAAAAAATAGTCTCTACCCTACCAGAATGTTGTTTACACCGGAAGTATGTAACATAACAACTTTATATAGGTAATATATACATAAGTGTATGCATGTTATGCATTCAGCCTGCTCTTATGTGGGAATAAAAAGTTTACAAAATTCCATTGATCATGGTAAAACCGAGGGTAAAACCTTAACTTAAAATTTTTAAATTATATTGGTCCTAAGGTTTATAATATGTTACCAATATACGACATTAGGATTAGAAAAATTAAAAATAAGATGTTTGCAAACTTATGCAAGAAATTTCTTGTGTTTGTTTAAAGGTTGTAGACAATGATGTATCTTGAGTAATAGATGTGTTTTGGACTTCCATTGCCTTTAGTTTTTCATATCACAACGTTTTAAGTATCTCCAGTCGTCTTCAGGTGAATACTAAACAAATTACAAAGCTACGAGTCTATTTATACTACCTAGGGGGGGGGGAGCTAGTGACGTATGACAGATTTGTTTCAGTAAACCAAACCTTCTGCAGATATAAGAAAAATTTGGAAGCCTTGTTAAATAGGTGTAGGCTCAGATTGGGTAGTGATGCAAGCGTGATGACGTAAGCAGATGACTCACGACTGCACCCGATCATACGTCGCTAGCTCCCCCCCCCCCCCCCCCCCTAGGTAGTCTAAATAGACTCGTAGCTTTGTAACTTGTTTAGTATTCACCGGAAGACGACTGGCGATACTTACCAGTTACCAGTTGAAACGTTGTGATATGAAAAACTAAAGGCAATGGAAGTCCAAAACACATCTGTTACTCAAGAAATTTCTTGTTGGGAATTTTTAACAATTTGAAAGGTTATTTTTATTTTTCTCCTTTTCCTTGCTTTGTGATTTGACTGTTGTATTGATGCTGTACCTACATTGTTTATTCACTGTGGTATTATAAATTTTGATGAACTGATTGTTTTTATGTATTTAAACTTATCTAACACTTTCTAAGAGTCTTATTATATTATGGTGAATAGGTACAGCTATTTACTTAGCTAAGCGTCGCCCATTATATTATTTTGAATATGTTGTAAGTAATTATATATATATATACAGGGTGTCCATTTAGTGTGTAATTCTTCGATATCTCAAATACATACTATCCTATATAGAGAAAAACTTTAAATGTAAAAAATAGAGGACTGTTGAAGGTGTATATTATAAAAATATTTTTTAATATACAGTGTGTTTCACAAAAGCAGGACCACAAAAACCCCGACAAAAACTTAAATATTTTTAAATGGAACACCCTATATTTTTTTCTTGCAATTAGTGCCCCTCCATATTGTTTATGTAATCTCAATTTTTTTTTTTCAATCTGTTGCATTGTTGCCAAGATATTCATTAGTTTCCTAATTTTTTTGCTTTTGTACGTCTCAATAAATATGCTACAGTTTCTTTATTGATTTCAATTTAATTATTATTTTTTACAGACGGTTGCATCTGGGTCCTTTGAGTAGTATTTATAAAATTATTTCCGATTTTTTTATACAGGGTGCTTCAATTTTACTTCCAAATTTCGGGAAGTTAAGATTAAATTTACTCAATATTCTTAAATGAAACACCCTGTATATTTTGTCAAGAATTGAAACTTCTACTAAGTTCCCTTTTAACTGTAAAATATTTTATTTTTATTTTGCGACGTTCTCAAAATTTTCGTTATTTGCTTTTTGATTTGTTTTTATTTTAATTGTATCCTGTATTTTATTGTATTTTAACGTTCTTACCCTTAAACATAATACCGAGCATAATACCAAATTTTAGAACGTCCAGATAAATAAAAAATTAATAAAATAAAAATAAAAAATTTCTCAAAAATGGATAGGTCGAGGAGGACCAATTAACTGGCCTGCCAGATCACCTGATCTGACTAGCATGGACTATTTCTTATGGGGTTACGTAAAATCAAAAGTATATCGGTTACGTCGTGATGATATATGAAAGAACTAATTAGAGAGGCATTTCATAGCATAACACCTCATACCTTATCTAATGTAAGACAATTTTATAATTCGAATTCAAACTTGCATTGATCCAACCGGATGACACTTTGAACAACTTCTTTCTAAGTAAATAATTTTGGTACAATATTTAATTATTATAATTGGAACACCGCAAAAATATTATAATACCTACCAAAACAAATTAAAGTTGTTATTTTTTATTTTAATAATTTTTTATTTATCTGGACGTTATAAAATTTGGTATTATGTTTAAGGGTAAGAACGTTATAATACAATAAAATACAGGATACAATTAAAATAAAAACAAATCAAAAAGCAAATAAGGAAAATTTTGAGAAAGTCGTTACAATTTGGCAACGTCGCAAAATAAAAATAAAATATTTTACAGTTAAAAGGGAACTTAGTAGAAGTTTCAATTCTTGACAAAATATACGGGGTGTTTCATTTAAGAATATTGAATAAATTTAATCTTAACTTCCCGAAATTTGGAAGTAAAATTGAAGCACCCTGTATAAAAAAAATCGGATATAATTTTATAAATACCACTCATAGGACCCAGATGCAACCGTCTGTAAAAAATAATATTTAAATTGAAATCAATAAAAAAGCTGTAGCATATTTATTGAAACCGTACAAAAGCAAAAAAATTTGGAAAATAATGAATATCTTGGCAACAATGCAACAGATTGAAAAAAAAATTGAGATTACATAAACACTACTTGCAAGAAAAAAATATAGGGTTTTTCATTTAAAAATATTTAAGTTTTTGTGGTCCGGCTTTTGTGAAACAGACTGTATATTTAAAAATATTTTTATAATATACACCTTCAACAGTCCTCTATTTTTTACATTTAAAGTTTTTCTCTATATAGGATAGTATTTGAGATATCGAAGAATTACACACTAAATGGACACCCTGTATATATTGTTATAATCAAAATGATGTAATCACTAACCAATAATAATAAATAAATAAAGTAAATCTGTTGGATTCGCAGTTAAGAAAGAGCAGAGTTTCCTTTAGTTACTTTTAAATAAAAAAGCTAAGCCAATGGCTAAGTTGAGCATTCCTTTTCAAGCTCGGCTCAGCAAAGGTTTCTTCCTCCTCCCTTGACGCGGCTAAGTATGTCCTTCTATATTTCTCATACGATTATACTTACTTATATTTATAAGTTGTTCACGAAGGGTTTCTTTAACAAGTTAGCAAAGCAAGGATTTTTGATTTACTTTATTAGGTATTAAAAAAAAGCAAAAGAAAAGTACTTAATAGACATGGTGGTTGGCAGGTGCAAAAAAATACTGTCGGAATGAAAGTAAGTAAATAAAGTCAACTCTAAATTCAATGGTCAATGACACTCACCTGGTTTCACTTTCTTCCAAATCTTCCGAGAAATCTTCTTTAATGTCCAGCTCTTCATTTTTAATCTTCCACTCTTTAAAGGTAATTTCATAGTTTTGCTCATTATTATTTATTGCTCGATGGGCTTCAGGTGTTACTCCAGCCTCCTTCTGAGCGAAAATATATTTTGTATGTCTGTAGGATATAAAATATTGTATTGATTATGTAGATAATAGTGTTTAATAATTATTAGACAAAGAACAATTTTTTTCAAGCTAATTTTTAAATGTTTTTTGTAGAATCAGCAGGGAATTAAAACTGAAACATGGCCAAGAATGAGGTTTTTTAGAGTGGTTTAAGCATTGGCGGTGGAAAATTAGTTTGTCCCTTGGTTTTTGATGTTATTCGAAATATGTAAGAAATGTCCAGTAAAGCAGAAATAGCTATCAGAATAAATTATCTAGAAAATGAGTAGGTACTTAGGAGACATAAGAAATTCGTCAGAAATATCCTCGGAAATATCTAATATCATTATAGATAGATAGATAGATATTTATTCGTGCTATCAATTCATACAAATTTTACACATGTCAGCTAAACTTACAGAAGAAATAATGGCAGTAATTAAAATGATAAATGATAAAATCAACTGCCCCATACAACAATAAAAAGTCAATACAAATACAAAAAAAATAATTATAGACACAGGTATAAATATATTCAGTCAACAAATCCGGAAGGCTATGTTCTAAAACAAATAATTTCTACTGGTAAGAAGCTAATAAACTTTCATTTGACATTAGACAACCAGGCTGCTTTGGTTTGTTTGTAAATAGGTACCTACCTAGATATGGGTTTGTTACTTAGGTACCTATATTTTAAAACATATTTTAATGGAATGCGTTTTATAATAAGTTCAAGAGAGTTTAGGAATGTTAATTGTATTAAACAACTCTATATTGCTCTAGTGTGCAGTGCACTGGAATATGCATCAATAATATGGTCTCCTTATTATCAAAATCATGTTTATACAATTGAGAGAATACAGAACAGAATTTTAAGATAATTGTATTATAAAGAAACTGACCACTGTGAAAGAAATATTTCTAAAAATCATCTTTCTGTTAGATATAATATTTTAAGTTTAGAAAAGAGAAGAGATCTTAATATGTTGCTTTAAGTATTTACACAAACTCTTACATAATAATGTTGATGATCCAAACACACTATTCAATTTGAATATAAATATTCCGGCTTATCCAACAAGAAATACAGCAACATTTTACGTAAACAATGCCCGAACGAATTACTACTATAATTCTCCCGTTAATGCCATGTGTAATTTGTATACTAAATTTCAAAGTGAGTGTGATATATTTTTTCTAACCTAGGTATAAACAGTTTAAACAGAAAATTTTGGAACTCATACTTTAACTTAATAACTCCCTCGATAACTCCTTATTAATTACAGATTAATATTGAATATGAATTGTATTTATGTTTTGTATCTTTGTAGTAAGTACCTACTTTATAATAGAGTTTATCTATATACCTGTAAATGTACTTAAGACTAAATAAATAAATAAATAATCACAAAATTATTGAAAATAGTCAGTCAGTAAATTCAATGTAAGCATGTTTTATTTCAACAGTGCAAAGAAACGTAAAACTTACTTGTTAAAAGCTGAATTTTTAAACTGATGTGAATTATCAATGATAAGATTCCCATATTTTTCAATTACTTTAAGATTCTCTAAACGTACAATTAATTTACGATTCTCTTTGAAATCAGAGTTTGGAATGTGAACTAAATTATCCTTAAGATATTTATTTTCCTCAGCTGCTATGTTTTTCAATTGCACTACAAATTTATGTTTTTGCTTGCTACGTTTATTTTCTGTGGCGTAAAAGGATTTTAGAACTTCAAGTGGAACATTTTCGATTTCGGTATCATCCATCTCCGGATCCAGAATATTATTATGATCCATATCATACAATAAAAAGAACTGCTTTTGTTGGATATCTTCAAGTAAACCAAACTAGGATTTAATTAGAAAAAATAAAAATAATGTGGACCACAAATACGTTGTTAAGATTATGTTTTTAGAAATAAAATTCAATGCTCAAAACAAAAATAATTTTGGTCTTAATTACAACGGCCACCTGTCTGCCTTAACAACAATCAAATTTTTCTGTTGACGTGTTCTGTCTTCTTCTTCACTTCTTTTTGGCGTCGGCTACGGTTAGCGTTAGCGCCATTTACCAGCACGATTTGGGCGATCGTAAACTGTCTGCCTTTACGTCATATTACGACCACGAGTTTTCTTCTTAATTATTTTTTTTCTTCACAATCACTTACTGTTAAACTAATATTTTTTTGAACTTCTTTTAAATTTACTGACTTATATGCTTTCTTTACTCACTTTACCAAATATTAGGGGGTTTGTTAGACAGATAGCACAACAAAGGAATTATTTTTATATATTTATTTATTTGTTATTTTATGCTAAAATTACAGGTCGCAATGTACATACATCAAATAAAACTACACAATACATTACAAGCAGATATAAAACCTACTTAAAAATCGCAATGATGCATATATAAACTATACTTTATTAAAATATTGAAAATATTCTTCATTAGAATAATAGAATGCATTACATATTTAAAATTAGTTTAATTTTTTCCTGATACTTAGGCAGTGGTAAATCCCTTATTTCTTTGGGTAGAACATTAAAAAATTTTACTGCCCAGTATGGGCCATTCTGACACCTTTTCAGCAGCGAATACGCAGATACCAAATCACCCATATTTCTGGTCTGATATACAGGGTGTTCGGAAAATGCGTTAGAAAATGTTAAGGGGGTGATTCTACATGAAAAAATAATGCTAGTAGATTATTTGGCAAAATGTCGAAATCTCCATATCCGTCTAGCCTCTTCGGCATTCCCATTTGCTTGTCCGTAACAGAAATGGATATCACGGTACTCAACATTTGAATATTCTCGTTACAGAATATTACAGCAAACCAGAAGCGACAATACCTGTCGGTACCTTTGATATCGACTGGTCGTTTTTCAGTAACCTTCACACAACGATAACGGTCGATCCACAACTTAATACTCCGAGAAAACTTGCTTATTTTCTACACTGAGCGACCTTACTTTTTAGTACAGGTGCAAATGTAACAGAACGAAAACAAAATAATATCACAATTAGCTAGGCGCAACGTCAGCTCGCGGACTAAACACAGCTTAGACGAGCGCATGTGTTTAGCGATACACAACTTATTTGCCACATGCGCGTACCAAAATAGGAGACGCAAAACGCTTAGCTGTCGCTTGCTTTGAGTTCTCTGATTCTCGTTCCATTTTAACTTCGTCTTTTTATGACAAAAAACTGTCCCTATCTAAACTTGACAGGAATTAAGTTATTTAGTTGTCAAATTTCGCATAATTTGAAACCAGGCCACTTGATTTGACGCGATTCCATTTATGTACGTAGGCATTTCGTTAAGAGCAATGAAAGCTTTGATGTCGATTAGTGGCTAAACGGTGGGGTTTGTCAACCTTGATCAAGAGTAACTTATTTTTTGTGTTCCTAATAGCCACTAAAATGGCGCCTTCGGTTTTGCTCCAGCTACCAAAAGAAAAAAATTATGACGGACTTACTTTACTTTACTTTTTCGTGTCCGGAACACACTAAAATTTCTCGGCCCAGTATTGGGCCACGTCCAATGCTTTGGGTTTGCTTTGCCATAAATCGTCGAGGTTACAGTGTGCGGGACAGTTGGCACACTGTAGGGGGTGTTCCATATCCTGTATCATCCCGCAGTCGCACTTGTCGTCGGTTGGTTGCGCAACGCCCCACCTGATCAGGTTAGTCTTTACCGGGGCAACCCCTGTTCTGATGCGGTTTAGCGTTCTCCAGGTCTTGAAGATAAGCGAGGCACCACTCGGCGGGCTTTCCGACAGAGGATAGTTTGCGGGTGGTTCATCTAGGGGGTTGTTGAGGAATCGACGCCTAGATTTGAGCCTTTGGGATTCTTGATGTTGCTCGAAAAGGGGATGTCGATTGTCGAATGTTTTCTTAAACTTCTCATCGTATTCATGTGCCTCCCTTCGTGATTTTGGGCTGTGGAAACCCGCTGCTTGGTAGAGTTTGGGTAGCGGTGTAGCCTTCATGCATCCTGTTACAAGTCTGCAGGGTTCGTTGAGGCTTACGTCGACCTTCCCGGCATGTGTCGATCTTGACCAGACGGGGCAAGCGTATTCGGCCGTGGAGAAACATAATGCTTGTGCCGTCGATCTAAGGACCTCGGGTTTAGCGCCCCACTTACTGTTGGTTAGTTTTCGTAATATATTGTTTCTCGCAGCCATCTTCTGCCGGGTTTTTTCGCAGTGGTATTTGTAGGTTAAGGATCTATCAAGTGTGACTCCTAGGTATACGGGTTTATCTGTGTGCTCAAGGGTCTTTCCGTTCCAAGCGATATTAAGTTTGCGATTTGCTTGTCGTGTATGAAGGTGAAAAGCACTGACCTGTGTTTTGGAAGGGTTTGGCTTTAAGGAGTTCTCCTCGTAGTAGGCAGACATGATGCCTAGAGCGTTTTCCAGTCCTACTTCAACCTCTTTTCAAAGGTTCTCCCTTGGACCGCAATGCCCAAGTCATCTGCGTATACCAAATGGTTTGTGTATTCCGGTGTTGGTTGGTCGTTGGTGTAAATGTTAAACAGGATCGGTGCTAACACGCTTCCTTGAGCGAAACCGTTTTTTTGATTTCGCCAGCGGCTTTTTTTTCCTCAAGGGTAACGTAAAATTGACGGTTTTGCTGCAGTGATTCTATCATTTTCACCAATCTATAATCCCCCGTTGTGTTGTATACTTTTGCCACCAGTTTACGTTGGTTTACGGTGTCGTAGGCAGCGGTCAGGTCGACGAGAGCAAGGCCTGTAATTGCTTTGTTTTCATACCCTTTTTCTATGTGCTCCGTGAGCGCTAAAACTTGGCCGGTGCATGATTTCCTTGGTCTGAAACCAGCCTGTTGGGGTATAATTTTTGGGTCGACGATGCTACTGATTCGGTTTAGTATCAGTCTTTCATAGAGTTTGAATAGGTGACACAGTAGGGAGATTGGTCGGTAGCTGTTTGGGGAGTCGGGATCTTTCCCTGGTTTTAGGAGGGCAACCACCTTTGATTTTTTCCATAGCTTAGGCATCTTAAAGGTCTCTAGGTTATTGTTGAAGAGTTGTAGGAGCCAATTTCTTGTGCCGGGCCCAAAATGTTTAATTTGTTCGACACATATATCGTCGACTCCGTCAGCTTTTCCGTTTTTCAACGATTTATGCCTATGTTGAGTTCTTTTATTGTAAAGGGTGTTGCAAAATAATTGTTTTCGTTGTGGATATTGCGGTGTAGTCGTGTTTTCTGGCCTTTTTTCGTTGGTTTTCCATTTAGGAGAAGTTGGTGAGCAATTTGGTTGGCTGTTACTTTGGGTGGTTTTTGAGTTTGCTTGGGGTCGCCGTCGAGTTTCTTGATGAGGTTCCATGCTTACTGCTGTATTTCATGTCCATTTTTTCTAGGGTTTCTATCCATTTCCTTTGTCTCGTCTCGCCAAGTAAGGTCATTAGGGTTATTCCGCATCTTATTGTTTCATCATCAAAGGGGTCTTTTGAGTATAGCTCTTCATATTTAGTAAGTATGTCCTTCGTGTTACTTGTCAGGCCTGCGATAAAGTTTTGTCTACAGCCTCTTGGGATATGTTTTTTTGATACCTTGCGCAGTATGTACACAAAGTCTGGGTAGTTACTAGGTATGGCATCGACCTTTTTGATTGTCTCATCCAACTCCTCAGCAAAATCTGCCCATTTTGTTTTCTTAAAATTAAATCTTCTGCGAAGGGGTATTGTGGCAGATCTCACAGCCGAGAAAACCTGGATGTCTATAGGTCTGTGTTAGGTTTTGGGGACAGCTTCATAGACATTTTTGACGCAACAGTCCCGGATGTTACTACTAATGAAAAAGTTGTCCGGGTTGTAGCCCCGCTTTTTTTTTTTATGATCGAGCACAAGCACTAACTATAGAAAAAATCCTTTAAGGCGCCCTGGGAGCGGTGCGTGTGCGAAGAAAGCGATTCACGTTTTTCTTGAATCGTTGGAGGTTATATTCGGTTGGAAACACGGTCTCAGAAAGGCCGTTCCACAAAGATGACGTCCTCCAAATGAAAGAGTTCTGAAACAATGATGTTCGGGGTGTACTAAGTTGAACCACATAGGGATGGGCGGCAGTGGTTCGTCGTGTGTTTCTGCTATGCATTACTCTAGGTGGAATCGAGCGGGCAATATCTGTCGAACACTTGCCATGGAAATATCTGCAGAAGAGAGTCAAATCACCAACCTGTCTTCGATGTTCTAAGCTGTCGAGGTTTTTAGTCAGCTCGTGGTCGCCGATTAGACGAACGGCTCTCCTTTGGATGGAATCCAACAACCGAAGGGTATGCTTCGGTGCAGAACTCCAGATATGAGAGCAGTATTCCAGTGATGGTCGAATCTGGGCTTTATAGAGTGTCAAAAGTTGTTGAGGTGTATACAACTTTTTGGTACGGAAAAGTATACCGAGCTTTTGAGAAGCTGCCCTGGCGATTGCCACAACGTGATTATGCCAAGACATATTTCCTCCCAGGTTGACACCCAGCAAATTAATAGACGAAGTCAGTGGAATTGCGTGTCCTGCCATAACGATATCGGGTTCTGCAATGTTAACCTTCTTAGAGAAAACTGCTGCCTGGGTTTTTTGAGCGTTAAATTCGACTTGGTTACTGTCACCCCAAGACAAAATTTCTTCCAGGTCCTTATTGAGGCGTGATACCTCATGTTGTCTGCGAAGATGTGCGTCAGCAGCCGATGTTTGAGATTTCAAAGTAAAAGATGAGATAAGTGTGCTGTCGTCAGGAAAGCTATATAATGGATTTTCTGTTTTCGCTAGAAGGTCGTTAATGTACAGTAAGAAGAGAGTGGGGGATAATATGGACCCTTGAGGAACACCAGCATTGATGGTGAAGGTGTCTGAGAGAAACCCGTCAATCGCCACTTGCAGAGAACGGTCCTTGAGGAAGCTAGACAACCATTAACAAAGTCGACCGGGCATACCATAAGAACGCAGTTTACTTAGGAGCCCCTCGTGCCAGACACGGTCAAAGGCTTTAGAGATGTCCAGTGCAATAGCCCGGGACTCCCCATGATGTTCGATTGCCTTGTGTGCTTGCTCCAAGAAAAGGTGTCTTCAAACTCGCGTACTAAAACTGTTCACCATGTAAAAATCATTTTCGCACCAATCTTTATTTACATTTTCATTAGGCATTGAGTCACTTAGTTTGAAAAAATATAGTAAATAAAATATTTAAAAAATATAAATTAAAGTTTGAAATGGAAAAAAAAAATATTTAAATAAATTTAAACAGTAAATGATAATAATACCTTAAATAGCTATGAACGCGATAGGTAAAGCTAAATATAAATAAGTATTAAATGATTAAGTTCTATATGCAAAGTTATTATAGAAATAAAAGTCAAATTTGTTTACTATACTAGTAAAAGTATTTCTATAAAATAGATGGGACAGCAAAACTATTATTGAGAGCTCATAATGTTTTAATTGAATTAAAAAGAGAACAGTTCTAAGTCAGAGTCAGAGTATTAAAATATCAAAAGCACAAAGACTCACCTTGCAGTCACGATTTCACACGGAAAAAGAAAGAACCAAAGCGAACCAAGCTTGATTGAATAAGCTCTCTGGGTTCAGACCGTCGCGGATACCCTCTCTCGACTTGTATTTAACCAATCAAAACGCTCGAAACTCGTTCACACAGGATTTATGCTGACCTAAGTGTCTGCGCGTTAGTGATCCTGAGAATCAGAGGCGTGCAGCTGTAAAACTGCCGCTTGGAAAACGTTTTGGTATATCAACCTTGGGAAAGGAAGGTACGGCTATTCGTGACGTTGAACGCAATTTATGACTCTAGTACTAGGAAACCAAGGTATTATGGTGACGATGTAGATGGTTCACTGGAAGTCTGGTACGTGAAAATATGTGGTGAGAACCACTTAGCGCAAGTCTACGGCAGTTTTATATTATTATTTTTGGTAATTCAAGTATGGGAAGCTTTTTAGTATTTACTATACTTAAAACTCAATATTATATGCAGTGACGTAGCAGTCGAAACCATGGAAACTGCCAAAATACTGTGCCATCATTGGCGGTTTGCCTTGATTTCCATGGTTTCGACTGCTACGTCACTGCATATAATATTGGGTTGTGAGTATAGTGTAGTTACTTAGGGAAAACTGTCACATAAATTCTAAGTGGAATTTAGCGACATCTGCAAATTCAGCAGGTTTAAGAAGTGGTTCCAAGAAACCAATGCTGATAAAATAAGCGAATTATATGACAGCATGGTCCCATAAATCTAGTTTTGGAATAATTTTTAAGAACAATTATAATATTCTGCAATTCTTGTGAAATTGCTGACAAAGAGGTCTTTGGTAGGTCTAGTAACCTATGAAAAATGCTCCAATCTGCATAAATTTTACTATACAGGGTGGTCCTTAAGTAGGTACATCAAGAAAATCTAGGATATGATTCCTGGCATCAAAAAAAATAATTGTATTTTTAAAATTTCGAAACTCCTTGAAGATATGGTATTGAAAATTGATGTCGATTGGTTTCGTATTAAACTGCACTTTTTGGGTAAAAAAGGGTTTGCCTACTTCCACCAGTGGCGTGCATGAAGATACCATCAATATTTTTTTTGTGAAAATATGTGATACGCCACTGTTTTTTTTAAACTCTGATGCATTTTTATGCATTACTGATATAAGCGGAACAAAAGTTGTCTCTACTAAAGGAAAATGGAAAATATTTTAACACCCTGTATCTTAGAGGATTTTAGGGCATAAGTCCATATGAACTTTTCAACTTAAATTGATGCCAGAAATCATATCCTAGATTTTCTTGATGTACTTAAGGACCACCCTGTATATAAACCGGCGCATAACGCTGAAAAAGTGAGAAATTCTACTCAAGCTCTAAACCAGTGCAAGTCAGTGTTCGAATAAATAGTTATCCATTGTTTATAAAAAGTTGTTAGATGTTAGAATCACGAAGTGTTATACCATCAAATAAGTGATTTTTGTGAATAAATCACCATGGTTTGCAAGTTCATCAAATAAGTTAGTGCCAAATAACTATTATTAGCTAGACATTTCCGATTATTGACGATGATAAGAATTTCTAACCACTGTATTTTATGTGAAACTTAGAACCTTTAAATATGAACATTGCTACATTATTCTATTTTTAATAAATAAATGAATTAAGTAAAAATCCTGATATTTACTTTCGAAACGACCCCCTTAATGACAGGACCGTCGTAGGTTGTCATTACAAGGAATATGATGCATTATCTGACAGTGATTAACTTTAATGGTGTTTATAGGTACAGATAAGATGTCGCACCTGCCAGGCAATTAATACCCAGAGTCCACGAACCCACACAAATAAATATTGTAGGTCACCCATGTGTGTAAAAGTGATAATTAGGCCAGCATAGAGTATCTAAAAAGGGTTAGGTATCTGACAAAATCGGTCGGCTATTACATGAGCGAATCGCTGAATTTCTGGAAGAGCGATCGCTGCTCTCAGATCGACAGAATGGCTTTAGAGAGGGGAAAAGCACAATTCGTGCTACATATATATCAAGCACTTAAGGACATCTTAACTTCCCTATATGGTTCAACCACAGCTCTTTGTATAGATCTATCAAAAACATTTGATTCTGTCGATCATGAGATATTGTGCAGAAAATTTGAGACTGCATGGTTGTGATGGGGTTAGCCTTTTTTTTGCTAAGGTCGTACCTGCAGGGTAGGCAGCAGCGTGCGGTGGAGTATGTTGAGAGGGGCTTTCCTAAGGAGGTCTAAATTGAGATCGGTTTTGAGAGGGGTGCCACAGGGATCGATTGTTGTGCCGCTGCTGTATATTTTGTATGTATGATTTGGTATTGTATGCGGATGACACTTCTAAGGTACCTAGGGGGTTTCAAAGAGTGAATGCAAAGATGACTTATGTCATTCATTGAACGTATTTGAAGACTGATTTATAAAAATAATCTTACATTGAATGTTGACAATAAGACACAAATTATATTATTTGGCCAACAACCAGAAACCCTAAAAATGGACTATACAAGCCTTAGACGAGGTAAAAGATGGGACGCGGCATCATAAACTTGCGATTGTGACCAGAATTTACCAGATGGCACCAAGAAAATGGCAGTTTGCAAAAATATAGGGTCTACCATTTATTACCTGTGAAGCTTATTCCTGGCTCCTTTCGATCGCTACGACTATTGCACCCGTAAGATGAACAAACGACCATTTTATTCAAAGAAAAATACTACTATGTTTCATTCACTTTTCAATCAAAAACACGAAAAACCTGCTTGGTGACAATCGAATGTTTGGCACCAGAATAATGGCCGCCTATCGAATTTTTGTTCACACTTTGATTCTGTCGCGGTAGATGCGCATGCCGCGTCCCTTTCTCTACCTCTTCTAAGATACAAGCTGAGGTAGCTATCGTCGCGGAAGGTGTCATTTTCGGAAGTTCAGGTTGGACAGGAAAGTCATATTGACTGTTTGACTAAGAGCATGGCTGGATATGTTTTTGCACTGAGAGTGTTATCCATGAGTGTGGATCGTGACACTGCTTTTACAGTATATCATGCCTATATATGCAGTCCAGAATTGCATATTTTATGCGATTATCTTTTGGGGTAACTCGGTGGATTTTGGTAGGGTGTTTGTCCTTCAAAAAACAAGTTTATGAGAGGTATATTTGGTCTCGGCTCGCGAGATACTTGTAAGAACATTTTCATGGAAAATAAAATACTCACAGTTAGTGGTTTGTACATCTTGGAGTCGGTTATGTTTATAAAAAAAAATCCAGATCTTTTTGAAAAATGTTTATTAACTTATGAATATCCTTTAAGAAATAAAGAAAACTTAACAACTAAATATCAAAGTACTCTTACATTCACAGAAATGTTGTATATTAAATTACTATAGGGTTTGGAATAAGCTCCCAGCAGACTGTCGTGCTCTGCCCACTATAAAACTCAAACAGGCCTATTATTCAACTCAAGAGTTCCTAAATGGAGCGATTATTGAACTCTGATTAATGATGATGTAATACTGTGATATTTATGTATATACGTGGATAAGGGCTCGAATCAAAATTTTGTAGCTACTATGAAATAGTGCTATTCATTACTCACCACTCAGTAAAAATAGTAATATTTTCTATGTAAATCATATTTTTTTATTGACTTAAAATTAGGATAACCACCTGTATGGAATCTTCAAATACAAAAATGTATTTTTCTCGGTTTCACTGAAACTAAAATTTAATTATGTCTTCACCCCGCGATATCTTGGCAAATATTGCAAAAACGAAATTAGCTATTTATGATATAAGTGTGAATATAGGTAACTCGTTTAAGGCACGCATATGAGAATTTGCGGAACGAGCCCAGCGAGTTTCGCAATTCATATGAGTGCCTTAAACGAGATATTTTCTTACGTATATCATACAAGATTTTTTCTACGAGCGTGTGAAAAGTTACGACTTTTCACCCGGCGTGTAATAAGTAATTTACTTTTCACGCTAGTGCGTTAAAGTAAAACTTTTCACACTGAAATGGGTGTGAAAAGTCTAACTTTTCACACGCTCGTAAAAAAAGTCATTGGTAATAAAATATGGAGCACTGTTTTTTTCTATATGATAGCATATTTGTACGGTAAATAGTAAATTACATATTTCAATGATTCTGGGATTAATCATTTCGCTTTTCCGGTTGAACAACGGGCGCCTTGCAGCGGTTGACGTGCTTGAGAAAATAATCAATGGATCTCTCGGCGTTCGTTCATTCTCTTTTTACCTAGTAAAGGCAGGGAAGGAAAAAAGATGTTTCGGAGTGCCGGGATTGTAGAAGTCTTAAACCTAAGGGGTGTCTAATTTCACGATGTTTAGAAATGCTTATTATACAGGGTTAAGAAAAATTACCAGAACGGTCGATTATTTCAAAATATAGAGGGGTTATCAAAAAACGTCTAATATAAAAAATGTAGGGCTGTTAAAAATCTACATATCGGTGATAAATTAAAATATACAGGGTCGCCCACAAAGTTGTGGAGAATGATAGTTATATTTTTTTAAATGGAATACCCTGTATATTTTTAAATTCCACATAAAATTATAATTATTTTTTATTAAATGCATTATTAGTCTATACTTCATAGTTTCCGAGATATTGACTCTCGAAAAGTGACATTTTTGAACTTTGACAGCTTATAACCTTCTAACAGTACGTCTTAGAGCAAAACGGCTTACTGTCCCTATCTTCAATTTTTATTATCTTCCCAAAAAAATCAACTTCCAGTTAAACCGGAACAACTATATTTCCTGCTTTCGAGTTCCATTTAAAAAAATATAACTATCATTCTCCACAACTTTGCGGGCGACCCTGTATATTTCAATTTATTACCGATATGTAGATTTTTAACAGCCCTACATTTTTTATATAAGACATTTTTTGATAACCCCTGTATATTTTGAAATAATCGACCGTTCTGGTAATTTTTCCTAACCCTGTATAGGATATGGTTTGGGGTTTTAAGATGGTAGAAATGAAGTAATTAACAACAGTTTATTATTTTATATAAACATCGTAAACACAGATATGTATATAGTAAAAGTTAATGCTTTGAAACATCTGATAGGTTGGGTATAGGATTTAAATTATTTTACCAAATAACAGAGCTTGCTTATACGCTCGAAGACAGAGTTAAAAAAGAGCATCTTTTGTTGGAGAAAGTTTTTCTACATCAGGCCAAGAAAATGATAGGGAGGATCTGAGTTCGTTAGCAGAATTAACGTTTTGGTTTTTAGTGTATAATTTGATTACAAATTTGTGTATATCTTCAAAATGTTGGTCACTAAATTCTTCGACACCCAAACGATCAGGATAGAAATATTAAAGGTGACTTTTCCAGCATATTTTCTTCCCCAGGCCATTAAACTGATTAGTAGTATCGCAACCTGTCAAGTTTTTTCTAAGTGGTAATTTCATGAATTGGTATAAATCTGCTCTCTTCGCTATGGCTCACTTTTACCCAGATTTTCTGTGTTGGATGAGCTATACGTCGGTACCCTTACAGTTAAAGTATAACCCTTGTGTAGCCAGCTTTATTTGCTTATACCTACTACCTACCTGACTATTAACAACGATCTAATCTCTCGAAGTAATAATTTTGTACTAACAACCCTAAAATATACTATAATATAGCAATATCTGCTATTATGATAATACACGTTTGTATAATCAAATTCCGACTTAATTTTAATAAATCAATAAAAAATATGATTTGTATAGAAAATATTGCTATTTTGTACTGAGTGATGCGTAATGAATAATTTTGTAGTACAATTAGCTATAACATTTTGATTTGAGTCCTTATCGACCCTATGATTTTTAAACGACAAAGCAGATCTAGGTAGAGGAAGTGTACCTAAAATGGGATACTTGGATAAAACGGGAAATATTTGTTTTAACTAGTAGTTAGTGCGCCATCTATCCAAATATTGCTGAACGCGAAGCCGCCGCTTGTTTATACAGGTGGCAACTTTCAGTCGCCAGTCTGCAAGTGTTGTCACGAGTAAGGTAGGTACGTTCGTTTTTTATTTTATATTTCTTACAAAAATTGTACTACACGATCGTAAGAATTGCATGCTAAGATGTTTATAAAATGTCGTAGTGTTTTTTTTTGTATGTAGCTGATTCATATTTAAATAGAATTTATGTAGTTTTACGGCAATATTAGTTTGTAGGGGGTATGTAAAAAATCGTTTATTTCTTTGTAACCATGTTGCTAAAACGGGAAAAAAAGCGTTTTCTAAAATGGGATATCCGTTTTATCTACACAGTATTTGCATTAATTATTTCTTTTGTGACAAATGCCAATATTAAGTTTTAAACGAGTTAACTAATTTAACTATATAATCCTCTTGTGTTTTTCATATTTTAAAATAAATCCGGTTAAGAATATTTCATGTCTTATTGCCCTTTAGATAGAACTAAAATTTCGCTGCTTAAATACGTATCCCGTTTTAGAATTACCCAAAATCCCATTTTATCAACATGTGTGGATAAAATGGGAAACATGCAACATTTTAAAAAATATATATTTTTACAAAATTGGTTAGTTCCTGAATCCAGATATTCCTTATTATGATACTAAAATGATAATTCAGCAGATTTATGCATTAGTGAAAATTAAAAAATATTCCCAAATATTTTTCTTGAGCAGTTGTACCTTAAGTATCCCATTTTAGGCACACTTCCCCTACTACTCGACACTAGGGCTAGGAATTTTTAAAATATAAGTATGCGAATAGTCGTTTGGTATGTTATTCGAATAGTCGAATATAGTCGAATAATTCGAATAGTCAAATATTCGAATTTCGAATAGTCGAATATTTGAATAGTCGAATATTTAAATAGTCGAATATTCGAATAGTCGTCTATTTAAATATCGAAATACAGTCGTTTAATCACGGTAGAAGTGGATTAACCGCTTAAACATAATAAAGGAACATTTTAAAGTATTAGTCATTTTTAGTATCTAAATTATCGAATAATAATAATGTGCATTTTATCGATTAAAGTAAGATGACAAATAAATAATTCTGTTAAATTATTCAAATAGTCAATTATTCGAATTTCGAATAGTCGAATATTTAAATAGTCGAATATTCGAATATAACTATATACCTCCGCCCCCCCCCCCCCCCCCCCTAGGTAGTATAAATAGGCTCGTAGCTTTGTAACTTGTTTAGTATTCACCTGAAGACGACTGGAGATACTTACCAGTTGAAACGTTGTGATATGAAAAACTAAAGGCAATGGAAGTCCAAAACACATCTATTACTCATAAGTACATATTGTCATAAAACATATGGCAGCAAAAAAACAAAAAAAAACAACATATTTCGTCTCAAAAGACCGCTAGAAAGATTTAAAAATGCCCCAAAATTCAAATTATTCCAAGCGGGTAAAAACGCGCTGCTAGTAGTCGTGACGTCAAGGGGTATCATTTGTCAGATTTCTGTCTGACATCCACGAAAAAGGTTATAGGTTTTCAATAAATTTGATGATTTTGTCAGATTTGACATCCACGCGTCGAGCGACACGACCTGTTTAAATGCAGGTGATAGCTTGGTTAACAAGTGTTTTTCTTGTTTTACACGGCAATCCAAATGCAAATTGGGTCGCTCGGCACCTGTCAGGAGTGTCAGGATGACGGATGACCAAAAGTCATACCCCCTGACGTCATCGGGCTTCGCGCGCTTTAGAGATCGTTTGAAATGCTTTCGACACGCGCGAAACTTTAAAGAATTTTTACCAAGTTATTTTTGATTTTAAAGGAGTAATAATTGGGGAATACTTTTTTCAGGCCTAACTAAATCATATTATTGAAAGAAAAAAAATTGGAAAGTTCCCTATTGTTTTATAAGAACAGTGATCGCATTTAAAGTTTTGAACTTCTTCTGGATTGCTAGGTATGTCGCAAGAAATGTTTGTTTAAATCAGATTTAACTATTACATTCTAAGATCACTTATCGAATTTAAACTTTTTTACTTCCTCAGGACTACTTATTATGCCGAAGTAGATGACCCTTTATACTATTTTTATGTTTAGTTTGAAAGTTACATTTATTGCATTTAAACATATCAACTTCGTCTGTATTACTATGTCGCAGGAAGTGTCTGGTTAAATCGCTTTTAACAATTGTTTTATAAGAACACTGACCGCATTTAAACTTTTGAACTTCCTCAGGATTTTTGTGCCGAAGCAGATGTTTCTTTAAACTAACTTTATGGATAGTTTGAAAATCACATAAATAGCATTTGAACATTTCAACTTCCTCTGTATTCCTATGTAGCCGGAGATGTACTTTTAGAAGGTGTTGCAAAATTGTTTCATAAGAACACTGATCGCATTTAAATTTTGGAACTTCCTCTGGATTGCTATGTCGCAGGAGGTGTCTGTTTAAATCTGATTTAAGCACTGTTTTATAAGAACACTGATCGCATTTAAACTTTTGAACTTCCTCTGGATTGGTATGACGCAGGAGGCGGTGTCTGGTTAAATCGGATTTAACAATTGTTCTATAAGAACAGTGATCGCATTTAAACTTTTGAACTTCCTCTGGATTTTTGTGCCGAAGCAGATGTTGCTTTACACTTTTTTTATGGATAGTTTGAAACTGACATTTATTGCATTTGTACATTTCTATTTCTTCTGGATTTCTATGTCGGAGCAAGTGTTTCTTTAAACTCCATTTAACATTTGTTTTATAAGAACACTGATCGCATTTAAACTGCTGAACTTCCTCTGGTCTTTTATGCGAACCAACACAATGTGGCAAAACACTGAAAAAAAAAATTAATTATAAAAAATGCAATTATTTTGTACACTTTTTTATGACATTGCCAAAACACAGTAATAGCTATGCGTTCCAAGCCGGAGTCGCAAATAGCCAAAATAAGGTTGATTGCTGCGGCGCAGGTGGAAAAAGTGAGGTTGGGAGTGAAGATAATTTGCGGAAAAAACACGAAATGGATGAAAAAGATCAAAAATATTGTTGAGGGTCTGTTTAGGGGCTCTATGAACTCTTTAAGGAGAACATTAAAGGAAGATATGGGAGAATTGAATAAATCAGTGGTTATATGTCTAAGGGGGTTTGATAAACAAAAAAAGTCAATCAAGGATATTCTAAGCGAAATGAAATAACTAAAAAAGAAAAACCTGTTCCTGAAGCAGAAAGTTCAAATACTGAAAAATATATTAAATATGTGGGTTTGGGCATGTTATCAAGTACTGCAATGAAAATGCTTGTTGTCATAAATGTAGCGCCAGCGACCACAATGGAACAGAATGTAACTCAGTAAAATTAAAATGCATAAATTGTGTAAAAATGAAGTAGAAAGTAGAAGACAGCCAACACTCGGCTCGTGATACAAACTGCCCAATTTATCAAGGACGACTCAACAGTTACAAGAACCAAATAAACTATTCAGACCATTTTTTATAACACCTAAAAACAACCTAAGTAAGTTTTTACAGGTCCGAGAACAAAAAATAATTAGCATAATCCACCAAAATGTGCAGTCAATAGGAAATGCTGTTGACAGGATAAACAGTATGTTACAAGATCACATGAACTGTGAGATTTAGATTAGCGAACATTGGAAAACAGAAACGCAACTAGAAAATCTCGCTATACAAGGCTTTCAACTGGCTTCAATGTTCTGCCGTAAGAAAGCGGCGGTGCAGCAGTATACCGGGTATTTCTTAAAAGACGTTCACCCCTATAACTTTTTTATATTTATAGATATTAAAATGAAATATTAAGATTATGCATAAGAGATGAATCTGCATTTATTGGCATAATTTTCAATTTGTTAGCACTTCCGGTTTGACCGGAAGTGACCTTGACTTTGATATGAGACGTCTTGTATATTTTTACTTATTTGGTTCAGCATAACATTATGAGTGAAATGATACCTCACTTGTCATTTTTTGACGTGTTATAACATTTTTAATTTTATTTTTTATTTTCAATCTAGAGTGCTACAAATTAATTAGGTAAATCTGTTAATTTATAGTCAAGTAGTATATGAAAATTAGAATTATGTCATAATAATTGCCTTTCTAAGTTTCATAAGCGTTTAAAAAATGAAATTTTGTTTTCTTGACGTTTACTCCGTTTTTCCAAATGGAACGATGGTGGTTCACTAGGATATTTAAAACGAGCATCTTGTTTTCAACAATTTGATACCATACACTCTATGCTATTTTAAAATTGACACTGAAAAATTTGCCTTAAATCCCATTCGCAAATTTAAAAGCATTTTGCATTATTGCCGCCCTCTATATAAATATAAAGGCGGCTTTGAAAAACAATGGAATGATTTTGAAAAAAAATATGGCTTTAATTTAAAGTTGTAATGCCATTAGTTTATAAAACATACAATACATACAATCTTGCGGCTTCAGAAGAATTTCTAGTAAAACTAACCATTTTATCTGATTTACAATGTAAGTTTAATAAACGAATGACATTACAATTTTAATTCAAAACCATATTGGTTTTCAAAACCATTCCATTGTTTTTCAAAGCCGCCTTTATATTTCTTTAGAAAAGACAGGGCGGCCATAATGCATAACGCGTTTAATTTGCGATTGGGACTTAAGGCAAATTTTTTCGTGTCAATTATAAAATAGCATAGGAGTGTACGTATGATATCAAATTGTTGGAAAAAAAATGGTCGTTTTAAATATCCTAGTGAACCACCATCGTTCTATTTGGAAAAATTTCATTTTTGAAACGCTGGTAAAGCTTAGAAAGTCAAGTATTATGACATAATTTTAATTTTCATATACTACTTGACTATAAATTAACAGATGAATGTTATAACACGTCAAAAATGACAAGTGAGGTGTCATTTCACTCATAATGTTATGCTGAACCCAAATAAGTAAAAATATACAAGATGTCCCGTTTAAAATATCAAAGTCAAGGTCTGTGCACCGGAAGTGTTAACAAATTGAAAATTATGTCAATAAATGCAGACTCATCTCTTATGCATAATGATGTACACTGCAACATTGCGTCTTTTTACTTACCATTATACAAGCTCTCTTTCTCTGGTTAATAAAGACAACCACAAAGTAACGGTGAAGTATTTGCAACAAAATTCGACAGGCTACTTGAACAACAGAAAAGCACATGCATTATAATCGGAGACTTTAATCTTGATTAATTAAAGCACTTTTAAACTATTAAAAATTACAACAACCTAATGGAAATGAATGGTTTTAAAATACAAAACAGATTATTGCCACAGAATGCAACTAGAACAGCAATTAACACAGCATCTATTATCGACCATGTGATAACAAATAAAAGTTTAACTTGTAACATAAAACTGCAAGATCACCACCTCTCAGATCAGAAAATAATGTATATACCGGGTGCCCACTCTCAACGCAGGATTCCATAGCATCTAAACTGTTCAACTTTTTAATATTTTTTGACACAGAGTTATAGGGAGACATTTGGTCTACAATTTAAAATTATTTCAAATTGTACAGGGTATCTCAAATAGTCAGGGTATATCAAACATACTTTTTTTTTTAAATGGAACACCCTATATATTATGATATTCTTGGATTGGATGATAAATTCTAAGAATATTATGTATAACATATAATATGTTTAAATTTAACAGTTTTTGAGTTATTAACGATTTTTCAAAAATTTCGTGTTTGCAGCACGTAAAGAATATGCACCTGTCGGTAGTACAGACTGGCAGAAATAAATGAAATTTGGGTTATGCAATATGATTGCTCAGTAGCGTCTAAAGCATATTTTAAAAACAAAAACATTTACCGAAGTCTTTTAAAATGCCTTTCTAAATGTAACAATTTTAAAAACGTAAAAATTCTTATTCTATCTTTATGCCTAATCGAAAGATATTTTTAATACAATTCTAATTATACTAGGGTTCCCTATACCTACCTTTTATAGGTTTCTCTGAAATAGCTATGTCTTCCTTTACCATATAAACTCGGTGTTTATTTTCTTATAGAGTGCCTTGAATGCCACACCGTGTCCGTACGACGCTCTTTTTCTAGAGTGCCATGGACACCCAACTGTTCATTTTATTAATCTTAAGTCATTTAAAGTTTTTCTTTAAAGGAAAAAATTAATGATATTGCTTAAACTTAAAACAACAGAAATATTTTTTAAATTTACAAATACTGAAAAATCTCGCTTTAAATGACTTAAGATTAATAAAATAAATAGTTGGGTGTCCATGGCACTCTAGAAAAAGAGCGTCGTACGGACACGGTGCGGTATTCAAGGCACTCTATGAGAAAATAAATACCGAGTTTATATGGTAAAGGAAGAAATAGCTATTTCAGCGAAAACTATAAAAGGTAGGTATGGGGAACCCTAGTATAATTAGAATTGTATTAAAAATGTCTTTCGATTAGGTATAAAAAATAATAGGGTATGCATTTAAAATAACAGACTTTTAAGAATTTTTATGTTTTTAAAATTGTTACATTTAGAAAGGCATTTTAAAAGATTTCGGTAAATATTTTTGTTTTTTAAAATATGCTTTAGACGCTACTAGCAATCATATTCCATAACCCAAATTTCATTTATTTCTGTCAGTCTGTACTACCGACAGGTGCATATTCTTTACGTGCTGCAAACACGAAATTTTTGAAAAATCGTTAATAACTAAAAACCTGTTAAAATTAAACATATTATAAGTTATACAGAATATTCTTAGAATTGATCATCAAATCCAAAAATATCATAATATATAGGGTGTTCCATTTAAAAAAAAGTATGTTTGATATACCCTGACTATTTGAAATACCCTGTATAATTTGAAATAATTTTAAATTGTAGACCCAATGCCTCCCTATAACTCTGTTTTTAAAAAATATTAAAAAGTTGAACAGTTTAGATGCTATGGAATCCTGCGTTGAGAGTGGGCCACCCGGTATAGAAGTAAAGAAGAACACAATAATATAGGTATGCAAAAAAAAAGAGAAAAAAAAAGAAGTTAAAAAGAAAAATATAAAAAGAAAAATATAAAAAAAAGAAAAAAAAAAGTAATAAAAAACAATATCTTATGGAACAAAGCTGGCTGGATACCATAAAGGTAAAAATGGAAAAATAGAAACTTTTCAAGAACTTGCACACGTTATCCGCACCACTAAAGAGAAATGCACAAAAGGGAAAACACTTAAAATAAAACAACCTAGTAATGGATCACCAACTGAACCCACCTAAAATAATATATCTAAAAATATATCAAAATGTCTAAAATAAAATTTGTTTGAGTATGCCAACATCAATAGTTATGCTTCCAAAAAACCTCTGATACATTATTTTGCTCAAATTAATAATATAGACTGTATTGCTTGCGTGGAAACAAAGTTGAGGGAGGACGCTACTGCACTTAATAACTGGGAAACATTGTAAATACTAACAGAAAAGTTGGTTCATTAGTTCAAGCAAAACCAAAGATCAAGCTAGGCAAAGCTAATCCACCGGCAATAAATAATAACCTCAACGGCTGTTAACATTTTACCATACCTTTCCAGGAAGACAAGCTGCATATTTTTTTGGCATATATTCATCCCACATGACCTATAGAGTAGGTACAGGTAAACAGCTTGATAGTTTTTTTGGAATATTAAATTCACAATGGAAATGGAAGAAAATAGCTCTTTGAACTTTTTAGATTTAACAATTACCAAAGTCGCAAATAAACATAATTTTTCCATTTACCACAAAACACATCACATACTGATGAACAATTCACAAAAGTTCCTTTCACCCAATACAAGCTAGCTGCATATCACAACATGATTCATAGATTGACTAGTGTTCCTTTATCTGCTAACAACTTTAACCACGAATTAAATTTAATTAAACAAACGGCAATTAATAACGGTTATTCATCATCTATGATTGATACCATAATATCGAAAAAACTAAAAAATAAGGCTATTTCTGAAACCTATCCTCTTATAAAGGAATAACAAGGGCTCTTTAAAACTATCACTTATTTTGGAAACCCATCGGATAAAATTAAAAAACACCCTAATCAAAGGAATATCAACGAATAAAACTAACAATTCTTTGGGAAAATTTTTAAAAAACTATAAGTCAAAAAGCGACAAGGATAATAAATCGGGGGTTTACCGCAATCAAATTGTGGCTCTTGTCCCAAAACTTATACAGTGAGGACCTAAAGTCCGTCCCCCCCTCTAACTTCTAAACCGTTCGGTATATTTTAATGAAATTTTGAACGATAGTATTTGAGCAAGTATTGCACTTTTTGACATACCAATGACAGCTTTAAATGTCAAGATGACAGCTGGGTCCGCTTTTGGAATATTTTTTTAAATGGACCACCCTGTATATTTTTACATTTTTAAATTCCACATAAAATTATAATTATTTTTATTAAATGCATTATTAGTCTATACTTCATAGTTTCCGAGATATTGACTCTCGAAAAGTGACATTTTTGAACTTTGACAGCTTATAACCTTCTAACAGTACGTCTTAGAGCAAAACGGCTTACATGTCCCTATCTTCAATTTTTATTATCTTCCCAAAAAAATCAACTTCCGGTTAAATCGGATGTAACTCGAAAGCAGGAAATATAGTTGTTCCGGTTTAACTGGAAGTTGATTTTTTTGGGAAGATAATAAAAATTGAAGATAGGGACATGTAAGCCGTTTTGCTCTAAGACGTACTGTTAGAAGGTTATAAGCTGTCAAAGTTCAAAAATGTCACTTTTCGAGAGTCAATATCTCGGAAACTATGAAGTATAGACTAATAATGCATTTAATAAAAAATAATTATAATTTTATGTGGAATTTAAAAATGTAAAAATATACAGGGTGTTTCATTTAAAAAAATATTCCAAAAGCGGACCCAGTTGTCATCTTGACATTTAAAGCTGTCATTGGTATGTCAAAAAGTGCAAGACTTGCTCAAATATTATCGTTCAAAATTTCATTAAAATATACCGAAGTTAAAGGGGGGGGACGGACTTTAGGTCCTCACTGTATAAGTAGGCCAAACGGGTCGATCATTATTAAAACGAGAATTTTAAAACATATAAATTTTCTTAGTCATAAAACCAACACAACTTATTCTAATCATCTTTTACAGGAACAACATAATTTTGAAAAAATTTAGAATTTTACATATTGAAAACAAGGGTCAAAAACTTAATCTTTTGGAAAGTTTAGAAATAAATCGATTGAAAAATTCCGGTTCATTATTAAACGACCAATTAGAACTAAATAATTCCCCTTTGTTAAATCTGTTTCAATAATCTAAATAGGGTTCTTTGGATTTCCCATAAGAATAAGATATATTATACCGACAATAATTAAGCTTGTAATGTGCATACCTGAATTGAGTAATTAAGTATCTAGACCATTTTGTTATTGTACTGAAACAAAATTAGTTAGCACCATACACCCAAAGAAGCTACCAGGTAGCGAAACGCGTCGTGTAAAGAAAAAGTTTTTCAATAAAAGTGGAAATTTGACAAAATAAATGGTCTTTCATTGAGTTGACCTATTATAAAGGATACTATTTTCACTAAAGCAGTATTATATAAATATTCTATAATAATTGGAGACCTGAATCCAAACGTTAGAAAAAGACAGCAAATTGACTTATTTACCCACAATTCAAACTTGGTTAAAATAAAAACACCCCCAACTTTCATTATGGCTAATAATCCACGTAGCACACCTGATATATTTTTATGTACCCGCAATATTGTAAAAAATATTGAAACCAGCCTAACCCAGACCTCGGCAGCGACCATCTTGCTATTTTGTGGACTTTAGATATTGAACTAGCTAAAATATAATCTGGCAAAGTGTAATATGGTGGTAGTAAATCGTAAAATGTTGGATTTTGTGCAGAAAAGTCCAGGGATGAGTGAATCGTTTATTGACAAGTTTAATAAGAAGTTAACAGAACTGGTATAGTGTTTCTTAGGTCAATTTAATGACATAAAACAGTATGAAACTCCTAACCATAGGCGTCCCAAACAAATAATTACAATGCGTATGCACACTTATAAGTTTGTTTAACATTAGGTGTTTGTACATACTACACTTTATAAACCCACTGTATATATAATAATATTATATTAAAATAATAAATATAAGGTAACTCAAAGATTCTATATACAAAACTAAAACCAGAAAAATAAACCTGACACGGCACGACACTGCTCAGAAAATGCTTTAATTTTTTTACCAGAACTCCATTCTCGGACTATTCCCCGGCCCGTCCATAAGTTCCAAATCACGTATATTTTATCTTCGTCTCTTCCACGCCATCCACGGTCACTGGCCTATCTCTGTCTGACAGAATCGATCGTTGAACGGGCCGGGGACCGCTTCTGCTATACCAGCTGCAGGTAGCTGGCGCTTATCACCCCTGACAACGTGCATAAATTGTGAACGGTTGCCAGTTCTACAAACTTTTCTGGTTTGTTAATATATTATGTATAAGTATACGAGAAACAAGGGTTTGTTAATTAATTGTTTTTAAACACTGAAAACACTTTTTGTCTTGATTTCAGTTACCTATATTGTTTCTTAAGGACTAAAAAATGTATTATTATAACAATGAATGGCTTGTTATTTTTTTCTGTCACACTCAAAACACCTCGGTTTAAAGTATATTTGCAAACTAGCTTTCAAAGAAAGTTACTGACTAACAATTGAATACTGATATAAATGAAACATCTTTAATAAAAAAAACTTAAAGAATTGAAGAAGAAAGATCTGACAACCCTGGTTGTGAGGTCGGTCTCTTTGAGACTGTTTACCGCCGTATGGAATGATTGGAATGTTCTCAAACTGAGGACTGGATAAATTATACAGGAAAACTTGCCGAAGTTAAAAAAAAACATATTTTTAATTATGAACTTCCGCCATTTATTGTTATATTAATTTAAAAAAAAAGACAATTATACAGACAAATAAAACAAAATGATAATAATGTTATGTCAAAAAGACAATGTAATGAATTAAATAAAAATATACATAAACTTATTAACGAATTTAAACAAAGCAAGTGGGTTAAGTGTTGTAATAATATAACCAGACTGCAAGAAAAGAACTACTATCTGAAATAAAAAAAACTAACAAAAATAAAACATCTATGTTGTCAGTACCACCACTGGAGCATGATAATGTGTTATACGACAGTGATCAGGGTAAAGCTAATATGTTTTTCTTGTATTTTCAGAGCCTATATAAGAAAATCCAAGAAAATAATGCAGATGAACAAACTCAAAAAGTAAACAATTGGTTCGAACAGTTTTTTTTTAAATAGAACAACAAAATAATATAGAAAATGAAGAAGATGAATATTTTGAAGTCCTTTCCTCTGGCAAAAACACGTCACCTGGATGTGATAACATCAATAGAGATATTTTAAGAAAACTTGGTAATGAAGTCCATAAAAAAATCTTTATTTCTATTCTCTCTTTAGATGTACAGTTTTTGTCTGAGCAACAGCATTTTTCCAGAAGCTTGGAAAAAAGGAGTGGTCATTACTATACCAAAACCACAGCTTGATCACTCAAGAGCCGTCCCATTACACTTTTACCAGTAATGCGAAACCCACAGACACATATTAAGTAAATACTTGGGTATCTATTTTGATCACAAACTGAATTTTAAACATCATCTAACAATTACAAAGAAGAAAATGATAACCAGAAGTAAACATTTTAGAAATCTCACTTATAAAAATGAAGGAATTAACTTAAAAACTGCTTCTCATATAAGTATCTAAAATGTTGGCCAAAAAAATTTCAGCTCTTGTAGAAAACCTGCCGTTAATATTCTAGAAACAGCCGAAGAAACAAGTTTTCGCAAAATTACTAGGATGAGACACCCTACCAATCCACTGCACAAATCATCCAATGAATATCTTTATGAAAAAACAAAATTTTAACCAATTCTTCAGCGATTTCACCGACTTACTGAGAAGTTTACAAGCAAGGCTACGAATATTAATATAATAAAGCCATTTATTATGAACTCTCTTAATCAATACATTAGAAAAAGACAATTCCCAGAAAGGACAGTTTTTGAGATACTTACAAACTAGTGGTTTTTTTGTTGTACATAGCATACACACCTTTTTTTCAAAATTATTTTTATAAAACTATATTTTTTTTGATGTAAATTAAGGGCTGAAAGACCTAGGTCGATAGCCTTTTAGACTTGTGTCTAATAAATATGTTTTAATAAAATATAAAAAAAGTTAAAAACATTTTTAATCCTAAAGCGTTGCTACAGCTTGGATAAGTTTTTTGACTGTGTAAAATGACAAAGTAATTATGTCTGTATCTGTTATCATATCTTTTTTGTAGTTTACTAACTTATTTTCTTGTACTTACTTAATTGTTAGCTTTAGAATTAGGACTACTTTGACTACCTATTCCCCTACAATAATTTTATATTGTGTTACGGAAAAATAAACGTTTGAATTTGAATGTGAAACTGAATACGTCAGTAATTCACGATCGTAACACTAGCAATTAAAATTAAATTTATATACAGGGTGATTCACGGTGGATAGAACGTTAGACGTTTCTGACGAACCAGTAAAGGAATCGTTCTGAATATTTGGTCCCGTACATAAACGGACATGCTCTACCAACCTAAAATATTTTTAACAATACAGTGTTGCCGCTCCACACAAAAATAATAGTAACTTCGATTTTTTAAATGCAACACCATAGTGACGTTTTCGGACAAAAAAAACGGAAATTAATTTATATCTTAGAAACGGTAAGAGATAAGTATAGAGTAGAGTTAATAAAAATTGTAAGGAAAGTAATGGTGGTTTCGAAATAAAATAAAATATATGGTGTTGCATTTAAAAAATCGAAGTTACTTACTATTATTTTTGTGCGGAAGCGGCAACACTGTATTGTTAAAAATATTTTAGGTTGGTAGAACATGTCCGTTTATGTACGCCACCAAATTTTCAGAACGATTCCTTTACTGATTCGTCAGAAACGTCTAACGTTCCATCCACCGTGAATCACCCTGTATACATATAGTGTTAATCTGTACTGTCTGTAGGAATTTACTTTTATGCTAAAACTAAGTATAGTGACGAACCTCAAATCATGTACAGTGTTATCAATTTAGTTTGTCCCACTTTTAAGAGCCTGTAACTTTTTTGTATTTTGAGTTAGCGAGCTCATTCAAAAAACAAGATGTACCATTTTTAGCCAAGTTTTTATGAGTGTTGTCAAAAATGACAGTAGGTGTCACATGTCACATTTAAAAGCAAAAATTTAATTTTTTTAAATGGGACACCCTGTATATTAGAGGCGCATTAGATGGTCCCTTTTCTTCCGATTTCAAAAATATAACACACATATGCCTTGTTTTCTTCATTCCATCAAACATTGACAAAAATATGAAAAAATATATTATTGTTAAAAAACATCAAAATATGCAACTGTTTTGGTTGCTATGGATTTTATCTTCATTTATATATCAGTCGGTGAATCTCAGCATTATTAATCGTTTCGAATATTGTAGAAAAGTTATTTTGTTTGCAAAAATTAAGTAACATGAGATATTATTATTCAGTGGAGGAAAAGTGTTTTATGTTTGATATTTTTCGTCAAACGGACAGTGCAAACTTAGCACTTTTAGGAGGTATAGGCTTCAGTTTCCCAATGGACGGGTTCCTTCCAAAAACATATTTTATCGGCTGAAGAAGACTTTTTCGAGACTGGAGGTATAAAGAAAAAACGAATAATTAGGCGGAAAACAATTATTATGGAAGAAATGGAAATGAATGTATTAGCCTATTTTCGAGCATTTCTCTACAAATCTATACCCGATATACTACGAGAGCTGCCTATATCGTATGGTTCAGTAGAAACGATTGTTATTTTCTAGTTAATATAATAAAATTGTTTATTCGTTTCAATGTGTCGTGTTTCATGGATCATATTAAGCTAACAACCAAAACAGTTGCATAGCTATCTTGATGTTTTTTAACAATAATATATTTATTCATATTTTTGTCAATATTTGATGGAATGAAGAAAAGAATGCATATGTTATATTTTTGAAATAGGAAGAAAAGGGACCATCTAATGCGCCTCTAATATACAGGGTGTCCCATTTAAAAAAATTAAATTTTTGCCTTTAAATGTGACATGTGACGCCTACTGTCAGTTTTGACAACACTCATAAAAACTTGGCTAAAAATGCCCAAGTAGCACAAAAAATCCCTAAAAGAACGAAATTATTTCATAATTATCGCATAGCGCCACTTGACGAACCTTTTTATTTTTTGAAGCGTCCCAATACGACAATTTTGTCATATAAATAAAGGGGTTACTGTAATGCTGTTGTATGGACGTTCTTAAAACTCATATTATAGGACAAGGAAATGCCAACTTTGTAACAATTGCATAACGTAATAATATAATCCTTATAAAACTTTTTAAAAAAAATGTTATACAAGTTATAATACAGTTGCATAGCTATCTTATTACTTTTAATAGCAACGTTAAAAGTTAGTTATAGTGGAAGTTGTGTAAATAGTTGTGTTAATGTTCCTTAAGAAAAATAATGGGATTGTTACTTAAGGCAGAAGTGAAACATTACACAATAAGTATGAAAGGCTTTTATAATCATTCTATAACCACAACAGTGTACTCTCTCTTATAAGAGCATAGCTGCAGAGCTTATAGAATAAAAATGTAGTTCCCAGGAATAAATTTATGCCAAGTTCTGCGTTATAGAATCTGTTTATACGTAATAATACATACATAACCTAATAATTCTGTTCTATCAGTGCGTTTACAAAATGAATTTAGCATCAGCAGTATCTCAATTTAAACAATTAAAAAGGAGTGGGCATTTATGTTGTCTAATGATGTTTTTATACCGGGATAAACTAGAATATTATTTGCAGGTTAGGTGTGGTTCACGCATGTATACCGCAGTTGATCAAAACACAATACAACTGTTTACTGCTAGACGGTACGTTAAGCGATACTTTTGTTCTCTAAGTTTGTTCTACTATGTAGTTCTCCAACGCACTTTAGGATAACACGAAAATTTAACGTTTCTGTAATGCTGTTGTATAGACGTTCTTAAAACTCATATTATAGGACATGGAAATACCAATTTTGTAACAATTGCATAACGTAATAATATAATCCTTATAAAACTTTTAAAAAAATGTTATACAAGTTATAATACAGTTGCATAGCTATCTTATTACTTTTAATAGCAACGTTAAAAGTAAGTTATAGTGGAAGTTGTGTAAATAGTTGTGTTAATGTTCCTTAAGAAAAAAAATGGGATTGTTACTTAAGGCAGAAGTGAAACATTACACAATAAGTATGAAAGGATTTTATAATCATTCTATAACCACAACAGTGTACTCTCTCCTATAAGAGCAGAGCTTCAGAGCTTTATAGAATAAAAAAGTAGTTTCCAAGAATAAATTTATCCCAAGTTCTGCGTTATAGAATCTGTTTATACGTAATAATACATGCATAACCTAATAATTCTGTTCTATCAGTGCGTTTATAAAATGAATTTAGCATCAACAGTATCTTAATTTAAACAATTAAAAAGGAGTGGGCGTTTATGTTGTCTAATGATGTTATTATACCGGGATAAACCAGAATATTATTTGCAGGTTAGGTGTGGTTCACGCATGTATACCGCAGTTGATCAAAACACAATACAACCGTTTACTGCTAGACGGTACGTTAAGCGATACTTTTGTTCTCTAAGTTTGTTCTACTATGTAGTTCTCCAACGCACTTTAGGATAACACGGAAATTTAACGTACAGTGTTGCCAGGTTGAGCAGTTATACGTACATAAAATTAAACGAAGCAATTATTTATTATGTTACATCTTATTATTCTTAAGATACCTTACATGCATGTACCTAAAACGAAACAACCTCTACAGTAAATTGGCAATAACAAACACAGTAAATAGCTCCTTAGGAAGAGTTTACAAGGGTCGTGAATAAGCCGTTCAAGTTTCTTGGCTGGAATCAAGTATTTAAAGACATGCAAATATGCGTCTGCTTATTTTATTAAAATACTTTAATCTAGCACTTGCATTTAAAATCAGTATAAGAACTTAAAAAAATAATGAACCGAAAAAACAGGCGTAACATTTTCGGCGTAAAATTATTCAGAAGTAAAAAAATTATTTTGTGTAATGAGTTAGAAAGTATAATTGGGGACGAGTGTGAACGTAACGAAAAAAGAGTTTGAGTTTCCAAGTGGTTACAGCGAAGAGACACGCATGGAGGTTTAGCTTATTGCTTCTCATAAACTTGCATTAGAAGATCGTAGCTCGATAAATTTCAATATTGTGTCCTTCGTTCACCTCATCTTAAAAACACTGAAAATATCTCTCTAGCTGTAAATATTCACTTGAACGACGAGCAAGTACGGCGCTCCACTAACATTTCAGCATTGCATTTCGTAGTGGGGGATGCCTTCTTGAGCAAATCATTTTTCCATACCTACGTCGTAATATGCTTTTTACTACACTTATAATGTAATAATAAAATACTATTAATAATAGTATGCCGTAAAAACCAAAATGCTATCTGTGATTAAATATTTTAAATGTAGGTATTACGAAATCTGGCAACATCCAAAAGTAAGCAAGAACTTCATGATGATTCCAGAACCAGTTTATACTATCAGCTCAATGCAGACTCGTACCGACGTTGCCATTTTCTAGGATGATATGTTTTTATAAATACACACACAAACAATTAGAGGAACGATCCAAATTTACCCTTAAAAATCAATTTTCTTTTTAGAATTTTACTCGATTCCGATAGTTTTTCTTTTAAATTTTAGTTTGATGCTTCAGGAATGTTGTTGGCCTATTAACCTTTTTGAATGATTCGTTTTAATATAAGATACAGGGGAAGAAAATAATTTTTTTTTCAGTAATTTTTGAGACATTCTGTAGAGTGACCAAGTGACAATTAGAAACATTTTATTATAAGCAAGTATGACTTGATCTTTTTTGAACATTTTCTGTATCATTCACTCTAATATCTTAATTATTACGAAAAATACAGAGTTTCAAAGAAAAAAGTGAATTTCAACCATTCAATAAAACAAGGAAAATGTAAAGAAAATGAGATAAATTAGGCTCGTGGGGAAACACACTTTATTGAAAAAAAGAATGTTTGTAATTTTGCTTCATCAACAAATGCTTAAAACAAGTCAAGACTTAATTTTTAAAAAGCGCTATTTTTGTCTTTAAAGTTTAAACACGCTTCAAAATGGCATAAAGCTTTGCAAGACACACTGTAATTGTTATAGCTTTTAGCCTTTTAATTAATTTTGTTCAAACGTCTAAGGAGAATAAAGGTTATGTAAAAAAAAAGTTGAAACCCCAATTTATCCCCGTTTCTGTTCATTTACGTTTATTGAATGTTTGATACGAAGGTCAGCTGCTTAGCCAAGTTCACAGTTCTTGAAAAATGACAACGTCGGTACGAGCCTGCAGGTAGCCGCTCATACCTTTATGGCGCCTATAATAAACAACATTATAGGACTTTAATAGGTATCGTATAGAGCCAAAAAGAAAACACAATCATTGTATAAAGTTTCTAATAACACAAAATTATTGTATTACCATACGCCATATTTATTAAACTTTCTGCGGTTCAGAAACGGCAGCCATTGTGGAAGAATTCATACAATCGTAAAATGTCAAACAAAAAAATACATTTTTTAAGATAATATGGAGATTTTTCTTGTCGCATTTACAATCAACACAATGCATAGTTTGTTTTAGTTGAAAATTCTACCATAATTTTTTTTTTTAATTTTAAATTTTTTAATAATTCCAACAAATGTATGCTTATCTGAGGCGCATTAATTTTTCGTCAAAAATATATACATATTTTGTCAGAAAAGTTGACTGCGCAAGACAATTATGTCCCCTGAAAGAAAGGTTTGGTACTTATTTAATACATTCAATATGATAACAGCAAATACAACTCGCAGCCATTAATGCATGATTGGTCTTAAACTACATTGCTATTTTTGTCAAACAAAACATAAAGTTTGCATAATAAAATATTCTTGCAATGATTCTGTTCCAAATTTCAACAGTAGGAAACAATGTTATTGTATTAGCGATTCTGTCAGCATTATTAAAGTCTTATAAAATACTCTCTTAATAGATCTATAAATGTTCGCAGAATACACTTAAACCGCATTAACCAAGCACTATTATACAATAGTTTTATAGCAGTTCTTAAATAGTTTTGTAAATATATTATAAAAGTAATCCTGAAGACATACTTATAGGAGAGTCTTATAATGATCACATTGATTATCTTATAACGGTCGTGTAGGTTATTAAAGGATCTCCTAAAAGTATTAAACTGTTGTATAAAATGGGCCCTTTTTGGTTGTAAAGACATTGTATAGTAGTTTGCAGCCACATTATAACATTTCGACGATTCTATAAGAAATGCTGTATAGCTGTTCTTACAACATTTCTGGAACCATTTGTGCTACTTGGGTGGTACATCTTGCTTTTTGAATGAGTTTGCTAACTCAAAATACAAAAAAGTTACAGGCTCTTAAAAGTGGGACAAACTAAATTGATAACGCTGTACATGATAACTAGTGAATAAATAGAATTTGAATTTGCATTTAAATCTATATCCGGCTATTTAAAACAACATCATATCGTAAGAGTCCAGAGACTATCAGAAGCATCTCTGAAGTAAAAAAATTAAAAAACAGGGTGAAGTGCTACCTTCTCGAAAACAACTTTTATGATGTTAGGTACTTAGTCATATTTATGACATTAGACATTATGATCTAAGACCTAAAAACTTTGTTTTTTGACAATGTCATTGTTTACCTTGTAAATTTATATGGCAATAAATGAATTAATTAATTTATATTATTATTATCGATGGTAGATTTAAGATGGCGTTTAATTATCCATTTCCAAAGACATCGGTACAAGAAAAATATATACCTATAAGTAAATAAATAAATTTAATGGCACCCACCTGGTTTCACTTTTTTCCAAATCTTCTTTAATGTCCAACTCTTCATTTTTAATCTTCCAGTCTTCAAAAGTCGCTTTATGGCTTTCCTCATTATCACTTATTGCTTGATTGGTTTCAGCTTTTACTAGAGATTCCATTGGTATAAAAGCAAATTCTCTATGTCTGTGGAACATAATATATGGTTTTATTAAAGGCAGATTAAGCTTGGGATTCAGTAGGATAAATGGGCAAAAGACAAATAATTTTTTTAAATTAAAGTTTTCTCAAATCTGTTTTTAATAGTCCGGTCAGAATTAATAGGAATGTAGTCTCTGCAAGTGGTACGAGTAAAAAATATAAAAATTATGCTATTAACAGTTCCTACAACATGAATACTATGAATGATATTCCTATTCCTATAGCAAAAACAACTCTCACCAAAAATTCCTTGATATTTGAGAGCAAAGACTAAAAAGGCAACTAATACTAGACCTTACTATACTCTTCAGAAAATTTACAATGATTATATATCTAAGCCTGTAGTTTTGTAAAACTTCTGATTAGTGTATATTCTTGCCAAATTGTTTGTAAGATTGCATTTGTCTTAAGTCTTGGATTGAATTGTGTCTAAATTTATGACCATGACTATTTTGTTGTCTCATAAGGTGTGATTATCTATTTATTTATTTATCTATTTATTGGATTACTTTTTCTTCCTTGAAATCTATCAGAACAGAGCATTTAAGAAATTACTCCCACAACTTGCCTAGGAAAAACTGAAAAACTTATGGGAAAGAAAGAAAAGAACTAAAAGTCTTCCTACACAAAATTTAATAGAATATAATTCTTAAGGGTCGCTACATGTTTCGAACGTAGAAACGTTCATCATCAGGAGACAGAAAATGTATTTAAATAATGCTGATGGTTTTAGCAGAAGAGAAAATGGTGAAGGACCTTAAGGGAGCTTTCCCAGAATTAACAAATGATGTGTAAAAGAGCCATACATAATATGGAGAAATTAATAAAAGTTAAAACATACGCAGTATGTGAGAAGTCAGTAAATGTGGTCTAAACCGAGGGGCGGCTCACTCACCAAAATTTGTACATCGATTTCGGAAATCGCAGGGATTTCCACAGGATTTCGGGATTTCGGATATGATTTCGGGATTTCGGAGGGATTTCGGATAGGATTTCGGGATTTCGGATAGGATTTCAGGATTTCGGATTGGATTTCGGGGTTTCGAATTGATTTCCAATGGATTTCGGGATTTCGGAAGGATTTCGAGGTTCAATATGGCATGAAGGACATACAAGTACTTTCATATTTTAACCCTGGATTAAGTAAATGTCAGGCATGTTCCGAGACGATGACGTCACCGCAGACGAAATTTTTTTTGGCAACGCCCAAATTTTAACAAATTTGGTCAATAATCAACAGTAATATCACAAAACTCGTTTTTTATCGGTTAGATTTTTCCGCTGTCACGAAAACTTTTTTTGGAAATTTTTCGAGTTGAGTTTGGACATGTTTATGATTAGATCCCGAGAGCGGAGCTCGAGGGATTTAATTTTTGAATAAACAAGCCCAAAGTTCAACGAGTATTGCCAAAAAAGTTTGAGTGAAAAATGGAAAATTTAACCAATAAAAAAATGATGGTCTAGTGATATTTGGCAAGATTATTTCGTACATCGTTAAATAAACATGCCCAAAGTTCAACGAGTAAAATGGGCCTTTTCACTATTCTTAAATTTGATACATTTGGCATTTGAATTGTTCAGTCGGTGCTATAATAAGTGTTTTTCATCAATAAAATTATTGCTAGATCATAACATTAATTTGTTTCAGCACAGTAAAAACCGGGTAAAATTCAACCAATTTGAAAATCTCAAAACAGGCGCGACTCATGACGTAGATATGTTTAAAGCTTGCTAGAGCGCATGCGTTTAACCTCGCACACGCGTAAATGCTGATCTGTCGAACTGCCATGGGCAAATTAAGCCGCTGTTGCCATATGTAGAAAGTTTTATAATCCTAATAATATACTTTCTTCTTAGAACTTTATTTGGATACTTTAAATAAATATAAACATAATACTGGTAAAATAATTCATTCCGCAGCTATTGAATGGAAAACTGGTATATTATAATTACTAATTGCTAGTCAATTACCATTACACTGGTACTATAATATATGATTTTTGAGAGTATCGGCAACACTGTCAAGCTGCTGATTTTGTGAATTCTTGATATTTTAAGCCAGCGACTCGGCTATTCCTATCATTCCTCTGTGCATCAATCTTCCGGCGCGATGACGTGGGTATGTTTAAGTCCGTGTTTTTATTCAAGGAGTTTTTATTTATTTATTTTCTCAGTTACCGCTTAAAAGTATAGAAAAGTAAAAACACAGAAAATTTTATTTTTTGTTCCTTTATACACTACTACCAAAATCAAAATTTAGTGAAAAGGCCCATTGCCAAATAACTTTGAGGCTGACAACCAAAATACATTTATTATAATTTTATTATTGTATGTTTGGTTGCCAGCCTTGCAGCAAAATATGTTAAAGCAAAAGCAGTACGTCAAAATTTTAGATTAGTTATATAACAAATGACATTGATAGTTTTTTTAAATATTGTGTAATTTGTAAACAATAACAAACTTATTGGAATAAAAATCGGATCGGATCGGGATCGCCGCGCATGTACGTTCATTGTTTTGTAAAAATTGATGCTATATATTTGCGAGGCGAGTAGCGAGCTTACAAAGTCAGCCTTTTTTCGGGGGGGGGGGGGCTAGCGACGTCGGGGGGGGGGCGGCCCCCCTGTACTTACGCGCCTGATTATATATCTTATTTACACTTACTTAAACGACTATTATCAACACCAAACAATATAATATTATATTTCGTAGAGAAAACTTAAAAATTCTTCAGAAACAATCACCTGTCCTGTAAACCACAGAAAACACGTTAGAATACTAACCGCCTCAACCGCGTGATGCAATTACGCGGTTGCCAATTTGTATGTATCCCGTTCCGCATTCCGTGCTTTTTGTAATAATCCTACCGGCGTCTACCGGGATTATTTTTATTCTCTTCAAAAGTTCTCAAAAAAAAAATCGTATATACAATAAGAAGTAATTTTATATTCAATAAAATGGATAAGTATTACCAAGGATGTAACAAAAATTTAATAAATCATTTTTACCTATATTATCGGAAGAAAAAAAGAAAAAACCGGCAACAGTGTCCATTTTGTTTAAGAATCTCGACGCGACCACTAATGATTTCGCGAAATCCATTTAGATTGGGGACATGATTTCGGAAGGATTTAGGGTAGGATTTCGGGATTTCGAATAGGATTTCTGGATTTCGAATCGATTTCCAATGGATTTTGGGATTTCGAAATGATTTCCAGAGATTTCGAAAGGATTTCACGGGATTTCGGAAGAAAATGTATAGCGATTTCGGGAGTGAGCCGCCCCTCGGTCTAAACCAACTAAAAAAACTGGGGAAGAAGAAAAAACCTTTCTGAAAAGAAAGTGTCAAAGATTATTTAAATTTTTTAAAAAACATTTTTAGGTTTTTGTCAAAAAGACATTGATATCACAGAGGTGATAATTACTACTTATTTTATCCCATCAATGTCTTTTTGACAAACACCTAAAAATGTTTTTTAAAAAATTTAAATAATCTTTGACACTTTCTTTTTAGAAAGGTTTTTTTTTCTTCCCCAGTTTTTTTAGTTGGTTTATACCACATTTACTGACTTCTCACAAACTGAGTATGTTTTAACTTTTATTAATTTCTCCATATTAAGTATGGCTCTTTTACACATTATTTTTTAATTCTATGAGAGCTCAATTAAGGTCCTTCACCATTATCTCTTCTGCTAAAACCATCAGCATTATTTAAATACATTTTCTGTCTCCTGATGATGAACGTTTCTACGTTCGAAACATGTAGCGACCCTTAAGAATTCTATTCTATTAAATTTTGTGGAGGAAGACTTTTAGTTCTTTCCTTTCTTTCCCATACTTTCAACTCCACTTTAAGCGTGGACTACCTACTTCTTCAAATGAAAAAACTTGGTAATATCGGGGGGAAGTACTTCCATGGTAATACTTACTAACTATTTCTTAGAAATACACAACAAATATTTGGTAATAAGAAATACTAAAAAAAAAACAGAAATTTTTCAGAAATATCGAACATCATTAAACACAGAGGAAGTGAAGAATATATCCCGTAAACGGCCACACTGTGAGTTACCCGATGTTGTATATTATAATGGTTGGTAAAAATATGTACCGGGTAGTACAGGACATGGGTTTAAGGATAGGAAATATCTGGTAATAATTAAAAGTAACTTGGTACCTTTTACTAGGAAATACTTAAGTAGAAATATTTCTAATTTCTGAGAGACAATTATAAAATATTTTTTATATAATACAAGAAATAACCTTATAAGTATTTCCAAATGAAATTTTAAAATGGACTGAATCTTGTATCTGACAACATAACAAATGTGAAAGAAAACAGAGGATGTCCGAAAATAAAGAATTTCTACTGGTAAGCAGCTGATACACTTTCTTTGACATTCGTCAGCCAAGTCCACACCTTGGGTGAAAATAAACACCCGAGTAAACACCTTGAGTTTTTTAGAGGATTTGTTTATAAATTGGGTTTTTTGATTAGGTATAGTTTTTAATTTTTTTTTAACTTAGTGTCTGTAATGCCCACTCATTTGTATTTTATACGTATTAAAACTAAAGTCAGTCTAATCTGTGAACTCAAGTTTGTCTTTTTCAAGAGTTAAGAGACATAAAACTTACTTATTTACAGCTAAATCGGACAGCTTTTGCAAATTACAAATAAGATTCCCATCTTTTACAATTACTTTTAATTCAGGATTCGGTCCAAAAACATCTTTGGTTTTGACAGTTTTTGTGGTCTTAGCTTCTTTAAGTAGATTGTTGGGGATTAAAATATGAGGCATATTAATTTGATCCATATTATACAATAATAATACCCGATTTTGTTAAAAATATGTCGATTAATAAGCAAACTTAGCTATAGAATTAATCTAGAAAAATGTTATGATAAAAAAGATGTAGCCTACAAGCACGTAAATATTTTATTTTCATAAACAAACAAATTTCGTAACACAAAAAATTACAATACAAAAAATTAATTCTTCTTCTTCACTTCTTTGTGGCGTCGACTGCGGTAAGCAGCGCAAACCTTTTATTTTTCTGTGGCCAGCATAATTTGGACGATCGTAATTTGATCTGCTTTTACAGCGTATTGTCGCTTAGCTGCCTAATGCACAATCCCCTTAAATTTTTTTACTGAATTTTTCGAATTATTGTCCCCATTTATGTATTCCTTTCCTGCGGGTTTGGATTCCCGTCCCAAAGTATCTTTCGTGAGCACGCATCGGCCGCCACATGCCACAATGTTTCTTCGGATATTGCGATTTCTTGCAAAAAAACAAATTTAGGGAATAACCCTAAATAAGTATCACTTTTCCCTCCCTAGTCATGTTTAAGTTTTTTTTTAGGGATGCCAGGCAGTTTTTCTGCCTTGAACTGATTGTTATGGCTTCTGCCTCTATACAGGGTAATTTACCAGTTTTCTGCCGTTCTTATCATTTGACATGATTGGTAGAACATATTTTGGGAAAAAAAAACACACATTTAAAAAAAATCAACAAATTTGAGTCGCAGGTCGAGCACAACGTATTAGGATTGGTGGCGTTATTAGTGATCCTGAAAAAGTAAAACGTTGCCTGCGCCCATCAGGGCACCTTAATGGGGCCGGTAGGTAGGTGAGATCACTGCTTATGCGGATGATACATTTTTCATGACAAAACAGGGAAAATGGCAAAAGAACGATTGAAATTTGGTTTTGCTAAAATAAAAATTTTTCTAGATAGATCAAACTGACCTTAAACATCAAAAAATCAAATTATATCGCTTTCTTACTAACCAGGCGCATATTCAGATGTCAGTTTTTGGAGGGGGGGGGGTAAGGAAAATTTTTGGGTGCCACGCCCTTTTTTCAACGATGCGACGTGGTTTTGAAGCAGAAAAAATGAATAGTAGCGCCGCAGGCGAAAATTTTTCGGGTGTTCCGCCTCTTTTTACTGCTTTGTCAGTGTTTATTTTTTGGGAGGGGGGGGGGGTAACTACCCTTATTACCCCCCTCAAATACGCGCCCCTGCTAACAATAACAGCCAATAGACCAGATTCTGATCACATCAGATGTGAAAATGTCACGGAGCCACTCAGGGAAGTCTCCACTGTAAAATATTTAGGAATCATGATGGATAAACATTTAAGATGTGCTTTATCTATATAGGAAAATTCGATGTCTCATACATAAATTTTATATACTTCGTGGAATACTTAACAAAAACCGAATTAATATGTTTTATAGGGCACTAGTTGAGCCCCTACTGAGATACGGAATTGTTGTTTGGGGAGGAATGTGCAGCAGCAATTAAGAGCAGTTGAAGGTTGCCCAGAACTATGTTGTAAAGGTAATTCTAAAAAAACCGAGGTTATTTTCCAGTTTTTCCACTAATTACACTCATAAGAAGTGTGCAATATCAAAACTTTGTATGTCCTGGCTGTTTTAGTTATGAATATTCAAATGAAAATCTAGGAATAAATTGCGAGTAGATCATAATTGTACAACCACAGGTAACGCTGTTCATATGCTGAATATCCCTCCCTCGAGGAGAAATATATGGATCGTGTTATGCAAGAGGGATCCAACCCACAAAAGCATTATATTGAGAAAATGGCATTTCAAATATTAGAATACCTATTAGTTTTCTGCTATGTGCACACATGAATATTTTTGTAGTTTTTTTTTGCCTAATATATGTTCGTTTGTATATGTAAACATATCTTATTACTTAAATTGATACTATCTATATTATAATTGGAAAAAATGTGGGTTGGGTCTTTACTTATTGCAAATTGAATCATGGGAATCATGTGACTTGGTTCCTTGTTGCAGAAATGCTAACGCTGAATAAAAGTTAGGAGAGGGTTTCAAGCCACATGGATCTTTTTATTTTATTTTCTTATGTAGATAATTCATAATTATGTAGTAATCCAATCAGCCTGGTTCGATATTGCGATTTTAACTTTGTTAATGGCAGTTTATTTTTGCATGGCAAGAGGTTTGGATCTATATTGCATAATGCAAATCCTTAGTTACAGAAATAATAATAATTGTATTATTTAATATTACATTTTAGACAACTATCAAAAAATTTAGGTTATGTTCAATAGATGGCAGTACATCTACATTATTGTAAAATGTGTATAACTCAAAATTGCCCATCGTGTGGGTTGGATCCCTCTTGCATAACACGATCCATATAATATCAACATTTTGTAACATATTTTGTACCCAAATTATTTAATTTGATTCGATATAAGAAATGTACAAAGATTGAAATGATTTAATGCCCTGTTTAGGAATTTTTTATTGTTGAATATATGTGTTAGGTTTGGCAACACTGCCATGCGCGATAGCGCCGTACTATAAATAGGAATACATGATTCAAGATCGCTCTCTTCCTTCTGTCCTCCGAAACATGAAATAGCTTAAGTAACGTGACTGTGATATGTATAATATTTTAGCAGTGAATAGACGATGATATTGAACCCGCGTGTGTTTTATTATAGATCAAATATACGCATTAAAGTACAAATATAACAATTGGCGACGAGGAAATCATCGGTTCTATTCAAGAAAACGCGCGTAATAGAATTTATCAGTAAGGTGAAAATTCACGTGGCGTGTCGTGTAAGTACGCGAGTAGTGTACGTCGTATAAAATGGCCGCGGCTGGTTTAATAGGACAAATAGCTGAATTTTGTCAAAACGCGGATGATTGGATCGTTTATAAAGAAAGGTTGGAGCAATATTTCTGTGCCAACAAAATTGAGGATAAAAAAATTCAGGTAGCAACCCTCCTTAGCCTGATTGGCACTCCAACGTACAAATTGCTAAGAGACCTCTGTCATCCGGACCTGCCGAAAACTAAGAAGTATGAAGAGTTATGCCTACTTCTAGCTCAACAATTTGGTTCCCATACATCAATTTGGAGAGAAAGAATCAAATTTTACGACGCACGACAAGAAAATAGTGAAACGATCGCTGATTGGTTTGCCCGAATAAAAAGCTTAGCAGTCAACTGCAGTTTTGGCGCCAATCTAAAAGACGTTCTAAAGGACAAATTTGTAACCGGATTAGAAAAAGGAAAAATCCAGGACCGCCTTTGCGAGGAAGATGCAACCAAATCCATGGACGAGAATCGATTCAACATGGACAAATCCACAAGATCGGAAAATCCATCCAAGAAAATCGACAAGAGCACGTGGCAACGTTGGACTCTCGAGCGCGGCGACGCATGGAAGGAGGCCATCACGTGGATAATCCGTCAGCGCAGCGATGGTTCGCACGAAATCGACATGGAAATGGAAAGGGAAGCAGCCACCAAGATGGCGCTCACACGTCACAGTCAGAAATGTCAAAACAAAACATGGGTAAAAAGTATAAAAAAGAGTGTAAAATATGTGGTAAAACTCACTCAGGACAATGTAAGTACGCAAATTATCAATGTAATATATGCAATAAAAAGGGGCACTTATCGAGAGTATGTAATAAGGGACAAAAACGTTTAAATTTTGTAGAAATCGAAAACATTAAGCAAAAAGAAATTTTTTCAGTAGAAAATAATAGGGAATCCTACGATAATCCATTCACAGTTAAAATAAACATTGAGAATAAAGACTTTCTAATGGACATAGACTCAGGTGCAAGTGTTAGCTGTATAAATGATAAATTTTATAATGAAAACTTAGTGAAATATCGACTAAAAAAGGACAATATGCTTTTAAAAGGATATAACAACTCAAATTTTACGCCTTTAGGGTATATCTTAGTTGATTTAACTTATCAAAATAAACAACGAAAAATAAAATTTTATGTTATACGTAACGGTGGACCGTGTATTTTGGGTCGTGATTGGATGAAACTGTTTAATATTACATTAAGTATGGTTAACTCGATAACTGAAAATAATAAAGTGCAAAAATTGATGTTTAAATATAAAGATGTTTTCGAAAATGAGTTGGGTTTATTTAAACATGCCAAAATTTCTTTGCAGCTCAAGCCAACAGCGAAGCCTGTGTACTGCAAACCGAGAAACGTACCTTTTGCCTACCAAGAACTTCTGGAACAGGAACTGGATCGTCTGGAGCGTTTGGGAGTGATAACGCCTATAAGCAGCAGCTCATGGGGAACACCACTAGTATGTGTACTGAAGACAGATGGAAAATTAAGAGTATGCGGAGACTATAAGAGCACCGTAAACAAACATCTGGAGGACATAACCTATCCTTTACCCAAGATGTCGCACATCTTTGCAAAACTTCAAGGAGGTGAGAAATTTTCTGTTATTGATCTTTCACATGCTTATGCTCAATTTGAACTTACAGACGAATCAAAAAAATTGCTTGCAGTTAGTACTCATCGTGGTACGTACAAAATGAATCGAATGCCTTATGGCATAACCCCAGGTACAGCAATTTTTCAAAAGTATATCGACCAACTGTTTCAGGGTATCAAGAATGTAAGCTGTTTTATTGACGACATAATTTTAACAGGGAAAAATGAAGAAGAGCATATGCAAACACTGGAGGAAGTTTTTATGAAACTGGAGGAAGCTGGCCTAACAGCAAAAAAAGAAAAGTGCAAGTTTTTCCAAAATGAGGTAGAATATTTAGGTTTCAAGATTGACAAATTTGGGCTCCATAAAACTGAAACTAAGGTAAAAGCAATTTTAGAGGCACCAGCACCAACCAATATTACTGAAGTACGTTCATTTTTGGGAATGGTAAATTATTATAGTCAATTTATTCCTCATTTAGCAACAGTTTTAAGACCAATCTATGATTTATTGAAAACAAAAGCGAAATTTTTTTGGTCAAAAGAATGTAAACAAGCCTTTGATAGTATCAAAGCAAAAATCGCTGAAGATATAACGTTAGTTCATTTTGATCCAAAGTTACCTTTGTATTTAACCACGGATGCTTCAAATAATGGCATTGCAGGAATTTTAAGTCACATTTTTCCAAATGGACAAGAAAAGCCAATAGCATGTATATCTCGTACTTTAATGCCTTGTGAAAAAAATTACTCGTCTCTAATGAAAGAAGCACTAGCATTATATTATTCATGCATTAAATTTGAAGATTATCTTTTAGGAAACAACAAAGTAATTTTAAGGACTGACTGTAAACCGTTAATATCAATTTTGGGTGAACATAAACAGATACCCCAAATGCACACGAATAAACTTCAAAGATGGGCTATTTATATGGCAGGATTTAACTATAAAATTGTATATTTAAAAGGAAAGAAAAATATTTTTGCTGATTATTTTTCTAGGGCTCCAAGGAACGTTAAAGTTGTGGATGAAGAGTATGAAGGAAAAGGTGAATATTTCAACTTCATAAACACAAGTGAAAAATGGCCAGTGGATGCTGAAGAAGTAAAAAAGTGCACTGAAAAGGATAGTGAGCTTAAACGAGTACTGGAAATGGTTAGAAACCAAAAATGGAAATGTGATCCAGACTTAAAACCATTTTTCACAAAAAGGGATGAAATTCGTGAAGAAAATGGTATTCTAACGTGGGGATACCGAATTATCATTCCTAAAGCCCTAAGAAAAAGATTATTAATGGAAATGCATGCGCCTGCGCACTGGGGTCTATCCAAGTCAAAGTCAATTGCGAGAAGCTATATGTGGTGGCCAAAAATTGACGAAGAGATAGAAATATTGGTTAAGTCATGTGATCCATGTCTAAGGAACCAAAGTAATCCCCCAAAGTCCGAATACACCCCATGGAAGAGTGAAGGAAAGCCATGGACTCGCGTGCATGCTGATTTTTTACTGGAGCCAAACAAGAAAGTAAATTTTTTAATCATTATTGATGCCTATAGCAAATACCCGGTTGTACATAGGATGAAAGGTCTTTCAGCAGAAGAAACTGAGGACAAGTTTAGAGAAACTTTTTCAATGTATGGACTACCGGAGACTTTGGTGACAGATAATGGAACTCAGTTCACGTCAAAGTCATTTCAAGTATTTTTAAGTAAAAATGGCATCAGACATATGACATCAGCAGTAGCCCACCCTCAAAGTAATGGCCAAGCAGAGAATGCTGTGAAAACTTTTAAAAGAAAGATTAAGACAGCACTTTCAGATAGAGAAAATAAAGGAGTTAAATTGGAAACACTGGTATGTAGATTTTTGTTGAATTATAGAACAACAAAACATGAAACCACTGGAGAGACGCCTGCAAAAATACTCTTTGGAAGAGAAATTAGGACAAGGCTCAGTCTTTTGAAAGAAACAGAAGTCCCAGAAGAAAACCAAATCACTATCAACATCAGAAAAGCTCAAGAAAATCAAAAGAAGTATTACAGCAAAGGAAGAACCAGAAAATTCAATGTCAATGAACAGGTTATGACCAAGATATACAGGAATAACCAAGAATTCTGGACTGATGCACAAATAGTGAAGAGGATTGGTAAAACGACATATCTAGTTAAAATAGAAAAGGGATATGTATGCAAGAGGCATATCGACCAAATCATCGGAAAAGGTACGGAAGCCTCGGTGAGCGGATACAGACGGGCAGACAAGACAGGCTTGAGTAGACTGCAAAATAGAATAGCTGTCTACCAGGAGTCACAGCAACACTCAGGTAACGTTGAAACCCCCCTTAACCCCCAAACCCAAGTAAATGACTGTGACGTGGTGAGTATTGACAACACCCCTGAAACTTGTGTAAATGACTTTTCAAATAGTGTGCCCATTTTGAACAGTAAAAATTCAAAAAGTTCTGATCCAACTTATAAAGACATAGACCAACGTGAAACAGACAAAAGTGTGGACAATGACAATGTTTCAAGTTTTAAAGCGTCAAAATCTAAAAAGCAAAAAAAAGACTTTTTAGATAAAAATAACGAGTTGGCTGATAAATCTAATGTTAATTTTAATCCACAGGAAAAATCAGCAACGCAGTCAATGGAGGATAGTGGAAAGAGCAAGAAGACCAACACAACATTGGAGACAAGGCAGTCCAAAAGGTCGAGGAAGCCCCCCAGCTGGCTAGGAATGTTCTCGACTGCCACCACCAGCGAGTCTGACGAGGATTTTTAAACCGTCTGAGTCAGTAAAATTTTCTCAAGTTTCATTTTTGCATGTATAAAAAAAAAATACTTTTCAATTTTTTTTGAGAGAATTTTACTAATGTACGTATACTTAATTGTCATTGTGTTTGTTTGTGTAAAATGTATGCGTACCATGTGACAAAGTATTATATATATATATTGTAATTATATTGTAAATTGACATTGCTGTAATATTTCTGTAAAAAAAAGTAGGAGCTTTTAAATTAAGTAGGGGGAGGACAGAGAGGTACATTTTAAAGTTAAATTGTTAAAGTTCATATCAAATTTAGAATGTACAAACACACACCAAATGTAAAGTAAAATGTCTGTGAATAAGGCCAGACCCTGTATCGAAAAATAGTTACATAGCTTAGATACAGTGTCTGCACTTCTGACAACAGATAAACTGCTGCATAGCAATAACTTGTAAAAAATTTTTAGATTTTTTTGAAATTACAAGGGGGTGTGTTAGGTTTGGCAACACTGCCATGCGCGATAGCGCCGTACTATAAATAGGAATACATGATTCAAGATCGCTCTCTTCCTTCTGTCCTCCGAAACATGAAATAGCTTAAGTAACGTGACTGTGATATGTATAATATTTTAGCAGTGAATAGACGATGATATTGAACCCGCGTGTGTTTTATTATAGATCAAATATACGCATTAAAGTACAAATATAACAATATGGAACTGTTTTTGAGACTGTTCTAGTAACTACTTCTTATGATAAATTTGCTGTTATGAGTCAAAGCGCAAATCTGTAACTATTGTTACATCTTAAAAAATGTATTACTCTGTGCACATATAGGTGGTAGTAACACCTATAGGTGCATTACATAATAATATTATATAGCTGATTAGGTTTATATAGCTCTAGGTACCTACTACTAATTAAAAACAGATGGTATATGTGACTACAATATATTAAATAAATTAAAATATTTACAATATCAGCCCGGTTAAACATAAGATTGGCGGAATCGAAGCATATGTGACGTCAAAGCCCCAGGCTATTTCAAGTTAGGCCCTACACGTTTACCTAACATTCCTATCATTTATGAGTTGATTGATATGCCCCTTTTATTTCTAAAAAGTTAGCGTGTGTTTACTAAACAAGGTTAACTTTTTTCTTGTTCGGGCCATGCTTGCTCTCTTTATCTGTACTAAAGGTAACATGATGCAGACAGAGATAGATAGATGCTACGAATAGCCCGAGCCATTTAATTATTTTGCAACTTACCTTCCCTGTTTGAGACACAAATGATATCGCCCTTGCCCAACCCAATGATCTGCTACCTAGATCTGGAACAAACCGATTGCCGATATACCTTTTTGCCCATAAGGAAGCCAAGAGGACACATGCGGCGAGACGCTCGTATTTTTTCTTGTGCAGCGTTTTGAACGACTGTTTTAAACCGTCTCTAGAGACCTTGGTTTTAAACTCTATAGTCTTATAGGTACTCTATTATTTGTTGATGTCATCGATCAAGCGTATATATCACGAACACGAACGTCTTACTTGAGATGTTCATGATCACGAAAATAAACGTTTATAAAAACACGATTGCAGGGTTGATAGAGAGTTATGTTTATAGTTTATAAAATAGGTATATATTTTGAGGTGGTTTGCCGTTTTTGGTCCTTAAATAGGGTTTCCATCTCCCTGGATTTGTCCGGACATGGTTTGGGTTTTTAAAGTGTTTGGGGATGTCCAGACAAAATTTCAAAAAATGTCCGGGCTAATATGCGATCATAAATTTAATAAAATAACATTAAATCAACAAATTTCATAAATTTATTTTAAAAGCGAGGTGAAACGGTTATAGAATATAATAAAATGTAATATTTGAGTGACTATACCTATATTATATTATATTCGATATTGACTGACATACATTTCTACAAAAGCGCAATAAAATACACATTTTTATTAGTTTTTTAACGGTCCGGATTTCGTCCGGGTTTTGAGTCTTAAATGTCCTGGGTTAGAGATGGGTTGCTAAATAGCAGCCTGCTTTTTTTAAACTGATGCTATTTGATTCGGTAAAATGCTACGAGCTTTAAAATTAGCTGCTAATTTTTAGCACCTATTATTTACTTTACTGTGAACTGGCGCTGACAGAGCGAAATGAGCGGTTGTTAGGTTAGGTGATTTTGGTTATCACTGCTATGCTACTTCGAACTGCTATTCCGATTTACTTACTGCGAAGTGCGAACGCCAGTTCGGTACGGAGTCGGGCCAATCGAACCGTAGACTAATATTACGTTTGGATGTTTGAAAGCCTTAAAGGAATAAATAATCAATGTAAAATAAATAAAGTCATAAATTACAAGCCGACAAAAGTGCAGAGCCATCCATATTCCAATTGTTATTTTTAGAACATTACGCCATCGATTGATACCTACCGAGATAAACGAAATACTTTTTAAAGCAAAAACAAATAAATATTAATTTATGCTGGACGTGTCGTTTTACGAGACGAATAATGCTAAAATAGCAACTGCTATTAAAATAGCAGCTATTTCTAACTGTTATTTTTGTTTAGCAATAGCAGAAGCAGCTGCTAAACAAAAATTGCGGGTCGGACCCATCTCTATCCTGGGTTTTACAAAACTGTAATATATATAGGAAATATTAAGTTTAAATCTGGCACCATTGCGGTGTTCAAGTGAAAAGGATTTTTTGTCAGTTGTTAGATTAAGATTTGCAATAAAAAGGAGATTCAGTGTATGCTCGACATTGGGTTGAATAGAGAGTTGTACCACCGATTTGTGTGTTTCATTGTGGACTTCTGCCATATTTTACACTGGCGACGACGATGAAATAATGAGTATACGCGGGGTAGTGCGCGACGGATAAAGAAAAGAGTAGTCCATAAACAAACGCTAAATAATTTAAACAAATGTGCGAAGAAAAGCCAAAGAAAATGGCAGGTGTCGGTGACCTCGGCATTAATTTAGTGTTTGATCCGAAGTGTAGTGATTGGAATATTTTCAAGAGTAGATTAACCCAATACTTTATTGCGAAAGAAACTACAGATGAGAAGATTAAAAGGGCATTTCTATTATGCAGTTTGTCAGAGGAGGCATATTTTTTGCTGACAAATTTATGTGTTCCTAACAAACCTGAGGAGTGTTCCTACAATGACCTTCTATCAAGCCTAACCGCATATTATGATGTTAAAAATGTGGTATGGGTGGAACGAAGCAAATTTTATTCGGCTTATAAAGAAACGGGAGAGAACAGAGAACGCCCAAGAATGGAGTACCTACCCGTTTAAAAGGATTGGCTAGCAAATGCCAGTTTTCGGGGTAGCTAGAAACGGAATTAGTTGATATATTCATCACACATTATAGTGAGGGCAAAGTAAAGAATGCGTTGTATGCATTGAAGGCTACGGCAAGTCTGTTAAAGGCGGTGGAAACGGCACAAATTGAGGAATCGACTCAAGTTGGAATTCAGGAAGCCGCAGCTAAATCACAAATTAGTAAATCTGAGCCCGATGCAGAGGTATTTAAATTCTCGCGCACCAGACGCCAGGCTGGAGGTTCGTCCGACCTTGCAGGGAAACAGAGAAACTACGGCAACACTGGGCAAGGGAGTTCAGCTGGCCAGCAGCAAGATCAGCAGCGAGGACCTAGGGTCTTTCGCTGGGGTACGCAGGAGCGGGGAAACAGGTTTGTTATGCTTCAAGAACGTTATCCAGGGCAGAACAAGGATATTCTGCTTTGAATAAGGAAGCCACGGCTATAATATGGGGTATTAAAAGGTTTTATTAATATTTATATTCAAAAAAATTTAATTTGATCACCGATAATAAAGCCTTAGTTGCAATCTTTGGTCCGAAAAGAGGCATTCCCCTAATGGCGGCTAATCGCTTACAGCGATACGCAAATTTTTTAAGTGGTTTTAACTTTAGTATGACATGTTAGTACAAATCAAAATATAGCTGATTTTTTAAGCCGACTACCAATTACGTCGGAAGAAGAGGAACATTCTGAGCAAGAATGTACCTTAAATTATATTGTAAAAGAATGTGAAATTCCGATTGATATTAATAAGGTTGCGCAGGAGAGTAAAATAGATAACATCTTATCAAAGGTTAATTAATGAGTACGTTTTAACTGATTGGGCCATCCAAAATGGATGTCGAGTTAAAGCCGTATTTCAATAGACGCGACGAGCTTAGCATTAATGAAAATGTTTTAGTATGGGGAAATCGCGTCATAATTCCCAAATCTTTACAAGGGTACATGCTGGCGGAGTTACATAGTGCACATATGGTCGTGGTAAAAATGAAATATTTGTCTAGGTCCTATTTTTGGTGGCCATCGCTAAATTTAGATATTGAAAGCCTATTTTTGGGTAGGCCATTAAGAACACGTTTGGATCTGATAAAACCCACAAATATTCAAAATCCAGATTTTCAAAATCGTAATATGGCTAAGGTTTCTAATAAAATTAAGATGGCACAATTAACCAACAAAAAGTATTTTAGGGGGAGAAGAAGATTAGAGTTAAGCATCGGAGAGGTTGTCTATGTTAAAAATTATCGTAATGTTAAGGTTAGTTGGTGTAAGGCAATAGTAACAAAAATTTTGGAAAAAAATGTGTTTGTTGTCAAACCATTAAATTGTGATAATGTGTGGAAGAGACATTCAAATCAAATTAGGTCACATTTTAGTGTTTCGAATGATGGTGATATCGCGAGTGACGAGGGGGGTATAGATGATAAGAACTCACAGGCACATTCTGACAGTGACGTAATACTAGAAGCTAATGAGTCTATTACTGGTTCGCCCTCATTAAAAATAAACCGTCCTCAACGAGTACGTAAGGTACCCGACCGATTACAATATTAGTTAGGCTAAGTCATAGTTTTAGTAGCTCCTTGATAATTTAGTTGTCTAGAGTAGTTTTAGATAGGTGAAGGGTGGTGTAATATATATAGGAAATATTAAGTTTAAATCTGGCACCATTGCGGTGTTCAAGGGAAAAGGATTTTTTGTCAGTTGTTAGATTAAGATTTGCAATAAAAAGGCTATTCAGTGTATGCTCGACATTGGGTTGAATAGAGAGTTGTACCACCGATTTGTGTGTTTCATTGTGGACTTCTGCCATATTTTACATATGGAAACCCTAGTGTTTAGGGAGACTGATAAGTAGAAAAAATAAATTATTGTTGTGTTTGCATATACCAATAGTAACGTTGCCTTGTCTTGCGTGGGTTATTGGCTTCTGATCTTTGAAGATCAATTTGGCAGTAATGGTAATAACGTTTGTTACAGTTTATTTTCGATAGTTTGTTAGTCAAGTTTGCGTAAATTAAAAGTTAAACTAAGTAAGTACCTATACTTAGTCTGCGACCAAGACAAGATAGCATTTAGCGCTAATCATGAATATGCGTTCCTGCCATCAGTTTTGATCGCGTAGTAGGTATAGATGCTATAAAAAAATACCAATAATGACTTTTATAGGTAATACTATGGAGAACTAGAGGGTGTGAGGCCGATCGTAATGCATTGGATTCGGTCCCAAATTAGCATCGGTAATTCAGCTTTACGAGTCGCCGTAAGATGGCGCTCGTGTTCGAAGTGGGCTATCAAATAAATGGTTTCTTATGGACGCAATAACTATTTTTACTTAAATTAGTTCTTTAAGGAACAAATAAGGAATTTTATATGAATTTAGACTTACTTTGTTATACTTATTAGTAAACTCGAATCGGCCTGTATAAAGTTCCAACGATGCTTGGTTTTTAAAATACAGGGTATTAAACATTCTAGCTATACCTTTGGAGCTAGAAAGAGACTTATTTGGCTGCGTTTTCTCTCTGAAAAAGATCCTGTCTTACACCCCGAAACAAAGCAAACTCTACTTTTATAAATTGTACCGTTAATCATTATAAATATGAGAATCAATTACAATACGTTATTTGTCTTGTCTTCAAACGGTATTTGTTATTTCGAAAATAAAATGTCAATTTGTTAAACGTAAAAGTAAAAAACAAAGAAGAAGACGACACCAGCCCACTTGCGACGCGAGAGCATCTATCGTCCAATAGCGAACTAACCAAAAAACCGGGACAGAATAATTAGAAAATGCTGCCATTGTCGATCGGCCTCCTACCCTCTAGTTCTCCATAGGTAATACTTTTACAAAAAAAGTGTGTTTAGAAACTTCATCATTTCGCATCTTTGAGCATGTCAAAGTTAAGAAACACTATTATAATTATTGTCTTTTGTCAAACTCAAGGCACACTTTGTTATTTTTCAAAGTCAAATACATATGCCTACTTCTTCAATTTTTAAAAACCTTAGATAACTCTTATAGCAAACAATTTAGTGACGAGTGTGACACATCATTAGGTTTTGGAGGTCATAAGCTAGGTAGTTATTTTTTTTTTAAAGTTCAGGTCCGCATTTGAAAAAAATAATTTGAGGCGGGTATCTAATCATCGTATCTGAAAAATAAAATAATTTTCTTAAAGAGCAAAAACGTGCCTTAAGAAAATGCTTTCGGTATTCCAATATAATCAGTAGTTAAAGTAACTTAAAAAAAATATAACGAGAAATTGAATTTTTTAGTTTTTATTGGATAACTCCGGAAATCATCGGAATTTTTTTAAACAAATTATTCAGCATTAGAATGTGCAACTTTGCCCCAATTTAACCAACTCTCTATCCCTTAATTACCGAGATTGCAACGCTAATGCATGAAATTTGCAACAACCTGTATATCAAGGACATATAAACTCCCGGACAAAAAAAACCGGCACCCTGAATTTTTTGCTAACTTTGATCCTTTATAACTTCTTTATCTTGAATCCGATTTTTACAGTTTTTTGCCATGTTATAGATAATTTAATTAGGAATCTGCTGAACTGTTTTATTTATGGGTCATGTTCGATAGGGCGATATTATACCGAGTGACCCAATGTGTGTTTTTTCGTCCTAAGTTTTAAACACTCTGTGGAGTTATTGAGGATATTATTTTTCATACTGTCAATTTCAGAATAAAGTTACATGTATTCCTAACATTTTCTTTTTTTAACTCATTACGATATCTCTCTTTTTAAAAGAGATACGATTTTTTAAATGAAACTCTGCAAATTACATTATTTTATTAGACCACCAGTCATTGTTAAATTAAGTCAACTTATGTACCTATAATTGTTATGGTGTGGGCGGGTATTTCAGCTGATTCGCGAACTGAAATGATATTTGTGGATAATGGAGCACTAAATGCACATCGGTACATTGGAGATATTCTTCAAGAGGCAGTAGTTCCATTTGCTCCATTAATCGGTGAACAATTTATACTAATGCATGATAATGCTAGGCCACATGTTGCACGGATAGTAAATGAATATTTGGATGAGGTTGGTATTCGACGGTTAGATTGGCCTACATGTAGTCCGGATTTGAACCCAATTGAACATTTTTGGGATCAGTTGAAAAGAGCTGTTCGTCGTCGCCCTATGCAACCAGGAACTTTACAGGAGCTGAGGATAGCACTTTCCCAAGAATACAATGTAATCCCTCAAGAAAGAATCGTGACACTTATTTAGTCATTACCTAGCAGAATGCGCTCTGTTATTGAAGCCAGAGGAGGACATACACGTTAATAATTTTGTTTAAACTTTAACATTGTTTTAAAATTAATTGTTTTAATAAAAAAGGCTTTATAAATAGAGTTTCATTTAAAAAAATCGTATCTCTTTTAAAAAGAGAGATATCGTAATGATTCAAAAAATAAAATGTTAGGAATACATGTAACTTTATTCTGAAATTGACAGTATGAAAAATAATATCCTCAATAACTCCACAGAGTGTTTAAAACTTAGGACGAAAAAACACACATTGGGTCACTCGGTATAATATTGCCCTATCGAACATGACCCATAAATAAAAAAGTTCAGCAGATTCCTAATTAAATTATCTATAAAATGGCAAAAAAACTGTAAAAATCGAATTCAAGATAAAGAAGTTATAAAGGATTAAAGTTAGCAAAAAATTCAGGGTGCCGGTTTTTTTGTCCGGGAGTTTATATAATGTTTATTCATAAAAAATGTCAATCAACAACTTTAGAATTCATGCATACACAACCCAAAAATGTGTTACAGGTTTTGCGGTTTCTGGGATAAATAAAAATACTGCTTCTTTGCTACATCGACGTTTCGGCATAATTTATTGCTTTCTTCTTGCTGAAATAGTATACAAATCCGTGCATGAGAAAGACTTACTAGTTAATATAAAATAAAATATTTTAATAAGAAACACTTTTTAAAACTTAAAATTAAAACACGTTATGTATGAAAATAATTAAGGAACTTCTTGCAAATAGGTAGGCAAGTAATAAGTTTAGTGCAGTACGGAGCAGGACAAATATTAAAACTAAAGACACATAAGAACCATAAACACCAGCATGTACATGGACAAACGAAGTCAACAAAAGTGCATTTTACAAATCTTAATATTCGGGGACAATTTACCATGTTCGCCGATGACACGACCATTTTATGGCACAGTACGAGTATAGATTATTTAGAGCAGGTAATAAGCGAAGCCCTGGAAAAGATAAAGAACTGGAGCGACAATAACCTACTTACATTTAACATAACAAAGACCAACATTCTATCATTTAAGTTTGATGATGACAATGTACTTTTGAATTCAGTACCTCTCTCTAGTCTCATTGGGTCTTGTATATTAAAGAAATTGTCATCAGGATGCTATGCTCTAAGGCAGCGTTACTCAAACTGTCCTTCGCAGAGCCCCGGTGCTTCGCAAAGCCTCCGGTAGGGCTCCGCCGGCAGTATTATACCGGGTGTTTCTCAAAAGACGTTCACCCCTATAACTTTTTTATATTTATTTTTGACCGGAAGTGACCTTGACTTTGATAATTATTAAATGGGACATCTTGTATATTTTTACATATTTGGGTTCAGCCTAACATTATGAGTGAAATGACACCTCACTTGTCATTTTTTGACGTGTTGTAACATGTTTATTTTTTATTTTCAATCTAGAGTGCTACAAATTAATTAAATCTGTTAATTTATAGTCAAGTAGTATATGGCAATTAAAATTATGTCATAATAATTGACTTTCTAAGCTTTACCAGCGTTTCAAAAATGAAATTTTGTTTTTTTGACGTTTACTCCATTTTTCCAAATGGAACGATGGTAGTTCACTAGGATATTTAAATCAAACATTTTTTTTCCAACAATTTGATACCATACACTCATATACAGGTTGTCCCGAAATTAGCTGACAATATTTCAAGGAGATAAAGTACATCCAAAAATAAGACTAATATAGAGCCCCCCGAATTGGAGCTATGATAAGCAGTTTTTTCACAATATTTCAAAAACCGATTAGGGTATCGAAACAAAATTTGATACATATTTTACCCATGACAAGACGCAATAAACGATTTAATTAGCTTAACTTTATTTCTTCCAGTGGCGTCCCACTGGGTAGGTAGTTGGGAGAATATTGCCCTAAGTTTTTTATTTTTAGGATTTTTTAACTTCAGGTACAATTTTTAGAAGCCTCGAAGTATTTTGTTGAAAAAAGGTACTCTTGTTTCATTGAGGTAAGATTCACCATTTTCCAGTAAAATCGATTTTAAAATTTTCGGTTTTTTGAAATCCGGTGAAAAGGCTATGGTTTTTTTTTGCATATCTCAGCAAACACTTAACGCGCCCTCAGTTAAAACAAGTGACCGGCCTAGTAAAAGGCCACTGTCACTTAAGAAGGCACCTTCAAAGAATGGGAGTCTATAATGGACCCATTGAATGCAGACTTTGCGGCGAAGAGGACGAAACCGCCTCCCATATAATTTACAGCTGCGAAGCGCTAAACCGTAAAAGATTCAAAATCTTCGGAAACATTCGACGTGGCGACAACCTCCAGCACGATAAACTTGGAAGAAAACTACTGGACCTCGTAAAAGGAACAAATCTTTTCTAACAAGACTGGGGCGCACAATAAGCCAGAAGGCTGCAGTATAAGAAGCTTGGGCCACACGTCGAACCCGGCCCCTGCCTTTAACCAACTAACCAACCAACCAACCAACCAAACACTTAATATTAAAACATGAAATTTATTAGAAGTTCTACTAGCGACAAGGCATATTATTATGTATTAAAGGATGTTACTTTAAAATATTTTTCCAGTGACGTCGCACGGGGTGGAGCCTTAAGTAAAATATTACTATAATTTGTTTTCTAATTTCATAGTTTTAATGTATTTTTTTTTAATTTTAAATTTTTTGTTAATAATACCTTCTATTATTGTAATTTGACAGAATGTAACGTTTTTAAATTAAACATATTTTTAAATTCCTTTGTTTTTTAAATATTTATTTTCTTGGAGATTTTAAGAGAGTTTAAAATAAAACAAAAAAGAATAACAAATTGCAAATCAAATTTGATTGTGAACCACACGGGAAACTAATTCTTAAGCAAGTACCAGTCATGTGTCCCCAAAAATAATAATAAAGGGGATCTAAAACAGGTGATCTTGATGGCCAGGCTATGGCTACCAATCCACCTGGTAATTTTCTTCAAGCCAATTCCTCACTTGACGTCCGTAGTGAGCTGGTGCCCAATCATGTTGAAAGAAGTGCCCTAAACGTAAATCTAAGACATTATCTAATAAATCTTCAAGTTGATCATGTATTATTATTATTTGTGGCTAGTAGAACTTCTTATAAATTTCATGTTTTAATATTAAGTGTTTGCTGAGATATGCAAAAAAAACCTTAGCCTTTTCACTGGATTTCAAAAAACCGAGAATTTTAAAATCGATTTTACTGGAAAATGGTGAATCCTACCGCAATAAAACAAGAGTAAATTTTTTCAACAAAAGACTTCATGGCTTCTAAAAATTTCACCTAAAGTTAAAAAATCCTACAACTACCTACCCAGTGGGTCGCCACTGGAAGAAATACAGTTAAGCTAATTAAACCATTTATTGCGTCTAGCTATGGGTAAAACATGTATCAAATTTTGTTTTGATACCCTAATCGGTTTCTGAGATATTGTAAAAAACTGCTTGTCATCGCTCCAATTCGGGGGGGCTCTAGCCCCACGCGAAGCGTTTTTGAAGGTATATTAACAGAGGATTTTAGTCTTATTTTTGAATGTACTTTATCCCCTTAAAATATTGTCAGCTAATTTCGGGACACCCTGTATATGCTATTTTAAAATTGACACTGAAAAGTTTGCTTGAACTACCATTGTTCCATTTGGAAAAATGGAGTAAACGTCAAAAAACAAAATTTAATTTTTTAAACGCTTGTGAAACTTTATTCATGAATTATTATGACATAATTTTAATTTTCATATACTACCTGACTATAAATTAACAGATTTAATTAATTTGTAGCACTCTATAGATTGAAAATAAAAAATAAACATAAAAATGTTATAACATTTCAAAAAATGACAAGAGAGGTGTCATTTTACTCAGAATGTTATGCTGAACCCAAATAAGTAAAAATATACAAGATGTCCCATTTAAAATTCCACCGGTCAAACCGGAAGTGCTAACAAATTGAAAATTATGCCGATAAATGCAGACTTATCTCTTATGCATACTCTCAAAATGTCATTTTAATATCTATAAATACAGAAAAGTTATAGGGGTGAACGTCTTTTGAGAAACACCCTTTACAGTATACATGTATTAAGTGGAACCTATAAGAATAAAATTACCTAAGATAAAAATAAACTACCAAAATGAAACGTTTAGGGTTCCGTTAAAAATTTAGTTTTTAAGGGATATAGCTAGTGAAATGGAATTATCAGCAGTCAAAATGGCATATTGTGCTCTCATAGAATCACGTTTCAGATATGGCATTTCCTTTCGGGGAGTCCGTGCTCTTTTTAATGCATTGTTTGTGATAGAAAAGCGCGCTGTCCGTTTTATGTTTCGCAAAGAAGAATCACTAATACAGGAAGAAATTGGATATTATAAAATACAACTACCTATATTTTCACCCCTAATAAGTAATCATACATTTAAAATACACGTAAAAAAATATAATTATTAAACCAGTAGGTAGGTACTTATATAAAAACCTATCGATATGATAAAAAGAAAAAGGAACGAGCAATTTATCAACAACATATTAGACTATTTTGCATTACTCTTATATCAATTATTTTGGGTGTAGGGGTACCTGGCGCACTAACAGACGGTCTAGGTGGTGGTGGATCAAATACGTCCTCCAAATTAGATTCCACCATAGGTTCGTTCGTTTCTTTTCCTAGAAGCTGTTTTTAAATACGGGCAGCCAATTTTTCACTTCTGGCTTCCCTAAGATGCGACACTAGTACTTTATTTATCTCACGAACCCTTCTGCAGAGACCATGTGCTGCATGTGCAATGAAGAGGTTTTTATTTTTAAGTTTATACGCGTTCCTGAGATATTACGTCAGCTCCATTATTAAATGTCGTTTTGGCTTTTGACTATCACCAATAAAGTACAAATTGTTAATATCTCTAACAATCAAACTCGATTTTATATGCTCATTCAAGAATGATACAACCCATTCAGCCAAATTATGCTGGTCTCTATAGTGATTGGAATGCCATATACCACAATGTTGTTTTTCCTGAAATGATTTTCTATTTTCTGCACTCTTTAATATGTCTAATAGAAGGAATATCTAAACTCACTAATTTTTTACTTAGGACGCTGTATTATTGCAACTTTTTTGACATTAACTATGATTTATTATCCAAAAGCCACGTAGGCTAGGGCCAACTTTACGCCAGACAAACAAATAATAAATAATTAATTACATCCGTCAAAACTCAATTATTTTTGAAACCAAGAATAAATCTAACCAGGCTGCTTTGATTGTAAGAAAATAATTTCAGTCAATGACATTCAAAGTTGTCTGGTTAGTTAACTGTTGTTTAAATTAATATTCGTGCAAACGCGACAAATACTAAATTAAAATTCAGATACCAAATTATACGTTCACAGGACCACATGGTTGTTGAAAACTACGTCTAGACTACCTTTATAAACACTGCGTTTACGCACTTACGAGTTACCTTTTTTTGGATAGCTTAAAATTTACATTGTTTATAGACAATTTTGATTTACTCTGAACTATTATGCCGACGCCGATTATGGAGCTTTAAATTATTTTTATGAATAGTTTGAAAATCACATTTATAGCATTTGAACATTTCGAGAACCTCTGGATTAATATGCTGACGCAGATGGCGGTTTAAATTATTTTTATGAATACTTTGAAAATCACATTTGTTGCATTTGAAAATCTGCATTTCTTCTGGCTTGTTATGCCGAAGCAGATGATGATTTAAACTTCGTCTACGGATGGTTTGAAAGTCACATTGATTGCATTTAAACCTTTCGAGAAACTCTGGATTAATATGGCGAAGCAGATGATGTTTTAAACTTTGTTTACGAATAGTTTGAAAATCACATTTATTGCATTTGTATATTTCCATTTCTTCTGGATCTCTATGAAGAAGAAGGTGCACATTTAAATGGCTTTTAAAGATGGTTGTATAATAACACTTATCGCACTTAAACTTTTGAAGTTCATCTGGATTCTTATGCCGAAGCAGATGAGGCTTTAAATAATATTTGTGTTTAGTTTGAAAGTCACACTTATCACATTTAAACATCTCTACCGCCTCATGTCGACGCAGATGTGACTTTAAATTATGTTTAAGCTTAGTTTGAAAGTCACATTTATTGCATTTGAACATCTCGACCTCCTCTAAATTATTATGCCTAAGCAGATGAGTATTTAGATACTCTTTATATATAGTTTGAAATTCACAATTATTGCATTTAAACATTTCAACTTCCGCTGGATTCCTATGTCGCAGGACATGTCTTTGTAAATGGTATTTAACATTTGTTTTATAGGAACACTGATCGCATTTAAATTTTGGAATTTCCTCTGGATTATTATGCCGAAGTAAATGACGGTTTAAACATCTTTTATAAATGGTTTTAAAATCACATTTATTGCACTTAAACTTTTCTACTTTTTTTTTGTTTATACGTTGTGAAAGATGCTTTTTAGTGGCAATTTTGTGCGTATTTAAATTATCTTCCCAAGGTGTTTGATATTCACATTGATCCCAGTTCAACAGGCCCGCTTTACTTTCATCTAGACATTTAGATTGACAATGGAGACTTTTTAGACTAGTTTCTTGAGCTATTTTATTCATACAGTGTTTACATTCAGGAAGTTTCCGATATAAATTACTTTTAAGTGATATTTCATCGTCCAATTGATCACTTTTGTCGGGCGCCTGCCACTCCCATTTGCCCTGCTGATCTTGACAAACACAATCTGGCAAAATACTGCAAAGAGAAAAAATAATATTAAAAAATGTAATTATTATGGGCGCTTACGAGGCTGGACTGAAAAAACTCTGAAATCGACAACAGATGGCAGTCGTCATTTAAATATTGCATAATACATGCAGACGATACAAATCTTCTTATCGGAAGTAAGACTTTAGAGATACTAAAAGCTAAAGCTAGGGAATTTTTGGCATGTTAACCGACTTGTTTAACACAAATAGGTTAATTATGAATAAATGAAATATGCTGATGTTATTTCGAACTAAACAATCTAAAACACGAAGACCATCGGAAATGCAATTAAGGGATAGCCAAGTAAAATTTAACGAAACTTTAAAATTCCTAGGAGTCCATATAAATGAACACCTGGATTGGTCATATCACATAGAGAACAACAAATACTTTATTTACATTTATTATTATTATTAATATATCTTTATTCTCAACCAACTTTAAAAGTTCATTATAAAGAATATAGCATTAAATATACAACAAATAAAATCACAAATAAAAAAATACATTGCGTAGGCATTAGGCATTAAAATTCTATCAAAAATTATTTTAAAAAATATACACGTAGGGAAAATGTTTGTCCGCCCATCTCTTAGTAATAAGTTAGAATAGTAGAAATATGAAGTATCGCGAAGTAAACAGAAATAGGTAGATTATGTTTCCCCCACTCCATCGCATAGGATCTGGCTGCCTCGATGCGTTTTGCTTGATCCTGCTTCGGTTATTTGATATTAATAGAATCGAAGCGGGGCGGCGTGCAACCAGCGAGTGCCATGAGCGAGATGCAATACGATGGAGCGGGCAAAAAAAATAATCTACCTACCTCTGTTTGCTTTACGATACTTCATATTTGTACTATTCTAACTTATTATTAAGAGATGGGCGGACAAACATTTTCCCTACGTGTAAAAAAATATACAATAAGAAAACAATAATTTAAAATACGTTAAAGTTAGTTATAAAAAATAGTAATAAACTAACATTTAATGTTTTAAAATATTTTTTTACTGCTTTTTTTAAAAGTCCATAATTTTCTTTTCGGAAAACTGTTGTAAATTCTTATTCCTTTATATAATATTGATCTTTGGCCAAAAGTACTATTTACCATGGGCGTTTGAATATGATGGTTTTGTCTGGTGTGTTGCAAATAATGTTGGTCAGATGAAATATTATATTCGATTGTTTTTCTTTAATATTAATAGAGTGTATAAGAATGTAAAGTTGAAATATCCGTTTGGTTCATACAAATTTATTGTTGATCCTAAAAAAGGAAGTTTATGTATGCATTTAATTATTTTGTTTTGTATTTTTTTTTAATGGATGAATTGTAGTTAAATTCGCTGATCCCCAACTTGAAATCAAATATTGTGTAATTTTGAATAAATAATTATTTTATATAATAAATAAATAAATATTGTTTTAAATATATTAATGATATATAATTCTAGCTTTAAACAAAATGCCAATTATTTATTAGTGAGATGTAACTTTTATAATATTCAATATGTTTTTCCAATTTAAATTTTCATCTATATACAGACTGTCCAAAATGAAGTCGGCACTATTGCTAACTTTCTTATTATAAGAGATGCGACGACGGGTAAATTAACAAAGAAGTAGCATTTTTCTGCTGATAATTATGGCGAAAAAAAAATTGAATATCAGGATCACGTGATATTAACAAAAATGTATTTGTCTTTAATGGAATGGGGTATTTTTGCTATATTTGATACAGAGTGAAATTCTAACTAAAATTTATCTTTTACTACATATTGCTAAACTCAACAATAACAGAGATATTTACATTTTAATAAAATTTTCAATTTATAACCGCAGGCGGCCGTGCACCATATTAAAGGCCTATCTCGATAACTTATCGACAGGCTGTCATCACAAAAAAATCGCAGGTAACCATGAAATGTAAGAGATTGTGAGAAAGATCTTTGACAATGTTTTGGGAACTATTCATAACATATTAAAAAAGTACAAGTACGTACCCTACAAGTATAGACCAACACAGGCTTTATTTATTACCAGGTGACCAAGAAAGACGTACGGAATTTTGTCGGTGGCTTATTAATAGTGCAAATGAGAATCCAAATTTTTTGCGCCTAATTTTGTGGAGTGATGAGTCTAACTTCAGCAATAGTGGCATGTTTAATAGAAAAAACCTGCATTATTGTAGTCGCGAAAATCTTATGCGTTATAACCCTGGTAATCCGCAAAGGCGTTTTAGCATAGATGTATGGTGTGGTCTTATCGGTTCAAAAATAGTTGAACCTGTATTTTATGAAGGTACCCTAATAGGCGAACGCTATGTACAACTATTAAGAAACTTAATGGAGGACTTTTTAGATGCTGTTAATTTAGCAGAACGGCAAGAAATATTTTTTCAGCAAGATGGTGCGCCGCCACATAATACCTATGTTGTCGCCAATCTGCTTGCCAAACTATTTGGACAAAGTTGGTTAGCTACACGCGGACCAATTTTATGGCCACCGCGATCACCAGATATTACTCCCCTCGATTTTTATTTTTGGGGGTTTTTGAAAAACGAAATTTACAATAAAAAATAAAATAATGTTAATGAACTGCAAGAATCCATTATTAGCACTATTAATAATATTATGGGCAAATTATTTTGAAGGCTACGAGAAAAGTTTTAAAATGTGCCCGAAAGTATGTAGAAGTAGAAGGGGGTTTGTTCGAGCACTTAATGTAAAGTTATATTATTTTATTTCTGTTAATGGCAACTAAAATATATATTTTTTTTTTACAACAAAATGTAAAAATGTAATTTATTATTATAAATAATAAAAAATAAATAAATAATAAATTATAAGTTTATAATCAAAACTACCTGTTAATTTTGTTTTTGTGATGTCGCCTGTCGATAAGTTATCGAGATAGGTCTTTTATATGGTGCACGGCCGCCTGCGGTTATAAATTGAACATTTTAATAAAATGTAAATATCTCTGTTATTGTTGAGTTTAGCGATATGTAGTAAAAGATAAATTTTAATTAGAATTTCACTCTGTATCAAGCAGTTATAGCAAAAATACCCCATTCCATTAAAGAAAAATACATTTTTGTTAATATCATGTGATCCTGATATTCAATTTTTTTTTCGTCATCACCATAATTATCAGCAGAAAAAATGCTACTTCTTTGTTAATTTAACCGTCGTCGTATCTCTTATAATAAGAAAGTTAGCAAGAGTGCCGACTTCATTTTGAACAGGCTGTATAGGTAAACTTAAAAATTTAATTGTATTAGTATTAATTATATTATGATAATTAAAAGATAGTGAAGAAATAATATTATTTTTTATATTTTGATTTACTTATAAACAGAAAAGAATATTTATTAAAATGTAATGATAACTTATAAATTTCAAGCCGTTTACATAATATATTTAGGTCTCGGTTAATGTTAGTGTATAACTTTCAACATAATTTTCATGAAAGTATACAATAGTAGTATCATCAGCAAGCAATTTTATTTTTCCTTTTAAATTTAATTTTGCTATAGAAATATTGTAGATTAAAAAAAAAGTAGGTCCTAAGGTTGATACTTGCGGAACACCACAAGTTATGTTTTTTTGTGAACTTTTTACATGTTTCATTTGAACAAACTGTTTTTTATTATGTATTGTATTTCCCCGAATTCCAATATTGTATAGGCATAAAAAAAGCTACAATTAAATATTTTTTAATACATTTTTTTAACAAATTTTTATAGACTTATTTTTAAATTTTAAAACGCAACCCTCTTTTAACAACAACAGACAGAAAAGGTAAACGAACAATTTGCAAATTGTTTCAAATATTACGTATCATTTTGTTTTTTAATTAAATGTAATTTTAAAGTTTTTTTAAATAGTTTTATTGATATTTGAGATTCATTAGAATTTTCGAAATTATTATATTCTATCAAATCTTTATGAAAAATAAACTTATACGCTAATGTTTTAGACACTCTATCCAACGTTCTTGTTTAATAATTATGATGGTCATAACATAATTAATAGAACAAAAAATTTTTAAACAATCAGGAAATAAATTAAATTTCTGACATTCAACCAATCTAAATTTTTTAACACAAAATTTATTTTTGTATATTTGTCACAATTTAAAATAATCCGCATTGCCTTATTTTGAAAATTTTGTAATTTATCAAATATTTCCTCACTAGCGCAATATAAAATAAAAGAAAAATAAAAAAATGTGGTAATATAATAGTATTGAATACAGTTTTTTTCTTCTATTATTTAGAATTTTTTCAAAAATCTTTGAAATTGTGGGTAAAACAGCTATTAGGCACTGGTTACTACTATAATATTTTTCTGAATTTTTAAAAACTGGTGACTTTTGCTGCTTTCAATTTATCTGGAAATAACCAGGCTTTGAAAGAAATTTTGATTAGATGATGTAATATAGGAATTATATTATATTTTAGAATTTTAATAATATCTTTTGATCTCCCAGAAGAAACTGTTCTTCAATGTATTTTTTTAGTTTAACAACTTTTTTTTAAATTAGACGATTATAGTTATCACAGACGTTTTTAGAAACGCAAGTGTCTGGAGGATACTTTTTCTTTTTTAAATAATGTTTATTTCATTTTGTATGTAAATATATGAACAAGAGCTCTCCAAGAATATTACATTTTGCTAACTTTAAATCTGTGTTCAAATATGGGATTATATTTTGGAGAAGGGACAGGATGTTGCAGAGTGTTTGAGTTGTACAAAAGGGGACAGCAAGAATAATTTTAAAAATGGGGTACATCCAAAGCTGCAGATCAGTTTTTAGGAATATGGGAGTTATGCCATATACATTTATGAATGCCCGATGTTTTTTTTTCCGCCAAGAAAAACATGTTTGAGACAAAATCAGAAAACAACTATAACACTAGATTTTAAATACTTACCACATAGGCTAGCTTTAACTGAAAAATCATCACATTACGTGTGTGTTAAGCTATTTAATAATATACCAAAAGAGATGAAATGTATTATATCAGAAAATTCAATTCAAACCGTATTCTATTAACTCTAAATAGGTAATTTACAGGCGAAGTCTTAACCTAAAAACTACCTTGCTATATTATTAATGCAACCTAATTAACTATTTATTATTTAGTATATCTAATAATTTACTATAATTAATTTAATGGCCGACATAGCTACACAATTATTATTTAAGTTATTAACACATATAAAAACAGAAAATCACTCTTTTATCTAATTTTACGTTCTTCAAACTCATAATAAAAGTTTTAAATCGATTAATTCCTTCCTATCAATTTTGACCAATCACTGACAAGAATTCGTATGTCATATTTAATTTTCATGTGGAAAAATTGCATGACAGCTCCTGTCAGTAATTTTTCCGGAAAAATGTTTGATAGGTACTGTCAAAATAAAAAATTGTTTAATCTAGTTATCAGCGAATGACGTTAGCAAAACAATTCCACACAGCAAAGTAACAACGCTCTCATTTTAAATAATTTTTTCGCAAAAAAAGTCATTTTGTGCAACATGGAGCGTTCCAAACGAAGAAATCAATCAAGAAATAAAAAATAGCTTACCCAGTAATACAGTGAAGACACACAACAGCATTTGGAAGCAGTTTATGAGTTTTTGCTCTAAATATTTTGGAAAACTTATATACAGTGACCGGCAAAGAGTTCGCAACATATGGGAAAAATTTTTATTGGCGGAATATTGAAAAATATTTTTTGGGGGATTGGATGTGCATGTCCCATAACCTTAAAATCGATTTTGACATACGTCACGTGACCAATGGTATGGCGGGAAAGTTGAAAAAACCAATATGAAATCATCATAAATCAGATAAGTTGATGAGATATCGAAAAAATTCCAAGAATAAAAAGTGTTTAGAATTCCATTAGAACCTTGAATACAATGTTTGGGATATCTACTTAAAAAAACATAAAATCGAATATTTTTGTAAATATTTTTTTACCGAATTAAAAATTTCCATATTTTTCTTTTCTGAAAGCTTCATTAAAGTAAAACTGACATCTGGTGACGACAACTAGAAATATTCTTTTGTTTTTCTGACAATTTGGAGCAATAATTCAAAAAATTCGTTTACACTTGGATACCAGCTGTTTGCAATAGTCTATTTCCAATAACCTTATCGATATTTTTTATATCGAAATATTCTATTATGTTAAGAAATCCTTAAATTTATTAATCCAAAGAAAATTTTATTTATAACCGTAAAAAATAATTTTGAATTTCGCAGAAATCTTTAAAAAAATCTAAAAATTAATAAAAATTTAAATTATTTTTTACGGTTATAAATAAAATTTGCTTTGGATTAATGAATTTAAGGATTTCTTAACATAATAGAATATTTCGATATAAAAAATATCGATAAGGTTATTAGAAATAGATTATTGCAACAGCTGGTATCCAAGTGTAAACGAATTTTTTGAATTATTGCTCCAAATTGTCAGAAAAACAAAAGAATATTTCTAGTTGTGGTCACCAGATGTCAGTTTTACTTTAATGAAGCTTTAAGAAAGGAAAAATATGGAAATTTTTTATTCGATAAAAAAATATTTACAAAGATATTCGATTTTATATTTTTTTAAGTAGATATCCCAAACATTGCATTTAAAGTTCTAATGGGATTCTAAACACTTTTTATTCTTGGAATTTTTTCGATATCTCATCAACTTATCTGATTTATGATGATTTCATATTGGTTTTTTCAACTTTCCCGCCATACCATTGGTCACGTGACGTATGTCAAAATCGATTTTAAGGTTATGGGACATGCACATCCAATCCCCCAAAAAAGATTTTTCAATATTCCGCTAATAAAAATTTTTCCCATATGTTGCGAACTCTTTGCCGGTCACTGTATACACCAATTTCCCAATTCAATTCCTTTACCACGAACCTCAACGAACCTACTTCAATTTTCTTTAAAAGTTATGGAAGGAGATCATACGCTCCGCTATTTATCATTTCTATGTCCTTTCTTATCTCTTAATCGATATACCATTTTCAGTTGCATGCCAACGTTTTAATGTTTTATTTTAAATTAGTGCCGTTTGACCTGTAAGTAATGTAACCAGTTTGTTAATGTTTAAGTTTTGATCTACTTTTATTTACTACAGGCTAACACTAATGATGGTTTTAAATTGAAACGCGTAGGCAGTAGCATTTATATTTTTATATAATAAACAAGGTGAAGGACGCACTTGGCTTCTCATTCAGTAAAGAAGAATAAAGCCCTGTTACTCCATACTTTGTATTATTTCACTCTTAAAGATAGGGTTAATTCCGAAACTGTGGTTTATAAGGTATACCTTACTCTTTTTTAAAGTTTGCAACGCCAAGTGTCTTAATTTCATGATTCACTCCGTTATATAATTTTATGGCATAGAAACAAAAGGAGCGTCTAAAAATAGCTGTAAATGCCGAGGAAGTTGAACTTGCTGACGGAAGTGGTTTCTTATCTTAACATCATGTAAATAAATTTAAGGTAGATATTAAGAAATTATTGATAAATTTAGAGCCATAAGTAGTGTCTACGTGATTTCGACAATGGTTTACATAACAAAACATCATTCCATCAACAATTACGATTTTATAATTTGGCGTTTAGTAATTTGTTGTTTTTTAAACGACAAAAGTATTGCAACAAACATATTTTATTGCATTTGTGTAGTTGTTTCAGGAGTAAATCCTAGCTTGCAACTTAAAATTTGTTAACGCCAGTTCAAAGAAGTATTTTTGGAAAAGGAATTGCTGTGTCCAAAGATTTAAGATCACGAATGCTAAGAGCTTTTCAAGATGGAGCAAAACAAGCAATGGTAGATGCTGGCCCACCCGGCATCGCCCGGTGAGATACCATTGCATCGGCTTAGGCGGCGTGAAGTTGCTCTTGAGTTATTCTTTGAGTCAACGTTTCGTCGCTGTGCCGATGTTCCCGGTTTCCAGGGTGGGAAGAAAAAGCATGATGGAAGCTCCAGGACCAAAATACTCCGGAGGTAAACTCGCCCCCCGATCGGATCTCCGGGTGGGGGCTGATCCTGTGGCCTCATCAAGCGATATTAACCGAACATCCACTGTCTCCGACAATATATTGGGTTCCCCTAACAACACTCAACGGAGAAATAGTGTGGCACCTACAGTTGCTGACACACCCAAAAACAGCAGCTTCAAAATTGATTTCTGCAATATCAGAGGGCTTAATACCAACATGAATTCAGTCCACCAGCACTTACAATCATCCAAGCCCCATGTGCTCGCACTGACCGAGACAAAGGTCAGATCGTCAACGAACACCGTCAGCTATTTATATCCTGGATACGATTTTCATTTCCGATTTAGACGCAACTTTGGGGTCTGTCTCTTTATCCGAAATGATCTTTGCTGCCAACGAGAGGACACACTTGAACCAGCAAAGTTTGATGTAATGTGGTTTAAAATATCAACGCAGAAAATCACCAAGTTTATCTGCTGCCTTTACCGTCCTCCAAGTGACACCCATTACAGAGCACTTTTCTCGTCACTAGCAAACACAATTGACTTCTTGCAAACCAACCATCCTAATGCCGAAGTCGCTATCTTTGGTGACTTTAACGTCCACAATATCAACTGGCTCAAATACTCAAATACCAACGATGAACAGGGTCGTGAGGCGGAATCTTTTGCGATCAGTTCTGGTCTAACTCAACTCGTGGAAGAACCAACGCGAATTCCAGACCGAGATGGAGATTTTGCTAGTCTTTTAGATCTCTTTTTGACATCCAACCCTGACCTATACACAGTCACCGTTCATCCTCCATTAGGATCTTCCGATCACAAACTTATTTCAACTCTAAGCGAGCTGCCAATTTGTTCTGAACAACCTCCTAAACCTCGTAAAATTTGGCACTACACATCAGCTAGTTGGGAAGACCTAAGGGACCATTTTCGCACTTTTCCTTGGCTGGAAGTATGCTTCTCTTCAGATGATCCATCCGCTTGTGCTCAAGAGGTCTCCGATGTCATTCTTACTGGCATGGAAGCATTTATTCCTTTCTCCAAGAAGCGCCCTTCTAATGGCAAGCCCTGGTTTAGCAAGAACTGCGAGCGTGCTGTCAGAGCTAAAAATCTAGCTTACCGACAATGGCGTAAAAATCCTACCGATGTGAATCGCACCATCTTTGTTACCGCTCGAAACCAGTGCAAGCAAACGATAGATCAAAACAAAGAGGCTCACAACATGAGGATCAAAAATAAACTTCTCGCCAGTCCTAACGGATCTAGATCCTTTTGGTCAGTCGCTAAGGCCGTCAGTCAAAATTTTACCAAATCAAATATTCCACCGCTAACACGTTCTGACGGCACAATAGCAACCACGGCTGAAGATAAAGCGAACGTACTCGCAGAACTCTTTGCTTCACACTCCACGGTAGACTTTCAGGGAAAAACACCCCCGAACATTCCAGCAGTTCGATCGGAAATGACTGATATCGTATTCCGTCAGCGTCTTGTCAAACGAATTCTGAAGGGGCTCGATGCCAAAAAAGCTTCTGGTCCAGATGGAATTCCTATTATAGTGCTCAAGAAATGCGCCGATGAACTCACACCAGTATTTTGTAGACTTTTTAACTTATCCTACAAAAAAGGAATATTTCCATCTTGCTGGAAAAAGGCGCGAGTCCAGCCTATACCAAAGAAAGGCAAGAAAACCCTGCCAAACAACTATCGACCAGTCGCATTGCTTTCAGTTATATCAAAGGTGATGGAGAAAGCTATTAACCAACAACTTATAAAATACCTGGAAGGCCTTAAAATTATCAGCGACCATCAGTATGGTTTTCGTAAGTCCAGATCAACAGGAGACCTGCTAGCCTATGTCACTCATCTTTGGAGCAACGCAATCGAACATCATGGGGAGTCCCGGGCTATTGCACTGGACATCTCTAAAGCCTTTGACCGTGTCTGGCACGAGGGGCTCCTAAGCAAACTGCGTTCTTATGGTATGCCCGGTCGATTTTGTTCATGGTTGTCTAGCTTCCTCAAGGACCGCTCTCTGCAAGTGGCGATTGACGGGTTTCTCTCAGACACCTTCACCATCAATGCTGGTGTTCCTCAAGGGTCCATATTATCTCCCACTCTCTTCTTACTGTACATTAACGACCTTCTAGCGAAAACAGAAAATCCATTATATTGCTTTGCTGACGACAGCACACTTATCTCATCGTTTACTTTGAAACCTTAAACATCGGCTACTGACGCACATCTTCGCAGACAACATGAGGTATCACGCCTCAATAAAGACCTGGAAGAAATTTTGTCTTGGGGTGACAGTAACCAAGTCGAATTTAACGCTCAAAAAACCCAGGCTGCAGTTTTCTCTAAGAAGGTCAACATTGCAGAACCCGATATCGTTATGGCAGGACACGCAATTCCACTGACTTCGTCTATTAATTTGCTGGGTGTCAACCTGGGAGGAAATATGTCTTGGCATAATCACGTAGTGGCAATCGCCAGGGCAGCTTCTCAGAAGCTCGGTATACTTTTCCGTACCAAAAAGTTGTATACACCTCAACAACTTTTGACACTCTATAAAGCCCAGATTCGACCATCACTGGAATACTGCTCTCATATCTGGAGTTCTGCACCGAAGCATACCCTTCGGTTGTTGGATTCCATCCAAAGGAGAGCCGTTCGTCTAATCGGCGACCACGAGCTGACTAAGAACCTCGACAGCTTAGAACATCGAAGACAGGTTGGTGATTTGACTCTCTTCTACAGATATTTTCATGGCAAGTGTTCGACAGATATTGCCCGCTCGATTCCACCTAGAGTAATGCATAGCAGAAACACACGACGAACCACTGCCGCCCATCCCTATGTGGTTCAACTTAGTACACCCCGAACATCATTGTTTCAGAACTCTTTTATTTGGAGGACGTCATCTTTGTGGAACGGCCTTTCTGAGACCGTGTTTCCAACCGAATATAACCTCCAACGATTCAAGAAAAACGTGAATCGCTTTTTTCGCACAAGCACCGCTCCCAGAGCGCCTTAAAGGATTTTTCCTATAGTGCTTGTGCTCGATCATAAAAAAAAAAAAAAAAAGCTGCTATTGCTAGAAGGTTTTCGTTAATTCCCGGTACAGTTTCACGGATAATCTCATATTTTAATGAAAGACATCATTTAGATACTATTCCCAAGTCATGTAGGCCAAGAAAAACACATGTGCGCACAGATAGGTTAATAAAAGGCATTTCTGAAAACGATCCGTGAAAGTCTGGTCCTCAAATCAAAGCCGACGTACCTGATATAAACATTTCCTGCAGAACGATTCGAAGAAGGTTAGTGGAGGCAAAGTTATGGTAGTAGGAGACCAGCAAAAAAAACTTTAATTGCTGCCAGAAATAAAGCTGCTAGGCTTGCATTTGCACGAAGGCAAATCGACTGGACTGCCGCTGATTGGAAAAAGGTTCTTTTTAGTGATGAAACACGTTATAATATTTTTAATTCAGATGGCATGAGACGAGTTAGAAGACCTGTAAACCAGCGTTTCAATCACAAGTATGTAACGCCTACAATAAAACATGGCAAAGGTAGTTTTGTTTTGTGGGCTTGCTTTTCGTCTGGGCGGATTGGTCCTCTACACTTTATCGATGGGATAATAGACAGGTTCATGTACAGAGACATTATGGAAAACGTTATGCTTCCTTTCGCAGAATGGGAAATGCCCTTACGGTTTATTTTTCAGCAAGATAATGATCCGAAACACGTCAAATCATGTGCAAGAGTGGTTCAGACAGAACAATATCAGAGTTTTAGACTGGCCTGCGCAATCTCCCGACTTGAACCCGAAAGAAAACCTATGGGAAGAAGTAGAACGACGAATACGAACCGAATTATTTCCCAATAAACAAGCACTGATGAATAAAATTTCAGAGGTTTGGAGAAACTTCACTTTCTGTCTTAGAAAATTTAATCAACTCCATGCCGAGAAGATGTGCCAAGGTTATAGCTAACAATGGATATGCTATTGGTTATTAAACTTGTGTATATTTTTAAATGTTATTCTTGTTATTTTAGTGTGTTTAAATTGTTCGTTCTTTGTTTATTTAATCAGTGAACCTTAATAATAAAAAATATTGCAATACTTTTGTCGCCACTATTTCTTAATAAATTACTCTGAGAATTATTTACTGCATATGTGGTTTTAAATCCTACTTCAAAGAAGTTTTTTTTTCATTATCACAGTCTCAACTATTAAGAAAACGACACTAAAGTTAAAAGAAATATGAAATTTTTTTATTAATTACAAGTTAAATTTGTTATCTATTTGTTGCAATACTTATGTCTAATAGTGAATAGTGTATATAATATTTTTACCAAAGAAACATTTTAAGCCCAAAAACATTTTTTTTAGCATTGTATAAATTCATAGAAGGCAACCTTGGCCCCTCATCGGACCCTCTTGGTACCCACCTGTTTTCGTTTACTTCTAAATCGTCTTTAATGTCGAGCTCATCGTTTTTACCTTCCCAGTCGTTAAAAGCAATGTCATGCATTCTCTCCGAGTCATTCTCCATTGAGTTGGTTTCTATTTTGATCGAGGCTTTATTCTGTGTAGAAATATGTTCCATATTGTACCTGTAAAATAAAAAATATTTTTCATTAGGTCCAACTTAAGTAATATTAACACTTATCTCAATTACGAACTGAGATGTGAGCATATGTATTCCTGGGCAGGACATTTTTTTAACACAGAAAAGGGCTATAAGAATAATGTATAAAATGTAATTTCTGGAATCGTGTCGAGGAGTATTTAGATCTAAAAGAGTTTTTTCCATATATGCTTTATATATATTCGAATTAATTTTGTTTGTATTTAAAAATAAGGAAAAAATGTTTGTACCGATTAACCGAAATTATATAACACTCGATACACCATCTAACTTTGTTTGAAAAAAGTCCCTATTATATGGGCATTAAACTCTATAACAAATTAGATAATGGTATGAAAAGTATAACTTCTAAAAGACAATTTAAACAAAAGTTAAAGAAAATTCTTTTGGATCTTGAGCCCTACAGTTTGGATGATTTTATGAATTCTTAGTATAAATGTGAATGTTTGTTATTTCTTATTTCGAGTAGGAATTGTGTGTATAGATATAGGTTTTTCTTTTGTGACGCCATTTCATCTTGTACTTGTTTGTACATTTAACTGTATAAATCTTGTGTAACTTGAAATAAAGAAGAATAAATAAATAAATAAAAGAATATCTAAAGACCAATCTGTACCTATGCACTTTCACCCTGCATCAAAATTGCATGAAACTTGCGTTTCACATTTATGCATTTCAGCGAGAGTGAAAGTTGCAGCGTTATTTACTCTTGAAATAGAACAAGTTCCAATAAATATTTGCACACCCCCATGGGATTTTGTTAAAGTTCCTTAGAAATTTGTGTTGGTGGAATTGATTTATAAATATAACTTCGCTCATTTGACAAAAATATAAACGAGACACCTGTCAGTGTTCAGTTTTAACCATATGTGGTTTTAACCGCGTTTTTCTGCTGCTTTTTGGGTTTAGGGGCGACTTATCTGGCACTCATAGAACTGTATCCAAAATCAGCCGATTTTGTATTCTGTCAAATTGAACCTATGTTAAAACAAAAAATTACCAACAACCAAATTTCAAATTAAAAAAATCATTAATGTGAAAAAATATACCGGGTGTCCCAGATAAGAAAGCACTCGGCAGGGAAGTTTCGTCCTACTAAATGCTGCAATGTTGTGTTTTCAAATTTAAAAAATTCCAAATCCTTCCGCAGATATTTGGGTAAAACCGAATTTTCGCAATTTCGTTTTTATTTTATTCTGACTATTTAAATTCAAATTCAAATATATTACGGTCAACAATATAATTACAATATTTAACCGACGTCACAAAGTAAAAAAAAAGTCTTAAAGCTATGATTTTAAAATCACTCTAAAACACAATATAGTAGGTACATTACAACATAATAAAATTCATTTTTACAAAGAAGTATTTAATAGTTATTTATGATGTGAGTGTTAAAAGTGATGTTTTATTTTGTGAGTGAGTGAAAAAGTTTGTGAAATGAGCGAAGCGAATTGAACAAATTCACGAACAAAATAAAATTACTTTTAACACAAATATTATACAATGTTTTTTGTAGAACTGCCCTATTTCGATAATAAAATAGGGGAATTGGGAATGACATTAAACTTCAAAATGCATTTTAATTGTCAAATAATCACAAGGTTGTTGTGAATGACAAATGTTGCCAACGCTATGGTTACAAACAAATGCTTGTTTACAAATAAAAATGTAGTGTTAAAAATATTTTTAACCCGCTTCCACGTAAACAATCACTTTTAACACTGTTGACTGTCATTAGAAGTGTCACTTTTAATGACAGTTGTACAAAAAGATATTTAAAAGCGAACATTACTCTGTACCAGCAGAGAAGCACATGTATTTTGTTTAAACTATGTCAAAATCCAAAAACTTTTGAGCACTATAGAAAGCGTTCTGCAATAATAATTTTCTAATTGCGTTCTTAAAAGGTATTTCAGGCAATTCTTTTATATGCATGCATGGGGAGGCAGTTTTAATATTTGGGGCCGTAATAGTTAGAAGACACTCTAGTTCGTTCTAAACGATGGTAGTTTATTCTTATTTGGTTTCCCTGTTTAGTTGTGACAGAGCCGGTTTAAATTAAACCGCTGCCTGTTTTTATGGCAATAAATTAGACACTCATACAGATAACGGCAAGGAATGGTCATGATGCTTAGTTGTTTAAAGGCCTCTCTAGCGTCCTGTCTATAGTCGAGTCCGGCAACGATCCTTACAGCTTTCCTTTGTAATCTAAATACGTGCCGAATGTGTAGGGTGACCCTAAGCCAAGAAAGCGTAGCAAGCTAGCGACTGAAACACCGTGAAACACCTAGAGTATCCTCCTTAAATTTTTAACTAAAAATATGTTGAAGTGTGTAAGCTTTCACGGCCGACTTTAACTAAATTGTAGGTGTTTTCCGGGCTATCCTAGGGTAGAAATACCAACAGACCACGGCAAACAAGCCCGGAAAACACCTACAATTTAAAAATATGTTTTTTGAAAGACGTTCTGCTACATGTTCAACATGTCTACCAAAGTTTAAAAGAGGGTCCAGTATACTCTCAGAAATTTGACCTCTCCAGCATTCTCACCCTCGATGTCCCTGAGTCCAGTGGCGGCTCGTGGGGTAGAGCCACAGTGCCATGGCACTACCTGCCCTCCTGTCTAGCCTCCTGCCCTTTATAAATTACCAAAACCTATTAAAATTAATATTCTCGGTTTTAAAGCAATTAGCAAAATAATTTAAAAATGGAACACAGTCGGGTGCAAATATCCATCTAAAAGGAAGCGATTATGCGTAAAACGGTAACGTAGCTTCCGCGCCAAGCGCGACGAGGCACACGGGAGGTGACGAAACGCCATCACCTCAATAAAAAAACATTGGAAAATGACGCAAGCAGGCAAAAATCTCGGCGACGTAGCCAGGCTCTCTTCGTTTGACCGTTTGATGTTAGACGTTTCAAACAGCTGATGTTCGCGTCCCGATTTGTTTTCGTTCGGCCAGCTGATTTAATGTAGGGTTAACGAACTTTTTATTTTAGAAATACATAAGTAATGAATACTATTAGATTTTTAAAGGAAACTCCATTTTCTACCATTTCCTTAGAACAGAAATTGGAAATTAAGGAATTAGGACGACCGTTACCAGATTTAAATATAGAAAAAACTCAGGGCGGACAGAAAGTGCGTTTGCGTTAATTTAATAGAAATATTTATGGAAAAAATACTTGGGTGTGCGGTTGTGATGAATCTACTAGACTATTTTGTTTTATGTGTGTTTTATTTGGTGGGGAGCAAACTTGGTCGCAAAAAGGTACAGATGATTTGGTCCATATCTGGGACAAAATGAAGACACATGAAAAATCGAAGGTACATTTAAACAATATATTTAATTTCAGTATGCTTGGTAAAATTAACATTAAAACTCAATTAAATTCTGCATATCACAATGAAATAATGAGGAAAAACGAACAAATTGATAAAAACAGATACATATTAAACCAAATTATAAACTGCGTTCGGTTTTGTGGTGCATTTGAGTTGGCTTTGAGAGGTCATGACGAAAAAGAGACGTCGGAAAATAGGGGCATATTTCGTGAATTAATAAATTTCAGCTCAGAATTAGACAAAACTCTTAAAGATCATATTGAAAAATCAAAAGTATTTAAAGGAACATCAAAAACCAATGATCTGCTAGCTATAGATGAAGCAATAACAAACGAACCTATTGCCAAAATCGTATACCATTCTGAAGTAACTTTTGTCGCAAATTGCGCCCCTCCACTTTGTTTGCCAAACGTACCTCTTAAAAGTAGGTATATTAACACTCTTTGAGTACCAATATATAAATTACGGCTATAACAATATTTTAAAAGTAATAATAACAACACTTATTTAATAATTTTACATATTATTCATCCCTAAAGCCATAAATCTACAGGTTTTACCTTCCAGAAGAGAAAAAAATATGACGTTATGTGCTAAATTTAAATCTTTGTCTAAAAACCCATAGACATTTCCCTTAAAAATTATGCAGTTTGGCAACACATAAGACGTTGCGTTCCTATTGGTCAGAAGAGAGCCTGCCTTTTTTCATTCATAATTTCTTTGACGTGTGGTCCACAGAGAAATTAAGGGTTTAGTTTGGTCGTTCTTCGTTCGAAAGTTGTTTGAAATTTGTTTCGGTTTATCGGTTTTGTGTATTAATTGCTGTGTTGTTAGTGTTTTGTGATATTTTTTTCAAGACTAATTAATATGGGTCACAGGTTTGAAGTGTGCAAGACTGCGAAATATAATAATAATAATTCTGCAGTTACTTTTCATAGGTGAGTACATAAAAAGTTGGGTTATTTGTAGGTTAGGTTTAACTATTCATAGGCGTGGGTAGGTGGGGAAAAATAATTAAAACTTTAAATTTTTATTTTATCAAACGTATTATTTATTTAAGGAACATTATGGATAGACTGTATAGGTATAACTTTTGCAAATGGTTTGGCTTATTGAATTCTTTAAACAACTCAGATACACTCTTAGTCTAAAATAAACAAGGAAGCCACTATTTGATCACCTTTAACCATAAACGTCATTTATGACGTTCGTGGGTTCGTGCCTTTAACTCTTCAATTTTGCATGGGATTTCATAATATGTTGTAGGTACCAGACAAAATACTTGTGTAAGTTTTCCATATGCGGCCAAATTTGAGCCGGCCACTATATTATTATTTTTAGCCCATTATTCAAAAGCATGTGGCAACAAATATCGTATTTTGGAAAAAGAATGATTTTGTTTCATGGAATGGGACATTAATATAATAATTTACAGTCTCACACGAATATTTATTTTCCAAACAGGTTACCTACATGTTTCGCTCATACCTGAGCATCATCAGACCAATGTTAGGCTTATTTTGTTCTGATGCTCAGGTACCTACGAGCGAAACATGTACCTAACCTGTTTGGAAAATAAATATTCGTGTGATGACTTTGTGAAATTTATTAGTTGTACTCAAATCAGGTCTCTTAAAGAAAACTTTTTTGAATTAGATATTTATGTAGGTATTTAGTACCTAGATAATGTTTGTTTTAATAAGTTGTTAATTCTTGAACCTACTTATTATTTGTTAAAAATACTTTAGTTGGATATGTAAGTTAATTCCTGTAATAAACTATAGTTACTTGAGAATAAAGATATATACCTACCTAGGTACCTATATGTGATTATTATTATATGCTGGTTTTATTTCTAAATTTTTTAACATTAAGTTAGCCGACATACAAGCTTAGAAATATAACCGTATCAATAAATTGCATTTTAAAGAACAATTTCCATAAAACCCACTTTTGGGTATACGTACCTTATACGTAATAAGTCAAAAACTGTTAAAGTAGAGTTTTCACTGACAGAAAAATTAATCCCTGGCTAAATTGAAGCTTTTAACTTTATGTTAGCCCACATAAAAGTTTAGGAATGTAACTGTATCATAACCAACAAATTCTATAAAAACCGTATTTGGGTCTTCGTACCTTACGTAAGTCAAAAACTGTTAAATTGGGGTTTCCATTGAGAGAAAAATTAAATCCCTGGCTAAATTGAAGCTTTTAACTTTATGTTAGCCCACATACAAATTTAAAAATGTAACTGTATCATAACCATCAAATTTCATAAAAACCACTTTTGGGTCTACGTACCTTATGTAAGTCATATATGGGGATTTTCTCGACAGTAAAAATGTAATATCTGACTGAATTCAATTAATTTATGTTGAACTGTAATAATAATAATAATAAATTTTATTAAACAAATTGAATAAACAATCACCATTACATCAATAAGATTGAAACGTACATGCATTATCTTATAATCACTTTAAGTTAGGTTTGTACCTAGATGCTGTGATGCATCTGTATGTACAGATAAAGTAAATGTATATAAGATTTTTTTATATAAAAATATCAATCTAGGCTGCCAGTTGCAAAGTGATATCACAGATAAAAATACCCTTAAAAAGTAAAGAAAAAACAAAACAAAAGAAACAAAGTCCCAAAAAAAAAACCAATCCATAAAAGGACATTAAATTATCACACATTACATTCTAATAACTAAGGTACTCATTGTTTAAAAGAGATTCTGAAATTTTGACCAGTTAGAGAAAATATATGTTCTACATTTAAGTTTATATAACTTTACATTAGTAATATTTTTTATCTCAGTTGGTATGATATTAAAAACCTTTGGAGCCAGGTAGTTTGTGCTTCTTAAATTTAGATTTTTGTTACTGTTTGGAATTATCAGATGTTTATTGGCTCTATTTCTAGTTGCATAAAGGTGGTTTACATAATTCCTTACTTTAGGTTTTTTATAAATAAATGTGCACATATCCAATACATATAGAGAGCGAATATTCAGAATTTCTTCAGAGAATAGAAGTTGAGTAGAGAATAGTTTATTCTTTCTAAAGATTACTTTCAGTATATAGTTTTGAACCACATTCAATTGTTTTAAGGTATTTTTATACAAGCCACCCCATACGACAAGACCATACCGTAACAGTGACTCTACTAGAGCTTTATAAACGTTAACAAGGAGCCCTTTAGTCAATATATCTCTCAGAATATAAAACTTATGCACTAATTTTCTAACGCTACTGGTAAGCTTAGATACATGTTGCTCCCATTTAAGGTTTTTGTCAATGATGACACCCAAATATTTTATATGTGTTACCTCACTAATACAATCATCAAGGTTATCTATTTCAATTTTATCAAAATTGGGTCGATTGGCCGAAGTAAGGGAAAACGCAATATATTTGGTTTTACTTATATTTAGGGTTAACTTATAAGTATCAAGCCAATTTTTTATTTTACCCATGCCCAATCTTGTCGCTCGTTTAACATCAGACCAGGTGTCACCATAGAACAACACCGCAGTGTCGTCAGCATAGGAAACCACAGAACCATTTGGCACATTAATATCAGTTAAAGAATTTATATATGTTATAAATAAAATAGGGCCTAACACAGTGCCTTGCGGGACACCTATTTTTACCACCAGAGGCTCACTAGCAATGTCCCCAATCCTCAACACCTGAGTTCTCTCATGAAGATAGCTTCTGAAGACCTCCAACGCTGTGCCCCGCACCCCATAAGAGCTCAACACCTCAAGAAGCCCATCATGGGGAACAGTGTCAAAGGCCTTCGCTAAATCCAGAAAGACAGATAGTGTAGGTATTGTATTTTACCTATAGATAGGTATAATCACAGAATATTAGTTGGCTCTGAGTTCTCTGGGTATAATATGAAGAAATAAAACAAAAAAAATTCTGTTGTAAATATGAGTGACAGAATCCTATTTAAAGTTGCGTTTCAGTTAATTTAGTATTTTCAAGGTTTGAATAGGTAATTGTAATATAATATAGTTTTTAAATCTATTTTGACACTTTATCTTTAAACCATATAAAAACTCATGTTTATTATTAGGTAAAGTCGATTCAGCCAGTAAACCTGCAAGATGGCCGGCATGTCATATGACAAAAGTCATATTCCAGCTAAATAAAATGGATTTTTGCATTTTCAATTACTTTTGTCATATGACAGGTCGGCCATCTTGCAAGTTTACTAGCTGAATCGACTCTACCTACCTTAAATTATAATATTTATAGAACAAAACTTTCAAAATAAATTATTAATATTATTTGGCAATATTAAAGCGGTAAAACCGATGGGACTATTGCATCAATTGTTTTAGAAGGTATCACATGTTAAATTTTCAAGTCCAGTCCTGGAATTCATGCCAACTTATAAAAGTTTAATAGAGCAAAATTGAAAGAGTGTCACTTGACTTTACCTCCATCTTGCGAGAGTATTCAAAATTTTGACTTTACTTTCCATTTGCTGCTTTTAAACAGCTAAGCAAAGTAAATATCTTTGCTAAGCTATGTTAAAGGAACTTTGCGAACAACTTCGTATAGTTCGTAGGTATGATGGGAAATAAAAAGGGCATCCTGCTTGAGCGGGGCTAGGGGGAAGAAAAAATTATTGTTGTGCTTTTTCGCTATTAAAAAGTACCTAACGTAAAAGGAACGTTGCTTTTCTTTTAAATTTCAATAAAACCGTAAAAACCGTGTCTTAAGTATACATAGTGTAATTATTTTTAGGTCAGCTCAGTTCACCAAATGTTATAATTATAGCTATCCAAAGTTTCTCTTATAATAATTATTACAATAAATAGTTATTAACTTACATTAAATTTTACTGCTCCGCGGACCATTTTTTCTATCATACATTAAACTTTACTGTTCTACAAACCCTTTTTTTCACAAACGTTAAAAAATATTTGATTTCAGATTGGATAATTATATTTTATTGTGAACCCTGACACGAGACGCCGCTGTGACCATATGATAGCGCATAGTAACGAGGTAAAATTCTAATGGCGGCAACGTAATCCCCACTCCCGGCCGGGGGGAAGTACTTCACCTCCTCTCTTCTACAAACGATTTTGGCAGCAGATTTAAATAGCGTTTATGAATGGCGTGCGGCATCTATAGGTAGCAGATCATTGTCAAAAACCATACAAAATGAACTTCTGGACTGTATGTTAGATGTGTATCATGACTATCATGATGAAGTCATAAAAGAAATAAAGGACTCTCCGTTCATCGCTGTTATCGCAGATGAAACCACTGACATTGCTTGTGTGTTTCAACTTGTTATCGTGTTTAGGTATACCTATTCAAGATATGATTGTAAATTCATAAATTAAATTAGGTGCCTTTTTGCTTATTTTTCCTACTTCAAAAGCAAGAACTATTAACAAAAAAGGGCGTGGCACCCAAAATTTTTTTGCCTGCGGCGCTAAGGGTTTACCTGGCCCTACTTCACTAAAATGGCACGAGCCGCCACTGCCTGAGTCCGAAATTAATATTTTCCGTCTTATTATCATTCAGAGTCAGCCTATTGGTCCGGAACCACACCTCAATCTCTCATACAGGCATCCATTCGTTCATCCAGTCTCTCCATGCTTATATATCAGCATCCACACCAGAGGTATCGTCAGCAAACGGTATCAATTTCAAGTTGGGTATGGCGTGATTTATATCGTTAATATAAATGAGGAAAGAGATATGTCAAAATAAAGGTTTAACTCTTATTGCCATTTTTTCTCCTTTACAAGTTGGTGTAATTAGATGTTTAATCCGACGTTTCGTTGGGCCTATATTGTTCCTTCTACAGACTGTTCGCGGATAGGGTTTACAATAGCAAAAATGGATGAAAAATTTCATTTTTCGGGAAAAAGTCCTTCTTGACAAAAAGTTTTGCTTGTAAAAAAAATGCAATTCACGAAGAGAAAATTTTGATTTTTTATACAGGGTTCGCAAAAACTTCAAAAACATGATTTTTCTTCAAGAGTAAACTACCTTTATTTTTCATTTTTGACCAAAATGCCAATTAGAAAACGTATTTAGAATAACGTTTCTAATTTAAATCCGAGATTTAAAATAAATCTTGGATTTTTTTAGTTTTTAGAGGTACTTAAATGAAAATTTTGCTGCTCAATAAAAATATTAATATAAAATTTTATTAGACTCTATTTTAATAATGGGTGGTGTGTGTGTATCTTATTTTAAAATTTTAAATGCATTCCTACCATCTTTTGTAAAAACAAGGAATTTTTTTATCTTTTTATTACTTTGCTTTACGTATGGGGCAAATTTGAAGTTGTCTAATAGAATTTGATGTGTTTTGAAAATGTTGATCTTAGAACAAAGGGTTTATTTAGTTCAATGTTATGGTGCGGGCGAAAGTTATAAAACTTACAACTTTGTGATTTGTGATAGAGAAATTTAATCAAAGATACCCTAACGTTTACGTCTCAAAAATTGGACTTCATAAATTATTAAGAAAATTTCACACCTGTACTTTTTAACCAATAAGATACCTTAATTATGGCTAGTTACCATGGCAACTAAAAGAATTTCCGGAAATTTTTTCGAGGCGCCACGATATTTAAGTGGAAATTTTTTGACAGTTGAAAAGGTAAACATATGATCTACAGCCATTAAATAATGTACATATACCTGTGAATAATGCAAAATATCTGAATTATGTAACATTTCACATCACTTTGACCACACTTTCCTTATAATCTTCAAAATTTTGCTTTTTCATATTAAGTGCGTAGTCCTCCAGTATGGTAGCCACCTGTACTACACTCATACACTCATGAATATTATACAACTTTTCGTCACAAAATTCAACAAACTGTTTCCATACACTTGATTTTGATTTTCGGGTGTTATCTGGTGTTATATTTTGAATTTCTTGTCTAATTACTTGTTGATTTTCTTTACCAAATCGCGACATTTCGCTATACACTTATTAAACTCAACACTCAACGTACAGACGTTTTAATATACCTAGTAATTATTATTAAGCTTTCTGACAGAACAGGTTAAACAAAAATGACAATTCAACATATTATGTCAAAATACCCTGGCCAACTTGACAAGCAGTGAAGATAGTTTAAAATGTCAAGTTTGATTAATAATTTTTTTCCCAAATTATGGTGTGAAGTGGTGTGAAATTTTCTTACCGAATCCCACGCGAGCTTAAATTATTCCTGGAAATTTTTTAAGCTCTTGTGATATTATAAGTGAAAATTTCAGCGAACTGGTTCAGTTTCCAATTAAAAAAAAACTATGATCAGATTGACGCAGCTTCCCTAATCGTATTACAGCCTGTTGCTGACAATCCTACCCTTTCATTAAGAAACCGAGCTCAAGAACTTGATGTAGTAAAAAAAACTCATATTCAGTATATTTTAGAGGCAAACAAAATATTTCCAACTTTTAAGCAAACGTTGGAAGAAGGAGACGAAGCCAAACGTTTGGATTTTTGTCTTTAGGTTGGAAACAAAATTGTAAGTGAAAACAGGAATTTTCATAAATTTATCATATTTTCCGATGAATCGACATTTTTAACAAACGGGAAATTGTCTTCTGCGCATATTAGATATTGGAGCGAAAATAATCCAAAAATTAAAAAAATTTATTTTAAATCTCGGATTTAAATTACAAACGTTATTCTAAATAAGTGTTCTAATTGGCATTTTGGTTAAAAATGAAAAATAAAGGTAGTTTACTCTTGAAGAAAAATAATGTTTTTGAAGTTTTTGCGAACCCTGTATAAAAAATCAAAATTTTCTCTTCGTGAATTGCATTTTTTTTGTCAAGAATGACTTTTTGCCAAAAAATGAAATGTTTCATCCATTTGTGCGATTGTACCCTATCCGCGGACAGTCTGTATTATGTAAATGATTTACGAAATCTTAATATTCGGAGAGTTTACCATGTTCGCCGATGACACGACCATTTTATGGCATGGTACGAGTACGTATAGGTTGTTTAGATCAGGTAATAAGCGAAGACCTGAAAAAGATAAAGAACTAGTGCGACAATAACCTACTTACATTTAACATAACAAAGACTAACATTCTATCATTTAAGTTTTATATTCACAATGTACTTTTGAATTTAGTACCTCTCTCTAGTCAACCAGAACTGCATAAAATTCCTAGGTCTTCATTTAGATAATAACCTTAATTTTAGTTCCCATATTGAAAGTATATCAAAGGATGCTATGCTCTAAGGGTTATAGCTAAGGAAATGGAATTATCAGCAGTTAAAATTGCATATTATGCTCTCACAGAATCACGTCTCAGACAAGGGCGTCCATAGGGGGGGGGGGCAAAACGGGCACTTGCCCCCCCCCCCCCCCTAGGCGTCCACATTACTATTTTATTTCATAATTCAGTATAAATCGAGGGGTAATTCACTGAGAAAAATTTGTACACCATTTTCCATATTGCCGAATTTTCTTCGTATTTTCCTTGTATTTTCTGTATTTTCCTTGTATTTTCTTAATTTTTCTCGTATTTTCTGTATTTTCCTTGTATTTTCTTAATTTTTCTCGTATTTTCTGTATTTTCCATGTATTTTCTTAATTTTTCTCGTATTTTCTGTATTTTCCTTGTATTTTCTCGTATTTTCTAGAACTTGTACACCATTTTCGCCAAAAAAAAATTGGCTTTACTAAATTTTTTTTTAGATGTCAAAGCAGCGTTGTTCCAGAATCTTAAGTTGGTTATTCCCATCATTAAAACCGTCGAAAACCCGGCAGCGTTAACGACTTTACGTCATTGCCAAATTGATTGGCGCGCGTATTTTCCATATTTTCCTTATGTTGCCTGTATTTTTCTCGTATTTTCTTCGTATTTTCTGTATTTTCTTCGTATTTTCTGCATTTTCCTCTTATTTTCTGTATTTTCTTTTGTATTTTTTAGAAGTTGTACACCATTTTCGCCAGTGAATTACCCCATCGGTATAAATATTCAAGCGCGGATCCAGGGGGGGGGGGTCATGGGGGTCATGACCCCCCAAAACAGAAAATAAATGAATTTACTGTTTTGACTACCTCTGCAGCTTTTTCACAAGATTCATGACAACATTACTATACCATAAATTAGTTATATTTTTTCTTTTTTTGAATTCACTTTAACATTAATTTACATGCATATATTATCCTTTTTAATGTAAAAATTATCATTGAAAATTTTTTCGCCTATAGCGCATTCTCTGTCAAATGTTGGGCGTGGTCGTAAAAGTTTTTCGCCAGCGGCGCTTTTTAACTTCATTTATATCATGAATCCAAACACGGGAATGATGGGGAACTTATAAATTTTATTTATAATTATATTTTGAACAATTTTACTGATTTTTAGCTTGTTGTTAATTTATGTACCTTCAGTATGATTTTTTGGTCTAGATTGACCGGACTAAAACCAAATGGCCAGATTTTTCCAAATTAAACCAAAATGTTTTTGTTTCTTTTTTCATCATCAGGGGACAGAGTATTTGTTTAAGCAGACCCACTTCCTAGGAAAATTATTTAAATTTAGCTGACAAATCCTTTTTTTTTAACTGCTATTCCTTGGTGCCAAATATGTTTTAATTTTTTTTGCCTATGGAAATAAATGACTCGTTGAAAATAATTATTTTATTGGATGATCTATTACTTCTTACAAATCGGCAGAAAAATATTTCATTTAAGTTCGAATCCGTGTCCGCGTCCAACCTGTTCAATTTTGGGTATTTTCCTTTTTATATGCGCAATAAATACATTTGCAAACCATACAACCAGGTTCCATATTTTTCTTTTTGTGTCATTGCAGATCCAACCATACAATTTACCTTTAGATAAACAAACAATAATCACGAATGTGGCAGTTTTATGGCCTCGCGCATGTAAACAAAACTGGGAACTATTAGACATGCGCACTGCAACATTATCGTTTGACGAATGGGAAAATAGACAGGTCCGGGCTTTAAAATTTAAATTCTTGCTCATATGCCACCATAGAAGGTTTATTTTACCCCTATTTGGGCATAATACAATTATACAACGGCTGCAATGTTTATATTACAATCCGAGTCACTATAAAAGCCCAAACACAATTCACTAACTAAACTACACAAAAACCAGAAATCCATAAATATTAAACACCAGTCCCACAATCCACGATAGCCGATCCGATAGCTGAAAACTTTAGAAAACTACAAGGAATCCGCAGAGAAATCTTAAAACACAACAACAAAAATGGCGGCCGAGCCGGTTCTGGACACAAAACACCAACTAAGAGAAACGTTATTTGCATGTTAATTGAACGAAATGGGAATGACGTTTAACAGATCGCCATCTTAGGTGGCAGGGGGTGAGGAAGGCAGGGGAACGGGAAACGCTAAATTTTAATTGCAGGTTAGTAAATTAATTTTTTAATGTTTGTTTACTTTGCTTTTTAATTTTCTGAGAAAAATTATGTTTATTCTACACGATTAAAACCAGCAAAGCAAACAACATTAAAAAAATTAATTTACTACGAAAAACAATAAGACTTCTAGAAAAAAAAACGACCATATTTTGTTTATAATTTATTTCAATTTTAGATCAAAAAAGATCTGAACGCAAAAGGCACAACTTCCAATGAGTCTAACACAAGACAAATTTCTAATAACTATATGAACTTCTGGTACGAACTAGTTACGGAACACTGTACTATCAAAGATAAAAAAGTTTCCTAAGGGATTAAAGGTGATATTCAGACTCGCAGGGCGGCTTCCTGGGCCTGTACAAAAATATAAGCCAAGGAAGCATCTAAGGTGTCCACCAGTGATTCTTATATCACCCTTAGTAGGTACAAGTTTAGAGTGACAGTGGTGTCGTTCGACGGCTTCCTTGCCTATGCTTTTCTATAGACCGAGGAGTTTTGTTGAAATTAAGAAAAAGTTGTATAAATAACCAAAATTTTAAAGTTATGGGTTAAAAAGATATAACGTAGCAATTAAGTAAAAGTGACGAGTCGTCAAAAGCAATCTGTAAAAACATGGTAGTTATCGTGTTACCCATCAGGTCATAATTTAATAGCTCTGATTTGGTTTTGGTACTTCCTTTGGTAGTCAAACTTGATCTAAGACAATTGAATATTATATAACCATTGACAAAGAGATAAATGCATTAGATCTATTATACATCAGGATATATACATGTATAATAGAAAAAGTTCCGTATGCCCAAAAAAGCATCAATTTTGTGTAGCATCCATAGAACACTTTCAGGAACATTTATCCAACTATAATGCAGAGTTGTCTTACGGTGCCTTCTTTGGTATATACAAAAGCATAGACCCAGGATACCTTCAAGGTATCCTCAAACGACTCTTAACAAAATACATTTTTACTTAATTTAGAAAGTAGGAATGTTACTAAATGCTTGGTCTGGGAAAAACCGAAAGTAACCTTGCAAGGGCGAAACTTTCAATATCATATCTATGTCAAAATTTAATAAACTAAATAATAGAAACTAACAAATTAACTTCACAAAATCACAAAAAAATAAAACATTTTCATGAGGCGGTCTAAAAAAAGAAAGGTTAGGAAAACGAAACGTCAAATTTTAATCGCACGTACGCCTCAATTTGATTTTGCACATACGTTCAAATATGGCCCAGGTGGCTGACATATCCGACAGGTAAATTGTCTATGGATCCAACTCAGCACAGCTTTCACATTCCTCGGGATGGAGTTTCAAAAAGGGATTATTTTTAGATTAAATTTAGTTTCTGTACAAACCAAAAGAGAATTTTGTGGAGTTTTCCTTAGTATTAATACATGAGGTTTGGAAAATACACTTTATTAGGGGCGTGGTCCTATTGATTGTGAGAAATTGAAGGGTTAAAACTATCAATGTTGTAAAATAATGTATCCCAGTTTCTGATACATATAATTAAGTATATAATTAATGTCAATACCAAATTATTTAGTGGAATTAATTTATTTATATTCTATTTCCGCTTTTTATTTAGTATATTAACAACTTATAACTACCTATATAGGTTTTTAAAAGCCCCACAATAGAAAATTCATAACAAAACCAAGTAGGTAAGTATCATGTTTAAGGCAGAAACAAAGAAATCAGTTTGGCGAGAATTTACTCTACTGCGTTCTTAATTAGCAAAGCTATAAAGTATAGTACTAGTAGAAATTTTAGTAAGCTAAGGTTACTGCGTTTTTATTTATAAATTTATGGCAACTGCGTTTTTAATAAGTAAACAATGACGTTCTTATGTAAACATAATAATATGTTATGCAGTAAGCATAAAGGTACTGCATTCTTTTTTAATTTATTTATTTAATATATTGTAGTCACATGCCATGTGTTTTGTATTATTACAACTATATAAGGGTAATTTTTAAAACAAGTGATTAGAAGCTGTTTCTCCTATTTTCAAATTAATTTAATTGTTTTGGATAGTCGGGTGCTTTAAATGATTCATAGTATAGGTGGTCAAGCTTATTACCCCCTGGGACCCTAAAACCTCCCCCTAAAGTTTGAGAAGCCACGTTTTTGACACATGACCACGTTTCACCAAAAAGTGCCCATGTTTGATGATATTTAGAGCATGTTTTTTGACATTTGGTTAGATTTTTGCTTTATTTAATAACAAAAAAAAAAAACGGAAATAATGTTGTGTGTTGTGCAGAAGAGCAAAAATATAAACAAAACACAAACAATAAACTCTTAAAACCCACGTCTTTGACAAAATCCCATGTCTTTTGACATTTTTTTATGGCACCTTTTTGACATTTTTTTGGCCATGCCGGCAAATCATAACCTATACATACTGATGCTTACCTGCAAATTTTATGGTGGTATTTTAACCCTATTTTTTATCAGATATAAGAAAATCAGAAAAAGAAACGTGTGCCCTGATTTACTGCGATTGCCATGTTTTTGATGGGTTATGCTTTACCATCTTTCAAAAAGTAAATAAAAAAATTCCTATCTTTTTATAAAAATCGAAGTTGACCCATTTAACACTTAAAACACAATCGGTGATCTGTTCCCTTTGAGAGATCAGTGCTGCCAACTCAATTATTTAAATCAGACATAGTGAAAAAGGCGCGAATGCATGAATCCACGTTTTTGACACAAAAATGTCTTACACAACAAAGTGCCTTACAAAATTTTTATTATTGGTCAGATCAAACTGAAATTTTACAAACATTTAGATTAAATGTCCATACATGCCATAAAAAGTTCAAAAAGCAAATTATTGCATAGAAAAAAAATAATACATGGTCAAACTTGAAATACATGATTTCTTACATACCACGTTCCATGACATTTTGACTGAATTTAATTTTTATTTTTTTACCAGCTACAGCTACTAATTATGGTTGTCCAAAAAGAGACAATAACACTTAAAGATAATCTAAAATGCCTAACAAAGGCCAGAAAATCACCTCTTACAGAAAATTCCTTGTTTTGAAAATGACCCATAAACTCAATCTGCTATATGGGTGTTTATACCTACTGAAATGTACAATATCAGCAAGGTTAAAAGAAATTTCTAAAAATTCATTTAAAAAAAGTGAAAAAAATTGTCGTACTTATATGTTTTGAGCGAGGGGTGTCTCACCCGAGGGGCGGCTCACTCACCAAAATTTGTACATCGATTTCGGAAATCGCAGGGATTTCCACAGGATTTCGGGATTACGGATAGGATTTCGGGATTTCGGAAGGATTTCAGATAGGATTTCGGGATTTCGGATAGAATTTCGGGATTTCGAAAGGATTTCGGATTGGATTTCAGGATTTCGAATCGATTTCCAATGGATTTCGGGATTTCGGAAGGATTTCGAGGTTCAATATGGCATGAAGGACATAAAAGTACTTTCATATTTTAACCCTGGATTAAGTAAATGTCAGGCCTGCATGTTCCGAGACGATGACGTCAGCTACAGAGTCAAATTTTGACATTTTTTTCTAAAACATGTGTTTCCTTTTTCCAAAAAGATAATTGGAGAAATATAAAAAAAAATTTTGTTTTCTAAATACCTAATACTAAAGAAAATATTTGTTTTAAACCTTCACTCTCGCCTTCACTACTCTACAAATAAGCTTTATTCTAGTGATTTTGATTTTTGAATGTCAAACATTCATTCTGAAAAAGTTAATGTAAGATACCTACATTATTACAGTATATCGTGAGATTAAACCTTCCCCAAAAAAATTCGCCGCCCTGAAACTTTGACAGATTTTTACGTAAGTATATTTTTTATTTTACATAATATAATATAATTAAGATTTGTGTTCTACGACCCAAAATTAGAGTTGTGCAAAATTAAAAAAAAAAAGCAGACACGGCAATATCTACAGTTATCAATAGTAAATCACCAAAATTCATTTTTGGGACAAGATTTTTTTTTTGTTAATACAATACTTACTTTTTTTACACATGTGATGTGGAAGTAAAAAATCTAAAAACATTTTTAGTTCAGTACACATGGCAGGAATTTTATGAATTAAATCGTAAGAGGAAATAATGTAGTAGTAGTAGTAAAAAGATTTATTTAGCACGTGGCTACATGATACATTTTAAGTTTATACCCTTTTTTTAATTTATTTTTTGAATGAAATGACCTTTTGAAACTTTATTTGTCCTGTTGAGTTAATAAGAAAGATTTTAAACTTTTTTTAAAAGATTTTAAACTTTTTTGATTTTTAATTGACTTGTTTAATTTATTAAATTCAATAAGACCCTTATGAAAAACTGATTTATATGCAATATTTTTTGAAAAATTATTAAGAAAAAAATTATTGTTATTTCGTGTTAAATAATTATGTTAATCACTATTTAGAACAGTCAATTGCTTTAAATGTGGCGGTAACAAATCATTTTCAATTTTAAAAATAAATATTAGAACCAAAAATAATACCAAATTTTTTACATTTAACCATTCTAATTTTTTTAACATCACATTAATTTTTATATATCTATCCATATTAAGTAAAATTCGCATTGCTTTATTTTGTAAAATTTGTAATCTATTTATTACACCTTCATCCGCCATAAACAAAATTGTAGAACAATAAAGAAAATGTGGTAAAATCAAAGTATTGTATACAATTTTTTTTGAATAAAATTTTAAATTTAAACTTATTCTTTTAAAATAACTAATTTTTCCCGCAATTTTGTAAATTAAATTTTCGAATTGTAAATTATGTAGGTTGGTTTAACCGACAGTTTAACTAAGACCGAGACTAAGACACTTTATTATTATATATCTGCTTTACACTTACTTACACGACTATTATCACCACCAAACAATATATATTTCGTAGAGGAAACTTAAAAATTCTTTAAAAACAATCACCTGTCCTGTAAACCACAGAAAACACGTTATAATACTAACCGCCTCAACCGCGTGATGCAATTACGCGGTTGCCAATTTGAATTTTTGAATGTATCCCGTTCCGCATTCCGTGCTTTTGGTAATAATCCTACCGGCATCTACCGCGATTATTTTTATTCTCTTCAAAAGTTCTCACAAAAAAAAATAAAATCGTATATTCAATAAGAAGTAATTTTATATTCAATAAAATGGATATTAATTACCAAGGATGTAACAAAAATTTAATAAATCATTTTTATATTATCGCAAGAAAAAAAGAAAAAACCGGCAACAGTGTCCGTTTTGTTTAAGAATCTCGACGCGACCACTAATGATTTCGCAAAATCCATTTAGATTGTGGATATTATTTCGGGATTTCGGAAGGATTTCGGGTAGGATTTCGGGATTTCGGAATGATTTCGGATAGGACTTCGGGATTTCGAATCGATTTCGGGATTTCGGAAGGATTTCGAAATGATTTCCAGAGATTTTGAAAGGATTTCACGGGATTTCGGAAGAAAACGTACATCGATTTCGGGAGTGAGCCGCCCCTCGGTCTCACCATACAAAATTGTGTACACCTATTTCCAAATTTAAAAATTTCCGAATTTCCTAATATATATATAAAAAAACAAATTCCTTAAAGAATTTTTAAAATTTCCTAATTTCCTACCAAACATTTCCTAAATTTCTTTTAAAACTTTGATATTTCCCAAATAATTTCCGAATTTCTTAAATAATTTTGGAATTTCCTAAATAATTTTTGAATTTCCTACATAGTTTCTGAATTTCTCACCATATTTACGAATTACCTCGTCTATGTATTGTGTATTATTTCATAATTTACTATAATATTTTTGAAATTTAGATAATTAAATTTCTTAATTGCCATTCTTGGAGATGTTCTATTAATTTTGCGTGAAGGTGTAATAAAACGATCAACGGAAATTCGACGGAAATATATTAAAACATTTTACTATATTTTAATTCACACTTAAATTTATTTAAATATTATACATTCATCTGAAAAATATCTGTTCCTAAACAAGAAAGATAAGTAATATTTGATGCTATACTTTATGTTTGATATTTAAATTCAGAATACAATTTTCTTATTTTAAGCTCGTCTAATCTGAAATGGATTTGAGCCTAAAAGAGAAACTGGCCCATAGAATATAAATTTGTCCTCAACGGTTTGTGTATAAGTTATGTTTTGAGTTCGCGCAGGTCGAAACATACGATAATATGTGGAAGGCGTTTGACGGACCATATGTACAGATTAGAAGTACAGTGACAAATTCGAAACGACAACTTTTGATAAAAGTTTTATGGCAAGTGTCCCCATTTGCCCCTGTCCACATTTACCCTGATTAACCTTATGTGTTAAGGATACTTACGTGACTGTCGTCAATAGTTTGCAAGAAGTTGTGTTATTATGTAAAATCTAAAATGTAACTCTTTTAAAGATATTTTAAGACCAATTCCTTATAATGTAAAATGCAAGGTTTTTATAACTTAAAAACCCAAATAAAGGAAATATTTTTCGTTGAGGGTCTAAGTAGGTATATTTTCTTTTATTTATTATAAACAGTTAATACAGGTAAGTACATTGTACAACCTTTCAAATAGCCTTTTGGGGTTCTTTTTTGTCTACCTTTTTCGGGATATTACTTAAAATGGACACCCTGTATAATTACATTTTTTTAATGCAGTTTACACTCCAGTTCCCATTACTTACCTGTTACACTACACTTATAACACAACCGAGAACATAACACTTGTTTTTTATACTGATATTAGTCACTCACTAGGCTAAATTATTAATTAAAATAACTAAATGCTTGTCTCTGTCCTAATATTGGGAATGAATTTCCTAAAATTTCTCAGAAAAATTTCCTTATTTCTGAATAATTTCCCATAAATTTCTGCCATTTCTTAAATATTCCCTAACTATTTCTGACATTCCTTAAAAATTCCCTAAACATTTCCGACATTTCCGAGGGCATTTCTGACATTTCCTAAAATTTCTTCAAATTTCCCATTTCCGAAATATTTTTAAATTGAATTTCCCAAATTCCCTAAAAAAAATTCCTAACATTTCTCACAATATGTACACCTATTTCCTACGGTGAGACACCCCTCGGTTTTGAGGTTGAGAATGAATTTACAGTAGTTATTTGAGCTTAATTTTTTTTTAGGTTTTTTGAAAATTTTTAGGGACACGCTAATGATTAAAATCCACTCTAATGATAAATTTACTCATTTGTTTAAGAAAAAAACTACAAATAAACTAAAACTAAAAATCAAATGTAACAAAACTTAAAAATGTATTAGGTACATATTAAAAATAGAAAAATGTACAGTAAGTATTTGGAAATTTATTTTTAAGAACAAAATCCCTAATTTAATTAAAAATTATCATTAGCGTGACTCCCAATCATTAGAGTGGATTAAAAAACCATGCTAATGATGCAAAGGAAAATCCACGCTAATGAGAAATTAGGTGGATTTTTGATTTAACAAAAATTTCTTGTAATATTTTAAACAATATTAGGTATGCAAAAAGTAGTTACTATTGTTAATAAAATAACGAATAATTTTATGCAAAATCATATAAAGGTATCCAAATTATATGCGACACTTTACTTACTGATGGTATTAAAAAATACTCACCAAAAATCTGACCAACACTCGCCGCTTGCAATGACAGCTCGATACTGACGAACTGAACAAGTCTTGTCACGGTTTATGCACACGTAATGTGTTTGCTTGGTGGGAAAGTCCTGTACTTCCCAAACATATTATAGGCCAGATTTGTTTTTTTTTTTAAATCAACCACGCTAATGATGAGCAAGTTAAGGGAAACAGTTTGGCTTAATTTTTTTTTAGGCCACTTTGAGTGGGAGTTATTTTGCTTTAACATGTTGTCCCTGGAAGTATTGTAGGTGAAATGAGATCATCCAATCAATTAAATTATGCACATTTACACACTTTTGTACGAGCTTTTGTATTTATAATAGTATCAAATCCATTGTAAGGACATCCACTCTTATGATATTTTTGACTTTTAATCTTTACACATTTCGGAATATATGTAATGCACCTAGGTGTTACTCCCTGTATGTGCGCTAGTGATGTAAATTTAAAAAAAACGTTCTGTTTTTTTTTTTTAAACGTGTTTTTTTTTAGAAAAAAAACAATGCGGTTTGTTTTCTTTCAAAAATGTTTTTTTTTTCAGAATCATTGTTTTTGCTTTATAGAAAAGAGTAAACTTTTTTTTTAATGTAATAATTTTATAAAATATAATAAAGTAATTTCTATTCTATTCTCTATTTATTAATAAACGAGGGGTAAACCACCCCTTGAAATCAGTGTACAAATTAAAGGAAATCAATGGAAATATCTGGGAATATTTGTAAACACATGGAAATATATGGGAGTACTTGGAAATATATGGGAATACTTGGAGATATATGGGAATACATGAGGAAATACTTGGAAATACACATGGAAATACTTGGGAATACGAGGAGTGGGGATCGGACCTGGGACGGTTAGTTATATGTGGTATGCCCCACTCCTCGTATTCGTAAGTATTTTCATATGTATTTCCAAGTATTTCCTCGTGTATTCCCAAGTATTCCCATATATTTTCAAGTATTCCCATATATTTCCAAGTATTCCCATATATTTCCAAGTACTCCCATATATTTCCATGTTTTTACAAATATCCCCTTGTATTTCCAAGTATTCCCAGATATTTCCATGGATTAAATTTTAAATAATTTTTAATGAAAGTACAAACATTTGCTAAAAACATTAAACAAAAACGGTGCCAAGATTAACTTTTCAAAATATACATAGTAGGGGTCATGCAGACCATGGTTTAAATCGAATTTTTTTTTAACTTAACATCTCTATTCATTCTGGAAACGGCATGCATGATTTACAGGCGCAAAGACACTTTGCCAGTTTTTTATTATTTTTGGAAATTTTTAATTATTATTATTTGTTTTTTTATTTTTCTGCTTTGTCAATAAGATTCTGTCTTCGACAATAAAGTATATTTTGATTTGACTTGACTTAATATTAACGTTTAATATTTTCGGTGATTTTGCGAGCGGTTTATAGAATAAGTGCGAATACAAGGAATACTTGGTAATACCTAGGAATACCTAGAAATACAAGGAAATATTTGGGAATACCTAGAAATATAAGGGAATATATAGAAATATAATAGAATACCAGAAGTATTTTTGCAAATAGGAAATCAGTGTACAAATTTTGGGGGGTGGTTTACCCCTCGTTAATAAAGGTACATATTTATTTTATTACCTATTTAAATACAAACAAAATACCGCAAATTCATCTCATGAAAGAAAACAATGTTTTGCTGGTTGCTGGAATACTTAACCTTAACAATAGCCGTCGCTGTCGTATGATGATTTTTAATAATTTTATTAGAAATAATATAAAATCTCCCATTTTTCTTGTGTATTTTCAAGAATTTTGGTTCAACCGGGCACAATGCACAACCAATATAAATATGTTTATTTATTTTTCTCATAAAAAACAAAAAAATATTTTTTTTTTTAATTAAGTAAGTAGGTACCTAATATGATTTTTTTTTTAATTTGAAAAAAAACAATGTTTTGTTTTTTTCACATCACTAATTGTGCGCAGAGTAATAAATTGTTTAAGATGTCAGTATAATGTAAGAATAGTTACAGATTTGCCCTCTGACTCATGACATAGCAAATTTATTACAAGAAGTAGTTAGGTAGGGTCAACTGGGGCTAATGTGATACAGTCAAAATAGTGGGGATATTATGATACAGCTACTTTAAAAATACTTAGAGTCTTCAAATTAAAATTAGAAAAATTGGTAAAGTAGAGAATTATATACTTAATTATAAGTCATATTCACTTTTACAAAAATGTAAAACGTTTAAAAAATAAAAAAATATTTCTACTTCAGCCACAATTTTTGCTTAGTAAACTTTTATTTTTTTAGTGATAACTTTTACTGCAGGCAAAACTATCGATAATAATGTATGTGTTTATGGTTCCCGTCATATAAGGCCGACTTAGAGCTTTAATTTAAAGCCTTGTTTGTTAAATTTGAGCAATGTTGAAGCAGGTATATTCGACGTTAAAGTGAAGGGGCTATTGTGATACAGCAACTGGGGCTTTTCTGAGACAACCACTAGGGCTCTTATGATACATTCTTTAGTTTATTCTCTTTGTTGCAGGTGGTTTAATGTCTTGTTCAGTATTTCGTTGTCTGTCTATGTTATTATTGTTGGTATTTTATAATACTTAGACCTCGACTTAGACATTTAATTTTTTGTTTGTGAGTTATAGTTTGTTGCCTTTCGATGGAGGTAATATAATAATAATCTCTTTATTTCAAAATTGTTACATGACATATAACAAAGCGAAACAACGTCACAAAAACAAAATCCTAGATACAACTTATACTAAATGTATTCACATATTGAGATAATCTTCCAGTTCATATGGTTCAAGTTCAATTAGCATTTTCTTGATTTCCCGCTTAAACACACGTTGGCTTTTAATTCTTTTAAGTTGCGCAGGTAATGCATTAAATATTTTAACACACATATTATAGTGTGGTTGTTTTTCGGTTATTTGAAGACGGTGTAATGGGTAGTTTAAATTATCCGTTTGGGTAGTGTAAGTATGGTTAGTTTGCAAATCAAAAAAATGCTCATTTCTAAACAGGAACATGAGACATTCATAATATTTTTATTATATTATTATAAAACCCTTCATTTGTGAATTAAAATTTAATTACAACATTTGTACTTTTTTTTTAACAATCCCACATCTAACAGTCACATTACCAATTATAATTTTCTAAACTAATATCAATCAGTAGCTTTAGTGAAAAAAAAAACATGAAATTACTTTCCTGAGTCTAACTTAAAATATACTTGAAAGATGGCTGTCAAAATTGCAGGATCAACTGATAAAGGACAATAGTGTATTATATTAGCCCCACATATTTTAAATCTATCTCCACTACAGAATTAAAGTGTTGTATCACAATAGCCCCTTGCTGTATCAACAATAGCCCCAAACGTGGGGCTATTTTGATCCAGCATTTTGTTGTTTTTTTAAAGTCAACTATTGTTTTTCTTGTATTTTCCCCTCAAAACTGGGTAGAGAACCTCATTGCTTACAACTAGGAATTTTTGGAGATTTTTAAAACTAAAACTTATATTTTTTTTTGTTAAAATTTTAATTTTTGTATCATAATAGCCCCAGTTGACCCTACTAGAACAGTCTCATAAACAGTTCCATATTCGAAAATAAAAAATTCTTAAACAGGGCATTAAATCGTTTCAGTCTATGTAGGTACATTTCTTATATCAACTAGAATCAAATTAAAGAATAGGTATGGGTGCAAGATATGTTACAAAATGTTGCTTTATATTTCTCCTTGACGGACGGATATTCAGCAAATGAGCAGAGTTACCTTTGGTTGTATAATTATGAGATAAACAATTTATTCTTAGATTTTCATTTCAATATTCATAACTACACACAGCCAGGACATACAAAGTTTTAATATTGCACACTTCTGATGAGTAAAGCATTTTAGTGACTTTCCTGCGTTTCAGTATATGTGTATACTTAACTAGGGTTTGTAACACAGATTTATAGTACGGCGAGGGGTGTCTCACTATTCAAAATTTGTACACCTACTGCCAAATTTGGCAGGACTTGTCGTTTTTGCCCTTGTCCTGCCACGGTCCTGCTTGTCCTGCCAGGGTCCTGCTTGTCCTGCCACGGTCCTGTTACTGTCCTACCACGGATACACAACTTCTAAATATTTATATTCTTTCTTAACAAAGAAATAAACTCGTGAATAAACAATATATTTAATCAATAACTTGCATGAACATAATAAATGAGACTGCAAACTCGACTAGTCGACTGTTGTGATTCACCGGTGTTTACAACAGAACTCAAACAGGAATATTATGTGGCGACGCGCGCCGAAAACTTTAAAAACTGCGACGTCTGTTACAAGCACTTCCATTTCACTTTCAATTAATAAACAAAAGCAAGTAAAAAATATTTTTTGCTTCCCGCTATTTATCCCTACTCCTAAAGTTATTGGAGAAATCTGATTGGATCTGAAAGGTACTGCCTGTCCTGCTTCGATCCTGCCAGAGTCCTGCCAGGTCCTTCTACAGTACTGCCACGGTCCTGCCACAGTCCTGGCAGGTCCTTCTACAGTCCTGCCAGGTCCTGCTAAGTCCTGCCTTAACATTTGTACACCTACTGCCACAGTGAGACACCCCTCTTGGTAAGGATAAGGAAACATTAAACTTACCTATTTAAAGGCTGATGTAAGTTGTCAATAAGACCGTCCTTTTCAATTACTTTTAGATTTTCCAAACATAAATCTAATTTAGGATTTTTATTATCCAAAATGTTTCTATTTTGCCCAGTTACTTTGTTGTTTAATTGCACACATTCATTGGCGTAAACATAAACATGTTCAGGAATTTCAAGTGAAACATTTTCATAATCATTTATTTTTGGCTCCTCTTTTATTAATAAATTAAAACTATTTTCAAATTCTGGTATTACAGTACTTGATACTTTTTCATGTTCTTCTAATATAGGGGAAAAGCTAAGATTCGAGACTTCTGTATTTTGTTTAACAGGATGCACTGAATTCGCTTTTGTGGTTTTTGCTGCTTCAGGCAAATTTTTGTTGTCCCTCGACACAAAACTAGGAATTTCCTGGTCAAAAGTGGATTCCATATTTTAGAATAAAAAAATCAGAAAACTGCTTTTGTTTTGTTGTGAAAATCTGAAAAACCACAGAACACAGAACTGACAGAACACTTCAACCACAGAAGAAAAAAAAAGGGTGTGAGGTGTTAGTTCAACCAACACTAGAACGAGAAACGACGAAACAAAAATGACGAACGACGATTGAGTTGTTAAAGGAGCGCTTCTCGAACAACTTCGTATACCCATATCTCTTCTTCTTACTTGTTTTTATTGTGCTAGTGCCGTTGGGCACTCAACACACTTTTGAAAATCTGAAATTAAAAAGACAAAGTTGTCCTTTTGGTAGACGTTAGTGATTTTGTAGTGGGGGATTTCCGAAAATAATTTTTTTTTTCAAGAAGAATATAGAGGGGCATACTTACCCGCGGCAAGGCGGGAGAAAAAAATCTTTGCCAAGTATTATGCTGCTATTTAAAAGTAACTAAAAAGGAACTCGGCTATTTCTCACATTTATATTATTTTACTACATATTTGCATAAATATATATCCATTAGAATTATTAATGCCGTCAATCTTAACGCGCTTCGCTAGAAATATCATCTACCATCCATCTCATTTCTGCATGTGGTCGTATATGGTATAAAAGCCGGTCTCGCGCTTCCTTGTCTTTTAATCCGTTACGTGTTTTGTTCTTATATCATCCATCTCATTTCTACATGCATATGGTTAGAGGCCCGGCCTCCCGCTTACTTGTCTAGCGTATGTGAAAATATCTAATGTGATGTATGATCGAATCGAGCTTATTTAAATAGCGCAGAAAAATATTCTTTTGAGGCCAGCCTCAACTCTCTACGTAAATTTAATGCGATCGCAAGGGGACTAATCTAATCTCGCCGCGACGCGGTATTTGGAGAAATGCTATTATTAGATTAACAGGTTGTTTGTCCGTTGAAAGTTTAGCGTTTGAGAGTGAATAGTGAATTTGACTTTTACACCTGCGCATTGTATTTTATTATAGTTTTCGGTAAATACTTTTGTGGTTTTCCGTATTGATTTTTGTTTTGCTTTTTTTCCAATAGTGGGCAGTGATTTTTCTAAAATATTAATATTGCATATTACTTTTATTACTTATTAGTTTATTTGTTTTGTGCTTAGTAGCGAAAAATGGATTCGGCGGGACCTAGCACAGCGTCATAACTTCCCCAGGTAAATGTAAACATTCGCAATCCTTTCGCAACTTTAATTTTTTGGGCGAACGTTTTTCTTTTATAGTTAACATTTTTTCACATTTTTAGAATAAACTCCGTATTTTACGTAGAGTTGATATTTTTAGTTTATTTTATAATTTGTTTTAACGTTTATTTCAGAATCATACATTAAAAATTATTTAATATCTTTATCTTTTTACCAATCCCTTTTCCTCTATTCCTCTCAAACCCATCCTTTCCGCCCTTCCCTTCCCTGGCAACAAACAATGCTCTACACTCTACACCTCCACGTTGGTTCTTGCCTGGACAGTTGCGCAATACATATTTCCATAGGAACAAATTGTTCGATAACATAGCCCTAGCGTTACAAACTATATACCTATATTCCAATTTTTTTAATTTAATATTTTAATTTTTTTTACAAAAGGTACCTATTACACAACTGATGACGAAGTAGAGTAACCACTAGACTAACTTTAAAATCTAACCTTGCTAAAAAAAATTTTTTTCAACTGTGCCTCACCACTTTCAAATAGGTACCACGAGCCGCCAAGCCAGCAAAGCAAAGGGCTAAGTTGAGCGTTCCTTTTATAAACTAAACTCAGTAAACCAAAGACGTTTTCCCCCTTCTATGCCCCTCTACATTTCTCATAATATGATTATACGAAATTGTTTGCGAAGCGTTCCTTTAACAACTTAGCTAAGCAAAGATTTTTACTTTGCTGTTTAAAAGATACAAATGGAGAGTACGTATGTTCTCTTCGAAAAAGGCCGAACTCTAAAGTTTTTCAACAAACGCAAAGTAGATGTAGGGTTTATATAGTCGCTAGTTTTATAGATATCATGGCCCTCTAGGACGTTTACGAGTATGCAGACATATCCGATACGAAATGGGTGTTTTTACGGTTTCGAGAGGTTGAGCGACGCATGGGGCTTGTTGAGTAGTTTGGTAGGTTTAAATTTAATCTAAGTAGTTCCTTTTAAGCAATACTTTATTGATAAACAAACGTCTCATCAATTTGACGTTGATAAACAAGCCCCGGGCGTCGCTGATACTCTTTGCCATGTCCCGAGCAGGGACCCGGACCGAAATGAAATAACGGTTCCGTTCCGGTTTCGATTCCAGATGAAATAAATAATTTGGGTTCCGTTACAGTTCCGGTCCCGAAATAATTATTTCGATTCGATTCTTACCAATTCTTAGGGATTCCGATCCGGTTCCATACAAACTAGGAAATTTCGATTCCGATTCGGTTCCGAAAAATCAAAGGCAAATAAATAAATACCTGGTTGTATTGTATAGTTGTATTCCTAGTACTTGAAGTGGCTTGAAGAAGTAAGTTCGTAGAAAATCAAAAAAGACAAGTAAACCAACGGTAAAAATTATTGTCAAAGACACTCATCACAGATAACAAAAAAAATTAGGTTAAGGTTAGTGTTCCCCACAGAACAGAAGTCACGGAATAAACTCAAAATTAAACAATATCCGGCCAAGGCCAAGTATCACCCTGAAAACCGTTATAATTTTTAGAGGTTCCGGTTTTGCACCTAAAATTGTTTTGCTGGTAAAATATGTGTTCGGTTCCGATTCCGGTCCAAAAATAATATCTGTTCCGGACCGGTTCTTTGCAGTTAACGGTTCCGGTCCGGGTCCCTGGTCCCGAGAATTCTGTCATTAAGTATATCGAGTAAAGTATTTTTTAAAATATAATATTTAGCTTAGACCAAAAAATTATAATTTTGGTTTTGCATTTTGTACTTTTTCAGGTATGAAGGATTTTGGGGCGTAAAATAACGAATCTAAAGAATGCCCATTTTCCCTGAAATATTAGTTTTTGTCTTATTCCTTAAAGTGACCTTTTGTAGATATTAGATCTATTTGAACGCATAATTTAGCAACCTTCTTCCTTAACAAAGTAGAGCAAGTAATATCGATATTTTTAATTTTCTCTAAAAATAAAATTTTACGTTCTTGATAATTTGTTTTTGGACTATCAACTAAATGCATTTTTTGTATCGCATTATTGGGTATAGGTACAATCCAATTTAATTAAAAAAAAAAAAACGGGACGAAAGACCCAAACTGCAGAAGATGCCTAAGTTTCTTTTAAACAGCAAAACAAAGCCAATGACTAAGTAAGCGTTCCTTCTAAAATTTTACTTTAGCAAAGCCAAAGTCTGTCATCTTTAAAAATATAGGCCTAATCGACCAATTACGTCACACTTAAGCTGTCAAATTTACGCCCATATGGGGACTTGGTGTGAAGCCTACCGCGTTACAAACTTTCAGATAAGGGAGCAAATCAAGTTGGCAGAGATAACGGGTAGGTTACAAGTACCAACTACCGTGGGTTCAATGAGTCTCTAAGGGAGCAATATTTGTAGTTGTATTTTGTTACAGCACTTACTTTGTGGGCGCATATTGTTTTTAGATTTTCTAAAACCGAACCCGGATCGATGGACTTTTCCAGAACGACACTACTAAAATCAGAACTTTACTTTTTATAAGATCGCGACTTTTTTCCGAATTACTAGATATAACTGTGACGAACTACATGATAACTCCTTTTTATAACTCCATAATAGCTAACTTTTTATAACTCAATAATAACTCCATAACAACTCCATAATAACTAACTTTTTATAACTCAATAATAACTCCATAACAACTAACTTTGCGGATAATTAATTTTTCTTTAAATAGACTCTCGTTCCCCCATAGATCCCCCATCGAAAACGGTGACATCAGTGTTTTCTTAAGAAATCCCCCTTGAGAAGAATGAAATCATCAAAATTCTGCATCTAAAAATACGCTTCAATGAATCAGTTATTAAGATCGATAATCGAGTACCTTCCGCGACTACCTACGTCGTTTCCCAAAATTAGAAGAAGATCTATAGTTTATTCCTTGAACAAAGAAATTATTAAAATTGTCGTGAATTTCCCATTAGAATCAAATCTCGTCTAACGGATTGAACTATATTTTATTTAGTACCCGAGTATTCGTTCTTAATTTAAATATACCGAAAGGTGACTATTGCCTACCTGTTAATCGACCAATAAATCGAGATGAACTTTACGAGTGGGGACGCTGGACATCCAGTTTGGATGTCTTCCACACGATATTTGCTTTGTTAGTTGAATTGTGATTTTTAGAATTAAAACTTCTTAATTGAAATAAAATCTCTTGGTAAGTTTTTAAATATTTATAAAGTCAAAATTAGATTTTATTTATTTTTCTAAATTATTTTTAAATGTATTTATAACCCAAAGATCCCCATATTTTCCTAAATATTTGGTATTTAAATTTTTAGTATTTTATTTTCCAACTTAGAAAACTTGGACTTAAATTATTTTCCTTAAAATAATTTCTTGGTATTCGGAATGATTTTCCAAAATTTATAAATCTTAAATTATTTTTGTTAAAATAATTTATTTAAATTCGAAAGAATTTTTAATTTAAATTTCCCACTTTGTTAAAATTCAGAATTAAATTATTTTCTTCAAAATAATTTATTTAGTTTTTAAAATAATTCTTAATATTCATTTTCAAAACTTACAATTCAGAATTAAATTATTTTCTTTAAAATAATTTATTTAATTTTTAAAATAATTTTTAATATTCATTTTCAAAACTTACAATTCAGAATTAAATTATTTTCTTCAAAATAATTTATTTAATTTTAAAAAATTCAAAACTTACAATTCAGAGTTAAATTATTTTCTTCAAAATAATTTATTTAATTTAAAAAAAATTCAAAACTTACAATTCAGAGTTAAATTATTTTCTTCAAAATAATTTATTTAATTTTTAATATTCATTTTCAAAACTTACAATTCAGAATTAAATTATTTTCTTCAAAATAATTTATTTAAATTTTAAAATAATTTTCAATATTTATTTCCAAAAATTACAATTCAGAATGAAATTATTTTCTTCAAAATGATTTATGTAAATTCAAAATTTAAAACTAACAATGCAGAATTAAATTATTTTCTTCAAAATAATTTATTTCATTGTTAAATAACTTTTAGTTTATTCTTAAAACCCATAAATTCTGATTCAAATTATTTTCTTTAAAATTATTTATTTAATTTTAAACCAACTCTGATTATGCATTTTCAATTCTAAAATATTATTAGAACAATTTTTCTTAAGAAAAAGGTTTTACTCCGGAAACATTTCTCAGACCAAAACTGTGCCTCGATATTATTGACCGTTGACGTACCAATTCTTTAGAATGATATAGTTGGGTTATAGCAATAGAGTCGACTAATTTAGGAGACAAAAAGTTCTTAAAATTTATTATATTTTGGTTTTTAAAAAGCCATTCCCATAAATTTAAGTAAAGTGATGCCATTTTCTAATATATTTATTTTACGATTAAGTTATTATACCGAGTTGTCACATTGGGTTAAGGGCATAAATTCGGACATAAACGTACCTTTTTTTTAAGACCTGATTGGTTGATTAGCCGCCATTTAAAAAAATGCTTTAACGATGTTTCTTTTAAAAAAATCAAATAAAAAATATTCAGACCATAAACTACAGATTTTAAAATTCATTTATTAAAATATTTTAACATAAATCGGCATTTTCTTCCAGCTTTTTCCTACTCATGTAATAAAATTCACACAATAATATACAGTGTGTCCACGGATGGACCTAACTATACTTCTAAAAAACTTTATTTTAAATTTTTCGAAAAAAAGTCATTCTTTATCATTTCTTTTGCTTATTTAATAAATATAATTCACGCAAGAAAATTTCCATTTTTTTATACAGGGTGCACAAAAAATGTAAAAATGTAGATTTGCAAAATTAAAAATTTTTGATCCAACTTTTCTAAATGATCAAAATAAAAGAGATTGGAAAGAAAATTCGAAAAGCCGAATAACGTTTTGAGATATGACCTGTGGTAACTACGATATTTTATATTAAAACTTTAATCTGAAGGAAAATATCAATAATTTATTTAACTTTAATATAAAATATCGTAGTTATCACAGGTCATATCTTAAAACTTTATTCGGCTTTTCGAATTCTCTTTCCAATCTCTTTTATTTTGATCATTCAAAAAAGTTGGATCAAAAAATTTTTATTTTGCAAATCTACATTTTTACATTTTTTGTGCACCCTGTATAAAAAACTGGAAATTTTCTTACGTGAATTATATTTATTTAATAAGCAAAAGAAACTATGATGAATGACTTTTTTTCGAAAAATTGAAAATAAAGTTTTTTACAAGTATAGTTAGGTCCATCCGTGGACACACTGTATAATCGTTTACCGCATGCTGCACGTCACCGATCACATTTCCTTCTGTGTTTGTTTGAAGGTTGTAGACAATGATGTATCTTGAGTAATAGATGTGTTTTGGACTTCCATTGCCTTTAGTTTTTCATATCACAACGTTTCAACTGGTAAGTATCTCCAGTCGTCTTCAGGTGAATACTCAACATTTCCTTTCGTCGTTGATGATGATCGCTGTTCTGTTGAATACCATAATAGCATAATTCGTCCTCAGATATAAAGCGGCAATGCTCCTGTAAACGTTCTTTTAATTTTTAAGTATTGTTTATCGCATTTAAACTTCTTGATTTCTATATAAGAACAGGCGTTTGTTTAAATCGCTTTTAAAAATTGAACTTCCACTGGATTATTATGTCGAAGCAGATGAAGTTTCAAACTATTTTTATGTTTAGTTTGAAAGGCACATTTATTGCATTTAAACCTCTCGACTTCCTCTGGATTATTATGTCGAAGCCAATGACGCTTTAAACTTGTTTTATATGTAGTTTGATAGTCACATTTATCGCATTTGAACCTTTCAACTTCTTCTGGATTCCTATGTCGAAGGAGATGAGACTTTAAATAATTTTTAGTACTGGTTTGAAAGTCACATTTATTGCATTTAAACCTTTCGACTTCCTCTGGATTATAATGTCGAAGCAAATGACGCTTTAAACTTGTTTTATATGCAGTTTGATAGTCACATTTATCGCATTTGAACCTCTCAACTTCTTCTGGATTCCTATGTCGAAGGAGATGAGACTTTAAATAATTTTTAGTACTGGTTTGAAAGTCACATTTATTACATTTAAATATTTCGACTTTCTCAGAATTGTTATGCGAAAGTAAATGAGACCTTAAATTATTTTTCTCTATAGTTTGATAGTCACATTTATTGCAGTTCAACATATCAACCTCCTCCGCTGCATTATTATGTCGAAGCAGATGAGTATTTCGATAATGTTTATATCTAGTTTGAAAGTCACAGCTATTGCATTTAAACATTTCAATTTCTTTTGGATTTTTATGACTAAGGAGGTGTTTGTTTAAATACGATTTAAAAATAGTTTTATATGAACATTGATTGCATTTAAACTTTTGAAGTTCCTCTGGATTTTTATGCCGAAGCAGATGAGTCTTTAAATAAGTTTTATTTCTAGTTTTAAAGTCACATTTATTGCAGCTGAACTTCTCGACCTCTTCTGGATTATTATGTCGAAGCAAATGACGCTTTAAACTAAATTTATGTATAGTTTGATGGCCACATTTATAACATTTAAACATTGTGGCTTCCTCTAGACTTTTATGCCGAAGTAGATGAGTCTTTAAATAAGTTTTATTTCTAGTTTTAAAGTCACATTTATTACATTTGAATCTCTCAACCTCTTCAGGATTAATATGTCGAAGCAAATGACGCTTTAAACTAAATTTGTGTATGGTTTGATAGTCACAATTATCACATTTGAACATTTCAACTTTAGTTATAAGTGCTATTTCATCACCCAATTGATTACTTCTCCCGGTCGTGTTTCTCCCCCATTTGCCCTGGTCTCCTTGACAAACAAAATCTTGCGAAATACTGCAAAGAAAAACAGTAATAATAGAAAATGTAATTATTTATGCACAATTACGAAATCTACCGAACTCGCCAATGTGGTCCCTATTTACATTATCAAGTAGATTGGGTTCCATTTAGAACTTTGGAACATATTTTTAAAGCAAAGTATATTTAAAATTGGAACGCAGTCGATAGCGCTTTATCAAAACCATCATGCGTAAATCAGTAACGTAGCTTCGTATGACCGTATTCACGCTATTTTCCTCTAAATACCTGCAGTAAAAATCATGGCCAATAATAGGAAATTACCTAGCTTTTAAATAGCCAGGCGCCCAAGGCTTGTCCCACTAGTGGAAACATTTTAGTCAGTTGCTGTAGTAGTGCAGTATGCTCGCGTGCCGGGCCACGCGGTAGCGCAATTCAAAAAAAAAAAAACAACAATCTTCGATGCTATCGCGAACCTAATTTCAATCCAAATATTAGTTGGTACAATTTGCCAAAAATTTGGGTACGTATAAAACAACATTTTCAAGCACAATTTCTTGATCAAGAATTTGAAAAAGTTGTCGGTTCAAGTCTTTGTTTATAACATAAACTGCACAAGTACACAAAAACTAGAAATCCGAAGTATTAAACAGCCACAATCAACAATAACCGAGTTCCTCTTAGTTGCTTTTTTAAATAACAAAGCCAACGGCTAAGTCAAGCCTTTCTTTTAAAAATTTAACTCCTAATCTTTTTTTTCTTCTCACTGGCCGCGGTTAAGTCATCTATATTTCTCATACGATTTGTTCGCGAAGCGTTCTTGTAACAACTTAGCTAAGCAAAGATTTTTTACTTTATTATGCGGTTTAAAGGAAGCAAAAGAAAAGTACCTAATAGCAATGAATACAAAAAAATTCATAGAGAAAACGTAACAACAAAAATGGCGCCGAGTCGGTATTAATTGAGGTCGATAAAGGAAAACCTAATAAAGAGGGTTGTGCGCATGCCCATTCCTATTGGGCACTAGGGGATCTGACCGGTGAGTCGTGCGTAGAAACGAAATTTTTTCACCCTTAAAACTTAACTTTTGTTGGCGCACGAGATAAGGTGTACGGATCCAAAGGTCTATGATAAAAGCAGGTTAGGCACTTTCCATTTGCTTCTTTTAAACAGCAAGGCAAAGTAAAAATCTTTGCTTAGCTAAGTTGTTAAAGGAACGCTTCGCGAACAACTTTGTATAGTCCACATGAGAAATTGAGAGATATACTTAACGGCGGCAAAAAAAATCTTTTCTGTGCTAAGTTTAGTTTATAAAAGGAACGCTTAACTTAGCCGTTGGCTTTGCTTCACTATGCTTATGCTATTTGATTGAAAGTAACTTAAAGGAACTCAGCTATTAATGTCAGATCAAATTATTATTTGTTTTTGCGGTGCGGTGAGGACTTTCTGTTGAACCAAAGACTTATTAGTATATTACTATAAAACATTGACTAAATTTAGCAATATTTGGGACTGGCCCAAAAAAGTTCTTGCCTGTGGCTCGCTTCTCACCCCGTAAATAATTTTGCACTAAATAGTGCTATTTCCAAAAAAATTCTAAAAATTAATCGAAAAAAGCAATTGATCACAAACACGGCCCCCCAACACTGTAACGTTAGATAAGATAATAAATATCAAATATTCTGCGTCACTCATAGTAAAAACGCCCGAACAGCGTTTTCGTTGTGATTTCCCTAAAGCATTACAATTTTTAATCATTGATTTCGGTTAAAAACGATTTCTGATCGCGACAAAATGTAAACAAATTTGTCTCCGTATATACAGTGTCACCAGTAAAGTTCGCATCATATAGGATTTTTTTTTTAATAGCTTCATTCAAGATTTAACTTTGGCATCAAGTTTTGCTTCGATCGAGAAAATTAAGCAAAAAAATAGTAGTCACGTGATTCGCATTATCTGTAAAATTTTATTTTTTTCCAAAAAATAATTCAAAAGTGGGGTTATTTCTGAAAATATCGAAAAAAGTTACTCATTAGAAAATGTTTTACTAAATGCAATTTCTAGCCTACATAAAAAATTTCAGCTGCATAAGATAATTTTGATTTTTTACCTATATCTTGTAAATTGCACCACTTTTGCAAAATAAGACTCAACGCAACCTACATAAAACTTCTTAATTTTGACAAAGCTTTATATCAGATACATTTTCTAAGTAGCACCATATTAAATGTGTGTTTTTCTACAAAATCAAAATTGGGCTATTCAAATTTGGTCACATGTGATGCAAAGTTTATTTGATTTTAACCCTGTATAAGGTAACTTCAAAAAATAAGTATTTTTAAAAACGTAGTGTGTGCCTGAAAGTAAAAAAATAAAAATAAAGTAAAGGGGTTTTAAATTAATAGTTGAAAAAAACTTTTGGTTAAGTTAAACTAAAATTTATTTTCCACTTAAATGAACACTTTACTAAAGACTAGTGATGGGATCACTCGAGTGAAAAATAACCGATCACTCGATTTTTTCAATCACTTGAATTATTCGATTATTTTCGGAAATAACTCGAGTGACGAACATATGGTTTTTATTTTTCAACGCGTCTCCAAAGTTGCTGCCCGCCTGTCAATCACTCACTGCGGCCAGAGCCATCTCGTAGCGAGCGGCTACATCGAGTGGTTTTCGGTTATTATTGGCGAAATTATTCATATTAAATACTGCATTACGGGTTGCCTGCGTAAGATAATAAATATGATTTATTTAGATTTAAATACTGCATTACGGGTTGCCTGCGTAGGATAGTAGGATTTATTATAGTGGTGAGTATTCAGTATTCATAAATATCATGAGTTATGCAATATCGTGACATCTCAAAGTCAAGTAGTCAAGTATTAAATTGTAAGTTGTAAGATCTGGGAACCATGCCAAAAAATCCACAAATATCTCCGCCACATTTAATAATCCGCAAAAAATCAATCGATTAACAACACCGAGTCAGTTATTCCCAATACAAATGCTGTATATCAACATGAACGATGAACCGCCAATATTAATAATTAATATTAGCATTTGAGTGAAAAAAAATCTATTATCATTCGATTTTTTAAATCACTCGAATTCTCGGTAGTCGATTATTAAAATAAGTCGATTTTTCCCAACACTACTAAAGACACTGCTCTTTTTCTCTTAATATTAAGGTGTATTACTTTCAGACACAAACTACGTTTCAAAAATACTTATTTTCAGGGTCAAAAACAAATAAACTTTGCATCACATGTGACCAAATTTTAATAGCCCGATTTTGATTTTGTAGAAAAACACACATTTAATATGGTGCTACTTTAAAGGAAATGTATCTGAAATAAAGCATTGTCAAAACTAAGAAGTTTTATGTAGGTTGCGTTGAGTCTTATTTTGCAAAAGTGGTGCAATTTACAAAATATACCTAGGTAAAAATCAAAATTAGCTTATGCAGCTGAAATTTCGCATGTGGGCTAGAAACTGCATTTAGAAAAACTTTTTCCAATAACTTTTTTCGATATTTTCAGAAATAAACCCATTTTTGAATTATTTTTTGGAAAAAAATAAAATTTGACAGATAATGCGAATCACGCGACTACTATTTTTTTGCTTAATTTTCATCTCGATCGAAGCAGAACTTGATGCCAAAGTCAAATTTTAAATAAAGCTAATAATAAAAAAAAATCCCATATGATGCGGACTTTATATACAGGTGACACTGTATTACATGTCTGTGGTTTGATCCCAACAATTCAAAAATGCTATAAAATTTAATGTGTTCTATTTAAAAGACTAGTATTTTTACAGTTCCGCTATTTTGAGCTACCCTGTACAATCAAATTTAAGGGTGGTGCTTTATATTATTTGGTATTCTGTATCTTTGTATTAACATTTGTTGCGTATTTTTCATAGCAACACAGCTATTGTAATTTGCCGCATTCATGGGTAAATTGGCCATGAAAAATTGCTTCCACTTTTTGCTTAATCAATATAGGATAGAGGGGACAAATTTATTGCTATGCAAACATATTCACAACTGTGTTTTAGCTTATCGGAATTTAAAAAAATTTACCTCGCTAAATAGGGATTCTTCTTTTTTATCAATTTTATAAAAAACGAAGTCGTTTTGAATTCCGTTGGGACAGCTAGAGGGCGCTATTTAGCAAACTTAACATTTTCCTCATTTTTCTCTATCATTTTAAATGGAATTATATACCTATATTTTTTTAACTTAAGCAAAAAGAAAAACAAATAAGAAGATTATCTGTAAAAAGCGCAATAAGCCAATAAAATTTTTTAAACCGGAGATATGGAAGATATAATATTAAAATGAGCTCCATAAGCATAAACTTACATTTTAATATGGAAGGCAACACGTTACAAATATGATAGAATTGTGTCTTCAACAAAGATAAAATTACCATAATACTTGTTTAAATTAATGTCCTATAAATTTAAATTATTTACATAAAAAAATAGAAGATGGCTGCATTAATGAAACAAATGATCGTAAAACTGTGAGTGGGCTGTGAAACCAAAAAATGCAAGAAGGCTTTGATTTAAAATATGAAATAGTACGTGTTAAGCTTAAATGGTTCAAAAACAAAAGTTTTTCAGAATTTTCATTACATTGAAAAATTATTCTTTTGATTCAAGTTTACTATAAGGATTTTTGAGAAAATCCCGCTTTTTGTTTGGTCACTATAGTTACACATGGCGACTATTACTTAAAATAATTTTTCCGCAAGTCATACGACTGACACTTTCTGAGATACGGCGGAGAGCCACTCTTAGTGGGACACCCGGTATATTATTAGATTTTACGCAAAATTATATGCAGATTTTGTATAGTATATTATCCTACACCTAAGTCTAAGCGTGTTGGACATATATAAGTTTGTTGCCAAAAATTACGTTTGGAGGCCCTAAAATAATTTTTCTCAATTTTTTCTATAAGGAAACCTTTATTATTTAATTTAGGTTGGATTCCTTGTTGAAAAGGACCTGCTTTAATAGGGTTTTTATAATATTTTGATAACTATTAATACGGGGTGTTCAAATTAAAAATGAAATAAAAAAACACTGCAAAAAATCAACTTTTTTTAAATGGAAACCCCTAAATTTTATAATTATTCCTTATTTAGTATTAAAAATAAGGGTAATATATATAAAGAGATAACGTTTAAAAAATTTGGGAATTTCCCAAGTTTGAGACGCCCAATTCATTGCAGTAAAAATATAGAGGCATTCCATTTAAGATTACAAAACGACTACATATGTGTACTATAAAACTGGGAGATCTGGCAACAGTACCTATATCATTGTTTAATTAATTTCGAATGCCCAGAAAACTCCAAATGCCGAATTTTGTTTTTGTACATTGCTTGCTTTGCTTTAGCTATTTTGAAGATAGTTAAGCGTTCCATGCGAATTTGGCCAATATTGCCTCCACCTTCAAATTAGAGCATAAGAAATTGCTGTAAAATATTATCACGAGAAAATATCTTCGAGTAGCTTAGTTATACTCGTTCTTCTGCAAAGAATGCTTTTAACTAGAGACCGACCGAAGATTCGGTTTCGGCTAGTTTCGGCTAGTTTCGGCCAAAAAATCTAGTTTCGGTTTCGTCCAAAAATTGGCGGAAACTTCGGGTACGCCGAAAATCAGTGTCCGTTATTTTTGTCCATATTAAATTGTTAATATAACATAAATAAATATATATCTTTGTTAGATATTTCAATTATAGTTTTTTAATTTTATTTAACACGAGTTCACTGTCCGTATATGTGTAAAAAAATAGATTTCAGTATACAATAAACATGCATAAATAAGTTTTAGTTTTTGTTTCGGCCGAAACTGAGACCAAGGCCGAAGATCGGTTTCAGTTTCGGCTGAAAATCTTGTTTCGGTCGGACACTGCTTTTAACGTCGATCCTAATTTTTCAAAAATATATTCAGAACCTGATGACTGGGTGGCAGTTTTTAGAAGAATTTCTTTTAAGCGCGAAATACTCATTTCTTAGAAGAACTGTTTATTCAAGCATTGTTTTGTAACAAAATGGATTTAAGTTTTATCACTTTCTATGTTAAAAATTCCTTAATAAAAATTGCAATCGTTGAGAAATAAACTGGACAAGTAGATGGAGATGCGATGTTCTGCGCCAATTCCTGACGTCACTTCTTCGCATATGCAATCAGTACGCAGGCGTGTGTCTTTTTTTTAGCTGTTTATTAAGCTGTTTTTTGCTGTTCTTACAGTAGAGTGGGAAGGGTCATTCTGCATCAATTCCGGTCACCACTACTGCGCATGCGTCACCACTGCGCAAAAACAATGACACACACGCTTACGCACATGCGCAGTAGGGGTGACCGGAATTAATGCAGAATGCCCCTTCTCCTTCTACTTGGACAACATTTGAACCGTTATAAAAAAATGTTTCAAGAGTTTCAGAGTCATATTCAAAGTCGCATAATTTATCTTTTGTAAAAAGGTTATTTAAAAAACAAAATATTGTCTTTTGGACACCTTTTGCATAAAACATTGTATTTTACCAGATAACAGGTTTACAGACTCCGTGGTTTCTTTAAAACCACATTTTTTTGTATGGCCTAAAAAATACGGTGCATTGAAACATCTATCAAACTATGTTTACGCTTAGTTTGAAAGTCACAATTATTGCATTTGAACATTTCAACTTCTTTTGGATTCCTATGTTACTGTAGCAGAAGATGACTGTTTAAATGGGTTTTAAAGATTGTTTTATAAGAACACTGATCGCAATTTAACTTTTGAACTTCCTTGGGAGTATAATTCCGAAGCAGATGACACTTGAAATTACATTAATGCTTAGTTTGAAAGTCACAGTTATTGCATCTGCACATTTTCCTCACAATTTCTATGTCGCAGAATATGGCTGTTTAAATATTTTTTACGTTTAGTTTGAAAGTCACATTTATCACATTTAAACATCTCGACCTCGTCTGGATTTTTATGAATAAGCAGATGATACTTTAAATCATGTTTACGCTTAGTTTGAAAGTCACATTTATCACATTTGAACATCTCGACCTCGTCTGGATTTTTATGCATAAGCAGATGATACTTTAAATCATGTTTACGCTTAGTTTGATATTCACATTTAACGCATTTGAACATTGTAACTTCCTCAGAATTTCTATGTCGCAGAATATGGCTGTTTAAATATTTTTTACGTTTAGTTTGGAAGTCACATTTATCACATTTAAACATGTCGACCTCATCTAGATTTTTATGCATAAGCAGATGATACTTTAAATCATGTTTACGCTTAGTTTGAAAGTCACATTTATTGCATTTGAACATTGTAACTTCCTCAGAATTTCTATGTCGCAGAATATGGCTGTTTAAATATTTTTTACGTTTAGATTGAAATTCACATTTATCACATTTGAACATCTCGACCTCGTCTGGGTTTTTATGCATAAGCAGATGACACTTTAAATCATGTTTACGCTTAGTTTGATAGTCACATTTATCGCATTTAAACCTTTCAACTTCTTCTGGATTCCTATGTCGAAGAAGATGAGACTTTAAATAATTTTTAGTACTGGTTTGAAATTCACATTTATGGCATTTAAACCTTTCGACTTCCTCTGGATTATAATGTCGAAGCAAATGACGCTTTAAACTTGTTTTACAAGCAGTTTGATAGTCACATTTATCGCATTTGAACATCTTGACCTTCTCTAGATTAATATGACCAATATGACCATGCTGATGAGTCTTTAAAATATTTTTATGTTTAGATTGAAAGCCACATTTATTGCATTTGAACATTTCAACCTCCTCTAGATTAATATGTCGCAAAAGGTGTTTGTCTAAATAACTTTTAAAAATTGTTTTATAAGAACACTGATCGCACTCAAACTTTTGAACCTTATCCGGATTATGAAGAAGCAGATGGGACTTTAAAGAACTTTTATGCATAACTTGAGAGTCACATTTATTGCACTTGAACATTTCAACTTCCTCTGGATTCCTATGTCGAAGGAAATGGTTGTTTAAATACTTTTTACGTTTAGTTTGAAAGTTACATTTATAGCATTTGAACATCTGGACCTCTTTTGGATCCTTATGGATAAGCAAATGAGACTTTAAATCAGGTTTACGCTTAGTTTGATAGTCACATTTACAGCATTTGAACATCTCGACCTCATCTGGAATTTTATGCATAAGTTGATGAGACTTTAAATCACGTTTCCGCTTAGTTTGATAGTCACATTTATTGCATTGATACATTTCACCTTCATCTGGATTCCTATGTCGCACGGCATGTCTGGTAAGATGACTTTTATTAATTGTTTTATAAGAACACTGTTCGCATTTAAACTTTTTAACTTCTTCTGGACTTTTGTGCCGAAGCAGATGTTGCTTTAAACTTTCTTTATTGATAGTTTGACAGTCACATTTATAACATTTGATTCCGACTTCCTTTTGGTTCATAGGTTGGAGAAGATGCTTCTTAATTTCCATTTTATGCGAGACGATATCCTTATTTAATCTATCTTCCCAAGTTGTTTCATATTCACGTTGATCGCAGCTGAGCAAGACCGATTTACTTTCTTCTAAACAGTTATGTTGAAGATGGGGTCTCTTTAAACTGGTTTCTTGAACTATTTTATCCATACAGTGATCATTTCGTAGAATATTAAGATAAAAATCACTTTTAAGTAATATTTCATTATCCAATTGATCGCTTTTTCCGAGCGTGCACTTCTCACATTTGTCCTGGTTATCTTGACAAATAGAATCTTGCGAAATACTGCAAAGACAAAATAGCAATAATAGAAAATGTGATTATTATGCACACCTATGAGGCTGGATTGAAAAGTTTCCGGAATCGCCAATAGGTGGCGCTTGTTATTTAAATTTTTTTAACATTAAGTAGACTGGGTTTTAGTTTTCTAAACAAAAAAAAAACACAATAGTCTCCGAATTAGTTTGTTCTTGACAAGCGTGAGCACGCAAGAACGTTGCGATTTCTCAATTTTGGAAAAAAATTAATTCAATCCACGGATACATTTATTTATTGGGCGGTAGAACTGTGAAGAAGTCAAGTCAATATTAGATTATTTTCTCGCCGATTTTTCATCATCATTTTCGTTTGATAAACGTCGTTCAGGACGTCCAAAATCTGCTCATGATTAACAAGATCCAAGATACGGTGTTGGCCGATCGCCGAGTTCGTCAGATTGTTGAGGATGCAGCGTTTGCTTTCTCCAGAACAAATCATCTGATTTTATAAAGTTGTTAAGAAGAAACCTGGTAGAATTTGTCAGGAGATTTGCAACGATGAATAGAACTTGGATGGATTTATACTCCAGTAACCAAGGAACAAACATGACAGTAAATTGAGCGGGGACAATCTATTTCGAAAAAGCCAACAAATCGATTGGATAAGTTATGGCATTCGTTAATGGGATGCAAAAGGAATTTTTGACATTGATTACATGGAAAATCATCAGATTTTAGCCATAAAAAACGTTAGAACCAATGTTCGTTAATTCACGCTATAAATGCTTGTTTTGCAAGTCTCGAAAAAGTAATTTTTTTAAAAGTAATCAAGTAATCAAGTTGGTAATGCGGTGGTGTAATTCCGGAAACATTTCAAACTTTCCTTGTATTGTGGCATTCCGAAGACGTTTCAAGTTCGGGAATTCCCGAAAGAACACAATGTCAACAAATTCTATTTATAGCACTACAACTGGAAAATGTATTGTTAAACATGTGTTCGTGTTGTCGACAGTTTAACTCTTTTAGCAAGTACAGTAGTCCCACTGAAAGCAAGTCAAGAGAATTGATAATTTATATTATTCTGTCATTCAGTGGTAACTAAGTTCTTCATTACAAGTTAAATTACAATGAAATTGATATAAGGCCAAAATTGAGTCGTTACCTTTCATATATTATTTTAGCACAATTACATAAAAAAATACACATTCTAACATGGCGAGTTGACAAGGTATCCATTGAACCAACTGTAGGTACGAAATGTTATTAAATACGGAACTTATAATAATTGGACTGCCCGTCGTAACAACTAAGCATATTTTATGAGTAGTTCCAAAAATAACTCAAATTTATATGCAACACGCTTAATAAGAGATTGTGTTAATAATTATTGTTGTTCTATAGAACTGGAAAAAAATTATGCAATTTGACATTTCCTGTATCTATTAAAATTAAATAAATTCGAAAGGCACCAACCTCGCTTCATTTTCTTCCCAATCTTCTTTAATGTACAGCTTTTCGTTTTCAATTTTCCAGTCTTGTATTTCCTCAAAGTCATTTGTTGTTTGGGCAGGTTCTATTTTGATCAGGGCCTCGTTCGGCGAAGAAATTGATTGCTTTTGTCTGTGGAATGTAGAATATTTTTAATTGCTCGTTTATTAATATTACTGAGTAGTAGAGCTGCTGCACACGGCCGCGGCGACGAATGTCACTAGTTGTATCCTGAATACGACCAACTGGGACGGATAAGTTATTTATTCATTCAGAATTTTCATTATTGACAATGCATGTATGTATAGGTATAGTCAAATATAAACTAAACAACTAACCTAACGTAACCTATTCATCGTGTCACAGTTGGAAACATTAACACATAAAATCAGACACAGTATAAAAACATTTCTCAATAAAAAAATTATTTGAAATTTTTTTAAAATTCATTTACAGTACATGATAATTTAATATAATCGGGCAACATATTGAACATTTTTCGCCCTATTCTACTACGAGCCTTGGATGACAGTTTACTTTTACTTAAAGGCATCAGATTTTTATTTCTAGTTTCTAAATCATGGACGCCACTGCTTCTTGAAAATACACGTATATTTTTTAAAACATACACATACATAGTTCAAAAATGTATAAAGTCAAAATTTTGTAATTCTGAAACAAGGTATCAAAAATTGTGCGCATTATACGCGTTTGCACTATACAAACACCAGGTGCAAAAGTTGACCAACCCCAGAAACAGACGCCATATCTCAGTCTAGATTCGACGTTACTGTAATCAGTTGTTGGCTATGTAATATTGTTTTTAGATCTCTAAACAAATAGTTTTGGCTGCTAAGTGTACGAATTAGTTGATCACAATGGGATTTCCAGATCCCAGGAATTTGACATTATTATTAGGTTGTTTGACAGGTGCGTCAACAATTTTCAGATTTAAGTTAGAACTTTTTTTCTTGAGGATGGTGAAATCGAACAAATTGAGTTTTCTCTGCATTAAAAGATAAAGAATGTTCCGCAAACCACATGCTCATTCCATATTGTAAAGGGTCTCATTGCAGCGGCCTTCGAGTTGTTGGTCGAGTTGATGGGCGACAATTGCAGATGTGTCGTCGGTAAATATAGTAAGAAGTGCATTATTATCGACTCAATCAAGACCATTTATAGAACAAAAATATTATAGCGCATATGACAGAACGCGGCTGGAAGGCAGGCACACAGTTTTAAACCAATAAAATGTTGTGAATTCGAATTAGGTTCTGTAATTGGGTCGTTACACCTCTTGCAGTTATGTTGGTGTAAGTTATGGATTTCTAATTTCTTTTGTAATTGTTAAATATTGTAATTTTGTGATACGTAAAGGTTTTATCGAAGGCGATAAGGTAAGTTTTTTAAATTTAATAATAATTAAACACCAAGGATCTCATAGATTTTTTTTTAAGTTTAAGTTTAGCAGACCATCATACGACAACAAATTATTCGTGAAAGATTTAGGGATTCCGCGTCCAGATTTGGGTAAAATAATCATTAGTCAGTGGAAACCGTATCCCGTATCGTAATTTTGTCACTGCTTGGTATTAAAAACGTAAAGGCTTAACGGGTAGTCAAATTAAAAAAGTTGTTTTGTTGCCCATGTCTTTAACGAAAACATATTTTTTAAAACCCATATAATATAAAATATTTTACTGACCAAGTAGAGATCCTTTCGATTTCCTAATAAATAATCGGTTGTGTTGTGTCTAAAAAAATTGCCGTACTAACAACACTATTTTTAGCGTCGCAAAATTTGGCTTTCCGGGGTCACGTTAAAACAAACTAAGCCATTAATCACGGTGAAATTAACACAAGGAGTTACTTTGTCTGTTTGGCAAGTTTAACTCAAGTTTTTTCAATAATTTTTTAGGCAATAAATACCTTTTTCGGGCCCTCAAATATTAATTAAAATGATTTAATTATATATATTAACCAATAAATAAAGAACTTGCGAAACTGATTTAATTTGCGAAATTTGACAGTAATGAATTAGGTGAATCAGATGACTTTTAAAAACCGAATAGTTTAGGTTTGTTCATATCAGATTCTATATTGAATTATTATATTAAAAATAAGTTTTCTATTTTTTTTTTCTGATGTATTGGTATTCCCAACTTATTTCTATTGGTAGCGTTCATGTTGTGGTTAATTCTAAATTGATTTTTTCATAGAATTAATCTGTTTTTTAGTAGAAATTATTTTATAAATAATATTTATTTACACAACAAGTGTGTAAAGTAGGTATTTTTTGACGAATGGGAATTTTTCAAATCTCGTGAGTAAAAGAGTCACTTTAGGCACGAATTTTATGCACTATTTATTCTACTACCGGAAAATATATAATATAAATCAAAGCATAAACACTTTATTTTACGCATTGTTTTGCACAAAAGGAAATATCTAATAAAATCCCATAAATAATAAATCACTGTCCATATTTTATTGACATATTATTATAAAAATCAAAAATTAAATTAAATTAAATTATGCACATATTACATTTTTGATATCACATTTCAAACTTGCCATATTAAAATCTTCAATAATTCAAAATGAATTCTTAAAATAATATATACAGCTTACATCGATCACGTCCATAAGAAATCGCCATTTGTCCATGGCCAACCAGACCAATTCTAATTAAAAATGCATGTATGCATATTAAAGTAAATATCCTATTTACTTTACGCACTAGTGCGTAAAGTTGAGATTTTACGCACCGTTGTAGAAATAACAATTTAAATGGATTTCGCGTCTAACTGAAGTTTTATAATATTACGTTGTCTACAGGTTGGAGTAACATGGTCGTATTTGTAAAGGCTAGTTGAAAATCTTATACAATTATATTGTTCGTTTTTATAATTTATATTTTTATGATATAATATAACATCACCATAGTCTAAACCACTTAAAAATAGAATTTACAAGCCTTAATTTTGTATCAGTTTTTATGTACAATTTAAAATTATATAAAATTTTAACTAGTTTGTGTTGGGCCACATGCTTGGTGAAAGTGTTGTTCCATTACGCGGGAAGTAAAAATAACTAATTGTTATGTTTCAGTTTCCTTACACGTGTTTCGACCCTTTCGGGTCATTTTCAAAGAAGGTCTCCTTGTACTCCTTTAGTGGTAAAATATAATTGAAAAGTAATTCATTAGAAGTATTGTATTTAAACATTTCGACCTACTCTGAACTGTTATGCCGACGCATATGACGCTTTAAATTATTTTTATGTTTAGTTTGAAAGTCACAATTATTGCATTTAAACATTTTAACTTCCTCTGGATTCCTATGTAGCAGGAGATGCCTGTTTATATGACTTTTAAAAATTGTTTTGAAAGAACACTGATCACATTTAAACTTTTGAACTTGCTCTGGATTATGCCGAAGCAGATGAGGCTTTAAGCTACTTTCATGTTTAGTTTGAAAGTTACATTTATAGCATTTGAACATCTCAACCTCCTCTGGATTTTTATGCATAAGCACATGAGACTTTAAATCAGGTTTGCGCTTAGTTTGATAGTCACATTTGTTGCATTTGAACATCTCGACCTCCTCTAGACTATTATGCCCAAGCATATGAGTCTTTAAATAATTTTTATGTTTTGTTTGAAAGATACATTTATTGCATTTGAACATTTCAATTTCATCTGGATTCCTATGTCGCTGCTGGTGAATGTTTAAACTTGCTTTTCTAATTGTTGTAAAAGAACACTGATCGCATTTAAACTTTTGAACCTTTTCTTGATTGTGCCGAAGCAGATGGGCCTTTAAATAACTTTTATTTATAGCTTGATAAATACATTTATTGCATTTGAATGTTTCAACTTCCTCGGGATTCCTATGTCGCAGAAGATGTTTGTTTAAATAGCGTTTAAAAATTGTTTTATAAGAACACTGATCGCATTTAAACTTCTGAACTTTCGCCGGATTAGGCCGAAGCAAATGGGACATTAGAGATCTTTTATGCATAGTTTGATAGTCACATTTAATGCATTTAAACATTCTAACTTCCCTTTGGTTTATATGTTGCTTAATTTCAATGTTATCCGAGACGATGTCCCTATTTGATTTATCGTCCCAAGTTGTTTCATATTCACATTGGTGGCAGCTAAGCAAGTCCGCCTTAGTGTTTTCTAAAGAGTTATGTTGAAGATGAAGCATCTTCAAACTAGTTTCTTGAACTATTTTATCAATAGAGTGATCACTTTTAGGAGGACTTCGATATAAATCACTTTTAAGTAAGATTTCATCATCCAATTGATCGCCTTTGCCAGGCGTGCACTGGTTATCTTGACAAATAGAGTCTTGTGAAATACTGCAAAGAGAAAACAGCAATAATAGAAAATGTAATTTTTATGCACACTTGCGAGGCTGGATTGAAAAGTTTCCGAAATCGCCAATAGATCGCGATTGTTATTTAAAATTTTCATTATCAAATAGGTTGGGTTTAGTTGTCCAAACAAAAAAAAAATAAATAAGTATTCTTTTGACGAGTGAGATACGCAAGAACGTTGCCATTTCTCTATTACGGAGAAAAAATAAATTCTGGTTACGATTTTATTGGACGGTACAACTGCGAAGGAGTCGAGTCTATATTAGATTTTTTCTCGCCGATTCTTAATCATCATTTTTCACTCTAAGTTTTTGAATTTTCGAAATTACGCGTAGCCGTATGTGCGCACGTGTGATGAATCTCGTTCATGGCGTCTAAAATATGCTGCTGCCCCAGAAATTATTAACAATATCCACGATAATGGACTACCCGATGGCTGAATAACAGTTCGTGAAATTGTTGGAAGCTTATTATGCACAACAAAACTATCAGTGAGATATGTGCCACATTAGCTTATTTTAGAACAAATCAGCCAATTTTGTGGAGTTGTTTAGAACAAACCCGATAGAATTGGAGGAAATTTGTAACGATGGATGGAACTTAAATTTATACTCCAGAAACTAAGGAACGATCAAATTGGAGGATTCACGAAAGAACACAATATCACACCAAATTTGAATTATTAGCACTCATACTGGAAAAGTGCATGTTTGATACAATGGAGAGTTTCCAGAAAAGATATGTTGCCGTTGTGACAGGCAGTTGCGGTGGCTGCTTACAAGAACAGTATTGACGGGTTGTTGAATAAACAGTTGGTGACATTGTCAGCATTTTAAACTCATTTGGCAACTTGGCAAGTACAGTAGTTCCCTTCGAGGCTTGTCAAGAGAATTGGCACTTCATGTCATCCAGTAGTAACCGATGGGTTTATTACAATAAAATTATCATCGGAATACAGGGTGTTGCAAATTCCATGCATTAGCGTTGCAATCTCGGTAATTAAGGGATAGAGAGTTGGTTAAATTGGGGCAAAGTTGCACGGTTAATTTGTTAAAATTTTTTTATATATTTTAATTAAAAATTCCGATGACCTCCGGAGTTATCCGAAAAAAAATTAAAAAAATCAATTTTTGTTTTTAATTTTTATACGACAAAATACTGATTATACTGAAAAATCGATAGCACTTTCTTAAGGCTTTTTTTGCACTATAAGAAAATAATTTTATTTTTCAGATACGATGTTTAGTTGTTTAGATACCCGCATCAAATTAGTTTTTTTTAAATACGGACCCGAACTTTAAAAAAAAATTAAGTTGCTTTTGACGTCCCGAAACTAATGATGTGTCACACTTGTAGGTAGTGTTGCCACCGAGACGAGAGATTCTCGCCTCGTCTGGCCCTCTCTCGACGAGACGAGAGAGATATTTTCTCTCGAATAAAGCTCCGAAACGAGACGAGAGATGTACCCTCTCTCGTCGAGAAATTCTCGTCTCTTTCGATCTCTCTCGAGCAAAAAACGTTACTTTTTTGAGCTTTTTTAAATCTTCTTAAATGCCTCTTTGCAAAAATATACATAATGTCTATATTTGGACCAGCGGTTTTCGAGTTATTTAACTACAAATAGTTTCATCTAGTTAGCCGTGCCTAGCCATTCAGAATAACATATTATGACGTTTTATCGCTAGATAAAATTATTTGCAGTCAAATAACTCGAAAACCGTCGGTCCAAATATGGACATTATATATTTTTGATAAGAGGAATTTAAGAAGATTTTAAAAATCTCATAATAGACAGGGTGTCCAAAAAAAAAATTTTTAATTTGCTGAGTCTACATAAATTTATAATTACTTTTATTAAATGCATTATTAGTCTATAGTTAATAGTTTCCAAGATATTGACTTTTGAAAAATTATATATTTTTTTTCGACAGCCAATAGCATTCTAACAGTACATCTTAGAGCAGAACGGCGGATATGTCTATATCTTCCATTTTCACTATCTTTCCTAATCAATCAAACTTCCGGCTAAACCGGATGTAACTCGAAAGCAGGAAATATAGTTCTTCCGGTTTAACCGAAAGGTGATTTTTTTGGGAAGATAATAAAAATGGAAGATAGGGACATATGAGCCGTTTTGCTCTAAGACGTACTGTTAAATCTGTGGAAACTCATAAATTACATTTTTTAACAGTCAATATCTTGGAAATAGAAATTTCTTACCGTGCTGGTGTTTTGGAGCACCCTGTATAGAAAAAAATAATTTTATAAGAGGCACCTCTTAACCCTTAATAACCTTCGTCAAAAGTTTTCCGCTATCTTAGTGGTACAGGAGATATTGACCTTTGTCGCACTAATGGGCCACCCTGTAGTAAATACCAAGCAAAGTTTTACCGCATTTAGGTTAGGTTCTGTCATATTTGACATATAATGCACACAATTTATGTCAAATATGATAGAACCTAACCTAAGCGCGTTAAAATTTTGCTTGGTTTTTACTATATTTGGTTTAAATCACGAGAGAAGCGAGACGAGAGACCCATTTTATCTCGTCTCGCGGCAACACTACTTGTCGGGTTGTGCCTGGTCAATTGACCGCGGAATTCGGAGGAACCAGCGTTAAATTTCAGTAGTGAGCATAAAACGAATTATTCAGATTCTGAAAAACATAAAGGTAATGCCGGGGCTGAGTTCAGTGATGAAGATGATGTACCTTTATCTAAGCTATCTACCAAGACCAGTACTGCCAGCAGTCTCTCATTTCATCATCAATCAGTCACTCACTCATTACTTCATTAGTAATTTAGTATTGTTAGATTAGAATTATACATAATAATTATGTGTCATTTTTGTGTTTTTTGTACCTCAGAATGGTTTCTTTATTTTTTGTTAGCTGTTTTTTAATAAAGACACGTTTCTATGTAATTACTCATGGCTTCACTTCTTTCGACAAAACTGAGGAATTTGACCGGGGCTTAGTCCATTGACCACAAAAGATTTTGACGGTCAAAATCCCAACCCTACACACTTGTCACTAAGATTTTTGCTATAGGAGTTATTTAAAGTTTTTAAAAATTAAAGAGTGGGCATTGACTTTGAAAAAAAAACATGCCTTAAGGTTGACAAAAGACAATAGTGTTTCTCATCTTTTCTTAACGTTGACATGACTTAACTTAGTTTCGTATTCTAAGTATTATCGACATAAACAATTTAAATCCCACTCTGATATCTTTTTTGGAAATTTTTTTAAAAAATCAGGTCTCAACAACGTCCTTACTTAATTAGTTTTAAATGGGAAGAAATTGGAGATAAATAGGCCGAATTTTTAAAAATTTTATTCAGCTTCCTGATTACAATAAAAAAGAACATTTCTGTAACCACCCCGCCTAAAGTAAACTCTTTCCGAAAACAAAGCGTTTCGAAAGTTAACACCCTCATGTGACATTAACAACTCATACTGGTTTTTTCCTAAAAGTTCCCAGTTCAGTAGTGGGCTCACGTGTCAAGAAAAAAATTTCTTGGTGTTTATTATTTAAGTTAAACGGCATGTAGAATAAACCAGTTATTACACCAGTCAAGTTATCAAAATTTTAGTGCAACATGGAAAAAATTGATATCCAAAATTTTATTGCTGGAAACTGTTTATGGGGTAAGTATAAACGTAAAAAAGCAAAAATAGACAACTGGATCGGTCATCCCTCCCCGTGGGGGGTCGAAAGGGGGTGAAAAATGGTGTTTCGTGATTTATGGTAAAAGGAGACGTCCTAGAAAAAAATGTTTCATACAAAACTTGTAGATCATGTAAAAATCTACTACTTTTGTGAAAAGCACTTTTTCACATAACCTCAAATTTTTTTAGATAAGTGCGAAAAACCGGTTTTTGTGTTTTTTAATTTTCATTTGAAAACGTGTCAACTAACATTTATGAAATTTTAGGGAGAAATAGCTTTTCTTATGACAAATAAGGAAAAAAATTTTTGTTTTTATTTCATGGGCTGTTTTGAAGATATTTGCTTTTTTTTTTGTATTTTTTTCAAATAAAATTTGTCCTTCGAAAAATCAATTTAAAAACTTTTGGTTGTGCTCATTTTTTTCGTTTTTAGTTGCACTTTAACATGAAAAAAAAAATAAGTCAGGGCGCAAAAACATCCTTTAAAATGCACAAGAAGCCAAAAGTGAGTTATACGAAAACGAATATTTCAGTATAAATTCATAATTCGTTTAAAATTACGAACATTTTTTAAAATCAAGTACTTATTTGTATTCTATGGGAAAATACTAAAAAAATTATTAAGAAATTTAGGTTAATTAAAATTTAAATTAGCAACAATTTTAAAATACGAATTTTTGCAATTGATCGAGAAAAGTATAATTGCGTAAGCGAGTCACAAAAAAAATAATTTTAGGTAATTTTGAAGTACTCTGGTTCTTTTTAACTAATAAAAATAAAGTTAAACTAGATTCAAATAAATAAATAAAATTCAAATAAATAAATCTATCAAGTGTGCCTGAATTTAAAATGGAACCCCAAACAAAAATCACCTATACTCAAGAACAATTTTTATCAAATACCCGAACAAAAATGAATTTATTAAAAAATAAAAATAAAAGTTTTCCGATGAACGTTACACTTGTAAACAAGCAGAAGAAGATGCGGATGCACTTTTAATTTATTCAGCGATAGAAATAGCAAGAACGTACAAAGATTTATATGAAAAAGAAAAAAAAACTAACATAAAAAGACAATCGTTATAGTTGGTCAGGACATAGATCTTCTTGTTCTCTTAAACCAATTACATTCACATAAGTTACGAATCTTTTTCCTTAAACAAGGAGTAGGCAACGTCAGCGATGCAGTCTACTCTTCAAAAAAATTTCAACACCAAAATTTACGATCAATCGTCGCCTTTCTTCACTGTTTCACTGGTTGCGATACAAGCTCTGGATTTGCTGGCAAAGGAAAAAAAACAAGTTTTCATTCATTATTAAAAACTCCAAACTTGACTACTTTGGTTGAACCTTTTTATAAAGAAAATGTAGACCCCACGATCATTTCTGCTAACGGCTGTACTTTAATAAAATCAATTTACAAATGTGAAAAATCCAAAGAATCACTTGATGAATTGAGGTTCACCCAGTATAAAAAACTATCGACTAGAAAAGGTTTCAAATTAGAAAAAATACCACCAACTGTTGGGGCAGCTACGCAACACTATTACAGATGCTATTTCCATTTTCAAAAGTGGCTTGGAAACAATACTTTACTTGCTACTAAATGGGGCTGGAATAAAATAACAGCTAATAAAAAAGACGTGCTGTTACCTCATTTCACAGACGATCCAGTTATTCCGGACACATTACTTAAATCAATTTCTTGTAGCTGTGAAAAAGGCTGTGGTACTAAGTGCGGATGCCGAAAGAATGGTCTGCAATGCACTGACTTATGTGCAAAATGTCAGAATGCTGGTAATTGTACTAATTTTGAAGAGCGAGAAAATTTGGATGGCTTTATTGATGTAGAAGATATTTTAGCTGCAAACGAAGAACCAACCCTTTGCTTAAATGCTGAAAAACAAATATTTGAAGATATTTTTTACATTAGTAGTGAGGATGAAGACGGCAATGAAGTTGAAGAAAACGTTTCAGCGGAAAAAATAAATTCTAAATCAAAATCATATAATTTAAATGAAGAAAGTGTACCAAAAAAACGTAGATTGGTTTAGTACTTATATTAAATATTTATTTAAAATATAATAATGTAATCATTTTGCAATTCTTGGGTTTTTCGTGAGTTATAGGTTAAGTATCTACTAGACCAAACAGGTTTTGTATACCACTTTTTTTCAATGTTACCATCATTACCATGTTTTATGTTAACATGAAGAAATTTTTTGAATTAATAATTTATATTTCGTTAAAATATATACTTGTTATTTGAATCTAGTTTAAGTTTATTTTTGTTAGTTAAAAAGAACCAGAGTACTTCAAAATTACCTAAAATTATTTTTTTTGTGACTCGCTTACGCAATTATACTTTTCTCGATCGATTACAAAAATTCTTATTTTAAAATTCTTGCTAATTTAAATTTTAATTAACCTAAATTTCTTAATAATTTTTTTAGTATTTTTTCCCATAGAATACAAATAAGTACTTGATTTTAAAAAATGTTCGTAATTTTAAACGAATTATGAACTTATACTGAATTATTCGTTTTCGTATAACTCACTTTTGGCTTCTTGTGCATTTTAAAGGATGTTTTTGCGCCCTGACTTATTTTTTTTTTCATGTTAAAGTGCAACTAAAAACGAAAAAAATTAGAACAACCAAAAGTTTTTAAATTGATTTTTCGAAGGACAAATTTTATTTGAAAAAAATACAAAAAAAAAAGCAAATATCTTCAAAACAGCCCATGAAATAAAAACAAAAAAATGTTTCCTTATTTGTCATAAGAAAAGCAATTTCTCCCTAAAATTTTATAAATATTAGTTGACATGTTTTCAAATGAAAATTAAAAAACACAAAAACCGGTTATTCGCACTTATCTAAAAAAATTTGAGGTTATGTGAAAAAGTGCTTTTCACAAAAGTAGTAGATTTTTACATGATCTACAAGTTTTGTATGAATAATTTTTTTCTAGGACGTCTCCTTTTACCATAAATCACGAAACACCATTTTTCACCCCGTTTCGACCCCCCACGGGGAGGGATGACCGATCCAGTTGTCTATTTTTGCTTTTTTACGTTTATACTTACCCCATAAACAGTTTCCAGCAATAAAATTTTGGATATCAATTGTTTCCTAACATTTTCCAGTCTGACTGGTGTATAAGGTCAATTAACTTTCCCATTTCCAATAACAAACATTTAATTTATCATCATTTGCTATTATAAATCGAATATTATTAGTTTATTCAGTTTAATTACGGTACAATGGGTTGCCAAACCTTGCGCTCACTGAGAACTAATCCAGCTGTTTGTCACATGGCATCTATATGGCAACACAGCATTGGACGCGAGACATGCGCAGGCGCAACGCTTGCCGCTTGATTAGCTCGTAACGATAACATTTGGGCGGCGAAACTCTTTTATGTTGTCAGGATTGTTTATAGCGTTTTTCATTGGGATTTATGGCGATAAACTTTGTTTCAGAGCCGGTACAGTAAGCTGTTTACTATTAAGTACATTTTTGGGAGCAGGTTCCGGTAAAGGAATGGTACGGCAGTGTCCAGACGGCGAAACTGATTTAGTTTAACTGCATAACGCGACAAATTCAAATACTTAAAAAAATCCGATGGGGCCTGTTTATTATACGATTTGTAGATACTAAAGCAGGTATCTACAGTATGTCCGGCGATGTGGTAGACAAGAGGACAAACACCAAAAATTTAATTTTCGAGGAAAAGTTATTGTTTATAAAAAAAATTTGCTTGCTGAAAAAATACGATCGTCGACAAAAAAAATCATATTGTGTACAGGGTGTCCAAAAACTTAAAAATTCAAATTTTTTACGAGAATAATACGCGTATTCTATAGTTTTTAGCAAAATGCTATTTAAGAGAATTGTTTCAAATCATCACATCCTCTAGGATATTGGTTTTCATTAAATTTGGATAGCGAAAATTTTTTGCTTTAAGTTTTAATTTCACTGAAGAGTTTGTAGGTGTATTTTTCATTTTGTATACCTTTACTTATGACCTTTGAAGAACGTCATATTGTCAGTAACTTTTAAACATTTTATTAGTGTACAATGTTAACAACGGAGCAAAGAATATATTTAATCCAATGTTGTTGTAACGGAGATTTTTCATACAGATACGTTATTGGAAAATTTAATGAAAGGTTTCCCAATGTACCCGTAACCAAATGGGCGGTTAGCAAGCTGATCAAGAAATTTCGTGAAACGGGATCCGTACTAGACGTTAAAAAAGTAAAAAAAAAATACAATGAAGATGATGCAGCGACTCTCCTCGTACTGCAGTCTGTTAGAGAAACCCCCCATATTGTCATTGAGAAAACGAGCTAGGGAACTACAGGTGGTCCAAAAAACTACTATTCAAGAAATTTTAAAACAAAATAATATGCTTCCCTACAAACCGCATTATGACCACACATTAGAATAGGGCGATGATGGCAAAAGATTGGATTTTTGTTTATGGATAGGAAGTTATATTTTAGGTGGTAATAGGGGATTCCATAAACTTATAATGTTCTCGGATGAGTCCACGTTTTCGACGAATGGAACTGTAGCATCGCAACATGTTCGCTATTGGAGTGATGTTAATCCTATGTTCAGAATCCCAAACCGACGTCAATATTTAAAAAAAAAGTTAATGTTTGGTGCGCTGTTTCTTACTATGGTAAAATTGGACCATATTTTTTTGAGAATACTTGTAATAGAAATTTAAATATGTTACTTGAATACTTTTTTTTCTGATCATTTGAAACAACTGCCATTAGATTACCTACGAAACATGTACTTTCAGCAAGATGGATGCCCGGACCATTTTACTAAAGTAAAGGAATGGCTTGATTTGAAATTTGGACAAAAATGGTTCGGGCGAAATGGTCCAGTTTTATGGCCCCCAAGAAGTCCCGACCATACGTTGGCAGATATGTATTTGTGGGGACGCATAAAACAGTTAACTTATGCCAATCCTCTGCCAAATGATGAGAACATTTTAAAACAAAGAATTACACAAGCTATAGGAGCAATATCCCTAGAAGACGTGCGGAGGAGCTATGACTATCTTGTAGCAACTGGAAAAATGCGTCCTTCAGGGCGGAGCGTTGTTTGAAAAATAATTGTTGTTCTACTATCTGATTTCGGTGTATGATTGTGTTTATAGCATTTTGTTAATGTTTTATGTTATATTTAGGTGTAATTCTTGTAAAAAATTTGAATTTTTAAGTTTCTGGACACCCTGTACACAAATTGTTTTATAAATAATTACTTCTCCCCTCGAAAAATGAAATTTTTGGTCTGTTTGTCCTCTTATCTACCACATCGCCGGACATACTGTATATCTAAAAAAAAGACGCTACTTATTTTACTTATGGTAGTGACAATCAAAAAATTACGGTACTTATGAATTTTTCTTTATAAAAAAGATCACAATACCCGTGCCCAATTTATTGCAAATTACAAACCCACACTGTTATTTTTTAGGCTATGAATAACTCTTTGTATTGTCCCTCCAGTAGTATGGCTTGAATGCTTTGTTGACGAGGCAAACTTGGTTTTTTCTTGGTTTTTGCAAAAGTATTTCTGAGCGCGAACGTGGTGAACCTCACATTCTACTTGTGTGAAAGTATTTACTTTGTTTTGAGCAGTTTATTTTGTATACAGTATATTAATTTACTTTGTTCAAGGGTTTTTAATCGGTTAAGTGTTAGAAAAGGGTACATACTACTGTGTGTACAGATTTGCACTTGGTGCAAAATAGTTTAACGCGAATAAAGTTTAATTGATTTATTTTGCAGTCTTTTAAGTCCTTTAATATGATAATTTTCAACGACAAATAATAAGTTAATAAGAGAATTGCTTAATAATTATTGTTGTTTTTATAGAGCTGGGATAAAAATGACACAAATTTTACATTTCCTGTACCTGTTCCTGTAAAAGTAAAAATATTTTAAAAGCACCCACCTGGCGTTATTTTCTTCCCAATCTTCTTTAATCTCCAGTTCTTCGCTTTTAATTGTCCAATCTTGCAATTCCTCAAGCCCATTTATGGGTTCATTTGGATTTGTTTCTTGTTTTACCTGGGCCTCGTTCGGTGAAGAAATGGATTTCTTTTGTCTGTAGAATATAAAATAATGTAATTACCAAATCAATTTATTATTTCAATTAAAGAAATAAAATTTGGTGGGTTTGGTATGTGATATTATTTCACATTTTATGACATGACGGATGCCATTTTATCACTTCCGGTTTAACAGGAAATGCTTTAGATTTTCAAATGGAACTTCCTGGAAATTTTTGACTACATCGATTCAGAACATCATTCCAAATTCAAACAGCTTCAATAATTCGAAGAATTACATCCTGTCAAAAATTCTTTGAAAAATTAATTAATAATGACTTATTTTACAAAAACAGACACTATGTGATTTATCCAAGCGCTCCTCCAACTCCATGCTCCAGTCAATTTACACACAAAACGGAAGATTGTTGTAATCAAATAACTTGCGAAAAGGGAATTAGACCCATAAATGCACTACGTCACTACCCTCCAAATGCCTAGCTTGTGGCGCTGAAGACTACCCGGGCTTGGTTATTTAAATGTCTCAACAGACTCAATTACCAAAATCCATGATCTTATTATATCCCCTAACAAGCTCAGCTTCAGGGGATTGAAGAATAAGTTTATCGAAGACAACATAAACATATTTATTATATTATTAAATTTGAAATAAACTTATTCTTATTATTATTATTATTGTCAATACATGTCAACAAATTGAACAAACCCAAAAACATTAACCGCGAAGAACTTATTCAAACTTGAGATCAAGATTTATAGATAACTACCGAGCGAGCAAAAATTATTTGCATGAAAAAGGGCCTTGCATCTAAGGACGTTATAATGCTTAGCCGTAGAGCCTAATACCTGTTGGGTGTCAGTAACTACCTGAATTAACAATCAATCAGTTATTCCGTCATCTTTGACAGTCGTTACAAGTAATTTCATTCATCGCTAATTATTTCAATTTCTTGAACAATTCACACAATGGACTTTACGAAACAGCACAAAACATTTATGGTTGAAGCGTATTTTCGAAACGGGTTAGTGGCAATACAGCCCGGGTTTATGCATGGACGATTTTCACGAACATTTTCCTAACGTTGCTTTTATTGCTGACGATTTTAATTATTTCCTGAAAAGAACTGTGGCTGTGTTTAGGAAAACAGGTTCTATACAACACAAAAAAGGAGCAGGAAGACCATCTGTAAGAACAGAAGAACTTGTTGCAAACGTTCGTGAAATAATGCAAAATACGCCAACAAATTGTATAAGAAGACGCCTGTCCCAAGAAGTGGGAAGATCTTATGGAACATGCAGGACTATTCTTAAGAAGCAGCTAAATTTATTTCCATATAAAGTGCAAGTATTCCAAGAAATACAATCAGCAGATTTTGAAAGACGCAGGAATTACTCTTAATGGTTTACCAAAAATGTATTGGAAACAAATGATTTATTAGAGCTGACATTTTTTTCGGATGAAGCCTGGTTCCAACTCTCCGGTTATGTGAATTCTCAGAATACACGCATGTGGAGTAGTGGAAATCCACATTGCACTCTCAAAAAATTGGTGTCTGGTTAGCTGTTTCCCGAAGAAGAATTGTTGGTCCTATTTTTTCCATGACACAGTTACAGCACAGCCGGTGTAGAGACAATATTTTGAATCCATTTGTGGAGCAATTACTTGACGACGAACTACGTTTTGGATATTTTCAACAGGACGGTCCAACCGCCCATACAGCCGCCGAAACTATTAACTACTTACGCAATTTTTTCGACGACAGATTGATCAGATTTCGATCGGACATTGAATTCCCACCTAGATCACCTTGTTTAAAGGTTATGGATTACTTCGTGTTTCCTCATTTAAAGAACACTATTTTGAAAACACCAGTTGCAAATTTAGAACAATTACAAGAAAGAATTATCCAAGAATGTGGTAAGATTTCTCCAGAGATGCTGGTCAACGCTTTCGAAAATATGAAAATAATTATTTTTCTTTTTCTTTCTATATATTCTTACTTTGTTAATTTTGTAAACAACAAAAATAAATTTGTATTTGTCAACTTATTTTATTACTCATTAGTTTGGCATATCATGTCATAATATGAATTTGATAAAATTTTAACCTAGATTTGGTTAGATATATCGTCCCCATATCATTGGGATCTAAACCAAGCCCCACGTTTTTTAATCCAAGCCCTCTTTCATCTAAATTATTTGCATCCAAATAATTTTTGCTCGCACGGTATAATATAGAGCAGTTCTTTCAGGTAACACAAACTACATACATATACCAGTAAACAGCGGGATCGACACTATCGACAGTCAACATCATGTCAGTTAACCTACTATATGGTATGCATAAAAAACACTAAACTAATATCAGATGTTGGTTCCGATCATCTATTCATTCAAGTAGAAATAGATGTGAAGCAAAAAAATCTACCATGAAAAAAATACAGAAAAGGTGGAATTACGCTAAATCAAATATGGAAAATATAAATGAAAAACTAAGTGACTACATACAGGTACAGGAACATACAATAAACGAAAACTACCTTTTTCAATTCAATTAAAAACTACAAACACTAATTGAACAATATACGCCAAGATCGACCCAACCTCAATTTGCATATCCACTCCCACCCTATATTATCTACTTGATCAAACAAAATGCAATTATAACCATAACACATATTTTCAACATGTTAATAAGTTGACAGGACAATTATTTGTTAATAATTATTGTTTCATAGAGCTGGGAAAAAATGAAGCCAAATTTCACATTTCCTGTATCTCTATAAAAGGTAAATAAATAAATTCGAAAGGCACCCACCTCGCTTCATTTCCTTTCCAATCTTCTTTAATGTACAGCTTTTCGTTTTTAATTGGCCAGTCTTGTATTTCCTCAAAGTCATCTGTTGTTTGATCCGGTTCTATTTTGACCAGGGCCTCGTTCGGTGAAGAAATGGATTCCTTTTGTCTGTAGAATATAAAACATTTAATTACTCATTTAATGTTACTACATATAACAGAAACAGGGTGGATTGAAACGTTTTAGGACGCACCACTAGATGGCGAACCCTATTTACATTTTTTTGTATCAAGTAGGACGATGGAGTTTCAGTTGTATAAACTTTAGTCAACACTAGATTTGGTAAAGCCTCTATTTGGATTTTCACAGGACAAAAATCTGTTCAAGAGTTTGCCAATTTATTAAATGTCTAACATAACTTGTTTAATGAGTATGCATTGACATACTACCAGTTTAAATCAGTTTAAAAAATTATTGGACAGCTGATAAACTGTGAAATATTTGTAAGTATATCTAGTAATAGTACAACTGTAGAGGCTTTTTCACTAAATTTTGATTTTTATCCTGTCGCATAGAGAAAGAAAAAATAATATTTCCAAGGCTTTCAGTTTTTAAAATTTTGAATTATTTACTGAGAAAATAAATAAACAAGATTACACTCTTTAATAAAAACACGGGAATAAACTCATTGAAGTCTCATCTGCCTCGACCCATGGTTACCAGTTATTCACGAACTTGAATATAGTCCTGGTTGTTTTCTATTTTTAAGCTGTTCTTGTCTATTTAGTTTGCAAAACAAGTATAGCAATATAATGCGTCGAGGCTGACAAATAAAAGAATTGCGCGGATAACTGGATGACGTAATAAGGTTTTAATCTAATGTTTTCAAACTTTTTGCTATCGCGGTGTCTTATTGTCTCTAGGAAAGGTTTGTGACCATCTAGAAAACGTTTTATTATTAAGATTATTCATTCAGGATGTTAATACTAAATAGTAAATAAATATATTTGACTCTCTCAGACTTCCCTTGTTCCCAAAACTTATAAGTTTTTATCTGGAAATAAATATCTATATTTCTATATTACCATCCAAGAAAGTAATTTCGGTAAAGGTGCTATCCACAAGATTGTGATGCATCAATCTGCCATTTTACAAATCATAACACGCATTTTCGATTGGTAAATGTAAAGTAAAACTTTTCAGAAATAAACTGCAAATAAATCTAGTAAGAACGCACCTGATTTCATTTTCTTCCAAATCAACTTTAATGTCCTGCTCGTTAGTTTTAATTTTCCCATCTTCCATTTCTTCAGTCATTTACTGTTGTAATTAGTTTCTATGATTACCAGATGCTTGTTATGGGTAAAAATGTTTTTCTTTTATCTGTAGAATTTAAAATACTGTATACAGTTTATAATTATGTAGGCTAATTATTACATTTACTTTCTAATAAATAGATCAATTTAAAAAAAAATTATAGTTATAATAAAGTATATATGGGTAATTTTCAAAACAAGTGATTAGAAGCTGTTCCTCCTATTTTCAAATTAATTTGATTGTTTTGGATAGTCCGGTGCTTTAAATGATTCATGGTATAGGTGGTCAAGCTTATTACCCCCTGGGGACCCTAAAATCTTCCCCTAAAGTTTTAAGAAGCCACTTTTTGACACATGACCACGTTTCACCAAAAACTGCCCATGTTTGATGACATTTAGAGCATGTTTTTTGACATTTGGTCAGATTTTTGCTTTATTTATTAACAAAAAAAACGGAAATAATGTTATTTATTTATTTATAAATGTCATACATTTACCCAAGAAACTAAAACAAGTGCAGACACAAACAATAAACTCTTAAAACCCACGTCTTTGACAAAATCCCACGTATTTGACAAAATCCCACGTCTTTGACATTTTTTAAGGCACGTTTTTGACACTTTTTTGGCCATGCCGGCAAAACATAAGCTATAATGATCTTTACCTGCAAATTTTATGGTGGTATGTTAACCCTATTTTTTATCAGATATACGAAAATCAGAAAAAAAAAACGTGTGCCCTGATTTACTACGGTTGCCATGTTTTTGATGGGTAATGCTTTACCATTCTTCAAAAAGTAAATAAAAAAATCCTACCTTTTTATAAAAACCGAAGTTGACCCATTTAACACTAAAACACAAATGGCTGATCGGTTCCCTTTAAGAGATCAGTGCTGGCAACTCAATTATTTAAATCAGACACAGTGAAAAAGGCACGAATGCACGTTTTTGACACAAAAATGTCTTACACAACAAAGTGCCTTACAAAATTTTTATTATTGGTCAGATCAAACAGAAATTTTACAAACATTTAGATTAAATGTCCATATATGCCATAAAAAGTTCAAAAAGCAAATCTATTGCATAGAAAAAAAATAATACATGGTTAAACTTGAAATACATGATTTCTTACATGCCACGTTCCATGACATTTTGACTGTGAATTTAATTTTTATTTAACATTTAAAGATAATCTAAAATGCCTAACAGAGGCCAGAAAATCACCTCTTACAGAAAGTTCCTTGTTTTGAAAATGACCCATATTGTACAAACATTTAAAAAGCTGTATTCATTTGAGCTTAATACGTCTAGAATGCCTTGGAAAAGAAAATCCCCGTAATGGCGATGCATTAAAATACAGCTTTTTAAATGTTTGATTGCTCATATCTTAAAAACGGTTTGAGCTAATATGGACAAACTATATATTTATGGAATCAGGAAAGAAGGGCGTTTCATAAAACTAAATAATATACAGGGTGTTCCATTGAAAAAACAACAACTTTACGCCACAGTTCCTTTGTTTTAAGTGAGATCGCTTTTTAAATGGTAACTTTAGATTCTTCGGCAAAGCATAAACTAAATGGCTATATTGGTTTAAATATAAATACAGGGAAACTAAAAAAATAGGCACCTGTTCAGTCCTGGTTGGATGACCCTGTACATCTTGTTAACAAAGCTTTGGAAATTATTAAAACTATTATGGAAATTACAATTCACTATATAAAGTACGAATAAGTATGTATACTAATAAAAATAAAATATACAGGGTGTGTCAACAAGGTGTTCGCCTTCGATAGCGCCTAAACTATAAGAGATTTATAAAAAAGTGTTATATAGAAGTTATAGGATTGACAATCGAGCATAACGTTAAAATATTTTATGATATACAGGGTGCCTTAAAAGAGCGGAACAAGAAAAAATGTACTTTTTTCAAATGGAACACCCTGTATATTTTTACATTATTAAATTCCACATAAAACTATAATTATTTTTTATTAAATGCATTATTAGTCTATACTTCATAGTTTCCGAGATATTGACTCTCGAAAAGTGACATTTTTGAACTTTGACAGCTTCTAACTTTCTAACAGTACGTCTTAGAGCAAAACGGCTTACATGTCCCTATCTTTAATTTTTATTATCTTCCCAAAAAAATCAACTTCCAGTTAAACCGGAACAACTATATTTCCTGCTTTCGAGTTACATCCGGTTTAACCGGAAGTTGATTTTTTTTGGGAAGATAATAAAAATTGAAGACAGGGATATGTAAGCCGTTTTACTCTAAGACGTACTGTTAGAAAGTTAGAAGCTGTCAAAGTTCAAAAATGTCACTTTTCGAGAATCAATATCTCGGAAACTATGAAGTATAGACTAATAATGCATTTAATAAAAAATAATTATAATTTTATGTGGAATTTAATAATGTAAAAATATACAGGGTGTTCCATTTGAAAAAAGGACATTTTTTCTTGTTCCGCTCTTTTAAGGCACCCTGTATATCATAAAATATTTTAACGTTATGCTCCATTGTCAATCCTATAACTTTTATATAACACTTTTTTATAAACCTCTTATAGTTTAGGCGCTATCGAAGGCGAACACCTTGTTGACACACCCTGTATACCTAAGTATAATAGGTAGACAAAAAGAGTTAAGATAATAAGGAATGGTCAAACATATTTTTCAAACTTAATGGACAATAAACTAGGACTCGTTCAGGGTAGTATTGCAGTGGGTTTTTTATATTTCTTAATGACTTGGATTTTATAGCAACTTCACCTAATGAATATGTAACGTGTTATGCTGATGACATGACACAAATCTTATCGTGGGTGGAAAAAGTATTGATAAATTAACAACTATGGGAGCAGTTTTATTTAACAACGCTAACCTATGGTTTTTAGAGAACTAATTAATATTAAACAAAAACAAAACAAATGTATTAATCTTTAGGACATATAAACAAACCACCTGATGTAGCATTTGGGGAATCGGATATTGAAATAGTTGAACAAAATAAGTTTTTGGGAATTTACTTGGACGAATTTTTAAATTGGTCATACCATATCAACACATTAGTACAAAAGCTAAATTCGAATTTGATTTGATATCTTGACAGTTTATGGAGTGTACATTATTCATGAATGTCTGCTGTTCTTTTTTAAGAATAGAGACATTTTCACCTACATATTTTTCACGAATATAATACAAGAACTTTAAATGTAAATTATCCAAGACACAGATTAACATTAACAGAGAAAAGTCCATATTACTTATACGTGCCTAAAATTGTCTAACAATTTACCAACTAATGTAAAACGTATTAATAGTCTTAAGTTATTTAAAATTAATGTTAAAAACCTGCTTGTTGACTTGGAACCCTATTCTATACAGGACTATATTAGATGATGAGTATTAGTGTTTTTTATGCCTTCTTGTTTACACAGATGATGTATTATTAGAAATAAAGATTATTATTAAAGATCCTTAGTTAGTTTTTTACATTAAAATAGGTACTATATCTTTTTAATACTTAAAAAAAAAACGGGAAAATTTTTTCTCCGAATGAACTGGTGTAAGAAAAACTTCCATAAAACGTACTTATACAGCTGCGATGCGCTAAACCAGAGGCTAAACCGTAAAATCTTCGGAAATATTCGACGCGGCGATAACCTTCCGCATGACAAACTTGGAAGAAAACTACATACTAAACCTCGTAGCAAACCTTTTCTAACAAGACTGGAGCGCACAATAAGCCAGAAGGCTGCAGCGTAAGAAGCTTGGGCCACACGTCGAACCCGACTCCCGCCTTTATCCAACCAAGGTAGGTAGGTACCATAATATCATATACCTAATGAAAACTCGTTGACTCTGATAATCATGTGTACAATAAATTTACCATAAAAACGAGAGACAAATGTTATTATTTTTTTTTACTTTCTACTTATCTTTATAATACTCACCACCACAAAACACAAGCAAAGCTACTCACGATACTAAAGTAATACCTAGTATAAAACAGCTAAAAATTACTACAAAGTACAAAAAAAAAACCAACCCTACACCACAAATGACACTGACAAGAAAAATTTATAGGTTACCGACATCTACAAACAAAAGACAGGAACATTTGTGTTCCATTTAGCATTTCAATGACCCTGATCACATTTTCTTCTTTAATTTTTTACGAGACGTTAAAATCTGAAATGTATTCCAACGACAGCGCATGTGCGAATCGAACTGTCGTCGTTCGTTCGTTCGTTCGTAGTTTCGTCGCTACTGTCACCAGTAAAAACTTAAAAAGTGAAAATAAGTTTGTTTATTGTTTGTTTGATTGAAGTGTTTCAGCGGATTTTGTTCGTGATTTGTTTTTAAGTGTGTTTTTCGTACCGAAACGCATAAAAATGCCGGTTATTTGCAAAATTTGCGAGAAATTATATAGCATAAAATATAGCACAATTATTTGAACAAACATTGCTTTAAAATAAGCATGGTAATCAAAAACAAGAATATTTTTTCGATGAAACTGTTTTTAATTTTAAATGTCTGTGGTGTAAGATCTAGTACCCCAAAAGTGTTGACCTGTGTGACCATTTGAGAAAGGAACACAAGCTTTAACAAGTTTAAAAAATTGTTGAGAAAAATATATAAATTAGACTATATTATATTTACTATATAGAAATAAGTATTTTGTATATTTATTGAATGTGGATTATAAGTTGTTAGCTTATTTTGCTGTTAATAAATATAAATTATAACTATAAATGTATTTTTTTTCCTTGGAACATTATATGGTATAATAGTTGATGCTTATGAGCTAACAAACAAATATTTTACACTTGCAAAATGTAAGTTTATAGATTATTAAGTAATAAGTAATTCGGTGTTTCTGACTTTCCTAACAATCTCCTCCCACTAATATATACAGGGTGTCCGCCAATTAATGGTACATAGAAAAACCACAGACTCCTACGTAAAAATATTAGGATTTAATCGTACTTTATATCTGAAAGTTATATTAACTGAGTTAAAACTTTATTTTTGTTTTTCTCTGATAATTAACTTTGAGAATAACCAACATTTTTTTACAAAATTTTGCAATTGGGTTTTTTTAGGATGAGAAATTGATTTTTTTGTGAAGTTTTAATGTGCAAAGTAGAGGGCGCTGTCTGCGGGTTTTTCGCATATTTATTAGGTAATAACTTTTTTCTGCCTCGGTGTATTTAAATTTTTAATGAAAATAATAAGTTTTCGATATTTATTACATACAAAAAATATACTACTATACTACTATACTATATATAAAGAACAATCCAATTTTTGTATGTATTATTCCCAATTACCAGTACTAGAACATTATTTATCATTTAAAAGTTAATTGGTAAGAAGTAACAAAACATTATTTGCTTGCGCCTAAGCTAGCGCGCTGAAGAATTTAAATGCAAATATCTCCGAAACGGCAACTCTGGGCGACCTAAACTTAGTATATCTTTTTTATGTAATAAATATCGAAAAATTATTATTTTCATTAAAAACTTAAATACACCGGGGCAGAAAGAAGTTTTGACCTAATAAATATGCGAAAAACCGCAGACAGCGCCCTCTACTTTGCACATTAAAATATCACAAAAAAATCAATTTCTCATTCTAAAAGAAAACCAACTTCAAAATTTTGTGAAAAAATGTTGGTTTTTCTCCAAGTTATCAGAGAAAAACAAAAATGAAGTTTTTACTTTAACACTCTGTATCTCAGTTAATATTAACTTTCAGATATAGGTAAGTATGATTAAATCCTAATATTTTTACGTAGGGAGTCTGTGGTTTTTCTATGTACCATTAATTAGCGGACACCCTGTATAATATAATAATATCTATAAGGAGTAAATTCAATTAGCTAGTATCACTTCTGAAGACAAAAAATAATAAGTAAATAAATATACATAATATGTGTATAATATTATCTATCCTATTCTCCATATTTATTCATCCAAGTACCTACATTTGCCGGAATTATTCTTCCGCCAATATTTCAAATTAGACGAAACACCAAACGGCGCGCTTGCGCACGTGATGGAATTCATTTCAGAATTTAACGTCTCGTAATTTTTTTACCTTGGCTTGGGCATTAGCAGCAAAATCTTTTCAGCACAAAGAAATGTTAGGTCGGTTGGTGGACCAAGGAGGACACTTAGACTTCTGACCAATCAGGAAGTTATTCTTATTTTTCCAACATGGCGGGAACCACGACTGTATATTTTAATGCCTCTGTGGTATCACTATCATTACTGGGACGTCTATTCTCCAATTTAAGAGAAGTGAACGCTTTCTCGTGAGAAGGGACAATTCACATCATACGGAAATGAATAGTCATTTCCATCGAAAGTTCAGATGATGTGAATTGTCGCTTCTCGAGAGAGCATTCGCTTCTCTTAAATTGGCGAATAGACGTCCTGGTGTGACTTTTTTTTTATCCAACATGTATCAAGTAGAATTTAAAAATCTTTTAAATTTATTGAGAGCAAATTTGAATTTTGTAGTATTTTTATTGTATTGATATAGTGAAGCCTACCGCGTTACTAACTTTCAGATTAGGGAGCAAATCAAGTTGCCGGAGATAACGGGTAGGTTACAAGTACTAACTACCGTGGGTTCAATGAGTCTCGAAGGGAGCAATATTTGTCGTTGTATTTTGTTACTTACATCTGGTTTACTATTAGCTTGCCTATTGTTTCATCCGTACAAAAAGGAGCGTCGCTGCAGTCTAGAAGATCTAGCTGAAAAGACCCACACTTTTTTTTTTCCAGGCGATCCTGAGATATTTTACGCCATCGTGATGGTATTCGCAATCATTTCATTACAGATTATTTTATTTATTACGAAAAATGAGAGATGTCAGTAAAACACATTTTTTTTCACGCTCTTAACCCATCCCGAACCGACGGTACTTTTTCAGAGCGACACTACTAAAATCAGAACTTTACTTTTTAAAAGATCGCCACTATTTTCCGAATAACTCCCTTGCAGATATTTAATTTTTCCTTAAATAAACTCCCGTTCCCCCATAGATCCCCCATCGAAAACGGTGACATCAGTGTTTAATTTATTGCCTTTGACTTCGAACCCTTAACACTTTAAAATATTTACCTGAACTTCTTGGGTTCCTAAAAATGTTTTATCGCGTGCGTTATGGAATGGTAAGCGACCTGTAACGTAAACAAGAAAGGCAGGCATACGCCCAACGAATACTTATACCAGGAAGAAGACAAACGAGCATGTTAATTGATCGCAGCAAACATGACAGCAAAATGACGTGTAAGAAATGTCAAAACTGTCAAAAAACCGCGCTATTTTTATTTCTTTCTTCAATTTCTTTCTCTATCTCCATTTTCTCGGGCGTGTCTGTATAAATGGCTGATTTTCTCTTTTTCTTTCCTCTGTTTGTTGTTTTTCTAGGTGGAGCCTTGGCAAATGGTCTTACTTCTTCTGGCATAAATTTAACAATCTCGGTAGAAGTTGAAGGTTTGGCTATATCCCGATCTAGTAACTGATTTGACGATAAGGTAGATAGGCATGATATAGCTTTAATCAGTTGCTGGAAGTTTCTCGGCACTACTTGAGGTGCTAATCTACATAGCAGGAACAGGTGCATCAATATTTTCTGATTCAGCGCTCGCATTATGTGCCTGTTCGTTGTTTACGATCAATTCTTGATCTGAAGTGGGTAGCTCTCTATCAGTGACGAATGAAGGGCCAAAATCTGTTTCCGAAAATATTTGCCTGTTAAAGGGAAATACGCCAGTACATTTAAATCCTGCTTGAATGTTATTTTGAGTTAACGCCAAAGGTAGAGCTGTGGCAGTTATTCCTGGTATATCATATATCGTCATTGGTTTCCCAGGGTGATTGCGAATCCATGCATCACAGGCTGAATTCACTGCCTTTTTAAACGGACCGTAGACGGATCTATCCAAAGGCTGTAACTTATGGGAGCAGTGTGGAGGAAACGATAGCATGACAATACCATTGGATCTACAAAAGTCCAGTGCATCAATAGTTATGTGGGAAGCATGGTTGTCCAGCAATAACAAAACTTTATGGGATAGAGACGAATTTGTATGTTTTTGAAAATGCCTAAGAAATATTACAAATTCTTTGTCCTGCATCCATCCAGATGAATTACCCACCCCGATACATCCAGGAGGTCCGTCGCGGACGAAATGTTCATGATACCTGAGTCTGGGAAAGACAAACATTACTGGAGTAGAATTTCCTAGTGCATTAACTGCCACAGTAAGGGTGACGAGTGTACCCCTTTCAGCTGATGTCAGGGCACTCACTTGTTTAGTTCCAGTTTTTGCCACAATCCTATTTGGTTTTTGGACGGTGGTTATGCCGGTCTCATCTGCGTTGTAAATATCTTTAGCCTCAAACTTTTCACGGTCCATGACTTTAGCAAGATTATCAAAAAAAGATGCAACATTTGTGATATTGAAGCTCGTAGCTCTGGATAAACTTGTGGCCTGTGGTGTTCTTATGGATAAATCTGGATGTCTGGCCATGAAACCAGAAAACCAGTCTTCGCCAGCTAAGCCATTTTCGATCCATTTTTCTGGTTTTTAAGATTATATTTGGTCGCTAACTGCAGTGCCATTTTCCGTATATCCCTGGGGGACAATCCTTGATATATATCAGCTGCTTTCTTAATATATTTAACCATTTCATATTCTTGTTCAACTGAAAATACACGATTTGCTGGTTTGTATCCCATAGTAACTTTTGCAGACTCTTCGACAGCATCTTCTATTTTCTTTTTGTAACGGAGCAATGATACATGGCACAATTGAAATTGAGCTGCCGCTGCTCGTACTGAAACTCCTGACAGAACGGCGTCATACGCAGATTCGTATAAAGCTAAGTCACGTGATGCCCTATTGGTTTTCTTCAATCGTTTCCGTGGCATCTGTAACAAATTTATACATATACAGTAGGACGTAGAGTATTTCAGAAACTCCGTTTATCGTTCATCGTCGTCTTACTACGGGGTCATTTGTACCGTTACAATCGTCCCCGTGCGATTTGCTACAATTGACCCCGAAGAACCTTCTTGGATTCAAAGTTAATTTTTGTCGTTTAGGTTGATACAATAAATTTCATAAATATACCAAAACAAACCTAATACACTGCAGAAACTGGTTCAGAAAACAGATATTTTTAAAAAATCATACTTTTAAAATTATAGGCTGTATAATAGCAAGGAAAATACTTACATTTAGCGTAAAAAAGTAAACAAGTACACCTGACGCACAAATACACCACGCAATGGCTGGTCGGCTACTGAAGACGGAACCGCTGTGGCTCGACGGTTATTCTCCCCGCCCGGCGCTTTTTTATCCATAATAGCCCGGGAGATATTTTAAATGTTACAATTGACCCCTGGTACAATTGTCCCCGGTCTCCCCTACTGAAAGTTATTGGTTTTTTAAATTGTCTATATGGAACACAGCAGACGCACGAAAAAAGTATTTGTGGCTCCTTCTTGAGGCAGCAACAAAGGAGAGCAAAATTATTTTGGGAAAACTTTAATGAATCCAATCCAGAATCTGTAAGCTCTGTTACAGTCCATCAGCAGACCTCGGACATGCCCTACATAGTACCTAAAGAAAATGTCACCCGTAGCCCGTAGTGCTAAAACTTTAGGTATGTATAGTAGTCGTAGTAGACTTCGAGAACTTGAGCCTAAGACAGAATCTGATGACTCACCTGAAGAGCAGACCTCTACTTCCAGCAGCACTGGTTTAATTTATTATTTAGTAGATACTAACAACACTAAAATTAATTTTATGAATCGTGGTTCCTTGGAAGTTGGGCAAAATTTATATTTTTTGACAAAGCTCGTAGGTATAGGTACGCATGAAAAAATGTAATATCTGATTGTTGCATTTTAGAATGTAGACCATGCAGAACTTTTTTGTAAAATTAATAATAAAAAAGTTTTCCATAATATGGTTCCAATGGAGACAAACTAATATATTCTACATTATTGCAGATATTGTCAATATGGGCCAGATTGCACGGAAAAACTTTTTGAAGAAGTCACTAGTGACTGGGTGACTGGGTGCGTCAAGGCAAACAAAGATTGGGACGTGACGAAAAATTAAATAAATAAAATTGTTTTAAAATTTTTCCAATAAAAGTATTATTGTTATTATTATTATTATTATTATTATTTGTTCCAATCTAGTTTTATCTCCAAGATGTAACTACAATATATTACATCTGTCAAACCTCATGGATTTATTTGACATAAGATATATAAAACAAAGATATCACAGGGATGAAACAATAACAGATTTCATCTGTCAAGCCAAAAGATAAAAAATGGAACATGGTTTGTCACTGACATAGATTTGCGTTTTGTCTCTGTGATAAAGCTTAAATCCTTGGTTGTGGCGACATTAGTGCAAGTTAGGAGCATCTCTGTGACATCTGTGTGCTTAGCTCAGTGATAAAACATTAAACAATGTTTTTTAACTGTTACATCACAGTGACATGTTTTGGTCAAGTGGGTATATATCTAAATTGAACCGTTTTCGACTTATTGATGTTTGAAAATTACTGTATTATATTATTTAAGAAAAAAGGGGTCATTCAAGTCAAGATGTATTGTTTCCATGGATAATAATATTAACAATGATAACTTGGTAAATTTCGAAAAAACTCGAAAAACAGGAATTGTCAGTTTTGATAAACAGTAAGAATTTCTATTCAAAAATGCCTTATTCTATTCAAGAAAAGCAGACGATTTTAATGGCTTATATTAAAAATAATTATAATGTGAAAATGGCACAGCATTTTTCAAGTCAGTTTACGTGTTCATCATTTTGTGCTTAATTTTTTTTAATAGTGGGCAAAATATTCAGTTCAGTATCGCCATCCTGTTTTATCCATGACTTAAATGACCTTATTTTCTTAAATAATATATATACCGGGTGTCCACGGAAGGTGGCTCGCCCCTCTAACTTTTTTGTTTTTCAAGATAATGAAATAAAATTCGGGGGATTTGTATACGACATAAAACTGCATTTTTTGACAGGTGACTCAACATTATGGAACGTCCGGTTTAACCGGAAGTGACGTAAACTTTTGATTTTTAAATGGGACACCTGGTATATTTTACTTTTTTTAACTCCATATGACATTCTAAATACAACGATGTGTCACTTGTCACTTTTTGTCACCAAGAAAATATTTTTTTTCCAAATTTATTGTTTTACCTAGAGGGCTATGAATACCTTAAAATCACTTATTTCAGTTCTTTAATCTTGGGAAAAATACAATTTTACTATTTTTGGTCCAATGCTATGCGCTATGTAAAATTTAATCTTTAAAGTTGTATAACTATTTTTTTTAAATGGCAACATGGTGGCTCGTCGGGTTAAGAAAAAAGAGGATTTTATTACGATTATTTTGATACCATACACTATTAGGTTTTAGAAAAGCTGCCATTAAAAAACTTTAAAAAGTTAACTTTCCTAAAATGAAGCACCTTTTGAGAATAAATTTAGATTAAATGCATCAAGTAGCCTGTGACCAGCAAAACTGATAAAACAAAATCATGCCTTGAAGAAAATTGAAATGCCAACAGCTTCTGCCAAAGTAAATTAGTTTGTTGTTTAAAAACATGGAAAATAATACTTTTACAAGGAGTGAAAAAGTTGATATGTTATTATTGTCAGGCTCATTTCGCATTTTCGGAACCAGTTTTGGGTACCTAATAGTGCCGAGTTGGATGACGCCGATTAAAATATCTTTGTGCGTAAAGTCGTGCAGCATCGGTTGAATTATTTCTACATTCTCCAAACACTAATAACATATCAACTTTTTCACTCCTTGTAAAAGTATTATTTTCCATGCTTTTTAAACAACAACCTAATTTACTTTGGGAGAAGCTGTTGGCGTTTCAATTTTCTTTAAGACATGATTTTGTTTTATCAGTTTTGCTGGTCACAGGCTACTTGATGCATTTAAATCTAAATTTATTCTCAAAAGATGCTTCATTTTAGGAAATTTTTAAGTTACCTTCTTAAAGTTTTTTAATGGCAGCTTTTCTAAAATCTAATAGTGTATGGTATCAAAATAATCGTAATAATATCGTATATATCGTAATCTTTTTTCTTTTTTCTTAACCCGACAAGCCACCATGTTGCCATTTAAAAAAAATGAGTTATACAACTTTAAAGATTAAATTTTACATAGCACATAGCATTGGACCAAAAATAGTAAAATTGTATTTTTGCCAAGATTAAAGAACTGAAATAAGTGATTTTTAGCCCTCTAGATAAAACAATAAATTTGGAAAAAAAATATTTTCTTGGTGACAAAAAGTGACAAGTGACACATCGCTGTATTTAGAATGTCATATGGAGTCAAAAAAAGTAAAATTATACCAGGTGTCCCATTTAAAAATCAAAAGTTTATGTCACTTCCGGTTAAACCGGACGTTCCATAAGGTTGAGTCACCTGTCAAAAAATGCAGTTTTATGTCGTATACAAATCCCCCGAATTTTATTTCATTATCTTGAAAAACAAAAAAGTTAGAGGGGCGAGCCACCTTCCGTGGACACCCGGTATATATACAGGGTCCTGCAATAGTGCGTCAGGCTTCCATAACTCCTATACGAATGGGGTTAGGAATTTTGTTAATATGCCGACTTAAACCGCATAGTACGGGGTACTTCCGGAAAATATTTTCTCATATACAGGGTGGCCCAAAAAAGTGTGGTCACATAAAGTTGTGATTTTTTAAATGGAACACCCTGTATATTATTAAATTTTCACATTCTACGTAAAATTATAATAATTTTTTTATAAATGCATTACTGGTCTATATTTAATAGTTTCCGAGATATCGATATTTGAAAAATGACATTTTTGAACTTTGACAGCTTTTAGCTTTCTAACTGTACGTCTTAGAGCAAAACGGCTTACATGTTCCTATCTTCGATTTTTATTATCTTTCCAATAGTGTCAACTTCCAGTCAAACCGGATGTAACGCGAAAGCAGGAAATATAGTACTTCCGGTTCGACCGGAAGTTAACATTTCTGGGAAGATAACAAAAATCGAAGATAGGAACATGTAAGCCGTTTTACTCTAAGACGTACAGTTAGAAAGCTAGAAGCTGTCAAAGTTCAAAAACGTCATTTTTCAAATATCGATATCTCGGAAACTCTTAAGTATAGACCAGTCATGCATTTATAAAAAAAATATTATAATTTTATGTAGAATGTGATAATTTAATAATATATAGGGTATTCCATTTAAAAAATCACAACTTTATGTGACCACACTTTTTTGGGCCACCCTGTATATGAGAAAATATTTTCCGGAAGTACCCCGTACTATGCGGTTTAAGTCGGCATATTAATAAAATTCGTAACCCCATTCGTATAGGAGCTATGGAAGCCTGACGCACTATTGCAGGACCCTGTATATATATGCAGTCCAGCGACAAGTGGACATTAACACACAATTTCATAAAAGACATACTGAAAAACAAATCAGAAGAAGGAAGGCAGTAGAAGCGAAAACATTGTCCAAGGCTTCCCTGACGGTGTAGCTTACGGTGATACCGGGGCAGTCTCTGCGAGGAGGAGGGAGGTTTTAGTGCGTAAACAGGCTGGCATCCTGGACTCGCACACTATCAGTGAACGGAAGAACAAGTAACCGGTGCCCATAAAGAGTCCTCCCTGGCAAAAAAAAAAAATAATATATAGTAATTTTCAAACATCAATAAGTCGAAAACGGTTCAATTTAGATATATAGTGGTATATATAAAGTATGTTTAGAATTGTCCGTAGAATCCAATAATTCAACAATATACAGGGTATTCCATTTTAAAAAATATAACTTTGATCTGTCACGCTTTTATGCAACACCCTGTATCTACGAAGATATATTTTGCAAGAAGTTTATATTAAATCCTACAACTTTTGAATTTAACAGTTTTTTCTTAATTTCGAAACAAAGAAGTTAAAGGGGGGTAACATTATAGGCGATCACCCTGTATGTTGTGATAATTCAGGTATACTGTCACAGACTATTTATGTGGATTTTCAGCAATTATAAAAATCTAGTCGCTTATCAAAAGTATTTACATCTTACATTTACATTGTGCTCATATAATCATCAGGTACATATAAGGAACTGTCGATATCGTTCTCCAAGATTTTAATTATATTTAGGTATGTACAATGTGATAACCACTTATATGAAGGTTGTAGACAATGATGTATCTTGAGTCATAGATGTGTTTTGGACTTCCATTGCCTTTAGTTTTTCATATCACAATGTTTCAACTTCAGGTGAATACAGTAAATACAGTATTCACCTGAAGACGACTAGAGATACTTACCAGTTGAAACGTTGTGGTATGAAAAACTAAAGGCAATGGAAGTCCAAAACACATCTATGACTCAAAACCATTTATATGTTATATAGATAGCAAATTGGATGTCATATTTTGGGTAATGTCAAGAAATCATAGGTTTTTTCATAAATCAGGTTTTGTGTCATAAATCAGGTTTTATGTCCCAAATCAGACATGTCTATTATCATAATTCAGATACATTGTCACAAATCATTTATTTGGTTTTTCCAACAATCATAAAAATATCTACTCGCTTATCAAAAGTATTTACATCTTACATTTATATTATGTTTATCTAATCAGGTACATATTATAAGGAACTGTCAATATCGGTCTCTAAGGTTTACTTATATTCAGGTACAATGTGATAACCACTTATATATCACAGATATGTCAGTTAATTTGAAGTTTTAAGGAGTTTAGGCCGATTTAAATTTTTTTAAATTACTTTGGTGTCCTTTACTTAAATTATTACTCCGCTTGCTGTTTTGTAAAGATTTTTTTACATATTTGAAAATGCCTAATCGGATAGCTTTATTAATAAACTCGTCTAAATAGGTGTGATCCTGACAAACTTTGTATTTTTGAAAATATTTTAAAAATTTTAACTTAAATTTTTGTTCCAAATTATCACTCGTACCAAACTCCTCTAAAAAGTCAAAAAGCTTGTTATCTAAAGACTCTAGTAAATTTATTACATTCTCATTGGCATATTTTAAACGTGTCTGAGAATCATACTCTTTGAAGCTCACAAAAAGATGTTGTTCTGATATGTCCACAGCAAAAAGTTCCCTACACTGTTCACAGTCAATACTAGGATTTACTTTTTTGAGAAGATAGCCGGCAACATGGGCATTAGCGGGATTAGTTTCAATAAATGATTCATCTTCCAAACTAGGGTCAAGGTCATCATCTAAATTAGTTTCTGGTTGAACTTCTTCGGTCTTAGTCGTCTTAGTATTGTATTTTTCTAGAAATTCACTAAACTCACCTAACGTACTACAAAAGTCTTCCTCACAATTACTGTTCTTAGAAAGAGGCGAACTAAAATCAGTGATAATTAAAGTTTTTAAGGCTGCTTTAAATTGAAAACAGGTTGGGTTAGTATTAGTTACGCCATGTTGTCTAATTTGACCAAAAAAATTCTCTAATGGATCCTGATTTAAGTGTCTTAAGCAAAGAAATTTTAAACCCTTCTCCCTCAAATTTTTCCAAAGAAGCATCACAGCCCTGATAGAAATTTGCCAACCTTGAACAAAATGAAAATCGTTTCTGATTTTACCACCCTCTTTATCCCTAATATTCCACCTATTTAATTTTGATAGCATATTAGACCAAAACTCTAGATGGGGAGACTTATCAGATAAAGCACACCTAAATTTCTTCCCTTCCAATGGATAAAATTGGTTACTATTTAATGAATCAAAAAGGTTATCTATACTGTGAATAAATTCCGCAGTATGTAAGGACTCAGCCTGAGATAAATAACCACATGAATAAAAAGTTTCAATTGCCGCTGCCATAGTATGACTTAACTGACGTGCAGCAACTGACACCTTCATTTTCATATAGGTGTCTTTCAGATTAAAATGACCATCATCTAACTTATTTAAACATCTGTATGTACGTTTAGTTTTATCCATATTATATGCATTTAAAATATGATCAAATTTAGCAAGTTTATTGGGTTCAAATTCTATATCGCATGTCAAAAGAGCGTTACGTGTACATTTAAGAAGGTGTGGCACATCGAAAATAGTTACAACTGGAGCATTATTCACTACAAAGTGATAGGGACTAGGTTTATCATCACTATGCTGCTCTGTTAATAGCCTAATAGCTTTTTGATTTGTAGGGCCCTGGTCACAAACAGTTGCTACAATACTTAATCCTATTTCTTGAAGCCGAGTAATAAGTGTAACTATTAGTTGTTTTAATATTTCAGCCTTCACAGTGGCTTTAGTGAAAAAAAAAGCAACTGGCATTTTGAAGGACCTTTTGATTCCTCTAATCATAAACACTAATGCATGATTGGCATGTCCTTTGGATTGACCAAATGTTCCCATATCTTCATACCCACAAATTGTTTGTGTGTTGGTTTCATAGGTCAAACCAGCACTAAGAAACATTTCGTCAAAGATAAGGGTACAACATCTATCTAACTCATCCAACTTTTCAACTTGCTTCTTTAAATGCTCTAAAACTGGCTCTATAATACCTGATTTTACAGGAAAACTGGATAAAACTACTTTAAGGGTTCTTATAGATGGAAGTTGGAAAAAAGATCTCAGATATCTATACAGCCGAGGACTTCTTTTATAGATTGATAGAGCAAAAGCTTTATCTTTTATAGTCCATCGGCGAGCATTAGGGTGTTTACTAGCATTTCTTAGCTGACAATTTATAAAGTCTTGAGTAACCTGATTTAACTTTTCCTCAATGTAATCAAAACGACCATCTTCATATAAATTTCTAATAGCGCAAAGATCAGCATTTTTAGTTTTAATTAATGATTTTAATTTAGAGAGTTTGGAAATAACATTTCTATGGCAATTATACATAATACTTTCTTTAGGGGTTAGATCCTTCTTAGTTAAACCGGCTTTTGATAATATTCCGGTGCCCTTTTGTTTTAAAAATGAATACTTGTCCTCAAAAGCCATTTTAGAACATTTAGAATAGCTAGTTGATGGTTTACTATATGGGTGATCAAAGTCGTCATTACAAGTCACATCATCAGGTGGTACTATTTCTTCATGCGATGCCTCAGAAATATCAAGGAAGGGTTCAGATGTATTTTGTGATGCTGTTACATCTCCTTCTGGTGAAACAATAAAAAAAGCTTCCTCGAGATGGGCATCTATTGACTGGGCTTCAGAGTCAGATGACACATGAAGTAGTGGTTGAAGCAGGATTTCAGAAGGTTGGTCCTGACTTTCCTGAGAAGCAGATGCTTTTTGGGGGGAAAAGAAAGCACGGGGTTGAAAAGGTATAGGGTCAGATAACTTACTTTTTCTAGGAGAATGGGGAATAACTCCGAAGTTAAGTCTAGTGGGAAGCTCAGGGTTAGCATAGTCCTTATTATAAAAATGATCTTCGCAAACAAAAAAACGAGAACTATTTTTACTTGGGCTTAGATTACAAGCCTGTTTCCAAGCATTTGCAGACTGAATATTTAAGGGAAATCTATGAAATTTTTTATTTTTGTAATTTTGCTGAATAATTTTGTTATAATAGGCATTTTTGCAAGATGGATATTTACAATAATACTTAAGGACTCCGATTCTAGTAGAAGTAGTACCTAGACCTGGCATTTTAAACAATGAGAAAGTATACGTATTTACGTGAGATATGAACAACCAATAGTTACATCAGTCATGAAAAAAATATGTCAATGAGAACCATTGCTACCTATATGAAAAAAATTACATTACTTACATGAGGATCGGTTTCTTCTTTCTATTCCCAACATATACCTATACCTACTTACTTCTCCATATCAGGTTAACCCATGTTACCAGATGTAAGAGCTCCTTCCTATCACTCACCCAACACGCATCCTCACCAGTCTTCCGCACTTTTACCCTGGAACAGCTAACGGTGGTAACCTAAATGAATTTTAAACAAAAAAATTTAATGAAACCACAAAACATTCGACAGATAGTAAAAATTCTCGACACATCTGAAAAAAAATATTTTGTAGGTACTATTGTGTTGACCACAGATAATTAAAACTATAAAAACTATACATATTTTAGCGTTTGATAACTATAATATTGATAAAACATTATAATAAGTACAATAATTAAAACAAACACTGCAAAAATAAAAATGTTTGGTAAGTATATATCTGGAATATAACTTTTGCCACAAGTAAACCGGTTTGGGATAATGTAATAACAAATACAGATCACCAAAGAAATATTTCAATTAATATTCACTTACCTGCAACAAAAAGAAGGCCTTTTTGGCAGTAATATTAGAAAATTAAAAAATAATGCTATAACAGGAAAAAGGCGTGGCTGGCGTGGTCCCAATTTTCAGCCATCTCAACTCAAGATAAATGACAAAAGTTAAGATTACTTACATTTCAGTCCAATTCGTAGCTTGTATCTGTCTCTGTCTGCATCAAGTTACCTTCGCTATATATAAAGAGAGACAAGTATAGCTCGAACAAAGAAAGGTCGCCTTGCTTAGTAAACACGTTCAGTTTGTACAAATAACGACGTAGGAGTTATATTAACTCATAAATGATGAGGATCTTAGACAAGGATAGACGACAAGGATGGGGACGGTAAACGTAGGTTGGTTCTATTGACAATTGTCTGGCATATGTGACGTCACACTCTGACGTCACATGCTTCCATTCCGCCAATCATTGTCTCACCGGGCTGCATACGCCTTTTTACGACCAGAAAATAAGTGCTTTCTTTACCCATGTTTCACACATTTGACTACATTTACACTCAATGCTTTGAAAATACATTGGAAAATTCAAATTAATTTCGATTAGTCTTACCCACTTTTATATAACGTACTTATGCTAACAGTAAGGCAAAATTTATTTATGTTTTTATTGTGAACAAGGTATTTTTGATTTTCTCACCGAATCCACAAAAATACTATAAAAATATATCTTAAAGATTCAAAATCAATAAAAAGCCCCTTGTTTAACTCAAATCGTAGTACGATTCCAAAATTACGCCAACCCTTTTGGTTATAATAAAATTTTGCCTGACCTGCAATTAAATATTTTACGAAATCATTATAAATACAATAAAATATACAAACACCTAAATGTTTATTCTAAAATTTTTAAATTAGTTTTTCTAGATTCTAGATTAATGATAAACAAACTTTTAACAGTTACCCATACTAACTAAATTTTTTTCTCGGGGGCCCTCGAGGATCCGGCTACGGGACGGGTCAGCGCTGATCTTCTCCCAGAAGATTGACCCCTGGCACTCCTTTTTGGGGTTTTGGTAGACGTCGCACTGGGTTGGAGGGTTGGTGTTCCGTTGCAGATGGAGCAAGGCGGCATACTTCGCAAATACACCCTACCAACCCCAGTCTCTTCCACGCGTCCCAAAAATCGGCGGGATGAAATAGTTCCCCCGATGGAGTTTTGCATAACGCATAGGCACATGGCTCGGGGGAAAGTGCCCCCGATTCAAAAATACCGCCAGATTTACCCTCTCCATTTGGTACTGTGCGTGGAGGAGGTCCCTCCACAGACACAGCATTACCCTCATCGTTAGGAGAGCAGGGTGAGGATGAACCCCTTCATATAGGCCCCTAAACCCCCACAAATGGTACAATGCTAATCAATAAAAAGTCCTTTATCCATGGTTCTTCTATTCTCCCCACCAAATGGATAAACATTACCAACCAGATCATGTTTTAAAAAAATTTTCAAAAAGGCCCTTTAAATTATTATAGTCACTACGTTTAATTAATGTTTTATTACTTATCTTCACTTTTTCCACCGCTAACTGTAAAGTCTAAACAAAAAAAAGACACTATCTCAACCTTAACAATAACTGCACTCCAATAACCAATAAACCCACTTCATAGAAGAGTAAAAATGGAATAAATTTTGTACCACCAAAATCAACTGGGCTATTTTAGGATTTTTAGGCAGGGACCTAAAAATGGGATTCTTCAGTCGTCCTTGTTACACCTTTTCTATCCCGTATTTTCTTCCCTGGATGCCGTTTCTTTTCTATTAGAATTGCTGGGAAACTCCACGGAGATTCACTTTCTTCAATGATATCGTCGTCCAATAGCTTTTGTATTTCTTTCTTAAGTATTTCTTGCCTATGAAATGGTAACCTATAAGGTATCTTACAAATAGGAGGTACATTTTCTGTAATAATACGGTGAGTAACTTGACTCGTGCAAGTTAATTTTTTATTAGGAGCTTTAAATACATATATCTACATATTCCACTATAAGATCTCTTAACTTCACTTCGTCCTCGTTAAGGGGTTTCTCTAACTTAAGCTGACCCAAAATTTCGACAGTATCATTTTGACTAATATACCCTATAGTTTTACATTTCTCTCTTTCTTTTCGGGAAGCTCTACTTCTGCTTCAAACGCTCTCGCAATAACAGTTTTGGCGGAAATCGTAATATCTTTATACTTCTAACTTCTTCTTATCTACCTGCTTTAATAGGTTCTTTATAATATTTTGATAACTATTAATACGGGGTGTTCAAATTAAAAATGAAATTAAAAACACTGCAAAAAAACAATTTTTTTAAATGGAAACAACTATTAAAAGTATTTATTCTTTAGCATTAAAAATAAGGGTTACATATAAAGATAAAATTTTGAAAATTTGGGAAGTTCCCAAGTTTGAGACGTCCCATTCATTGCAGTAAAAATATAGAGGCATTCCATTTAAGATTACAAAACGACTACGTGTACCGTAAAACTGGGAAACCTGGCAACAGTGCCGATATCATTGTTCAATTAATTCCGCCTGCCCAGAAAACTCTAAATGCCGAATTCCGTTTTTGTACGTTGTGCAGCTTTAGCGATTTTGAAGATAGTTAAGCGTTCCGGCACTTTTTACTAACCCCGTATATTTTCCTTTGCGAGGAAAGTAAAACAGATAAAAACCGAAAAAATATTAAGCTTATCAATGTTCTAACGACAGAAAAGAAAATAACTGAGCGATCAATAAAAGAAAAGCAAATATTATAATATGTATTTTGGAAATAAAATTCTTTGTAACACTCTGATTTCAGTAACGTGGAGTGAATGTGGATCAAATTCCAATAATTATTGAGTTTGGAGATAAATAACGTTATTTAAAAACAAAAATCAATCCATTACAAGTTAAAAATAACAGCAGACTAGTAAAATATCTCATGCGAATTTGGCCAATATTGCCTCCACCTTCAAATTGGGGCATAAGAAATTGCTGTAAAATATTATCATGAGAAAATATCTACGAGTAGCTTAGTTATACTGGTTGTTCTGCAAAGAATGCTTTTAACGTCGATCTAATTCCTCAAAAATATATTCAGAACCTGATGACCGGGTGGCAGTTTTCAGTATAATTTCTTTTAAGCGCGAAACACACATTTCTTAGAAGAACTGTTTATTAAAGCATATTTTATGACAAAATAGATTTAAATTTCAACACTTTTTTCTATGTTAAAAATTCCTTAATAAAAATTGCAATCGTTGAGAAATAAACTGGACAAGTAGAGGGAGATGCGATGTTCTGCGCCAATTTCTGACGTCCCTTCTGCGCATACGCCAGCGGTACGCAGGCGTGTGTCATTGTTTTTGAGCTGTGTTGGCAATTTTTTTGCTGTTCTACTACAGTAGAGGGAGAAGGGTCATTCTGCATCAATTTTGGTTTTTGCTGTTCTTGAGCTGTTTTTCACAGCTCAAAAACACAAAGAACATAAAAACAACTTAAAAACAGCTCAAGAACAACAAAAAACACGCACTGCTAGCGCATGCGCAGTGGGGTGACCGGCATTGATGCAGAATGCCCGTTCTTCCTCTACTTGGACAACATTTGAACCGATATAAAAAATGTTTCAAGAATCATATTCAAAGTCGCATAATTTATTCTTTGTAAACAGGAAATTTACAAAACAAAACAGTATTAGATCGGGTAATTTTTGAACTAAGTTTTGCATAAAACATTGTATTTTACCAGATTACATGTTTACAGACTCGGCCGTTTCTTTAAAATCACCTTTTTTGTATGGCTTAAAAAATACGGTTAATTTAAACATTGTGTCCTACTCTACTGTTATGCCGATGCAGATGATGACGCTTTAAATTCTTTTTATGTTTAGTTTGAAAGTCACAATAATTGCATTTGAACATTTCAACTTCCTTTGGATTCCTATGTAGCAGAAGATGTCTATTTAAATGGCTTTTAAAAATTGTTTTATAGGAACACTGATCGCAATTTAACTTTTGAACTTCCTCTGGACTATTATGACGAAGCATAATATGATACTTTATATTACATTTATGCTTAGTTTGAAAGTAACAGCTATCACATTTGAACATCTCGACCTCGTGTGGATTTTTATGCATAAGCAGATGATAATTTAAATATTTTTTACGTTTAGTTTGAAAGTCACATTTATCACATTTAAACATCTCGACCTCGTCTGGATTTTTATGCATAAGCGAATGTAATTTTAAATCATGTTTACGCTTAGTTTGATAGTCACATTTATCGCATTTGAACATCTTGACCTTCTCTAGATTGATAAGATGCTCCTTAATTTCCATTTCACGCGAGACGATATTCTTACTTAATTTATCTTCCCAAGTTGTTTCATATTCACGTTGATCGCAGCTGAGCAAGACCGCTTTACTTTCTTCTAAACAGTTATGTTGAGGATGTGGTCTCTTTAAACTGGTTTCTTGAACTGTTTTATCCGTACAGTGATCATTTCGTAGAATATTTAGATATAAATCACTTTTAAGTAATATTTCATGATCCAATTGATCGCTTTTCCCCAGCGTGCACTTCTCACATTTGCCCTGGTTATCTTGACAAATAGAATCTTGCAAAATACTGCAAAGACAAAATAGCAATAATAGAAAATGTGATTATTATGCACACTTACGAGGCTGGATTGAAAAGTTTCCGGAATCGCCAATAGGTGGCGCTTGTTATTTAAATTTTTTGAACATTAAGAAGATTGGGTTTTAGTTTTCAAAACAAAAAACAGAATAGTCTCCGAATTAGTTTTTGATAAGCGTGAGCACGCAAGAACGTTGCGATTTCTCAATTTTGGAGAAAAAGAAATTCAATCCATGGTTACATTTTTATTGGGCGGTAAAACTGTGAAGAAGTCAAGTCAATATTAGATTATTTTCTCGCCGATTCTTCATCATTTTCATTTGATAAATGTCGTTCTTGTTTAAATAAATTATAAATACGTGCTAAATGACATATTAGGTTAATGTAATCGTTTAGGTTAAGTGCAAATTAACTTTTATCCAATTTCTCTGAAGGGAAAGTTTTGTGATTTGACGAGTTGTCTATTGTAGTTTATATAAAAATTATGGAACATTATTTAAGATGTGGTTTCAGCAAGATGGAGCCCGTACCCATAATTCTCGCTATAATATGGAATATTACACGGAACGCTTTACCAATAGATTAATTGCCACTAATGTCCCCATAGGCCGGCCTGCGCGGTCTCCCGACCTTGCACCCTTGGATTTTTTTTTCTGGGGCTATCTTAAAAATGAAGTATACTGGAAAACCTATGAAAATACTGACCAACTTCAAGCTGACGTTCAAGTCGCCATTAGAAGAATAACTCCAAGAATGTTAGAGAACCTAATAGATGAAATTGCATATCGCTGCTACTTATGTATACAGGGTGTTCATTTGAAAACTTCCCACCACAGATTTTCCTGCTTTAAAATGAAAATGTGGAAAATCGCTCGGACCCGTCGATTTTTATTTCGAGGGGGACATCTTTTGCGTATATTGTCAATCTTGTTACTTCAAGCTCCTAGGAGGGAGGGGTGGTAAGATCTAAATCTTAAATAGATACCCCTATTTTATATAATTTTTTTGGATCCTGCATAAAATTCTGAACATTTTTTAATAAAAGCATTATTAGTCTAAACCAAACAGTTTCCGAGATATTGACTCCTGAAAAATGAGATTTTTGAACTTTGACAGCGTCTAGCTTTCTAACTGTACGTCTTAGAGCAAAACGGCTTACATGTCCCTATCTTCGATTTTTATTATCTTTCCAATAGTATCAACTTCCGGTTAAACCGAAAGTACTATATTTCATACAACCGGTTTAACAGGAAGTTGACACTATTGGAAAGATAATTAAAATCGAAGATAGGGACATGTGAGCCGTTTTGCTCTAAGACGTATTGTTAGAAAGCTAGACGCTGTCAAAGTTTAAAAATCTCATTTTTCAAGAGTCAATATATCGGAAACTGTTTAGTATAGACTAATAATGCTTTTATTAAAAAATGTTCAGAATTTTATGCAGAATCCAAAAAAAATTATATAAAATAGGGGTTTCCATTTAAGATTTAGATCTTACCCCCCTCCCTCCTAGGGGCTTGAAGTAACAAGATTGACAATATACGCAAAAGATGTCCCCCTCGAAATAAAAATCGACGGGTCCGAGCGAGTTTCCACATTTTCATTTTAAAGCAGGAAAATCCGTGGTGGCACGTTTTCAAATGAACACCCTGTAGAAAAAGAAGGTGGTCTTTTTGAAAATGAAATTAAATAAATTTGATTGCTGAAAGCACTGTTAGGTATTTAGTAAATCTGTTGTTTGAGTGGAAATTAGTGAACTTTTTTACGGGTACCTAGCTACGAATAAAATGGCATTTAATTTTAATAGAAAATTAAATTCCAAGTACAAATTTGGTTTTAAAACCAGTGTATTTAATAAAAATTTGTTGTTTTCCAGAGGCGACTTATTTTTAGTTGGCTTTAAAGACAAAGGAATGTTATACAAAGTTTTTAAGTGCGAATCGGGTTATTAATACTAGGTGTGATACGTCGTTGAATTTTGAATGAGGAGTGGAATGTAAAAATAATAAAATTGAATTTTCCGACTATTTAAAAAACACAGTTGAGGGTGGTTATGAGAAAACGAAACGTCGGATTGAAAACCTAATTACACCATTTTGTAAAGGAGAAATAATGGCAATGAAAATGTAACCTTTATTTTGACATATCTCTTCAAATAGAGTAAAAAATAAATAAAAACGAAATCGCGAAAATTCGGTTTTGCACAAATATCTTCGGAAGGATTCGAAATTTTTTAAATTTAAAAACACAATGTTGCAGAATTTAGTAGGACGCACCTTTTTTAAAATTTAACCATCTCTGTATATTCACCGGTTTACGAGATCCCTGTAGAGTGCATTCTTATTCGGGACACCCGGTATAGAGCTGGGAAAAAATGACGAAATTTTACATTTCTTGGAGCTCTATAAAAAGTAAATAAATTGGAAATGCACCCACCTTGCTTCACTTTCTTCCATATCTTGTTTAACTTTCAGGTCTTCAGGATTAATTGTCCAGTTTTGCATTTCCTCAAATTCATTTGTTGTTTGATCCGGTTCGATTTTGACCAGGATCTCGTTTAGCGAAGAAATTGATTGCTCTTGTCTGTGGAATATAGAATATTTTTAATTGCTCGTTTATTAATATTACTGAGTAGTAGAGCTGCTGCACAAAGCCGCAGCGACAAATATTACTAGTTGTATCCTGAATACGACCAACTGGGACGGATAATTTATTTATTTATTCAGAATTCATTGTTGACAATATGTATAATATTGTATAGGAATAGTCAAATATAAACAACTAACCTAACGTAACCTGTTCATCGTGTCACAGTTGGAAACATTAACACATAAAATCACACAGTATAAAAACATTTCTCAATTTAAAAAAAATCATTTACCGTTCTTGATAAATTTAATATAATCGGGCAATATATTAAACATTTTTGGCCCTATTCTACTACGAGCCTTGGATGACAGTTTACTTTTACTTAAAGGCATCAAATTTTTATTTCTAGTATCTAAATCATGGACGCCACTGTTTCTTGAAAATACACGTATATTTTTAAAAACATACACACACATAATACATAGTTCAAAAATGTATAAAGTCAAAATTTTGTAATTCTGAAACAAGGCATCAAAAATTGTGCGCATTATACGCGTTTGCACTATACAAACACCAGGTGCAAAAGTTGACCAACCCCAGAAACAGACGCAGTCAAATGTCCTGCTAAGGTCACAAAATATCTCAACCGGACACACGCCCGCATCCATCAGTTCTACTAATCTGTCATAAAAGGAATGAATAGCCGTCATAGTATTCTTGACTGAAACCCATGTGTTGGTTATTTGAAATTATAATGTTAGTTAATAAATATGGCGTTAGCCTGTTCACAAATGAGTATTCAAAAAGTTTATTACTAAATACCGATTCTGATGGTATTGTTATAGGTCTGTAGTTTTCCATTTTACTTGCATCGTTTTTTTTTGTAACTGGGACCAACCTTTCCCAACTTTAATTTATCCGGAAAAATTCCGGTACAAAATGACAGGTCTATGAAAAACGTGAAAGGTTTTATAATCACAGGTAAAATGGATTTAATCAAGAAATTTAGGATTTCGTCACTCCACTAAAGGACGAATTCTTCGTTTTAAATTTTAAAATATTATACAACTCTGTTTCGGTTATTTTTTCCAATTAACGGATTCCGCGTTTGATCAGAACCTATATTATTATTAGGTTTTTTAATATTATTAAGAATCTCCAACGGCGTTTGAAAAAAGGTGTTAAACATAATATTTGAAATTATTAATGGATCACTCACTCTGGAATCCCTAATTAGAATATTTTCGTGTCTTTTACACTTATTTGTAATTTCAGATACTACCTTCCAAGTCGATTTACTAAATTATGTTACCCAATGATCTGCTATAGCAGATCATTGATGTTACCTATTAGAAATAAATTTTTTTGATGGATATCATTATCGATGATTTATTTTTAGATTTATACAGGGTGTTAATTAATGTCATGCAGATAATTCAGGGGGTGATAGTACTCGTCAAAATAAGAAAAAAATGAAAATATATGCATGGTCTAAAACGGGTTATTTTTGTTATACAGGGTGGCACAGTTTCAATTTTTTTTTCTCGTGTTTTGCATTTTCTCTCTTATATTCTGCGATAATTGTTTCAAATTTGGAACATCAACCCTTTTTTTAAATCTATTCAATAAAGTATTAAAATCGTCGGTCGCAGTATACAGGGTGTTAGATTTTCTTGAATCGGCTACAATTTTATCTTTCAGAACTTTTTTTTTGGCTCCCTGCATGAATTCCGGTATGAAATTTGAACTCTCTGTTCCTTTAGCGTTCTGGTCTCTTGCACTATTCTCGTATCTGTGACCGTTTTCGATTTATTTGTATAAATAGCCATCGATGGAAATTACGTGTAGGCGAAATAACGCAGAGTAAAAAGCTATGTAACAAAACAATTTATTAGTTAATCAAATAAAAATAAAACAAAATTATAAACTGTTGAAAATGTCCGCCTCTTGCTAAAATGCACGAATCAAGTCTTCGCCTTATGGACTGACGGACTCTGCCAAATATTACAGTATTGCGAATGATCCCGCATGAAGCCATTATTCTGTTTCTTAAATCCTCTTCTGTCTGGACTGGGGTCTGATACACTAATGCTTTCAGGTGTCCCCAGAAAAAGAAATCCAGGCTATTCAGGTCTGGGGATCCAGGGGGCCATGGCCGAGGTCCCCCTCGACCTATCCAACAGTTGTTAAAAATTTGATTAAGAAACTTTCTAACCTCTATGCTGAAGTGCGGTGGTGCACCATCGTGCATAAACCACATTTGGTTTCCGACAAGAATTGGTACCTCTTTTAGCAGCCCTGAGAGTTCCTCTTCAAGAAATTGACGATAATATTGTCCGTTTAGCCTTGATGGAATTAACAATTGCCTATCCCAGCCTACTATTTTTTTTTCTCATATTTATTATTGGGTTATTTCGCCTACACTTAATTTCCATCGATGCCTATTTTTGCAAATAAATCGAAAACGGTCACAGATACGAGAATAGTGCAACAGACCAGAACGCTAAACCAGCTAAGAGAGAGTTCAAATTTCATACCGGAATTCATACAGGGAGCCAAAGAAAAGAGTTCTGAACGATAAAATTGTAGCCGATTCAAGAAAATGTAACACCCTGTATACTGCGACCGACAATTTTCATACTTTATTGTAGAGATTTTAAAAAAGGCTTAATGTTTCAAATTTGAAACAGTTATCGCAGAATATAAGAGAGAAAACGCAAAATACGAGAAAAAAAATTGAAATTTTGCCACCCTGTTTAACGAAAATAACGCGTTTTAGACCATGCATATATTTGCATTTTTTTTTATTTTGATGAGTACTTTCACCCCCTGAAATAGCTGCATGAAATTAATTAACACCCTGTATAATAGATACATATTTTTTGTGCACTGATTGTACAGATGTTGCCAATTTTCTTCATCGAGTTCTACTAATAAATGACAATGCATTTCTTTGATTAACCGAGTTTGTGTTAAAATTAAACAATACGGTTCTGTGATCAGAAATTGTATTCTTACAAATACGTATTGTACCCTTGTCGACTATACTGGAGAACAAGTGATCAGACAAGTCAATGTCTAGACACTGTCACTCTTGTCGGCCAATTCTCCACTATAAATAAGCCAAAGGTCTCCAAAGTTTTTTTCTAAAATACAAAAATTGGTTGATAATGTGATGCTTTCAAAATTAAAGTCGTCACACATTACAAAATTAACGTTAGGTTTATATAAGTGATGTCATAGTATTTTACGTTACAAGGCCGGTAGGTGACTTATTACAGTACGAGATGGTTTACGGACGAGGCGACGTAGAAGCCGAGTCTGGAATATAAACGAGTGCTGTAATAACACCTAACGGACGTGTATCGTATGATATTTTATTTCATTTTGTCATTATAATCCTTTTTTAAAAGATTTAATAAAAATGTTTATTACAAATTTTAATATATTATTGGCAATATTAATTGGTATCACTGGATATAGTTTAAATAAAATAAAAATTAATAACTTTAGTTAAGCAAAATATTTAAAAAATTGTAAAAGAGTCTATTCTGTAGTTGCGTAATATTTTTCAGTTACTAAAGTTGGTAGAAAAAATAATTTTACAAGTTAAAGCATCTAAACAGAGTTACTTGGGATCGATAAATATATAGTCAAAACAAAATTAAAATTACTAACTTTAGTTAAGTAAAATATTTAAAAAATTGTAAAAGAGAGTCTATTCTGTAGTTGCGTAATATTTTTCATTTACTAAAGTTGGTAGAAAAAATACTTTTACAAGTTAAAGCATTTACACAAAGTTATTTCGTATCGATAGATATATATTCAAAACAAAATAAAAATTACTAACTTTAGTTAAGCAAACTATTTAAAAAATTGTAAAAGAGAGCCTATTCTGTAGTTGCGTAACATTTTTCATTTACTAAAGTTGGTAGAAAAAAGTATATTATTTATAGTAAGACATGCTGCCAAAATAGCGATTTTCCAATAAATACTAGTCGGGGCGTGGAACGCATTTTTATAGTCGGCCATGATTGCCTTTATTTTGTTTTGAATTGTAACAGTTACTGTTATAGGTTTTAAAAACTATATAAGTATTTTTATATTCCAAGTTTAATTTAGTTTAATGTATATATGATGAATTAAATACAACTTGTCAAAAATCCAAAGTAAAAAGTCATTATTTCTAAAAACAAAAGATGGTTGCTAGGCAATACTTTACAGTACCTGATACTGTAATGTTCCACTTACCGGCCGCAAGTGAGTACATGGTAAGTTGATTTACCGGACGAAATGAAATAAAATACCTTTCAAATTGTTAAAAAAAAAGATTTGGGGGAGACCGGTAGATAGTTAGTAATGTTAAGTTCTTATTATTAAGTTTACATGTAATTGCACATACTTCGATATGTTTGTCACAACAAAACTTGACCAGCGGAATTTTATCACACTTTACGAGGGCATCATTGCTTTTACTCGCGACATGCATTTATACCATTTACTCGAAACCCTCTGAACTCATCGAATATAAAGAATGAATTGACTCGTCCGTTACTTTGTTACATTTTATCTATGTAAAATGAAACGAAAAGTATACTTTGTTATTTGTCACTAATTTTTATTTAAAAAATTTGGCGTTACGGCCCCTTAGTTTGTTAAGTTTAGATTAGCGTCTTGAAGATGTATTAGATTTTTTTAGATTTAGATTTATTATTATACAAAAACAAATCATACAAAATATACATTTTTAGTCTCTACAACATTCAAACAAAAATCTTTCTAACCATAATTATCACACTTGTTGTTCTTTATTATATTGTCATAAAAGGAATTTATTTAAAAATATTTCATAGTTCAATATTCGAATTTTTAATAGATTTCTATAGTTAAGGCTGTTGTAAATAGAGTTCTATAGTTTATTTCATGTGCCTACATAATGCTAGATGGCGCCGTGTTTCCTTTAGGTTGGCAACACTAGACATAACCTCTACCAACTAGTTCAGTTAATATAGTTTGCATGTTGCCGAAGAAGCTAAACGTGTTTCATTATTTCTTCCCGGTTTTTCCACAAATCTTTATAGGTTTTGGGCCCAGCCCAGGAATACTTTTTTTTCGGCTATAAATCGGGAGTAATTTGAATAGTTCGCGTCGTTGTTTCAGTTTCGTGCAAAAATGTCGGTAAATTATCTCGCGAGTGTGCCAAAGCTTCTCGGGCGGGAAAATTATGACGAGTGGGCGTTTGCAGTAGAAAATTGTTTCGTAATTGAAGGATTAACGAAATGTGTTGACGGTACTGAGACGGACACTGTGATGATTGCAAAAGCAAAAGCTAAATTGATATTTAACATTGATCCATCATTGTACGTGCATGTAAAGGATGCAACCACGTGCAAGGACGTTTGGAACAAGATCAGTAACCTTTATGCAGACACTGGGTTTGCAAGAAAGATTGGTTTGATCAGAACCCTCATATCTTTGAGACTAGAAAGCTGTGAAAGCATGGAAAGCTATGTAAATCAGGTGATTGAAGCAGCACAAAGATTGAGAAAAACCAGTTTCAATATTTTAGAAGAATGGATTGGCTCTTTATTATTGGCAGGGTTGCCAGAGAAATATTCACCGATGCTGATGGCAACAACCTGAAGGTTTTATAAATTCAGATAAATCTAATGAAGTTTTAAGATTAAAACGTGCGATTTATGGATTAAAACAGTCATCTCGTGTTTGGTATAAAAAAGTAGAGGATGTCCTTGTGAATTTCGGTTACAAAATGTCTAAGTTTGAACCTTGTGTCTTTATTAAATTTAATAAGGGTCTAATGACAGTAATTGCCTTATACGTTGACGATTTCTTTATTTTTTCAAATGATGTTGTGGGCTCTAATGATTTAAAAAGGGCATTAGCAGCAAATTTTAAATTGAAAGATCTTGGTCAAGCTAAGCAAATATTAGGGATGAATATTTCCATTAATAAGGCAGATAATGTCATTACATTGGACCAAAGACACTATATAGACCAGTTGTTATCCAGGTTTAAAATGGCTGATTGCAAAACTGTGGAGACGCCAATGGAAAAGAATTTACGTTTAGAGAAAAGTAAGATTTGCGAAGCGTTGCCATACCAGCAGTTGATTGGTGGGCTGATGTATTTGGCGGTAATGACACGACCTGACATTTCATATAGTGTTAGTTACCTCAGCCAGTTCAATAACTGTTATGACAACTCGCATTGGCAAAGTTTAAAAAGAGTTTTAAAGTATCTGCAGAAAACCAAAAATTTTTGTTTGAGATATGAGAAAAGTTCAAGAAAATTAGAGGGTTTTGTAGATGCTGATTGGGGCAACAATTCTCTTGATCGAAAGTCATATACAGGGTTCTGTTTTACTTTTTCAAATTCTGCCGTGTCCTGGGATAGTACTAAACAAAGAACCGTTGGACTCTCCAGTACTGAGGCTGAATATATGGCCTTAGCAGAGGCAGCTAAAGAGGCTATATATTTACGTAACTTATTAGGAGAATTAACAGGTTTTTTTGACTCTATTTTATTATATAGTGATAGTCAAAGTGCTGTTAAGCTTGCGTCAAACCCCATGTTTCATAAAAGATCCAAGCACATAGATGTGCGTCACCAGTTTATACGAGAGACAGTAGCAAGTGGTTTGATTAGCACAGAATATTTGCAGACGAATGATATGCCTGCGGATGTTCTTACAAAAGCTTTAGGAGCAAATAAGCATTACAAATTCTTGAAGCTTTTAGGTTTTGAAACTTTGTAAACTGCTTTTAGTATTTAGTTTAATATTATGTTTTGGAAATAAACATGTTGAACTAGTGGGGGTGTTGTAAATAGAGTTCTATAGTTTATTTCATGTGCCTACATAATGCTAGATGGCGCCGTGTTTCCTTTAGGTTGGCAACACTAGACATAACCTCTACCAACTAGTTCAGTTAATATAGTTTGCATATTGCCGAAGAAGCTAAACGTGTTTCATTATTTCTTCCCGGTTTTTCCACAAATCTTTATAAAGGCTAATGTCGGGTCATTCCTACGTAACTTAAAACCTATATTAAATTTATTAAACAAGTTCGAAAAGTTGCAATTATGAAACATTATACGCGCATCCCGATCTATCAATGGTTTTGCCAAGTCGTCAAGTCAGCAGAATCAAGGTTCACGACCGGAGTTCGTCGTTTCCCTAAAAGAAGGGAAAACTGCTGACTTGGTGAACGGCACACTATTGATAGAAAAAATATCGTTCGGCACTAGTGCTCAAGAGTCCGTAATAAGCAGTTAAAAATTTTGTGATCATCTTTGTTGGTATATTTGCTGGTCACCCAAGAAGCGATGCTAATAAATTTAATGTAAGTAAAATACTTATAGAGTTGAATTTGTAAAAGGTTTAAATCCGATCTGTTAATTTTGTTATTTCATTTGGTTATTTTATTTGGTTATTTCGTTTGGTTATTTTATTTGGTTATTTCATTCTTTGTAAACCCATCAGGTGATCTTTATTTAATTTGTTAATAAATTTGTTTTCAAAATAAATTTGTTTTCCTAAAATAGTCATTAAGGTTCCGCTACCTCTACGCCCTCGTCGCACCCTAAAAACTGGGCGTGACAATATTTATTTAAAGATATTTGTACCTAAGCTTTTTTAAAAGCTTGTTTGTACTCTTCCTATAAGGTCAGCAAGTATTCACTTTGTTATAACTATTCAATTATTTTTAACTTATAAAACACCCAACATTTACACAGATATTCAAGGGAACCAAAAATGAGAACGCCACGTTTAGCCTGCAAATACAAAATGGAACAAAAATCGAATTGAGCCTGAATAAATTTCTAATCTGCAAGAATTTGAACTTTGTCCACTATATAACTGTAGTTTTCTTTAACCCAAGTTACTACCCGGTTATCACAGTCCCTTCCCGAACCTTTACATTTAGATGGCAACAGATTATACAGCTTTGGCACAAGATATCTAAAATGTCTTTGGACTGATGTATACTTAACATTAGGAATATTCAAACTACACGAGGTTACAGATTATAGTATTGAATGGATGAGCAACAAGATCTCTAGTCAATCCTCTTTTCTTTGCGTACCTTATGGTTGATAGTATAAATAATTGTCTTATTCTGAGAATCTTACTATTACTAAAAATGATCTCTGTAAGTGTCAGGATTGAAGTATTTAGCATAATTTTAATAATATACTTTTGTGTAATGATTAGAGGTTTTAAGAGAGTCTTGCACGCACATCCCCAAGCCACCACTGTATATCTTAGCACTGACTCCACCAAGGCACAATAGACAGTATTTAATATTTTTTTAGACAAGATGTTTCTAAGTTTATAGAATTTATAAATTGTTTTTCTAATTTTTTTTTGTTAGTTCTTGAATATGAACATCCCATTTTAGAGATTGATCGATATACACACCGAGGTACTTGGTGGAGTTCCTTTGCTCTATAATTGGGTGGCATTCGTAATCCAAAATTTTATTTTCAGTTATACATGATTCAGTGTGGATCTTAAGTTTTCCCATGTTGGGGATGCTTTTATTACTCAGTCTAAAATTCAGATAATGTAGTTATACTAGGAAAAGGCCGTAACGCCGTTGAAATAAAAATTAGTGACAAATAACAAAGTATACTTTTCGTTTCATTTTACATAGTTAACGAATATAGTTCAAGATATATTTGTTTATTTTAAAATAATAAAGTAATTTTTGTACATTCGACTTTTATACAGATTAACGATAACTAAGATAAATATTTTAAAAATAGTTGCAGGTTCGGCTGTCAGCAAATATCACCAGTTAAATTTAATTAAACAGGAATAAAATTTGGTATCACAGGAGAGCTAAAGGTTCAATCGTTGTCTGTCTTGTAATGGATTTGTTAATTTAGGCCTTTCTTTCGTAGAAAATAATTTTTAAAGTTGGTCTATTTATACTAACACAAATTATAGTATATTTTAAAAACGAAAGGATCGACACCGACAGTCAACATCATCTCAGTTAACCTCCTATATGGAAACTTTAATGGTTACTCAAGCAAAAAACACAACTCTACAATTTTATAGAAAACAGCAATATCGTCCTATTATTATTGGTATAAATAAAAAAAATTGTGTGTGCTTAAGATCACACGACAGAAGTGAAAACTTCAACAAGGTGAAATTAACAATATCAAATATACGAGTGTTTAGACAACGCACACTGACTGTTTCCACGTCGATACTGAATGCGACCAATGGCGGCATGCTCTTTCATATAACGTTAATTCGGGTCAGGGTCAGTTCGGATTGAATATATCAGTTGAATTCGAGCGTAGCACACCCGAGTCTGACGCGTGACGCGTGACGGCTCAGTTTAATTCAGTGCCCACAAAAAGTGCTAAACGCGCCTAAAGAAGTTTTCACTTCAAAAATAAAATCTACTCAAACACTAACTACAAAAACTGGAAAAACATACAAAAATCCATTCACATTCAATTCACATAACCAATTACCCAAGAGGTGGCAGCATGGTGCCTGCAGACAAACCCCAAAATCATAATAATAAAGGAAAATCCTCCTGCCATCAATAACCTATTCAACCAGTCGCACTTCAGCATATCATACCAAGATGACAAAATCCATATATTCTTATCTATACAGGGTGTCCCGAAATTAGCTGACAATATTTTAGGGAGATAAAGTACATCCAAAAATAAGACTAACACCCTCTATTAATATACCTTCAAAAATGCTTCGTTATGGGGCTAGAGCCCCCCGAATTGGAGCTATGATAAGCGGTTTTTTTACAAAATCTCAGAAACCGATTAGGGTACCTATCGAAACAAAATTTGATACATGTTTTACCCATGATAAGACGCAATAAACGGTTTATTTAGCTTAACTGTATTTCTTCCAGTGGCGTCCCACTGGGTAGGTAGTTGGGAGAATATTGCGCTAAGTTTTTTATTTGTAGGATTTTTAACTTCAGGTGCAATTGTTGTGTGCCTTGAAGTCTTTTGTTGAAAAACGGTACTCTTGTTTCATTGCGGTAGGATTCGCCATTTTCCAGTAAAATTGATTTTAAAATTTTCTGTTTTTTGAAATCCGTTGAAAAGGCTAAGATTTTTTTTGCATACCTATCTCAGCAAACACTTAATATTAAAACATGAAATTTATTAAAAGTTCTAGTAGCGACAAGGCATATTTATTAAAGGATGTTACTTTAAAATATTTTTCCAGTGACGTTACAGTTATACAACTACTAATATTTTTTTTAATTTCATAGTTTTAACTCAGAATAAAGGACTATACAGAAGCGACAAAGCGCATCGGCCCAACATTTTTAGAAGGGGGAAATGAGGGACAACTGTCAAGTGTCAAATCAAAAATCCAGCATCCGTCTGCTAAAAGTCTGCTGACAAGAAGTGTTCTATTTGATGCAACTTTGCCCTTTATCCTTTAATCGTTCGTGAGTTTTGTTGTGTTTTGAACCAAAACAGACTTAAAATATGCCGGGAGGTAATTGCAAAACAACCAAAAAAATCCATGGCGCGTTACAGTCTCTTCCTGAATTCTTTATTCAATATATATATATGACCTGGAACATATTTTTAAAAGTAATTTTGAAGATATTAGTGTAGCACAGGGAGTTTCACATAAGCTTTTAAATATAATGGAACAAATAGAATTTATCCATCCATGCCCTAATTTCCCCAAATAGCTATTTACCTAACAAGTGCGGAAAATGAATTGTTCCGCACGAGTCTGCCGTTCGGGTTTGTTCGGGTTTGTTCGGGTTTGTTCGGTTTGTTGAAGCAGCCGAGTGCAGGGAAAACATTTTTCGCACGTGTCAGGTACAATAGTTTTCCTACAGACGTGTGGAAATAAGTAACACATATTTCAAAGAAATATATAATATAATATATTTTATAACAATAATTTTTAATTAACTATAACAATCACATACATATGTAACAGTACCTAATTCTGAGAAAAAAAGTAATAACTACAAGTTATAATTGATATATTATTGATTTTGACAGAATCGTGCCGAAAAATTTTTCCGCACTAGTGTGGAAAAACCAATTTTCCGCACGGATTTTTGACATAATTATGCCGAAAAATTTTTCCGCACTAGTGTGGGAAAATCAATTTTCCGCACTGATATCCGTGCGGAAAATTGGTTTTTCCGCACGTCTGTAGGAAAAATTATATTTTAAAATTATTTATTCGATTGAAAATATTTTATAGCATGAAATATACCTATCGTGATCTAAAGTTCCACTCCAAAGACAAGAAAAATGTAAGAAAATTAAACATTCTGTCACACATTTGATTTATTAATTATTATATCCTTTCCCATATAAACAATGTAATCTGAGGAGATATATTCTGAAAAAGCGTGGAATTCCGTGCCAATATTATAACTTGGAAATAAACATTAAATTTGTTTAAAACTTCTCTGGATCTTGTGCAGAGAGTCATTAATTTATGTTATTAAATTACCTCTTTTTGTGTGCGTAATATAATTTTCTTTATTATTTTATAGTCTTAAATATAGTTTATTATTTTGTTTGTTTGATGGTTGCGTCGAAGAGCATGAATTTGAACGTCGCCGTCGCTTTATAACTATTTGTAATGTTTATTTTATTTATTAAAAAGGACATTTTGTATTGTATTATTGTAATTAGGGCCACATGAATTTATGTACCTACTTATTATGTAAGAAATGTATGTAATAAAAAAAGGATAAAGCACATTTTTATTGTTTCAGTTTTTTTCCCAATAAAACTAAAGTCATTTGCATTTCAAATAGTATGTACCACTCTGGTATTTTGGCCGGGATTTCAGTGATTCTACATGAGGGGCAGATTTCATAAATAAAAAACAAATTTTGAAACGGCAACATTTTGAAACTTATTTATTTCTTGATTTTAAATGAGTATTGTCTAAACTCACTTTATATACTATATTAAGTTGAAATAATTAATAATTTTTTAACATTTTCTTACATTATGCGGATATTAATATTATTTTCCCAGTGTACAACCCGAATTGTAAGCGTATACTGAGTTTCCCTCAGTGTAAAATGTAGGACATGCACCACACACGTCAAGCGTGACGTCACAGATTCGTTTCCCATATAAGCAATGCTATTGAGAGCTCTTTGTCGCTTCTGTATAGTCCTTTATTCTGAGGTTTTAATGTAATTTTTTTTTATTTTAAATTTTTTGTTAATAAAACCTTCTATTATTGTAATCTGACAGAATGTAACGTTTTCAAATTGAACATATTTTTAGATGACCTTGTTTTTTAAATATTTATTTTCATAGAGATTTAAAGAGAGTTTTAAAATAAAACAAAAAAGAATAACAAATTGCAAATCAAATTTGATTGTGAACCACATGGGAAAATAATTCTAAAGCAAGTGTTCGAAATGATTTCCGTTTTGTTGGATGCACAATCTAGAACTGCGTGTTATGTTTTGCAAGGCACGGAGAATTGCAAAATTATTTTCTCTTATGGTGCTTGCCGCGTTATTAATTCCCTGCCCCAGTTCTTCTACTGAGTGTACTTCGTTTGCATACACCATACCAGTCATGTGTCCCCAAAAATAATAATTAAGGGGATTTAAATCAGGTGATCTTGGTGGCCAGGCTATGGGACCACCTCTACCAACCCACCTGTTAGGATAATTTTCAATGATCTGCTAAGAGATCATTGATAATTTTCTTCAAGCCAATTCCTCACTTGACGTCCGTAGTGAGCTGGTGCCCCATCATGTTGAAAGAAGTGCCCTAAATGTAAATCCAGTGGCACATTATCTAATAAATCCCCAAGTTGATTATGTAGAAAATGTCAATAGGTACGTTTCTGCATTTACATTTTGTGGGATTTCAATTGGGCCAATTAGGTGGTTTCGAATAATACCTGGCCATAAATTATTCGAGAATCCATGCTGGTAATTTATCTTTCTTACAACCCTTGGATTTTCTGGTGCCCAGTAATGTGTATTATGTAGGTATGTTGAATGCTTTACCCCTAGAGAAAGTTGCTTCATCAGACCACAAAATGTTTCTTAAAATATTTCCATTGTTTAATATCCAACGAGAGAACACAAGCCTTTTTGGAAAGTCTTCAGGTTTAAAATCTTGAACTCGCTGGTAATAAAAAGGATGTAACCCTTGTATTTGCGCCATTCTTCCTATTTAAAACAAACAAGAAAATGTTAAGTTGCCGTTCTAGAAATTCACCTGTAATATTACTTACGATGGACTTCGGTATATTGCAGCGCCGAGCTAGCGTTCTTGTTGCTAGGTTGGGGTCCTCTTTCATCAAATTTAATGCATTTTTCCCAATTACAGTTTCCCATCGGCCGACCTTGTCCACGAGCCCTTCGAAAAGATCCATTTTCAACTAAATTTCTGTGAACCGTTGCAAAAGTCCGACTTGGTATTCTTCTTTGTGGAAATCTCCTTCGATATTCCACTAACGCAGCAGTAGAATCAGTAGAAATGCCGTTACAGAACCCATAAACAAAATGTATATCTGCTAGTTCTTGATTTAAAAAATGTAGCGTTTTGTTGTAATAATAATACAATATAATTAATCTATGATTTTTCACCAAAAACATCAACAACAAAAAATTGACACTTATCAAGCTTTATTGTGTTTTTACAGATACGTTATTGAAAAATTTAATGAAAGGTTTCCCAATGTACCCGTAACCAAATGGGCGGTTAGCAAGCTGATCAAGAAATTTCGTGAAACGGGATCCGTACTAGACGTTAAAAAAGTAAAAAAAAAAATACAATGAAGATGATGCAGCGACTCTCCTCGTACTGCAGTCTGTTAGAGAAACCCCCCATATTGTCATTGAGGAAACGAGCTAGGGAACTTCAGGTGGTCCAAAAAACTACTATTCAAGAAATTTTAAAACAAAATAATATGCTTCCCTACAAACCGCATTATGACCACACATTAGAATAGGGCGATGATGGCAAAAGATTGGATTTTTGTTTATGGATAGGAAGTTATATTTTAGGTGGTAATAGGGGATTCCATAAACTTATAATGTTCTCGGATGAGTCCACGTTTTCGACGAATGGAACTGTAGCATCGCAACATGTTCGCTATTGGAGTGATGTTAATCCTATGTTCAGAATCCCAAACCGACGTCAATATTAAAAAAAAAAGTTAATGTTTGGTGCGCTGTTTCTTACTATGGTAAAATTGGACCATATTTCTTTGAGAATACTTGTAATAGAAATTTAAATATGTTACTTAAATACTTTTTTTTCTGATCATTTGGAACAACTGCCATTAGATTACCTACGAAACATGTACTTTCAGCAAGATGGATGCCCGGACCATTTTACTAAAGTAAAGGAATGGCTTGATTTGAAATTTGGACAAAAATGGTTCGGGCGAAATGGTCCAGTTTTATGGCCCCCAAGAAGTCCCGACCATACGTTGGCAGATATGTATTTGTGGGGACGCATAAAACAGTTAACTTATGCCAATCCTCTGCCAAATGATGAGAACATTTTAAAACAAAGAATTACACAAGCTATAGGAGCAATATCCCTAGAAGACGTGCGGAGGAGCTATGACTATCTTGTAGCAACTGGAAAAATACGTCCTTCAGGGCGGAGCGTTGTTTGAAAAATAATTGTTGTTCTACTATCTGATTTCGGTGTATGATTGTGTTTATAGCATTTTGTTATTGTTTTATGTTATATTTAGGTGTAATTCTTGTAAAAAATTTGTATTTTTAAGTTTCTGGACACCCTGTACATAAATTGTTTTATAAATAATTACTTCTCCCCTCGAAAAATGAAATTTTTGGTCTGTTTGTCCTCTTATCTACCACATTGCCGGACATACTGTATATCTAAAAAAAAAGACGCTACATATTTTACTTTTAAAAATATGGTAGTGACAATCAAAAAATTACGGTACTTGTGAATTTTTCTTTATAAAAAAGATCACAATACCCGTGCCCAATTTATTGCAAATTACAAACCCACACTGTTATTTTTTAGGCTATGAATAACTCTTTGTATTGTCCCTCCAGTAGTAGAGGCTTGAGTGCTTTGTTGACGAGGCAAACTTGGGTTTTTCTTGGTTTTTGCAAAAGTATTTCTGAGCGCGAACGTGGTGAACCTCACATTCTACTTGTGTGAAAGTATTTACTTTGTTTTGAGCAGTTTATTTTGTATACAGTATATTAATTTACTTTGTTCAAGGGTTTTTAATCGGTTAAGTGTTAGAAAAGGGTACATACTACTGTGTGTACAGATTTGCACTTGGTGCAAAATAGTTTAACGCGAATAAAGTTTAATTGATTTATTTTGCAGTCTTTTAAGTCCTTTAATATGATAATTTTCAACGACAAATAATAAGTTAATAAGAGAATTGCTTAATAATTATTGTTGTTTTTATGGAGCTGGGATAAAAATGACACAAATTTTACATTTCCTGTACCTGTTCCTGTAAAAGTAAAAATATTTTAAAAGCACCCACCTGGCGTTATTTTCTTCCCAATCTTCTTTAATCTCCAGTTCTTCGCTTTTAATTGTCCAATCTTGCAATTCCTCAAGCCCATTTATGGGTTCATTTGGATTTGTTTCTTGTTTTACCAGGGCCTCGTTCGGTGAAGAAATGGATTTCTTTTGTCTGTAGAATATAAAATAATGTAATTACCAAATCAATTTATTATTTCAATTAAAGAAATAAAATTTGGTGGGTTTGGTATGTGATATTATTTCACATTTTATGACATGACGGATGCCATTTTATCACTTCCGGTTTAACAGGAAATACTTTAGATTTTCAAATGGAACATCCTGGAAATTTTTGACTACATCGATTCAGAACATCATTCCAAATTCAAACAACTTCAATAATTCGAAGAATTACATCCTGTCAAAAATTCTTTGAAAAATTAATTAATAATGACTTATTTTACAAAAACAGACACTATGCGATTTATCCAAGCGCTCCTCCAACTCCATGCTCCAGTCAATTTACACACAAAACGGAAGATTGTTGTAATCAAATAACTTGCGAAAAGTGTAAGGGAAACCATTAGACCCATAAATGCACTACGTCACTACCCTCCAAATGCCTAGCTTGTGGCGCTGAAGACTACCGGGCTTGGTCATTTAAATGTCTCATTAGACTCAATTACCAAAATCCATGATCTTATTATATCCCCTAACAAGCTCAGCTTCAGGGTATTGAAGAATAAGTTTATCGAAGTCAACATAAACATATTTATTATATTATTAAATTTGAAATAAACTTATTCTTATTATTATTGTCAATACATGTCAACAAATTGAACAAACCCAAAAACATTAACCGCGAAGAACTTATTCAAACTTGAGATCAAGATTTATAGATAACTACCGAGCGAGCAAAAATTATTTGCATGAAAAAGGGCCTTGCATCTAAGGACGTTATAATGCTTAGCCGTAGAGCCTAATACCTGTTGGGTGTCAGTAACTACCTGAAATAACAATCAATCAGCTATTCCGTCATCTTTGACAGTCGTTACAAGTAATTTCATTCATCGCTAATTTTTTCAATTTCTTGAACAATTCACACAATGGACTTTACGGAACAGCACAAAACATTCATGGTTGAAGCGTATTTTCGAAACGGGTGAGTGGCAACACAGCCCGGGTTTGTGCATGGACGATTTTCACGAACATTTTCCTAACGTTGCTTTTATTGCTGACGATTTTAATTATTTCCTGAAAAGAACCGTGACTGTGTTTAGGAAAACAGGTTCTATACAACACAAAAAAGGAGCAGGAAGACCATCTGTAAGAACAGAAGAACTTGTTGCAAACGTTCGTGAAATAATGCAAAATACGCCAACAAATTGTATAAGACGCCTGTCCCAAGAAGTGGGAAGCTCTTATGGAACATGCAGGACTATTCTTAAGAAGCAGCTAAATTTATTTCCTTATAAAGTGCCAGTATTCCAAGAAATACAATCAGCAGATTTTGAAAGACGCAGGAATTACTCTTAATGGTTTACCAAAAATTTATTGGAAACAAATGATTTATTAGAGCTGACATTTTTTTCGGATGAAGCCTGGTTCCAACTCTCCGGTTATGTGAATTCTCAGAATACACGCATGTGGAGTAGTGGAAATCCACATTGCACCCTCAAAAAATTGGTGTCTGGTTAGCTGTTTCCCGAAGAAGAATTGTTGGTCCTATTTTTTCCATGACACAGTTACAGCACAGCCGGTGTAGAGACAATATTTTGAATCCATTTGTGGAGCAATTACTTGACGACGAACTACGTTTTGCATATTTTCAACAGGACTGTGGAACCGCCCATACAGCCGCCGAAACTATTAACTACTTACGCAATTTTTTCGACGACAGATTGATCAGATTTCGATCAGACATTGAATTCCCACCTAGATCACCTTGTTTAAAGGTTATGGATTACTTCGTGTTTCCTCATTTAAAGAACACTATTTTTAAAACACCAGTTGCAAATTTAGAACAATTACAAAAAAGAATTATCCAAGAATGTGGTAACATTTCTCCAGAGATGCTGGTCAACGCTTTCGAAAATATGAAAATAATTATTTTTCTTTTTCTTTCCGTATATTCTTACTTTGTTAATTTTGTAAACAACAAAAATAAATTTGTATTTGTCAACTTATTTTATTACTCATTAGTTTGGCATATCATGTCTAATATGAATTTGATAAAATTTTAACCTAGATTTGGTTAGATATATCGTCCCCATATCATTGTGATCTAAACCAAGCCCCACGTTTTTTAATCCAAGCCCTCTTTGATGCAAATAATTTTTGCTCCCACGGTATAATATAGAGCAGTTCTTTCAGGTAACACAAACTACTGTAATGTAACTACTTGGTTCGATATGAAAGAGTCATCAAGACGTGTGTAAAAATGTATTTATTTCTATTCTTTCTATCTATATTTTACAATCAGTCGTAGATACTTATATACTAAACTTAACCTTAAACTCGTAACCTTAACTCTAAGCTTAACCTATGATTATATAAATGTTATTGTTATATTTAATGTACAATAACACATTGTTACCTTTAATAGAGGGTTATACCCTCGACTATATCCTCGTTATTGATATCAGGGTAAAGGTAACAATAATATTATACATACCATTAAATTGTACAATTAGGTAAAATAAGGTGAAGCCTTATTATTACCCTACATCTCCTACGGGAGGGGAAAAAAAATCTAATATAACTAAATATTTGATTTTTTTTTTGTATGTTTACTTAATTAGGTAAGATTATTTAAAATATTTCTTAACTCTATTTTTATGAACTAAAACTGGCTTATTGTCTATTTCTTGCCTTATTTTCTTCTGTAGCGTCCTTTTGCATCGGTTGATTATATATGCTATTATGCAAAAGCATGCCAACACACAAAGGGCTATTCCAACCGTGTCCTTTACTGTTATACTATTTGTTACTCCGCCGCTATTTCCCGCCTGGGCGATTATAATTTCTTCCTTGCTCTGATTCTTCCCCATCTCTAATATTTTTCACTGGACACTACACTTTAATCACTTTTTTTTTTCCAAGACTTGTATAAAGTCCTCTGGCAGGATCGCCATGTAATGTAACTACTTGGTTCGATATGAAAGAGTCATCAAGACGTGTGTAAAAATGTATTTATTTCTATTCTTTCTATCTATATTTTACAATCAGTCGTAGATACTTATATACTAAACTTAACCTTAAACTCGTAACCTTAACTCTAAGCTTAACCTATGATTATATAAATGTTATTGTTATATTTAATGTACAATAACACATTGTTACCTTTAATAGAGGGTTATACCCTCGACTATATCCTCGTTATTGATATCAGGGTAAAGGTAACAATAATATTATACATACCATTAAATTGTACAATTAGGTAAAATAAGGTGAAGCCTTATTATTACCCTACACTACATACATATACCAGTAAACAGCGGGATCGACACTATCGACAGTCAACATCATGTCAGTTAACCTACTATATGGTATGCATAAAAAACACTAAACTAATATCAGATGTTGGTTCCGATCATCTATTCATTCAAGTAGAAATAGATGTGAAGCAAAAAAATCTACCATGAAAAAAATACAGAAAAGGTGGAATTACGCTAAATCAAATATGGAAAATATAAATGAAAAACTAAGTGACTACATACAGGTACAGGAACATACAATAAACGAAAGCTACCTTTTTCAATTCAATTAAAAACTACAAACACTAATTGAACAATATACGCCAAGATCGACCCAACCTCAATTTGCATATCCACTCCCACCCTATATTATCACTTGATCAAACAAAATGCAATTATAACCATAACACATATTTTCAACACGTTAATAAGTTGACAGGACAATTATCTGTTAATAATTATTGTTTCATAGAGCTGGGAAAAAATGAAGCCAAATTTTACATTTCCTGTATCTCTATAAAAGGTAAATAAATAAATTCGAAAGGCACCCACCTCGCTTCATTTTCTTTCCAATCTTCTTTAATGTACAGCTTTTCGTTTTTAATTGGCCAGTCTTGTATTTCCTCAAAGTCATCTGTTGTTTGATCCGGTTCTATTTTGACCAGGGCCTCGTTCGGTGAAGAAATGGATCCATTTTGTCTGTAGAATATAAAACATTTAATTACTCATTTAATGTTACTACATATAACAGAAACAGGGTGGATTGAAACGTTTTAGGACGCACCACTAGATGGCGAACCCTATTTACGAGAATAGCAGATTCCCATGGTCTCTGCTAAACTTCGCCTTACTATACTACAATATTTATTGTATCCCTTACTATCTTTAATAAAGTCGATTATTATTATTATTATTATTATTATTATTTACATTTTTTTGTATCAAGTAGGACGATGGAGTTTCAGTTGTATAAACTTTAGTCAACACTAGATTTGGTAAAGCCTCTATTTGGATTTTCACAGGACAAAAATATGTTCAAGAGTTTGCCAATTTATTAAATGTCTAACATAACTTGTTTAATGAGTATGCATTGACATACTACCAGTTTAAATCAGTTTAAAAAATTATTGGACAGCTGATAAACTGTGAAATATTTGTAAGTATATCTAGTAATAGTACAACTGTAAAGGCTTTTTTAGTAAATTTTGATTTTCATCCTGTCGCATAGAGAAAGAAAAAATAATATTTTCAAGGCTTTCAGTTTTTAAAATTTTGAATTATTTACTGAGAAAATAAATAAACAAGATTACACTCTTTAATAAAAACACGGGAATAAACTCATTGAAGTCTCATCTGCCTCGACCCATGGTTACCAGTTATTCACGAACTTGAATATAGTCCTGGTTGTTTTCTATTTTTAAGCTGTTCTTGTCTATTTAGTTTGCAAAACAAATATAGCAATATAATGCGTCGAGGCTGACAAATAAAAGAATTGCGCGAATAACTGGATGACGTAATAAGGTTTTAATCTAATGTTGTCAAACTTTTTGCTTTCGCGGTGTCTTATTGTCTCTAGGAAAGGTTTGTGACCATCTAGAAAGCCTTTTATTATTAAGATTATTCATTCAGGATGTTAATACTAAATAGTAAATAGGATGAATTCGGTTATAGTGAAATGGCTGCTGATGTTGATACTTGAATAAATAAATAAATATATTTGACTCTCTCAGACTTCCCTTGTTCCCAAAACTTAAAAGTTTTTATCTGGAAATAAATATCTATATTTCTATATTACCATCCAAGAAAGTAATTTCGGTAAAGGTGCTATCCACAAGATTGTGATGCATCAATCTGCCATTTTACAAATCATAACACGCATTTTCGATTGGTAAATGTAAAGTAAAAGTTTTCAGAAATAAACTGCAAATAAATCTAGTAAGAACGCACCTGATTTCATTTTCTTCCAAATCAACTTTAATGTCCTGCTCGTTAGTTTTAATTTTCCCATCTTCCATTTCTTCAGTCATTTACTGTTGTGATTGGTTTCTATGATTACCAGATGCTTGTTATGGGTAAAAATGCTTTTCTTTTATCTGTAGAATTTAAAATACTGTATACAGTTGATAATTATGTAGGCTAATTATTAGATTTACTTTCTAATAAATAGATCAATTAAAAAAAAAATTATAGTTATAATAAAGTATATATGGGTAATATTCAAAACAAGTGATTAGAAGCTGTTCCTCCTATTTTTAAATTAATTTGATTGTTTTGGATAGTCGGGTGCTTTAAATGATTCATGGTATAGGTGGTCAAGCTTATTACCCCCTGGGGACCCTAAAATCTTCCCCTAAAGTTTTGAGAAGCCACTTTTTGACACATGACCACGTTTCACCAAGACTGCCCATGTTTGATGACATTTAGAGCATGTTTTTTGACATTTGGTCAGATTTTTGCTTTATTTATTAACAAAAAAAAACGGAAATAATGTTATTTATTTATTTATAAATGTCATACATTTACCCAAGAAACTAAAACAAGTGCAGACACAAACAATAAACTCTTAAAACCCACGTCTTTGACAAAATCCCACGTCTTTGACATTTTTTAAGGCACGTTTTTGACACTTTTTTGGCCATGCCGGCAAAACATAAGCTATAATGATCTTTACCTGCAAATTTTATGGTGGTATGTTAACCCTATTTTTTATCAGATATACGAAAATCAGAAAAAAAAACGTGTGCCCTGATTTACTACGGTTGCCATGTTTTTGATGGGTTTGATGCTTTACCATTCTTCAAAAAGTAAATAAAAAAATCCTACCTTTTTATAAAAACCGAAGTTGACCCATTTAACACTAAAACACAAATGGCTGATCGGTTCCCTTTAAGAGATCAGTGCTGGCAACTCAATTATTTAAATCAGACACAGTGAAAAAGGCGCGAATGCACGAATACACGTTTTTGACACAAAAATGTCTTACACAACAAAGTGCCTTACAAAATTTTTATTATTGGTCAGATCAAACAGAAATTTTACAAACATTTAGATTAAATGTCCATATATGCCATAAAAAGTTCAAAAAGCAAATCTATTGCATAGAAAAAAAATAATACATGGTTAAACTTCAAATACATGATTTCTTACATGCCACGTTCCATGACATTTTGACTGTGAATTTAATTTTTATTTAACATTTAAAGATAATCTAAAATGCCTAACAGAGGCCAGAAAATCACCTCTTACAGAAAGTTCCTTGTTTTGAAAATGACCCATATTGTACAAACATTTAAAAAGCTGTATTCATTTGAGCTTAATACGTCTAGAATGCCTTGGAAAAGAAAATCCCCGTAATGGCGATGCATTAAAATACAGCTTTTTAAATGTTTGATTGCTCATATGTTAAAAACGGTTTGAGCTAATATGGACAAACTATATATTTATGGAATCAGGAAAGAAGGGCGTTTCATAAAACTAAATAATATACAGGGTGTTCCATTGAAAAAACAACAACTTTACGCCACAGTTCTTTTGTTTTAAGTCAGATCGCTTTTTAAATGGTAATTGTAGATTCTTCGGCAAAGCATAAACTAAATGGCTATATTGGTTTAAATATAAATACAGGGAAACTAAAAAAATAGGCACCTGTTCAGTCCTGGTTGGATGACCCTGTACATCTTGTTAACAAAGCTTTGGAAATTGTTAAAACTTTTATGGAAATTACAATTCACTATATAAAGTAAGAATAAGTATGTATACTAATAAAAATAAAATATACAGGGTGTGTCAACAAGGTGTTCGCCTTCGATAGCGCCTAAACTATAAGAGATTTATAAAAAAGTGTTATATAGAAGTTATAGGATTGACAATCGAGCATAACGTTAAAATATTTTATGATATCCAGGGTGCCTTAAAGAGCGAAACAAGAAAAAATGTACTTTTTTCAAATGGAACACCCTGTATATTTTTACATTATTAAATTCATCATAAAATTATAATTATTTTTTATTAAATGCATTATTAGTCTATACTTCATAGTTTCCGAGATATTGACTCTCGAAAAGTGACATTTTTGAACTTTGACAGCTTCTAACTTTCTAACAATACCTACGTCTTAGAGCAAAACGGCTTATATGTCCCTATCTTTAATTTTTATTATCTTCCCAAAAAAATCAACTTCCAGTTAAACCGGAACAACTATATTTCCTGCTTTCGAGTTACATCCGGATTAACCGGAAGTTGATTTTTTTTGGGAAGATAATAAAAATTGAAGACAGGGATATGTAAGCCGTTTTACTCTAAGACGTACTGTTAGAAAGTTAGAAGCAGTCAAAGTTCAAAAATGTCACTTTTCGAGAATCAATATCTCGGAAACTATGAAGTATAGACTAATAATGCATTTAATAAAAAATAATTTTATTTTTATGTGGAATTTAATAATGTCAAAATATACAGGGTGTTCCATTTGAAAAAAGTACATTTTTTCTTGTTCCGCTCTTTTAAGGCACCCTACCCTGTATATCATAAAATATTTTAACGTTATGCTCCATTGTCAATCCTATCACTTTTATATAACACTTTTTTATAAATCTCTTATAGTTTAGGCGCTATCGAAGGCGAACACCTTGTTGACACACCCTGTATACCTAAGTATAATAGGTAGACAAAAAGAGTTAAGATAACAAGGAATGGTCAAACATATTTTTCAAACTTAATGGACAATAAACTAGGAATCGTTCAGGGTAGTATTGCAGTGGGTTTGTTATATTTCTTAATGACTTGGATTTTATAGCAACTTCACCTAATGAATATGTAACGTGTTATGCTGATGACATGACACAAATCTTATCGTGGGTGGAAAAAGTATTGATAAATTAACAACTATGGGAGCAGTTTTATTTAACAACGCTAACCTATGGTTTTTAGAGAACTAATTAATATTAAACAAAAACAAAACAAATGTATTAATCTTAAAGACATATAAACAAACCACCTGATGTAGCATTTGGGGAATCGGATATTGAAATAGTTGAACAAAATAAGTTTTTGGGAATTTACTTGGACGAATTTTTAAATTGGTCATACCATATCAACACATTAGTACAAAAGCTAAATTCGAATTTGATTTGATATCTTGACAGTTTATGGAGTGTACATTTATGAATGTCTGTTCTTTTTTAAGAATGGAGACATTTTCACCTACATATTTTTCACGAATATAATACGAGAACTTTAAATGTAAATTATCCAAGACACAGATTAACCTTAACAGAGAAAAGTCCATATTACTTATACGTGCCTAAAATTGTCTAACAATTTACCAACTAATGTAAAACTTATTAATAGTCTTAAGTTATTTAAAATTAATGTTAAAAACCTGCTTGTTGACTTGGAACCCTATTCTATACAGGACTATATTAGATGAGTATTAGTGTTTTTTATGCCTTCTTGTTTACACAGATGTATGTATTATTAGAAATAAAGATTATTATTATTATTATTAAAGATCCTTAGTTAGTTTTTTACATTAAAATAGGTAAGTACTATAATATGGCCTCTTTCTATATCTTTTTAATACTTAAAAGAAAACGGGAAAATTTTTTCTCCGAATTAACTGGTGTAAGAAAAACTTCCATAAAACGTACTTATATAGCTGCGATGCGCTAAACCCGAGGCTAAACCGTAAAATCTTCGGAAATATTCGACGCGGCGATAACCTTCCGCATGACAAAGTTGGAAGAAAACTACATACTGAACCTCGTAGCAAACCTTTTCTAACAAGACTGGAGCGCACAATAAGCCAGAAGGCTGCAGCGTAAGAAGCTTGGGCCACACGTCGAACCCGACCACCGCCTTTAACCAACCAAGGTAGGTAGGTACCATAATATCATATACCTAATGAAAACTCGTTGACTCTGATAATCATGTGTACAATAAATTTACCATAAAAACGAGAGACAAATGTTATAATTTTTTTTTACTTTCTACTTATCTTTATAATACTTACCACCACAAAACACAAGCAAAGCTACTCACGATACTAAAGTAATAGTATAAAACAACTAAAAATTACTACAATGTACAAAAAAAAACCAACCCTACACACAGACCACAAATGACACTGACAACCAAAAAAAATTTATAGGTTACCGACATCCACAAACAAAACACACGAACATTTGTGTTCCATTTCAATGACTGGATCACATTTTCTTCTATAATTTTTTTACCTTGGCTTGGGCATTAGCAGCAAAATCTTTTCAGCACAAAGAAATGTTAGGTCGGTTGGTGGACCAAGGAGGACACTTAGACTTCTGACCAATCAGGAAGTTATTCTTATTTTTCCAACATGGCGGGAACCACGACTGTATATTTTAATGCCTCTGTGGTATCACTATCACTACTGGGACGTCTATTCTCCAATTTAAGAGAAGTGAACGCTCTCTCGTGAGAAGGGACAATTCACATCATATGAAAAGTTATTTCCTTCGAAAGTTCAGATGATGTGAATTGTCCCTTCTCGAGAGAGAGCATTCGCTTCTCTTAAATTGGCGAATAGACGTCCTGGTGTGACTTTTTTTTATCCAACATGTATCAAGTAGAGTTTAAAAATCTTTTAAATTTATTGAGCAAATTTGAATTTTGTTGTATTTTTATTGTATTGATATAGTGAAGCCTACCGCGTTACTTTCAGATGAGGGAGCAAATCAAGTTGGCGGAGATAACGGGTAGGTTACAAGTACCTACTAACTACCGTGGGTTCAACGAGTCTCGAAGGGAGCAATATTTGTCGTTGTATTTTGTTACTTACATCTGGTTTACTATTAGCTTGCCTATTGTTTCATCCATACAAAAAGGGGCGTCGCTGCAGTCTAGAAGATCTAGCTGAAAAGACCCACACTTTTTTTTTCCAGGCGATCCTGAGGTATTTTACGCCATCGTGATGGTATTCGCAATCATTTCGTTACATATTATTTTATTTATTACGAAAAATAAGAGATGTCAGTAAAACACATTTTCTTTCACGCTTTGACAGACACTTTGTTATATTCAAGTTTAACAAGTTCTTTTTCTAAGTCCAAATTATTTAAATAAAAATAGTATACCCATAATTTATATTATTTTTCACAGCACTTACTTTGTGGGCGCTAATATTGTTTTTAGATTCTCTTAACCCATCCCGGACCGACGGTACTTTTTCAGAGCGACACTACTAAAATCAGAACTTTACTTATTAAAAGATCGCGACTATTTTCCGAATAACTCCCTTGCAGATATTTAATTTTTCCTTAAATAAACTCCCGTTCCCCCATAGATCCCCCATCGAAAACGGTGACATCAGTGTTTTCTTAAGAAATCCCCCTTGAAAAGTATGAAATCATCACAATTCTGCATCTAAAAATACGCCCTAATGAATCAGTTATTAAGATCGATAATCGAGTACCTTCCCCGACTACCTACGTCGTTTATCAAATTTTTCCGTTAAATTGGAAGGAGATCTATAGTTTATTCGTCGAACAAAGAAAAATATTAAAATTTTCGTGAATTTCCCATTAGAACCAAATCTCGTCTAACGCATTGAACTATATTTTATTTAGTAATTGAATATTTGTTCTTAATTTAGATATACCGAAAGGTGATTATTGCCTATCTGTTAATCGACCAATGAATCGAGATGAACTAGACGAGCGGGGACGCTGGACATCCTTTGGATGTCTTCCACACGATATTTGCTTTGTTAGTTGAATTGTGATTTTTAGAATTAAAACTTCTTAATTAAAATAAAATTTCTTGGTAAACTTTTTAAATATTTATAAAGTCAAAATTAATTTTTTTTTATTTTTCAAAGTATTTTAAATTTATTTATAACCCACATGTTCCAAAATATTTGGTATTTAAATTTTTAGTATTTTATTTTCCAATTTAGAAAACTTAGACTTAAATTATTTTCCTTAAAATAAATTCTTTGTATTCGGAATGATTTTCAAAATTTATAAAACTAATCCAAATTATTTTCGTTAAAATAATTTATTTAAACTCGAAAGAATTTTACTCTAATTTTCCCATTTTTTTAAAACTTGGAATTAAATTATTTTCTTTAAAATAATTTATTTAATCTTCAAAATAATTTTTATTTTATTTTCAAAATTCACAATTCAGAATTTTTAGAATTAAATTATTTTCTTTAAAATAATTTATTTAATTTTTAATATTTATTTTCAAAACTTACAATTCAGAATTATATTATTTTCTTCAAAATAATATATTTTATTTTTAAACAATCTTTATTTTATTTTTAAAACCTATAAATTCTGATTCAAATTATTTTCTTTAAAATTATTTATTTAATTTTAAACCAATTCTGATTATGCATTTTTCCATTGTACAATATTAGAAAAAAATTTCTTAACAAAAAAGCTTTACTCCGGAAACATTTCTCAGAACCAAACTGTGACTCGATATTATTGAACGTTGGCGTACCCATTCTTTAGAATGATATAGTTGGGTTAGAGCAATAAATTCGACTAATTTAGGGTACAAAATAGTTCTCAAAATTTATTATATTTTTTTTTAAAACCCATTCCCATAAATTTAAGTAAAGTGATCCCATTTTCTAATATATTTATTTTTCGATTAAGTTATTATACCGATTTGTCACATTCGTCCGCCGTTTATGAGTCCAAGGCAATTTAATTTATTGCCTTTGACTTCGAACCCTTAACACTTTAAAATATTTACCTGAACGTCTTGGGTTCCTAAAAAGGTTTTATCGCGTGCGTTATGGAATGTTAAGCGACCTGTAACGTAAACAAGAAAGGCAGGCATACGCCTTTTTACGACCAGAAAATAAGTGTTTTCTTTACCCATGTTTCACACATTTGACTACATTTACAGTCAATGCTTTGAGAATACATTCGAAAATTCAAATTAATTTCGATTAGTCTTACCCACTTTTATATAACGTACTTATGCTAACAGTAAGGTAAAATTTATTTATGTTTTTATTGTGAACAAGGTATTTTTGATTTTCTCACCGAATCCACAAAAATACTATAAAAATATATCTTAAAGATTCAAAATCAATAAAAAGCCCCTTGTTTAACTCAAATCGTAGTACGATTCCAAAATTACGCCAACCCTTTTGGTTATAATAAAATTTTGCCTGACCTGCAATTAAATATTTTACGAAATCATTATAAATACAATAAAATATGCAAACACCTATAAATGTTTATTCTAAAATTTTTAAATTAGTTTTTCTAGATTCTAGATTAATGATAAACAAACTTTTAACAGTTACCCATACTAACTAAATTTTTTCTCCCAAAATATAGCAAAATATTATAACTTTATTAGGTATAATAAAATGTGATATAAAACAATATTTTTGAGGAATGCTTCCGTAACCAATTCATCAAAATAAAAGACACGTATGTCTACCATGTAAACGAAGTTAACTTAAAAATCAAATTATTGCGAATTATTTTATAAGCCTTCATTTTCTATTCAACTAATGAGTGAACTAATAGACATAACAAAAGTATTTCCTCTCCCCCTAATAACACCACAAAGAGTACAAAAATAAAATCATACTCTCTATAATATCGTAACATTAATTAAAACGTAAGTAAAAAGGAATTTCTTAAAAACCCAGACCCCCTTAAACAATTTTTTATAATTATTATGCCAATTCAAAATTACTTCACCTAATCTACCTAACTAATATAATTTTATTATGATTAAGATCTTATTACTATAAACTTAAAATTATGATTATGAGCAATTCTAACATTAAATATTAATTAAATTTTTTTTAAATTTTTTCAATGGTTGAAAATTTTTTCGTTTTATGTTTTTTTTCTACTAATCCCAATTCAACTTAAAAATAAAATCCTGAAAACTACTAAAAATACGACTAACTTAAATTTATGGTTTCGTTATCTATCCCGACCGGTAACTCTCGTCGAGCTCATTAGGGTCCCTCCGTATGACCATACGGAGGAGACCGGGGCGTTGCTCTACCACATACCTCTGCTTCTGAGGTCGTTGAGGGCGGGGAAGAGGGGATCTCAACAGGTCTGGATGGAAGGGCAGCCTGACCTGGAAGGCCGGACCCGGAAAAGCTGGAGCTGGACCTGCTGGAATGGCCAGTGCTGGGGTGGGCAGATTTGGCACCGGTCGTAGAGGCGGTCAGGAAAGCCGGTCTGTTAACGTTTCGTGGGGTAGGGGGGGGGGAATCGGGGGCCCTCGAGGATCCGGCTACGGGACCGGTCAGCGCTGATCTTCTCCCAGAAGATTGACCCCTGGCACTCCTTTTTGGGGTTTTGGTAGACGTCGCACTGGGTTGGAGGGTTGCTGTTCCGTTGCAGATGGAGCAAGGCGGCATACTTCGCAAATACACCCTACCAACCCCAGTCTCTTCCACGCGTCCCAAAAATCGGCGGGATGAAACAGTTCCCCCGGTGGAGTTTTGCTTAACGCATAGGTACATGGCTCGGGGGAAGGTGCCCCAGATGCAAAAATACCGCCAGATTCACCCTCTCCACTTGGTACTGTGCGTGGAGGAGGTCCCTCCATAGGCACAGCATGACCCTCATCGGTAGGAGAGTAGGGTGAGGATGAACCCCTTCATATAGGCCCCTAAACCCCCACAAATGGTACAATGCTAATCCGGATAAAAAGTCCTTTATCCATGGTTCTTCTATTCTCCCCACCAAATGGATAAACATTACCAACCAGATCATGTTTTAAAAAAATTTTCAAAAAGGCCCTTTAAATTATTATAGTCACTACGTTTAATTAATGTTTTATTACTTATCTTCACTTTTTCCACCGCTAACTGTAAAGTCTAAACAAAAAAAAATACACTATCTCAACCTTAACAATAACTGCACTCCAATAACCAATAAACCCACTTCATAGAAGAGTAAAAATGGAATAAATTTTGTACCACCAAAATCAACTGGACTTTTTAGAATTTTTAGGCAGGGACCTAAAAATGTTCAGTCGTCCTTGTTACACCTTTTCTATCCCGTATTTTCTTCCCTGGATGCCGTTTCTTTTCTATTAGAATTGCTGGGAAACTCCACGGAGATTCACTTTCTTCAATGATATCGTCGTCCAATAGCTTTTGTATTTCTTGCCTATGAAATGGTAACCTATAAGGTATCTTACAAATAGGAGGTACATTTTCTGTAATAATACGGTGAGTAACTTGACTCGTGCAAGTTAATTTTTTATTAGGAGCTTTAAATACATATATCTACATATTCCACTATAAGATCTCTTAACTTCACTTCGTCCTCGTTAAGGGGTTTCTCTAACTTAAGCTGACCCAAAATTTCGTCAGTATCATTTTGACTAATATACCCTATAGTTTTACATTTCTCTCTCTCTTTTCGGGAAGCTCTACTTCTGCTTCAAACGCTCTTGCAATAGCAGTTTTGACGGAAATCGTAATATCTTTATACTTCTAACTTCTTCTTATCTACCTGCTTTAATAGGTTCTTTATAATATTTTGATAACTATTAATACGGGGTGGGGTGTTCAAATTAAAAATGAAATTAAAAACAGACAATTTTTTTAAATGGAAACAACTATTAAAATTATTTCTTCTTTAGCATTAAAAATAAGGGTGACATATAAAGATAAAATTTTGAAAATTTGGGTTCCCAAGTTTGAGACGTCCCATTCATTGCAGTAAAAATATAGAGGCATTCCATTTAAGATTACAAAACGACTACGTGTACCGTAAAACTGGGAAACCTGGCAACAGTACCGATATCATTGTTCAATTAATTCCACATGCCCAGAAAACTCTAAATGCCGAATTCCGTTTTTGTACGTTGTGCAGCTTTAGCGATTTTGAAGATAGTTAAGCGTTCCGGTACTTTTTACTAACCCCGTATATTTTCCTTTGCGAGGAAAGTAAAACAGATAAAAACCGAAGAAATATTAAGCTTATCAATGTTCTAACGATAGAAAAGAAAATAACTGAGCGATCAATAAAAGAAAAGCAAATATTATAATATGTATTTTGGAAATAAAATTCTTTGTAACACTCTGATTTCAGTAACGTGGATCAAATTCCAATAAATATTGAGTTTGGAGATAAATAACGTTATTTAAAAACAAAAATCAATCCATTACAAGTTAAAAATAACAGCAGACTAGTAAAATATCTCATGCGAATTTGGCCAATATTGCCTCCACCTTCAAATTGGGGCACAAGAAATTGCTGTAAAATATTATCATGAGAAAATATCTTCGAGTAGCTTAGTTATACTGGTTGTTCTGCAAAGAATGCTTTTAACGTCGATCTAATTCCTCAAAAATATATTCAGAACCTGATGACAGGGTGGCAGTTTTCAGTAGAATTTCTTTTAAGCGCGAAACACACATTTCTTAGAAGAACTGTTTATTAAAGCATATTTTATGACAAAATAGATTTAAATTTCAACACTTTTTTCTATGTTAAAAATTCCTTAATAAAAATTGCAATCGTTGAGAAATAAACTGGACAAGTAGCGGGAGATGCGATGTTCTGCGCCAATTCCTGACGTCCCTTCTGCGCATACGCCAGCAGTACGCAGGCGTGTGTCATTGTTTTTGAGCTGTGTTGGGTTGTTTATTAAGCTATTTTTTTGCTGTTCTACTACAGTAGAGGAAGAAGGGTCATTCTGCATCAATTTTGGTTTTTGCTGTTCTTGAGCTGTTTTTCACAGCTCAAAAACACAAAGAACAACTTAAAAACAGTTCAAGAACAACAAAAAACAGCGCAAAAACATTGACACACGCCCACGCACTGCTAGCGCATGCGCAGTGGGGTGACCGGCATTGATGCAGAATGCCCCTTCTTCCTCTACTTGGACAACATTTGAACCGATATAAAAAATGTTTCAAGAGTCATATTCAAAGTAGCATAATTTATTCTTTGTAAACAGGAAATTTACAAAACAAAACAGTATTAGATCGGGTAATTTTTGAACTAAGTTTTGCATAAAACATTGTATTTTACCAGATTACGTGTTTACAGACTCGGCCGGTTCTTTAAAACCACCTTTTTTGTATGGCTTAAAAAATACGGTTCATTTAAACATGGTGTCCTACTCTACTGTTATGCCTATGCAGATGATGACGCTTTAAATTATTTTTATGTTTAGTTTGAAAGTCACAATAATTGCATTTGAACATTTCAACTTCCTTTGGATTCCTATGTAGCAGAAGATGTCTATTTAAATGGCTTTTAAAAATTGTTTTATAGGAGCACTGATCGCAATTTAACTTTTGAACTTCCTCTGGACTATTATGACGAAGCATAATATGATACTTTATATTACATTTATGCTTAGTTTGAAAGTAACAGCTATCACATTTGAACATCTCGACCTCGTCTGGATTTTTATGCATAAGCAGATGATACTTTAAATCAGGTTTACGCTTAGTTTGAAAGTCACAGTTATTGCATTTAAACATTTTAACTTCCTCAGAATTTTTATGTCGCAGAATATGACTGTTTAAATATTTTTTACGTTTAGTTTGAAAGTCACATTTATCACATTTAAACATCTCGACCTCGTCTGGATTTTTATGCATAAGCGAATGTAATTTTAAATCATGTTTACGCTTAGTTTGATAGTCACATTTATCGCATTTGAACATCTTGACCTTCTCTAGATTGATAAGATGCTCCTTAATTTCCACTTCACGCGAGACGATATTCTTACTTAATTTATCTTCCCAAGTTGTTTCATATTCACGTTGATCGCAGCTGAGCAAGACCGCTTTACTTTCTTCTAAACAGTTATGTTGAGGATGTGGTCTCTTTAAACTGGTTTCTTGAACTGTTTTATCCGTACAGTGATCATTTCGTAGAATATTTAGATATAAATCACTTTTAAGTAATATTTCATGATCCAATTGATCGCTTTTCCCCAGCGTGCACTTCTCACATTTGCCCTGGTTATCTTGACAAAGAGAATCTTGCAAAATACTGCAAAGACAAAATAGCAATAATAGAAAATGTGATTATTATGCACACTTACGGGGCTGGATTGAAAAGTTTTCGGAATCGCCAATAGGTGGCGCTTGTTATTTAAATTTTTTGAACATTAAGAAGATTGGGTTTTAGTTTTCAAAACAAAAAACAGAATAGTCTCCGAATTAGTTTTTGATAAGCGTGAGCACGCAAGAACGTTGCGATTTCTTAATTTTGGAGAAAAAGAAATTCAATCCATGGTTACATTTTTATTGGGTGGTAAAACTGTGAAGAAGTCAAGTCAATATTAGATTATTTTCTCGCCGATGCTTCATCATTTTCATTTGATAAATGTCGTTCTTGTTTAAATAAATTATAAATACGTGCTAAATTACATATTAGGTTAATGTAATCGTTTAGGTTAAGTGCAAATTAACTTTTGGTTTAGGCTTTCGCGGCCAGTCGGTGAGCTAGTGTAGTCATGATTCGGGTCTAAAGGCCGTCGTCGGTTGGAATTACTTCCTTCCAGACCCGACTGATGACTACACTAGCTCAAATTAACTTTTATCCAATTTCTCTGAAGGGAAAGTTTTGTGATTTGACGAGTTGTCTATTGTAGTTTATATAAAAATTATGGAACATTATTCAAGATGTGGTTTCAGCAAGATGGAGCCCGTACCCATAATTCTCGCTATAATATGGAATATTTAACGGAACGCTTTACCAATAGATTAATTGCCACTAATGTCCCCATAGGCCGGCCTGCGCGTTCTCCCGACCTTGCACCCTTGGATTTTTTTTCTGGGGCTATCTTAAAAATGAAGTCTACTGGAAAACCTATGAAAATACTGACCAACTTCAAGCTGACGTTCAAGTCGCCATTAGAAGAATAACTCCAAGAATGTTAGAGAACCTAATGGATGAAATTGCATATCGCTGCTACTTATGTATACAGGGTGTTCATTTGAAAACTTCCCACCACGGATTTTCCTGCTTTAAAATGAAAATGTGGAAAATCGCTCGGACCCGTCGATTTTTATTTCGAGGGGGACATCTTTTGCGTATATTGTCAATCTTGTTACTTCAAGCTCCTAGGAGGGAGGGGTGGTAAGATTTAAATCTTAAATAGATACCCCTATTTTATATAATTTTTTTGGATCCTGCATAAAATTCTGAACATTTTTTAATAAAAGCATTATTAGTCTAAACCAAACATTTTCCGAGATATTGACTCTTGAAAAATGAGATTTTTGAACTTTGACAGCGTCTAGCTTTCTAACTGTACGTCTTAGAGCAAAACGGCTTACATGTCCCTATCTTCGATTTTTATTATCTTTCCAATAGTGTCAACTTCCGGTTAAACAGGAAGTACTATATTTCTTACAACCGCTTTAACAGGAAGTTGACACTATTGGAAAGATAATTAAAATCGAAGATAGGAACATGTAAGCCGTTTTTCTCTAAGACATATTGTTAGAAAGCTAGACGCTGTCAAAGTTTAAAAATCTCATTTTTCAAGAGTCAATATCTCGGAAACTGTTTAGTATAGACTAATAATGCTTTTATTAAAAAATGTTCAGAATTTTATGCAGAATCCAAAAAAAATTATATAAAATAGGGGTTTCCATTTAAGATTTAGATCTTCCCCCCTCCTTCCTAGGGGCTTGAAGTAACAAGATTGACAATATACGCAAAAGATGTCCTCCTCGAAATAAAAATCGACGGGTCCGAGCGAGTTTCCACATTTTCATTTTAAAGCAGGAAAATCCGTGGTGGCAAGTTTTTAAATGAACACCCTGTAGAAAAAGAAGGTGGTCTTTTTGAAAATGAAATTAAATAAATTTGATTGCTGAAAGCACTGTTAGGTATTTAGTAAATCTGTTGTTTGAGTGGAAATTAGTGAACTTTTTTATGGGTACCTAGCTACGAATAAAATGGCATTTAATTTTAATAGAAAATTAAATTTAAAGTACAAATTTGGTTTTAAAACCAGTGTATTTAATAAAAATTTGTTGTTTTCCAGAGGCGACTTATTTTTAGTTGGCTTTAAAGACAAAGGAATGTTATACAAAGTTTTTAAGTGCCAATCGGGTTATTAATACTAGGTGTGATACGTCGTTGAATTTTGAATGAGGAGTGGAATGTAAAAATAATAAAATTGAATTTTCCGACTATTTAAAAAAAAAAGTTGAGGGTGGTTGTGAGAAAACGAAACGTCGGATTGAAAACCTAATTACACCATTTTGTAAAGGAGAAATAATGGCAATAAAAATGTAACCTTTATTTTGACATATCTCTTCAAATAGAGTAAAAAATAAATAAAAACGAAATCGCGAAAATTCGGTTTTGCACAAATATCTTCGGAAGGATTCGAAATTTTTTAAATTTAAAAACACAATGTTGCAGAATTTAGTAGGACGCACCTTTTTTTAAACTTAACCATCTCTGTATATTCACCGGTTTACGAGATCCTTGTATAGTGCATTCTTATTCGAGACACCCGGTATAGAGCTAGGGAAAAATGACGAAATTTTACATTTCTTGTATCTCTATAAAAAGTAAATAAATTGGAAATGCACCCACCTTGCTTCACTTTCTTCCATATCTTGTTTAATTTTCAGGTCTTCAGGATTAATTGTCCAGTTTTGCATTTCCTCAAATTCATTTGTTGTTTGATCCGGTTCGATTTTGACCAGGGCCTCGTTTAGCGAACAAATTGATTGCTCTTGTCTGTGGAATGTAGAATAATTTTAATTGCTCGTTTATTAATATTACTGAGTAGTGCACAAAGCCGCGGCGACGAATATTACTAGTTGTATCCTGAATACGACCAACTGGGACGGATAATTTATTTATTTATTCAGAATTCATTGTTGACAATATTGTATAATATTGTATAGGAATAGTCAAATATAAACAACTAACCTAACTTAACCTGTTCATCGTGTTACAGTATAAAAACATTTCTCAATTTTAAAAAATTCATGTACAGTTCTTGATAATTTAATATAATCGGGCAACATATTAAACATTTTTGGCCCTATTCTACTACGAGCCTTGGATGACAGTTTACTTTTAATTAAAGGCATCCGATTTTTATTTCTAGTATCTAAATCATGGACGCCACTGTTTCTTGAAAATACACGTATATTTTTAAAAACATACACATAGTTTAGAAATGTATAAACCCGCATTGTTGGGTAGTTAATATTGTTTTTAGATTTCTAAAGAAATAGTTTAGGCTGCTAAGTGTATGAATTAGTTGATCACAATGGGATTTCCAGATACCAGGAATTTGACATTATTATTAGGTTGTTTGACAGGTACGTCAGCAATTTTCAGATTTAAGTTAGAACATTTTTTTTTAGGATGGTGAAATCGAATAAATTGAGTTTTCTCTGCATTAAAAAATAAAGAATGTTCCGCAAACTACACGCTCATGTTGTAAATGGTCTGATTGCAGCGGCCTTAGAGTTGTTGGTCAAGTTGATGGGCGACAATTGCAGATGTGTCGTCGGTAAATATAGTAAGAAGTGCATCATTATCGACTCGATCAAGACCATTTGTATAGAACAAAAATATTACAGGGCATATGACAGAACCCTGAGATACGCCAATGTCGGTCAAAACAGATGAGGAACATACATTATTCCCGTGATTTTTACAATTTATATTATTAATATTAACGTACCGCCCTCAGCTAGCAAAAAATGATTCCATAAGAGGTTAAAATTTAAAAGGGTTTTTGTGATTGATGCAGTTAAATGTCCTGCTAAGGTCACAATAGACCTCAATCGGACACATTTATAGTATAGTTTTTATTAGTATGTCATAAAAGGAATGAATAGCCGTCATAGTATTCTTGACTGAAACCCATGTGTTGGTTATTTGAAATTATAATGTTAGTTAATAAATATGGCGTTAGCCTGTTCACAAATGAGTATTCAAAAAGTTTATTACTAAATACCGATTCTGATGGTATTGTTATAGGTCTGTAGTTTTCCATTTTACTTGCATCGTTTTTTTTTGTAACTGGGACCAACCTTTCCCAACTTTAATTTATCCGGAAAAATTCCGGTACAGAATGACAGGTCTATCAAAAACGTGAAAGGTTTTATAATCACAGGTAAAATGGATTTAATCAAGAAATTTAGGATTTCGTCACATCCACTAGAGGGCGAATTCTTCGTTTTAAGTTTTAAAATATTATACAACCCTGTCTCGGTTATTTTTTCCAATTAACGGATTCCGCGTTTGATCAGAACCTACATTATTATTAGGTTTTTTAATATTATTAAGAATCTCAAACGGCGTTTGAAAAAATGTGTTAAACATAATATTTGAAATTATTAATGGATCGCTCACTGTGGAATCCCTAATTAGAATATTTTCGTGTCTTTTACACTTATTTGTAATTTTAGATACTACCTTCCAAGTCGATTTATTTATGTTACCCAATGATCTGCTATAGCAGATCATTGATGTTACCTATTAGAAATTGAATTTTTTGATGGATATCATTATCGATGATTTATTTTTAGATTTATACAGGGTGTTAATTAATGTCATGCAGATAATTCAAGGGGTGATAGTACTCGTCAAAATAAGAAAAAAGTGGAAATATATGCATGGTCTAAAACGCGTTATTTTCGTTATATAGGGTGGCAAAGTTTCAATTTTTTTTCTCGTATTTTGCGTTTTCTCTCTTATATTCTGCGATAATTGTTTCAAATTTGGAACATCAACCCTTTTTTTAAATCTATACAATAAAGTATTAAAATCGTCGGTCGCAGTATACAGGGTGTTAGATTTTCTTGAATCGGCTACAATTTTATCTTTCAGAACCTTTTTTTTTTGGCTCCCATTATGAATTTCGGTATGAAATTTGTACTCTCTGTTCCTTTGTTTAGCGTTCTGGTCTCTTGCACTATTATCGTATCTGTGACCGTTTTCGATTTATTTGCAAAAATAGCCATCAATGGAAATTACGTGTAGGCGAAATAACGCAGAGTAAAAAGCTGTGTAACAAAACAATTTATTAGTTAATCAAATAAAAATAAAACAAAATTATAAACTGTTGAAAATGTCCGCCTCTTGCTAAAATGCACGAATCAAGTCTTCGCCTCATGGACTGACGGACTCTGCCAAATATTACAGTATTGCGAATGATGCCGCATGAAGCCATTATTCTGTTTCTTAAATCCTCTTCTGTCTGGACTGGGGTCTGATACACTAGTAGTATATGAGGCACTTGGGCGACCCCCCACTCCTTACCATATTCATGGATCTGGGAGAGTAGTTCGCCAAGTGCCTCAACGTGTATATGCGCGAAGCTACATATTTTGATAATAACCGATCAAACCCGAATAATACCCGAGGAAATCAGACTACACACCCTTACACCTTTTCATACACCTACTAGACCCCCAGTACCTCATAATGGCAGACCCTTCCTGATTACGCATCTAGGTGGGAGACTGCCCTCCTCAAGTGCCTCATAATGACAGAGTAAGGAAACAAGCAAATTAGTTTGTAAACTCGATCACATACCAAGACCCCATCCTGCTTGCACACCTAAGGCAGTCAGCTAAATACGTCATCAACGAAAGTGGGGGAAACCATTTTAATTGTTATCATTCCAATCAAATCCATCTATGTTGCCTAATCTACTGCACCAATAACCAAGTCTATTATTCCTACTGTATATCAACAACTAGATACGCAATTATTCATTTTAATAAAAAATCAGATTGATTCGTACCTTTTTGGTTTCGTTTGAAAATAAACCCTTTGAGACGTATAATTTTGTATTCGTATTAATATTTCTCATTTAAAGCATTTCCGTTTTCGTTCCTGTGAAATTTCGTTTTCTTTGTGTTCGTTTGTAAGGCATGCCAAATACATTATTCTGTTTTGTGTAGTATTTTTATGTATACTAAATATTAAAACGAAATAATATTCGTTTCCGTTTTTCCTTTCGACAAATTTCCGTTTGCATTTGTGTTTCGTTTTTATAATAGTGATAAAGCAAATATAGTATTTTCTTACTACATTATTCTGTTTTATGTATACTAAATATTCGTTTCAGTTTTTCGTTTCGACAAATTTCCGTTTGCATTTTGTTTTTCGTTTTATAATAATGATAAAGTAAATATAGTATTTTCCTACTACATTATTCTGTTTTGTATAGTATTTTTAATATTTAAACGAAATAATATTTGTTTCCGTTTTTCGTTTTGACAAATTTCCGTTTTCGTTTATAATATTGTTTTAAGTAAAATATTGCCTTTCGCTATTACATTATACGCTTCAGTTTTTCGTTTTCTGTGAAATTCCGTTTGCATTTTTGTTTTTCGTTTATAATAGTGCTGTAGTAAGTATTGCCTTTTCTTATTACATTATACGTTTTCCGAAACTTTTTTGTACAGTAGGGTCACATTAGGTATTTTATCATTTTAAGTTAATAAACAAGTAGGCATATTTCACATAAATTAAAGCGTGTATATTATAACTATAGACTTACTGTAGGTAGAATAACAAGTGCTTGCTTATAAAATTATGAATAACATACGTTTCTTCAGTATTTCAGATTAACAATTAAAATCTAATTTTAGATAACAGATCGCTTGCCCCTATAGAGAATTTTGTATGACTAACTGAATACTATGCTGCACAAATAATAGCCAAACATTTATTATGTAGTTGAATTTTAAACTTGTATATCAAGATTACATGTTTCGGTCTAACTGAGCATCATCAGACTTTGTTATTTTTGTAGACTTACACAAAAAGGCTAGATAAAGAAAATAACTCTTCCTATTTTTAAAGTAAAACAAGAATAAATGTTAGTATGATAAATATAGATATTAGGATTCTTGTGAGATCCGTAATGCCAACGTTTCGGTTATATTTATAAAATCCATTATCAAAACTAATGATATCTCATGGACACTATACATTTACTATCAAGACAGAATTACCTCGGATACTATCAAATGTTAAAATAGAATATTATACACAAGAATCACACTTACCCTTTTCACTCCAATTGCGTAATATTCACTACATCTTGTGATTCAATAAAATTAATATGTTGACATGCTAGATCGTATCAATTAAAGGTGTAAATGATGTGTGCTGTTCAGGCACAAGTGTACTACCTAGGGATATATATATATTATTGTATTTTCTAGAGAATTCTATTTATTACGCAGTTTGACAAAAACCAAAAACAAAATTAAAATTTATTACACGAGTGTTAGTTTATTTAAATACTAATTTTCTATTGGATAGTCATAAAGTTTTTTATTTAATAATGGGGATTTTTTAGTAAGAAAAATGCTATACCCAAAAATTAATTTACAAAACATTTTGTTAAAAAACATACTAGGTGCAATCACTCATGTATTAATCTATGCAGAATTTATTTTAGAAAGGTAACATAAAACGTTCATTCGATACGGAACATATTGCTACTAGCTTACTTCAAAATGAGCCCACCGAATAATGATTAATTAGTATTACCTCTGTAGTATGTTTCGAATCTTTAAACTACTATCAATAAAAAAAACTTATTAGGTACTATGGAAATAACACAAAGCTGATGATTGCCTGAGTTTTGATCGGTTTTGTCCAACTGATCGCTTACGAGATCAAAACACAATATATTTTTAGTTTCCAAAAGTAATGTTATGATTAACAAATATTCATTAATAAACTAAGGTAATCTACACTATATTAAAAAGTTACAGTATTATGAATTGTAATACGATAGAAGATTTTCATAAATAAGCCCGATTCTTAGAGCAAAGGATTCGTACACATACTACATCTGTCCTAATAACCTCAGACTTATGGAGTTACATTTATAATATAATAATAATAATAATTCACATTATACGGACACAAGCTATTCATGGTGTTCATAGGAATACTGGTTAATATAAAATTGAAAACGGTATTTCTAGATATTAACACAAATGATGGCGCTATGGTCTTGATAAAACTGGTCTCTGACATCACAAAATTTGCTTCGTCATGTGCCGAAATGTTGAAAATCACAACATATCCCACTGATTAATTTTATATTCCATTCGCCAGTCGAATAACTGGTTTATACGACAAAACTATGAAAGAAAAATGTAATAGCATTTGCTAATATTAGATATATTTACATGTCCTATTCGTTATACATTTTTAGTGTTTTATGAAATATTTCAATGTAAAATATATGATGAGATTGTTTTATTTTGTTACAATATAAGGTAATCATTGTTTTTACCATTTTCATTGAAAAATTATGAAATAACCTACCTTATCGAACATAAAATAATAATATTTTTCGCATGTCTCAATATTATTTAAATAAATTAGTAATAATATAGGTAAATAAACTCGAAGATGGTTTTTCTAGACAATGTGTTTATTAACATCAATATGGGTAACAAACAAATATAAGTACTATATATAATATAATAAATGACACACAATTTTATAATACAATTATGATATGGATTTAAAAATATTTAATATTGTTGTATGAAAACTGACCAGCTCATGTCTTGTAAATTCTATTTTGTAAGTTACCATTCCTGCAAAAGAAATCACTTATATTAGTGCATATGCTAAAACACATCTACATGTGAAGTTAATTTACGCTATTGTTAATAATTACATTCCATAAACATTTTACATATTTAAAGAAGGATAATAATGAATACCCGACAGTATCAGACTGATGTAATATTTTACTGTTTTAGATATGATAAACCTCAATAATACTTTCAAGCGTTTTGTGTGTGATTATCACTGTTTTAAAACCATGAAATAATAATATATAATAAGAATATAGTGAAATAGGTGAAAATATTGTGGTAATAGTTCAATTAATAGGTTTTTATAATTTACACACTATTTTTAGATTGAATAATTATATACATCTACACAATCTTTTTTACATCACACTGATATATTTCTTTGAATAGAATGGGTTTAAAAATTCATAGGTAAATAAGGTTCTGCCCATAATCATAGTGATATTGAAATATTATTACTGTACCATAATGAAGTACGTTTCAATAAATCAGTTTAACCATCTGTCATAAACTTAATGAATTATGAGTATGTATATTAATAATATTTGTCAAGCATATCTAACTAATTTTTTTGCAACAAAAACATTGTTTAGTTATAAAGAACTAATACGAAAGTGCATAAATAGTAAGTATTTTTCAAATGTTTCTTAAAATCAGCTAAAGGCATGGCAATTACATAATAATATGAAAACGAATATGGTAATAAATGAATATATAATAGTTATAAATAATAATTACATGCTACATTACGACTCAGCACCTTGTTCTAAATCACTGATAAAGTAATAGAAAATGTCAATATTTACTTTTTCTCATAGATATGTGATGTAAAAAAGGAATTTACTAAGACAGAATCTAATCATATTTTATATGAAAATATTTATTATATTTCCAATGAGATATATTAACGAAAACACGATAATTAAAATGTGTTATATGAATCGTAGTTACATAACAAAACAAGCATATTTTAAATTTTACTTTTCATAAAATCGTGTAAATAATGATTAAAACCGCTATGATTTACCTACTTCATATAAATTAGTAATGATAGAAGTGTACTCTACAATAAACTCAAAACGGTGGCTAAATTCATAGGTTAGCACATTTTGAAATTAATACATATTCGAAAACTATTATATTAATTATAAGTGCATAAGAAAAGATAATAGAACATATCCCAAGCAAAGACACCTTAGGGAGCTAGAAGACCTGATGGCCAATTATAGGAGTACACGCTGAAAATAAAAAAAATAATATACAGTTACCTCTAGGATTTACCCTCAAATTACGACATACCCTTTTATTTAAATAAAAAATACTAAAATAATGTATACAAAGTGATTGCGATTACGTACCACATACACCGAATCTTCCATCCAAAGGGCCTCTATCATGTACCCGAACAAATCTCCACGGTAAAATTCTTCACCATGGGCCCCCGTTCGGGAAAAGTATACGTTTGTAAACTAAAAACAAATTAAAACTTGAAATCAAAATAAAATAAATATCACCAAAAACAATTGTGGAAGAAAATAAGAAAATGAAAAGGTAATGTAACTTACATATCGCCCATAACGTGCATGGTATTTTAAGGTTAGCACCCCTGCTATTTGCAAGCCCTTAAAATAGGGCATCACGCCTCGTAATGATTCGGATATTCCAACTGTAACATAAATTACAGAGTATTACGGTTTAAATTAAAATTTTATTAAACTTGTTAATAATATCAGTGAATTTAATGTTTCTACTTACCACAATAACTAACCGAAGACATTCTGTATGAGTAGGTATTATGTTTTCGAATAGTAAAATGCATGTTAACAAATTTATATATATATACCCCAAAATGTTTAAAAATATATGCAATTAGGCTGGCTCAATTAACAAATTTCTATAATTGATGCATTTTTAATTTTGAATTCAAAATATTTAGATAAGCATGTTAGCTAACATATAGTGATTTCTTTATCATTTTATTAATTGACCAATACAATAATTAGTAATAAATTATTACAAAGTATCATTATTTACATTCGATTAATTATTATGATCCAATATTATTTTAGTTTTAAAAAGTTATTTTAAAATATAGCATTCTAGCAAATTTTTCACTTTAGCTGAAATTATAATAGCACTATTTAATAGGGAACAATAACTCTTATTATTTAACACCCCAGAAATAAATTCACCTTAACTATTTATCCTAATGATGATTTTGAAATTTTATCAAAGTTTTGACCTTCAAGAGTTCATGCGACATGTATCTGTTTAAAATTGATTAGTCATATAGGTATATTACTACCAAAGCAGTTATAACAGTTTAAAGGTTATTGTACCATTGAAAACAGGTTTTTGAAAATCTAGAATTGTCTAGACATAACATCTGTAGAGTTAAATGCAATGTTTTGGGTAAATTATTTATATATGGTATCAATGGCCTGAACTAGTGTGACAGAATAAGTTTTCCGTCGTAAGAATTTGAAGTAATATTCATAATCACATATTAGAAAAAGGTAAAGGTAGTTTAATATTATTAAAAAATTGTAAGAATAATTTTTAAAATATAATATCCTACAAAATTATTTACTTTGATTAAATTACATTATCTCGCTTTATTTTCAAAAAGCAAGTTATTTAGAAGGGACAAATAAAAACTTCGAAAACTAAATAAGTATACTATTACAAATAAAATAAAAATCACTTAATAAAATATTTTAAAATATACATTTATAAATAGAACGTGATTTCAGTTAATCTTCTAGAATTTACTAGGTCTGAACCTCCAAGTTCTCGTAGACGCTTTTTTAGTTTTTAGCTTATGACGCATTTAAAGGTTATTGCGTATCTAGTTGTTGATATACAGTAGGAATAATAGACTTGGTTATTGGTGCAGTAGATTAGGCAACATAGATGGATTTGATTGGAATGATAACAATTAAAATGGTTTCCCCCACTTTCGTTGATGACGTATTTAGCTGACTGCCTTAGGTGTGCAAGCAGGATGGGGTCTTGGTATGTGATCGAGTTTACAAACTAATTTGCTTGTTTCCTTACTCTGTCATTATGAGGCACTTGAGGAGGGCAGTCTCCCACCTAGATGCGTAATCAGGAAGGGTCTGCCATTATGAGGTACTGGGGGTCTAGTAGATGTATGAAAAGGTGTAAGGGTGTGTAGTCTGATTTCCTCGGGTATTATTCGGGTTTGATCGGTTATTATCAAAATATGTAGCTTCGCGCATATACACGTTGAGGCACTTGGCGAACTACTCTCCCAGATCCATGAATATGGTAAGGAGTGGGGGGTCGCCCAAGTGCCTCATATACTACTTACACTAATGCTTTCAGGTGTCCACAGAAAAAGAAATCCAGGCTATTCAGGTCTGGGGATCTAGGGGGCCATGGCCGATGTCCCCCTCGACCCATCCAACGGTTGTTAAAAATTTGATTAAGAAACTTTCTAACCTCTATGCTGAAGTGCGGTGGTGCACCATCGTGCATAAACCACATTTGGTGTCCGACAAGAATTGGTACCTCTTCTAGCAGCCCTGAGAGTTCCTCTTCAAGAAATTGACGATAATATTGTCCGTTTAGCCTTGATGGAATTAACAATTGCCTATCCCAGCCTACTATTTTTTTTTCTCATATTTATTATTGGGTTATTTCGCATACACTTAATTTCCATCGATGGCTATTTTTGCAAATGAATTGAAAACGGTCACAGATACGAGAATAGTGCAAGAAACCAGAACGCTAAACCAAGTAAAAGAGAGTTTAAATTTCATACCGGAATTCATACAGGGAGCCAAAGAAAATAGTTCTGAACGATAAAATTGTAGCCGATTCAAGAAAATGTAACAGCCTGTATACTGCGACCGACAATTTTGATACTTTATTGTAGAGATTTTAAAAAAGGGTTGTTGTTTCAAATTTGAAACAGTTATCGCAGAATATAAGAGAGAAACGCAAAATACGAGAAAAAAAATTGAAACTTTGCCACCCTGTATAACGAAAATAACGCGTTTTAGACCATGCATATATTTCCACTTTTTTCTTATTTTGACGAGTACTTTCACCCCCTGAAATATCTGCATGACATTAATTAACACCCTGTATAATAGATACATATTTTTTGTGCTGATTGTACAGATGTTGCCAATTTTCTTCATTGAGTTCTACTAATAAAGGAAAATCCATTTCTTTGATTAACCGAGTTTGTGTTAAAATCAAACAATACGGTTCTGTGATCAGAAATTGTATTCTTACAAATACTTATTGTACCCTTGTCGGCTATACTGGAGAACACGTGATCAGATAAGTCAATGTCTAGACACTGTCACTCTTGTCGGCCAATTCTCCACTATAAATAAGCCAAAGCTCTCCAAAAAAAATTTCTAGAATACAAAAATTGGTTGATAACGTGATGCTTTCAAAATTAAAGTCGTCACACACTACAAAATTAATGTTAGGTTTATATAAGTGATGTAAAATACCTTTTAAATTGTTAAAAAAAAAAACATTTGGGGGAGACCGGTAGATATTTAGTAATGTTAAGTTCTTATTATTAAGTTTACATGTAATTGCACGTACTTCGTCATGTCACGTCATGAAATAAGCCACGTTACTATTTAACATTACTAACTAATTCTCGCCCTGTATGTATGTTTATACAGTAAGTGTTTGCTGACTAATCATAAACCATACACGGTAAGAGATCGGCTTGGCTACGATCGGGGAGTCAAGTCTGGGCCGTGACGATGTGTGTGCGAATACCGAGTGATTAACCCATAAGAGCTGAGCCCCTTTTTAATCTAAGATGTAAGTACCAGTATATTATTTTAATTAAGCAAGCTGGGTTCTCTAACCTCTAAATAACCATTTTTATATTCAACATCACCAATTAAACTCTTCTCTTTTATCAATAAATCTGTACATGTTTTCTACCTCTGACTTTGATTCAACCCTCTGTTCTACCCCCCAAAGCTAGGAACAACGCCAAAGAGCCCGTATTATACGTAATATGGCAGAGGCTCTGTATCTATACATGACATTATGTTTGTCACAACAAAACTTGACCAGCGGAATTTTATCACACTTTAAGAGGACATCATTGCTTTTACTCGCGACATGCATTTATACCATTTACTCGAAACCCTCTAAACTTATCGAATATAAAGAATGAATTGACTCGTCCGTTACTTTGTTACATTTTATCTATGTAAAATGAAACGAAAAGTATACTTTGTTATTTGTCACTAATTTTTTTTTTAATTTTGGCGTTACGGCCCCTTAGTTTGTTAAGTTTAGATTAGCATCTTGAAGATGTATTAGATTTTTTTAGATTTAAATTTATTATTATACAAATACAAATCATACAAAATATACATTTTTAGTCTTTACAACATTCAAACAAAAATCTTTCTAACAATAATTATCACACTTGTTGTTCTTTATTATATTTATTTAAAGATATTTGTACCTAAGCTTTTTTAAAAGCTTGTTTGTACTCTTCCTATAAGGTAAGCAAATATTCACTTTGTATAAATATTCAATTATTTTTAACTTATAAAATACCTAAAATTTACACAGAGATTCAAGGGAACCAAGAATGAGAACGCCACGTTTAGCCTGCAAATACAAAATGGAACAAAAATCGAATTGAGCCTGAATAAATTTCTAATCTGCAAGAATTTGAACTTTGTCCACTATATAACTGTAGTTTTCTTTAACTAAAGTTACTACCCGGTTATCACAGTCCCTTCCCGAACCTTTACATTTAGATGGCAACATATTATACATTTTGGCACAAGATATCTAAAATGTCTTTGGACTGATGTATACTTAACATTAGGAATATTCAAACTACACGAGGTTACAGATCTAGTATTGAATGGATGAGCAACAAGATCTCTAGTCAATCCTCTTTTCTTTGCGTACCTTATGGTTGATAGTATAAATAATTGTCTTATTCTGAGAATCTTACTATTACTAAAAATGATCTCTGTAAGTGTCAGGATTAAAGCATTTAGCATAATTTTAATAATATACTTTTGTGTAATGATTAGAGGTTTTAAGAGAGTCTTGCACGCACATCACCAAGCCACCACTGCATATATCTTAGCACTGACTCCACCAAGGCACAATAGACAGTATTTAATATTTTTTTAGACAAGATGTTTCTAAGTTTATAGAATTTATAAATTGTTTTTCTAATTTTTTTTTGTTAGTTCTTGAATATGAACATCCCATTTTAGAGATTGATCGATATACACACCGAGGTACTTGGTGGAGTTTCTTTGCTCTATAATTGGGTGGCATTCGTAATCCAAAATTTTATTTTCAGTTATACATGATTCAGTGTGGATCTTAAGTTTTCCCATGTTGGGAATGCTTTTATTACTCAGTCTAAAATTCAGATAATGTAGATATACTAGGAAAAGGCCGTAACGCCGTTTAAATAAAAATTAGTGACAAATAACAAAGTATACTTTTCGTTTCATTTTACATAGTTAACGAATATAGTTCAAGATATATTTGTTTATTTTAAAATAATAAAGTAATTCGACTTTTATACAGATTAACGATAACTAAGATAAATATTTTAAAAATAGTTGCCGGTTCGGCTGTCAGCAAATATCACCAGTTAAATTTAATTAAACAGGAATAAAATTTGGTATCACAGGAGAGCTAAAGGTTCAATCGTTGTCTGTCTTGTAATGGATTTGTTAATTTAGGCCTTTCTTTCGTAAAAAATAATTTTCAAAGTTGGTCTATTTATACTAACACAAATTATAGTATATTTTAAAAACGAAAGGATCGACACCGACAGTCAACATCATGTCAGTTAACCTCCTATATGAAAACTTTAATAGTTACTCAAGGAAAAACACAACTCCACAATTTTACAGAAAACAGCAATATCGTCCTATTACTATTAGTATAAACAAAAAATAAAATCTACTCAAACACTAACTACAAAGACTGGAAAAACATATAAAAATGTATTCACATTCAATTCACATAACCAATTACCCAAGAGGTGGCAGCATGGTCTGCATGGTGCCTGCAGCCAAACCACAAAATCATAATAATAAAGGAAAATCCTCCTGCCATCAATAACCTATTCAACCAGTCGCACTTAATAATAATAATATATATTTCTAAAGAAATAATAATATAAAATATAGATATAATTTATAAAGAAAAAAAAATTTAATTTATAAAGCTTTTCTAAATTTAAATATCCGTTGGTTCATACAAAATTATAGTTGGTTTTAAAAAAGGAAGTTTATGTACCTATGCATTTAATTATTTTGTTTTGTAGTTTTTTTAATGGCTGAATTGTAGTTAAATTCGATGATTCCCAAATTAAAATCATAATATACTGTAATTTTAAATAAACCAAAGAATAATATATATTTCTTAAATATTTTAACGATATATAATTTTTAGCTTTAAATAAAATGCCAATTATTGGTGAGATGTAACTTCTTAAATATTAAATATTAATTATATTATTGAATAGGTTATTGATGGCAGGAGGATTTTCCTTTATTATTATGATTCACTTCAGCATAATATCATACCAAGATGACAAAATCCATATATTCTTATCTACAGTGTGGTTGTTTAAGTGTGCATATGGGATTTTTTTTTAATACCGATTTTTCATAAAATTTTATTCTTGATAAAAGTTGGTGCATGTTCGATAATTATATTAGGGGCACTTGAAATGGTTGCAAGTCAAACGGCGTACAGGGTAGGTCAAAAAATATAAAACTTGTACAAGAATAAAGTACCCCTATTTCAGAAAATTCAGCAAAATGTTATTAAGAAAAGTTGTTTAGAATTAAAAGTTATGCAAAGATTCAAAAACGTGATCTCCTAAAATAAATATTTATATTTTTTTTTAAAAACATTAATAATTTTCCAAAATTTTTTTTTTATATTCACCATAAAGACCTTCATAAATTAATCAAAATCAAATCAATTGCACATATCTTTGTTCAAATTTAAGCATACTTGTAAAATTTACTTGAATTTTTAATTTATTAAAGAATCACAAACTTCATGTTTGTTGCAACGATATGAAACACAACTTTAAAATATTCTAAAAATTCTTTTTAACAAGATAAAACATCAGTAATAATAATATGCTAATTAAAAAACTATCATTTAACGTGCAAAATTTTTATTTTAAATGTTTATTAAAAAACTTTATTCTTGTGCAAGTTTTATATTTTTTGGCCTACCCTGTACGCCGCTTGACTTCCAACCATTCCAAGTGCACCAAATATGATTATCGAACATGCACCAACTTTTATCAAGATTAAAATTTTCTGAGAAATCGGTAATAAAAAAAATGCCCATATGTTGCACACTTAACAACCACACTGTATACAGGGTGTCCCGAAATTAGCTGACAATATTTTAAGGAGATAAAGTACATCCAAAAATAAGACTAACACCCTCTATTAGTATACCTTCAAAAACGTTTCGTTATGGGGCTAGAGCCCCCCGAATTGGAGCTATGATAAGCGGTTTTTTCACAAAATCTCAGAAACCGGTTGGGGTATCGAAACAAAATTTGATACATGTTTTACCCATGATAAGACGCAATAAACGGTTTATTTAGCTTAACTTTTTTAATTATGAACTTCCACCATTTATTGTTACATTAATTTAAAAAAAAAAGACAATTATACAGACAAATAAAACAAAATGATAATAATGTGGTGTCAAAAAGACAATTTAATGAATTAAATAAAAACATACATAAACTTATTAACGAATTTAAACAAAGCAGGTGGGTTGAGTGTTGTAATAATATAAACAGACTGCAAGGAAAGAACTACTGGTCTGAAATAAAAAAAATTAACAAAATATAAACAATCAATATTGTCAATACCACCATTGGAGCATGATAATGTGGTATACGACAGTGACCAGGGTAAAGCTAATGTGTTTTCCTTGTATTTTAAGAGCCTATATAAGAAAACCCAAGAAAATAATGCAGATGAACAAACTCGGATAGTTAACAATTGGTTCGAACATTTTTTTCAAATAAAACAACAAAATAATATAGAAATTAAAGAAGATGAATATTTTGAAGTCCTTTCCTCTGGCCAAAACACATCACCTGGGTATGACAACATCAATAGAGATATTTTAAGAAAACTTAGTAATGAAGTCCATAAAAAAAATAAAGAGATGTACAGTTTTTGTCTGAGCACTAGCATTTTTCCAGAAGCTTGGAAGAGAGGAGTGGTCATTACTATACCAAAACCACAGCTTGATCACTCAAGAGCCGAGAACTACCGTCCCATTACACTTTTACCAGTAATGGGAAAAAACTTTGAAAAAATTATACGCAATAGAATAATCAAAGAAGTGGGACATAAAATACCTAAACATCAATTTGGATTTAAGTCTGGCCATTCTACGATTCACCCTCTCACTATTTTAACATCAAACATCCAATCTGCAAATATAATGGGACTTAGCAGCGTAGCAGTATTCTTGGATAGTAAAAAGGCATTTGACAGCGTCTGGCATAAAGGCATCCTCTTTAAATTATATCAACTTCAGTGTCCGACCTTTTTAATCTGGATTGTCAAGCATTTTTTGGAAAACCGCATAAATGTTGTTAAAGTAAATGGAGTCTCTTCAATACCATTTTCTTATGCGCTGGGAATACCTCAGGGCTCACCACTCTCACCCCTTTTATACAATGTTTTTTGCTTCGACATCTTTCCAGAGCTAAATCAAGTTTTGCCAGAAATACCATACTTAATACAGTTTGCCGATGATACCTCAATGATAGTTCATCATACAAATGCAGCAAAAGCAGTGCAAGCACTTAATAGGGTTATAGTACGGTTTCGGAAGTGGAAATTAAAAGTGCACCCAGAGAAAACTCAGTTTATAATTTTCCATCATAAACTTAAAAATTCATCGCCAACTATAAAAGTTCTGAACCACCAAGTAAACCCACAGACACATATTAAATACTTGGGGATTAATTTTGATCACAAACTGAATTTTAAACATCATCTAACAATTACAAAGAAGAAAATGATAACCAGAAGTAAACATTTTAGAAATCTCACTTATAAAAATGAAGGAGTTAACTTAAAAACTGCCTCTCATATATATAAAATGTTGGCCCGACCAATGGTGGAGTATGGCCAAATAATTTTCAGCGCTTGTAGAAAACCTACCGTAAATATTATAGAAACAGCCGAAAGAACAAGTCTTCGCAAAATTACTAGGATGAGACACCCTACCAATACACTGCACAACCCATCTAATGATTACCTCTACGAAAAAACAAAAGTTGAACCTATCCAGCGATTTCACCGACTTACTGAGAAGTTTACAAGCAAGGCTAGGAATATTAACATAATTTATTATGAACTTCCCCAACCAATACCCTAGAAAAAGACAATTCCCAGAAAGGATAGTTTTTGAGATTCTGACAAAGTAGTGGTTTTTTTTTTTTGTACATAGTATCACACTTTTTTCAAAAATTATTTTTGTGATGTACTTTATTATTGATGTAAATTAAGGGCTAAAAGACCTAGGTCGATAGCCTTTTAGACTTGTATCTAATAAATATGTTTAAATAAAAATAAAATAGCTTAACTGTATTTCTTCCAGTGGTGTCCCACTGGACCTACCCAACTACCTAGTTGGGATAATATTGCCCTAAGTTTTTTATTTGTAGGATTTTTAACTTCAGGTGCAATTTTTAGAAGCCTTGAAGTATTTTGTTGAAAAAAGGTACTCTTGTTTCATTGCGGTAGGATTTGCCATTTTCCAGTAAAATCGATTTTAAAATTTTCGGTTTTTTGAAATCCGTTGAAAAGGCTAAGGTTTTTTTTGCATACCTATCTCAGCAAACACTTAATATTAAAACATGAAATTTATTAGAAGTTCTAGTAGCGACAAGGCATATTTATTAAAGCATGTTACTTTAAAATATTTTTCCAGTGACGTCACACGGGGTGGCGCCTTAAGTAAATATTACTAATATTTTTTTTTATTTTCATAGTTTTAATGTAATTTTTTTAATTTTAAATTTTTTGTTAATAAAACCTTCTAATATTGTAATTTGACAGAATGTAACGTTTTCAAATTAAACATATTTTTAAATTACCTTGTTTTTTAAATATTTATTTTCATAGAGATTTTAAGAGAGTTTTAAAATAAAACAAAAAAGAATAACAAATTGCAAATCAAATTTGATTGTGAACCACACGGGAAACTAATTCTTAAGCAAGTGTTCGAAATGATTTCCGTTTTATCACCTGCGTGTTATGTTTTGTAAGGCACGGATAATTTGAAAATTATTTTCTCTTATGGTGTTTGCCGCGTTATTAATTCCCTGCCTCAGTTCTTCTACTGAGTCTACCTCTTTTGCATACACCATACCAGTCATGTGTCGCCAAAAATAATAATTAAGGGGATTTAAATCAGGTGATCTTGGTGGCCAGGCTATGGGACCATCTTTACCAATCCACCTGTTAGGATAATTTTCCTCAAGCCAATTCCTCACTTGACGTCCGTAGTGAGCTGGTGCCCCATCATGTTGAAAGAAGTGCCCTAAACATAAATCCAGTGGCACATTATCTAATAAATCACCAAGTTGATTATGTAGAAAATTCAAATACGTTTCAGCATTTAAATTTTGTGGGATTTCAATTGGGCTAATTAGGTGGTTTCCAATAATACCCGGCCATAAATTAATCGAGAATCTATGCTGGTAATTTATCTTGCTTACAACCCTTGGATTTTCTGGTGCCCAGTAATGTGTATTATGTAGGTATGTTGAATGCTTTGCCCAGTTGCTTCATCAGACCAGAAAATGTTTCTTAAAATATTGCCATTGTTTAATATCCAACGAGAGAACACAAGCCTTTTTGGAAAGTCTTCAGGTAATGAAAAGGGTGTAACCCTTGTATTTGCGCCATTCTTCCTATTTAAAACAAACAAGAAAATGTTAAGTTGCCGTTCTAGATATTCACCTGTAATATTACTAACGATGGACTTCGGTATATTGCAGCGCCGAGCTAGCGTTCTTGTTGCTAGGTTTGGGTCCTCTTCCATCAAATTTAATGCATTTTCCCAATTACAGTTTCCCATCGGCCGACCTTGTCCACGAGCCCTTCGAAAAGATCCATTTTTAACTAAATTTCTGTGAACCGTTGCAAAAGTCCAACGACTTTATATTTTTCTTTGTGGAAATCTCCTTTGATATTCCACTAACGCAGCAGTAGAATCAGTAGAAATGCCGTTACAGAACCCATAAACAAGATGTATACCTGCTAGTTCTTGATTTAAAAAAATTTGCGTTTTGTTGTAATAATACAATATTATTAATCTATGATTTTTCACGAAAAACATTAACAAAAAATTACACTTATCAAGCTTTATTGTGTTTCCTTGGTATCAAATCATCCATAGCCGCCTATTATAAATTATTACTTATCTTAGCCTTTTCAACGGCTTTCAAAAAACCGAAAATTTTTAAATAGATTTTACTGGAAAATGGTGAATCCTACGGCAATGAAATAGGAGTACCTTTTTTCAACAAAAGACTTCAAGGCTTCTAAAAATTGCACCTAAAGTGAAAAAACCCTACAAATAAAAAACTTAGGGCAATATTCTCCCAACTACCTACCCAGTGGGATGCCACTGGAAAAAATACAGTTAAGCTAATTAAACCGTTTATTGCGTCCAGCCATGGGTAAAACATGTGTCAAATTTTGATTTGATTTGATACTCTAATCGGTTTCTGAGATATTGTAAAAAAACTGCTTGTCATAGCTCCAATTCGGGGGGCTCTAGCCCCATAGCGAAGCGTTTTTGAAGGTATATTAATAGAGGATTTTAGTCTTATTTTTGTATGTACTTTATCCCCTTAAAATATTGTCAGGTAATTTCGGGACACCCTGTATACACTGAACCACAAAATTAACCGGACGGAAAATATCTTGCTTCAATTTTATTTATTTATTTATTTTTTATTTATTTAATCTTCATTTCAAAATTACATTGATATATACATACAAAGTAAATAACAAGTAAAAAGAAATGTCGTCAAAAAAAAACAGAACAAAAGCAATTATAGTTATTTCCACACCTGTAGGTACCTACCTTAATAAATAAAATTTAGTATTTCTTAATTATGTACCTAAGTAATCGCTTAACGTGTAAGGTTCTAAATCAATAAGGAAATTTTTTAATTCCTTTTTAAATAAACGTTTATTTGGTGCGTTCTTAATTCTAGCATTCAATTTATTATACATTCTAATACACATATAATACGGATTTTTCTCTGAAAGTGTTAATCTATGTATTGGGTAATTTATATCTTTTGTTCTTGTATTATAATTATGATTCAATCTTAAATAACTTTTAAGTTTTTTTACCAAGTCCGATAATTTTTTGACAGGTTGCAGATGCTGTCGTCTTCATCATGTTCTGATGTCGATTTTACGAACTGTGTAAACGGACATGTTGACATACAGGGTGGCACAAAAAATTGCATTTTACGCTTAACTTCTGAACATCCTGTGGAAAAATTGAATGACAGATTGATGTTTCTTGGTACGACATTTTTAAGTCCCATCTTTTCTGAACAACTTGTTTTTTGATTCATACCGATATCTGGATTATTAAAGGAAAAACACAGGTTTAATGGAAATATTGCAAATAATCCTTTTTAAGCAACAAAAAATTAAATAATTTATTTGTAAAGTTGGCCTTGTCTTTTTTTTTGTTGTTTCTCTCCTAGAGTGTAATTTGGTGGCGGAGGAGTGATGGTGTGGGGCGGCATTTGCTTAGAAGCCCGTACAGACCTCATTACACTTCAGGGGGTATTAACGCTGATAGATAAATTAGACATTGCTTAGAGGATCATGTGGTACCTTATTCGCATTTTAAAGGAGAAAATTTTAACTTAATGCACGACAATGCTCCTCCGCACATAGCACAAATAACGAGGCAATATTTAAACGATGTTGGCGTTTAAGTATTGGACTGGCCCTCAATAAGTCCGGACCTGAACCCTATTGAAATATGTGGGATATACTAGAAGAGTTAGACATATCTACGGCGAGTTTCAAACCTTGGTTGTGTTAGCACAGGCACTAACGAACGAGTGGCAGCAGATACCCCAAGACGAGGTTGCTGCTTTAATTGAATCTATGCCTGATAGAATGAGAGCTGTTAATAAGGCTCGTGGAGGAAATAATCGATTTTAATAAAATAATCTTAATACCATTATTGCCTATGTTATTTTTTTATTTTTTGTTGCTAAAAAAGGATTATTTGCAATATTTACATTAAACCTGTGTTTTTCCTTTAATAGTCCAGATATCGATATGAATCAAAAAACAAGTTGTTCAAAAAAGGACTTAAAAATGTCGTACCAAGAAACATCAATCAGTCATTCAATTTTTCCACAGGATGTTCAGAAGTTAAGCGTAAAATGCAATTTTTCGTGCTACCCTGTATGTCAACATGTCCGTTTACACAGTTCGTAAAATCGATATCAGAACATGATGAAGACGACAGCATCTGCAACATGTCAAAAAATTATCGAACTTGGTAAAAAAAAACTTAAAAGTTATTTAAGATTGAATTGACGCAAGATATTTTCCGTCCGGTTAATTTTGTGGTCGTGTATATCCAATAGCAAAAATTGAAGAAAGAATATTTATCAAGGCTTCAACATACAAGTATGCAATAGTTGTTGGGGATTGGAACTTCAACAGACGCAGATTTTAAAAAAGGTAACACTCCCCCCACATTCCTCATGCCAAATAATATGGACTCAACGCCCGATGCATTAATATACATAAAAACTTGAAAAACATGCATAAAAAACACTAAACTAATATCAGATGTTGGTTCCGATCATCTATTCATTCAAGTAGAAATAGAGGTGAAGCAAAAACCTACCTTTGAAAAAATACAGAAAAGGTGGAATTACGGTAAATCAATTATGGAAAATAAAAATGAAAAACTAAGTGACTCCATACAGGTACAGGAACATACAATAAACGAAAACTACATTTCTAAATTTAATCAAAAACCACAAACACTAATAGAACAATATACGCCAAGATCGACCCAACCTCAATTTGCATATCCACTCCCACCCTATATTATCTACTTGATCAAACAAAATGCAATTCGAGGCCGCCGACTTTATGAGTAAGTAAGTAGTTCCAAAAATAACCATAACACATATTTTCAATATGTTAATAAGTTGACAGGACAATTATCTGTTAATAATTATTGTTTCATAGAGCTGCGAAAAAATGAAGCCAAATTTCACATTTCCTGTATCTGTATAAAAAGTAAATAAATTCGAAAGGCACCCACCTCGCTTCATTTTCTTCCCAATCTTCTGTAATGTACACCTTCTCAATTTTCCAGTCTTGTATTTCCTCAAAGTAATTTGTTGTTTGATCCGGTTCTATTTTGACCAGGGTCTCGTTCGGTGAAGAAATGGATTCCTTTTGTCTGTAGAATATAAAATATTTAATTACTCATTTAATGTTACTACCTACATATAATAGGGTGGATTGAAACGTTTTAGGACGCGCCACTAGATGGCGAACCCTATTTACATTTTTTTGCATCAAGTAGGTCGATGGGCTTTCAGTTCTATAAACTTTAGTCAATACTAGATCTGGTAAAGCCAAATCTGTTCAAGAGCTTGCCAATTTATCAAATGTCTAACATAACTTGTTTAATGAGTATGCATCTAACATTGACATACTACCAGTTTAAATCACTTTAAAAAATTATTGGACAGCTGGTTAACTATGAAATAGTACATCTTGATTGTAAGTATATCTAGTAATAGTACAACTGTAGAGGCTTTTTCACTAAATTTTAATTTTTATCCTGTCGCATAGAGAAAGAAAAGATGAAATTTTCTAGGCCTTCAGTTTTTAAAATTTTAAATTTTTTACTGGGAAAATAAATAAACAAGATATGCTCTTTGATAAAAACACGTGAATAAACTCACTGACGTCACATCTGCCTCGACCCACCTGAATATCGTCCTGGTTGTTTTCTATTTTTAAGCTGTTCTTGTCTATTTAGTATGTAAAACAAAGATAGCAATATAATCCGTCCAGGCTGACAAATAAAAGAATTGCGCGGATACGTGGATGACGTAATAAGGTTTTGATGTAATGTTTTTAAACTTTCTGCTTTCGCGGTGTCTTTTTAATTGTCTCTAGGAAAGGTTTGTGGCCATCTAGAAAGACTTTTATTATTAGGATGTATTTTCAATAGGGTATCATTCAGGATGTTAATACTAAATAGGATGAATTCGGTTATACTGAAATGGCTGTTGATGTTAATACTTGAATAAATAAATAAATATATTTGACTTCTTCAGACTTCCCTTGTTCCAAATTCAAATTCAAATTCTTTCTGTGATGCATCAATCTGCAATTTTACAAATCATAACATGCATTTACGATTGGTAAATGTAAAGTAAAACTTTCCAGAACTAAACTACAAATAAATCTAGTAAGAACCCACCTGAAATCATTTTCTTCCAAATCATCTTTAATGTCCTGCTGTTTAGTTTTAATTTTCCCATCTTCCATTTCTTCAGTCATTTATTGTTGTGATTGGTTTCTATGATTACCAGATGCTTGTTATGGGTAAAAATGTTTTTCTTTTATCTGTAGAATTTAAAATACTGTATTCCTAGTTCATAATTGTACATGTAGGCTAATTATTAGATTTACTTTCTAATAAATAGATCAATTTAAAAAAAATTATAGTAATAATAAGGTATATATTATAATAATATATAATTATAGTACACTACATTAATTTGGTCATGAAACCGATAATATGTAAGTAATTTTTACTAGCTATGTTATTGTTATTAGTTGTTTGCTATTATAGTTATCGATACTATTAGGTACATTATGTCTACCAACCTTCCTTTTCAAATTATTTGAAACGTTTTTAAATGGAAATAGATTGAATTTTTTTAGAATTATATTATAACTAATTAACTTTTTTTCCCATAGAACTATTTGAGATAAAAATTTGATACTATCAGGAAATGGTAATGTTGATGGGAGGAATCGAATTCAATAAAGAAAAGAGTAGTTACATTTAATAAAAAAACATTCCTTGTTACAGAAAAAACTAAAAATCTAGCAACGTTGAAATTGTCAATTTTCAATTCAATTTTTTAAGTTATCCACCTGTAACAAAATTAATTGATTTAGCCTTGATAGTTATGAAGAAATTAGCCGTTCCGGCTATTTTAACTAACCCTGTAGGTATACACAAAAAACTTAACTTTCGACCAAGAAGCAAAATAAACAAACTATCAGTTAAAAATAAATTTGAGTATGCGGCAATAGAATGTGACTTGGATGGGTCCTATATCATTGTAATATCTGTATATAGACCACCTTCTGGCATTGCAAATATTTTTTTAGTTAGTATGGAAGAGTTATTATCAACAGTAATTCAAATTCAAACACAATTTATTTATCAAGAAAATACAAAAAAAATAATACATGTGATTTTTAATTATAGATAAATTGGACTATACCGCGATTATATAGAACCGATATAACAGAGCACAAATAAATTGTGTCTGTGTGGTATAGCCCAAAATGATATTAATAACTAAAAAAACTATAATATGTGAATTACTGAAACCTATATTTAATTCAATCAAAGATTCAACACGGTAACGACCGAACCAGGCGCAAGAGAGAGAAGGGCAGAGAGGACAGGTAGACAAAACTTAAAAACGACAGAAAAAAATAAAGAAAGTTCAAGCAGTTTCCAGGTCAAAACCAACCAATGCAGATAGCGCAATTATGGCTAAAAAAAGAAAAAATAATAAGACCAAATACAGATATGCTAAACTTCCCCCTTTGCATATTTAAAAGAAATCGCTTGATATAACTATTAACTTTGTTAATTGAAAATTCCTTAACTTACTTATTAGGTAAATTATTTCACATTTGAACGGCTATGAAACTGAATAACTTTTGAAAATTAGATATACGATGTTGAGGTAGTCTGAAATAATTTAGATTTCTTGTAATATGAGGATGCGCATAAGATTGAAAATGTATTCTTAAATACTGAGGTTTCCCGATATTCAGTACACAAAAGAGTATGTATGATATTTTCTGCGATTCTTAATATTTAAAATATTATTATTATTCAAATATGGAGTTACATGGTTCCTGAAGGGAAGGTTAAATGAGTAACGCATACAAGAATTTTGGATCTTTTGAATAGAGTAAGAAAGCGTAGCTTTTAAAGAATCACTATATACTACATATCCATAATCAAACAAAGACAGGACGAGACTGTTACATAGGTAGTATTTAGTTTTAGCGGGTAAACATTTTTTTAGATGGTAAAGTTTTTTTAAGCGCATATCGGCGATTTTAGGTTTATTTTTTATGTGCGTTTCGAATGTAAGGCCTATGTCAAGATAAATACCCAAATTTTTTGCCTCCTTAACCACGGGGACAGGAGTAAGTACTGTTAATGTTTACATTAAAATTATCATAGACAATAGGACGGATAGGTACTTTGTAAACTACCAAAAAGTAGCACACATGATTTATCAGCATTTCGCTTTAAGTTATGGTCTTGAGCATAAGAATTAATAATTTCTAAATCGGTATTAAAACGCTCTAGAGCAACCTCTAAGTTTTCAAATAAAAAGGCTAGATAAACCTGTGAATCATCAGCATATTGTTGAAGTTTTGTAAATTTTAAAATGTGAAACATATCCGCGACATACAAAGAAAATAACAACGGTCCTAAAATAGACCCCTGTGGAACTCCGCTAGCCATAGGTATGTAATATGACTTTTGCGATTTGCATTCTTGCTTAAGAAGAACACAGTGGGCCCTATCACTAAGATATGATTCAAAAAATTTAACAGCATTCTCCGACAGCATTTTGTGGTTTAAAGTAGCGGACGCTTTACTAAAATCCAATAAACCCAGGCAAGTAATCTGTTTATTTTCTATATTCGTTCGTACTTCGTTAAGAAGGTGAACAAGGCTTCTAGTTGTACTAAAATTGATTGACAATCGGATAATTAGCGAAATAAGCACAATTCTGGCGTAGATGAAATACCAACAATAAGTATTGTAGAATAATCATTTCCAACAATTAAAGAGGTTCTTTGTTATCTTTTAAATAATTCGTTCAAGCAAGGCATTTTCTCAGAGCAAATTAAAATTGCATTAATAAAACCTCTGTATAAGAAAGGAAACTCTGAGCTGATGGAAAATTATAGACCTATAAGCCTTCTACCCTCATTTTCTATGTGTAATCGTCTTTTAGAGTTTATGAATAAATGAATGAATAGTCAAATATATTTTTCAAACTTAAGTAATGGAGAACAAACCAGGAATCGCTCAGGGAAGTATTGCAGGACCAATGATTCTATATGTCAAAAGGAATGAGAGTGAATTACCAAAAAATTCGGATATACATACTTATAATACAAGATACAAGAACTCACAGTCATTTACATTTGTCAAACTCTCGCTTGAGTGTAGGTCAAAACTCTCCTTCCCTTAAGGGAATTGTTTTATATAATAAGTTTCTGCAACTTTTTGGTGATCAAACTGTCATTTTCGAAGTACTTTGCTTAAGTTCTTGGTGGGTCAGGCTTTTTATGATGTAGAAGATTATTTAGCATTGTAAATTAAGTGGGATTGTCTTTCCTTTTATCAAATTTAAGATGTGCCTTGTTTCGTTTTTAAGATACAGGTACTGATAATAATATACATAATGACAAGTCTGATAGGCTAATTCATACATATTGTAAATGAGCTTGAATGACGAATAAGGATTACTTTACTTTACAGATTAACCTTAACAGAGAAAGGCCCGTATTATATGTGCCAAAAATTGTTTAACAATTTACCAACTAATGTGAAACATATTAATAGTCTAAAGTTATTTAAAATTAAGGTTAAAAAACTGCTTGTTTACTTGGAACCCTATTCTATACAGGACTATATTAGATGAGTATTAGTAATACGTTATAGTTGTAGACAATTAGTGGCAGTCCTAAAATCCCTTAAAGCACAGGTTACTGAATCTCCACATCTAAGATTTGGCCACGAGGAATTATGGGTGACAGTTTCTCTTGGAAATGGCAATACTGTTTTATTTTGTGCAGTCTATTTTCCACCGCAGTGTAATATTGAAGAATATGAAAATCATTGTAACAATGTCGAAAGTATGTGTGATATCTGTGATAACAAGTTAGTCTATGTAATTGGAGATTACAATCTGCCAGACTTAAAACTTTTTGATGAACATAACACTGAGAACTTAACAGTCAGAAATAGTGCTATTAATAATCTAGTTATAAGCTCAATGCTATTTTTAAACTTTACTCAAGTGAATTCCATAAAAAATGTTAACAATGTAGTATTAGATTTGGTATTTACCAATAACTGTGATACAACTGTAAACTGTGCTGTCGATAGTCTTCTGGCCTGTGATAGGCATCATCCTGCCTTAACTGTGAATGTACCTAGTTGTAATACATTTTTACCACTTCAAACTATAGAATACATTTACGATTTTAAAAATGCAAATTACTATGATATTAATAATTTTCTGATAAATTTTAACTGGGGTTGATTAATGATGTTGTTGCAGATGTAAACGTATTCTACGATATACTTTTTAACTGTATTGAAAATTTTGTTCCTAAAAAAATTATTAAAAATGACTTTAAGTTTCCAATCTGGTTTAGTCAAGAACTCAAAGATTTAACTTTTGAGAAAAAAGCAGCTCACATGCAGTATAAAGTAAGCAGATCAATGGATGATTACTTATTGTTTTGCAATATACATTCCCTTTGTAAAAATAAGGCCAGAATTGACCATGCATCATATATAAGGAATATTGAAAATAACCTAAAACAAGATATAAACTCATTTTGGAAATTTATTCATTCAAAAAATAAAACAAATGATATTCCTTCAATAATGAAATATAAAAATGTAAACTATGATAATGGAAATGACATTGCCAATGCCTTTGCTGAGCATTTTGCAAGTGTCTATGTGAGTTCAAATAATGATTCTGATAATATCAATGACAAATTGTTTGATAATCGAGGTTTTAGGACCTGACTTAAATATCTCTTCATTTTATATTCCAATAAGTGATATTTTCAATAAGTTAGAATCCCTAGATGTATCTAAAGGTCCGGGCCCTGATGGAATATCTGCTTATTTTCTCAAAAATTGTGCATTTCCATTGTCCAGGCCGTTATGGCTATTATTTAATAAATCTCTTTCTAATGGATTATTTCCAGAAACTTGGAAAACTTCTTATATAGTACCGATCTTTAAAAACAGTGGAAGTAGAGAAAACATTGAAAGCTACCGACCTATTTCATTAATGTCACTTATTCCTAAGATTTTTGAATCTATTGTTGCAGACTTTTTCAAGAAAACTTTTAAAAATATTATAATTTCAAATCAACATGGTTTCTCTCAGGGTCGTTCAACTGCCTCCAACCTTCTAGTATATCACGAGCAGATAGTGGAAGCTTTGGAAAGTGGCTATAGTGTTGACTCTATTTACACAGACTTTGCTAAAGCCTTCGACAAGCTAAATATTTATATCCTTTTAAACAAACTTTATGCTTATGGTATCCAAGGAAACGTTTTGCGTTGGCTGAAATCATACTTACTTGACAGAACTCAAATTGTAAGGATAAACAACTATGTGTCTAACTCAATCAAGGTTCAATCGGGTGTTCCGCAAGGCGCCCATTTAGCGCCCATTCTTTTTAACATTTTTATAAATGACGTTGCTGGTTGTTTTCATTTTTGCTATTTTCTCTTGTATGCTGACGACATAAAGATCTTTTTACCGTTACTTAATGTTTTTTCAATGTTTAAACTACAGAGCGACCTTGACCGATTTTACACTTGGTGTTGTAGGAATAAACTGTTTTTAAATATATCAAAGTGTAAATATATACAATTTAGTAATTTTTTGAATAGTGTTGTAAATAGCTATCATTTTAATAATAACATATTAGAAAACGTGAAAGTTATTAGGGATCTTGGAGTGATTTTTGATCATAAGTTAAGTTTCAATCATCACATTGAGATTTGTAGAAATAAGGCTATGAAAATGCTAGGATTTATAAAAAGAAACACCAGGGATTTCTCTGACGTCAAGGCAATAACATTACTGTGTACCTCACTGGTGCGACCACATCTAGAAAATGGATACAGTGTGTGGTCCCCGTATTATAATATTTATCAAGATATGTTGAACGGTGTTCAAAGGAAATTTCTTAAATCTGTAGCTTATAAAAGACATATATTAGTAGATAACATTAACTACTACTCTGAATTGGAAAAGGATCTTAATATAGGCTCTTTAGAAAGCAGGCGAAATAACATGGACGTTATATTTGTTTTTAAATTGATTAACGGTCTATGTAACTGTCCCGAATTACTATCGAAGTTCAGTTTTTATGTTCCACCTAGATCTCTTCGAGAAAGTAAGATTTTTGAACCTCAACATCATCGAACTCGATATGGTCAAAACAGTGGGGTGAACAGAATGATGAATAACTGCAATAATGCCAATACTGATTTATTTAATACGTCTCTAGCCAGATTGAAGGGTTACTTAAATAGAAATAATTAGAACGATATCAATTAATATTATATATAATTTTACTTTGTAAGTTACGTAAGTAATTGCCATTAATGTATGTTATTTTGCATATACAAATTGTATATAACTTTAATTTTATAGATTGTATTTTATTGGGCAATGCCCGTTTATTTGAAAATAAATTATTTTTACTGACGCCATTTCTTCTGTTATGCCTTCTTGTTTACACAGATAATGTATACTTATGACCGAGTTTATGACATTATAAGAAATAAAGATTATTATTATTAAATAACCTTAGTTAGTTTTTTACATTAATAGGTAGGCTATAATATGGCCTTGTTCTATATCTTTTTATTAAAAAAAAAAACGGGAAAAATATTTTTCCGAATTAACTGGTGTATGAAAAACTTCCATAAAACATACTTATACAGCTGCGAAGCGATAAACCGTAAAAGATTCAAAATCTTCGAAAATATTCGACGCGGCGATGACCTCCCGGAGGACAAGCTTGGAAGAAAACTACTGGACCTCGTAGAAGGAACAAACCTTTTCTAACAAGACTGGGGCGCACAATAAGCCAGAAGGCGTAAGAAGCTTGGGCCACACCAACCAACCAAGGTAGGTAGGTACATAATATCATATACCTAATGAAAACTCGTTAACTCTATGATAATATGTGTACAATAAATTTACCATAAAAACGATGGACAAATTTATTCGTTTTTTTTTACTGGATTACAATTGCCTCTTATCTTTATAATACTCACCACCACAAAACACAAGCAAAGCTACTCACGATACTAAAGTAATAGTAACAACTAAAAATTACTACAAAGTACAAAAAAAAACCAACCAAACACAAATGACACCAAAGAAAATTTATAGGGTTTGTTCAATGACACTGACAACAGAGAAAATTTATAGGGTTACCGACATCCACAAACAAAAGACACGAACATTTGTGTTCCATTTCTATGATTGGACACAAGGACACTAGACTTCTGACCAATCAGGAAGTTATTCTTATTTTTCCAACATGGCGGGAACCACGACTCTATATTTTAATGGCTCTGTGGTACCACTACTGGTGCGACTTTTTTTTATCCAATTAGAATCAAGGCCGCTGGTTGGGTGCCTTTTTGAAGTACAATTTTGACTGCATATTTTGGCATTGGGTGGATTGTGTGGCTTCATTTATAGTTTAAAAATCTTTTAAATTTATTGAGAGCAAATTTGAAATTTGTTCCATTTTTATTGTGAAGCCTCCGCGTTACTAACTTAAGGGAGCAAATCGAGTTGGCGGAGATAACGGGTGGGTTACAAGTACTAACTACCGTGGGTTCAATGAGTCTCAGAAGGGAGCAATATTTGTTGTTGTATTTTGTTACTTACATCTGGTTTACTATTAGCTTGCCTATAGTTTCATCCTTACAAAAAGGGGCGTCGCTGCAGTCTAGAAGATCTAGTTAAAAAGTCGCACTTTTTTTTTCCCAGGCGATCTTGAGGTATTTTACGCCATCGTAATGGTATTCGCAATCATTTCGTTACAGATTATTTTATTTATTACGAAAAATGAGAGAAGTCAGTAAAATTTTCTTTCACGCTTTGACAGACACTTGTTATATTTAAGATTAAATTGAAGCCACCGACATTTTACAAGTTCTTTTTCTAAGTCTAAATTATTTAAATAATATACCCATCATAATTTATATTATTTTTCACAGCACTTACTTTTTGGGCGCTTATTGTTTTTAGATTCTCTAAACCCACCCCGGACCGACGGTACTTTTTTAGAGCGACACTACTAAAATCAGAACTTTACTTTTTAAAAGATCGCGACTATTTTCCGAATAACTCCCTTGCAGATATTTAATTTTTCCTTAAATAGACTCCCGTTCCCCCATAGATCCCCCATCGAAAACGGTGACATCAGTGTTTTCTTAAGAAATCCTCCTTGAAAAGTATGAAATCATCACAATTCTGCATCTAAAAATACGCCTTAATGAATCAGTTATTGAGATCGATAATCGAATAGGTACCTGCTTCCCCGACTACCTACGTCGTTTTCCAAATTTTTCCGTTAAATTGAAAGGAGATCTATAGTTTATTCGTCGAACAAAGAAAAATATTAAAATTAGTAAAATTGTCGTGAATTTCCCATTAGAACCGAATCTCGTCTAACGCATTGAACTATATTTTATATGTATATCCTTTATTGAACCAAAAGATTTTTTACAATAAAACTATGTAGGTTCATCCACTAAAACTACGTTTACAATAGGTGCTTAGTATAAACAGGAAAACAAACACAAGCAAAGAAAAGGAAAAACAATTAATAAAAAAAAAAATGTTATATAAAAATTTTTTTTTTATAGAAGTGAAAATGGTGTGAAAGGTAGAAAAGTATTAGTATGATTATACATCAAACACTGTTTGATTGAATTAACATTTTTAAATCTCTCTTGAATGAGTTAACACTTTTTAACTTTGTAATGTGCGGTATTTTGTTAAACAAATTTACCCCTCTATGAAGAATAGAATTATAAAGAAGCTGTGTGCGACTTTTTGGCAGCTCGATTAAATTATTATACCTTGTATTATGTTCATGAATTTGACTTCCAACAAACACTGTTAAATTTGAGTGCCGTGTTTGCTTAACAATTGCATACAAGAACATACAGGTTTGATATTTATAAATACTATCTAGATTGTTAATTTGAAGCTTAGAATATAGGCGGCTGGTGCTATATCTTAAAGGTAAGTTATATAAATTTTTTAATGCTTTATTTTGCAATATTTTCAAAGGTTCAATAAGTTGATTTCTTGTTGGATACCATAAAAGAGTTAAATATTGTAAGTGACAGTGGATAAGGCTAAAATACACTGCTCTTAATAAATGCCCAGGAACGCAATAGCTTAACCTCTTCAATATTCCAATTGGGGCAGCAATCTTTTTCTGTACTTTTTCTATATGCAGTTGCCACGTCAGAGACTCATCAATATAGAGCCCAAGATATTTTATTACTTTAGTGTATTTTAATTGTTGATTATTAACAGTAATTGGAGTCATGTCATGATTTTTTTGAGAAGATATAAACATATGATTCGATTTGTCTAGATTGAGTGTAAGCTTATGTGTATCCAGCCAGTTACAAAGCAGATCTAAGTCAGATGCTATTTTATTTCTGATATTTTTATAATTCTCATCTAAATAGATGAGCAGAGAATCATCTGCATACAATCTTAGTCTGCCAGCCAATCTAAGCCTTGACATTGAGTTTACATACACCAAGAATAAAGTTGGTCCAAGAATGGATCCCTGCGGCACTCCACATGAAACCATTCCCCGACCACTCTGAACTCTATTAACACATACACACTGAGTCCTATCTAATAAATAATTTTTAAAAAGCTTATGACATACCCCACGTACACCAAGTCTCTCCAACTTTAATAACAATATATTATGGTCCACTGTATCAAATGCCTTCCGTAAATCAAGCGAAACCACAGCACATTTTTTACCGCTATCTACACCACTCTGTATTTCACAGATCGTGTCAGTGGCAGCCGAACACTCTTTCAAACAATCTTGAAAAGACAGGAAGAACAGAAACAGGCCTATAGTTGCCACAGTTCTCCCGGTCTCCATCCTTAAATATCGGTGTTACCCTGGCGTTTTTCATCCCTTGTGGGACATTACCACTACTGAGACACTGATTTATTATAAAAGACATAACCTCAGACACTTCCTCCTTACATGTTCTTACCGAGAATACATCTATATCATCACATCCCTTTGCCTTTCTTGGATCAAGCGCACTAATTAAATTAAGAACCTCCCTTGGTGTCGTGGGGTGAAGGAAACAACTCTGTTCACTAACGGACTCATTGGTCAAGTTCAATTCTTTATTAGGAATAACTTGAGCTAACTTTGGTCCAACGGTGATGAAAAAATCATTCAGTTTTTCCGATATGACCGCCGAGTCCGTAGTAGTGACATCATCATTTATTTTCAATGAGGAAATACATGGCCCAGAATTACAATTGCTTTTATTAGAGATAATCGAGTTCATTAATTGCCAGGTCTTCCTGGAATTTCCCTTTACTCCTGCAAAAGCGGCCTCATAATAATTTGCTTTACCTAACTTAATTTTTTCCTTAAGTTTTTTACACGTTTCAATGTATTTATTTTTTATATATTCATTGTCTGGTAGCTGAAGAGTCTTCCTATAATAATAATCCTTATGTTTAATTGTTTTGTAAATATCTAAATTAAACCATGGCTTTGATCTTTTATTAATTTTCTTCGTAATAGTTTTGTATGTTGTGCTAGATTGGAAACAGTTTATCAAATCCATATAGTTTTCCTCTAAATTCTGTGTATCTTTGATATCATTTAAACGTTGTAATTTATTTCGTAAAATATTGTAGTCAACAATTTTTTTTTGAAAAGATAACTCTTGTTGATCTTTTTTTAAACTTTTTATATGAATGTATTGCAGGTCATGGTCACTTAGACTTGATTTAATTATATTTATAGAGCCTAGCAAAGTATAAGAATTTGTAATCACATGATCTATAAGAGTTTTGTTTTGTCTAGTTTTAACGGATTTGTTCAGAAATTGGTAGCCATTTGCCAAGCACAGATTCTTATAACGATTAACTTGCGGTGTGTCTACCAAAATATCTAGATTGAAATCTCCCAAAATTAATACTGGTTTATTCTCTATCAAGGAAAACTCTTCCTCTAGCAGACTAAGAGTATTGTCTATATTATCCCCGGAGTGACTAGGGTTATACAGCGTAGATATATACATACCATTAGCCAGCTGCACTCTTACATATGTAACATTACCTACGGATGCTGATTTAATTGTTTTAAATTTTATCGAGTCCTTAATAAATATTGCACAACCGCCACCTGTTTTCACTCTACTAGCATAAACTGCAGTGTATTCCGGGATATTAAAAATTTTTTGTTCACTTTCACCCACCCATGTCTCCGTTATCGCCAAAATGTCTACAGAATTATTTAAATTGTGTAGGATTACTTCTATTTGAAAAAGCTTATTTCTGATTGACTTTGCATTAAGATATAAAACGTTGAGGCCCTCCTCTTTTAGATTAGTATTTGCCTTAAAATCAGACAAATTATCAAAGGATTTTAGATGCAACATCAGTTACGTGGATGTAAACGATTGTGCTCCGACTCACCTTGCCCAGTCTCAATATTTTCTACATCCTGCAAGCTCTTTAAACGAATTACAGGTACATTATCATTGCCATTTTTCCTACAATAAACTTTACCATACCTGCACCATATATATTTAAAGCCACACTTTTTTAGATCCCTTGCTCGATTAAACAGCACTCTAACTTCCTTGGGTAGATCTTCGTTTATGTAGATATTACGTGTTTCACCTGTGAGGCCAATAGTTTGTGAGTTATGATTTTTTAAACCCTTTCGCTTGCTTAATACTTCATCCCTTAATGCTGATGTAGTAAATTGTACTAAAACTAGCTTATTCGGCATTTTACTAGGAATTACTTTGGTTTCAAAATCTTGCTGTTCAATTTGTGCCTCAATTTTCTGAAATACCCGAATAACATCTTCCTTAACCGACTGATTGTTGCCTCCCAGTCCCATTATCATTAAATTTTTTGTTCTATCATCCTCGGCGTTAACTTTTTTAATTTTAGTTATTTCACTCTCAAGATATGTAAACTTCTGCTGTAGTTTGGTGTTCTCCCTCTTTAGCTGTTTATTTTCATTTGTAATTTTATTTAGCGCGTCTTGAAGACTTTGGTACATATTGTTATTTTCCTTTATAGTTTTTTCCATAGAGTCAATTTTCATTGACATTCTTTGCAACATATCCTTTGTAGACCCAGTTCTGGGTTTTTTATTTTTTATTTGGCCAGTCGAGGAAAGAATCGATCTTCTCGAATTTTTGTTGTTAATTATTGATTGCCGACTACTCTCGGCTGCAATTGACCGTCTTTTGAGAGGTGTCGTTTGTTCTTCATCACTGGATGCATCGTATGAGGAGCTACTATCCTTTGCAATATCAGAATCACCCTCATCGTATGTCTCTGGGTTCTGAATTTTGCATTGGTCACACCCCCACTAAATATTTTTTTTCTTTTTTCCTGTGACATCCTCTTTTTTTAGCCCAGCACAATTCAGATGATACCATTTTTCACAGGATCCACTACATTGAATTCTATATCCTGATTTACCGATCTTTTGACAGCACTTCGGACATGTTATTGTAGGCATTATTTTAATGTATTAATTTCACACTCCGGCAACAGTGTATTCCCCAACTACATAAACTGTAAACTAGCATTCCACAAAAACGTTTTGGTGATAAGAAACGGCAAACTTTACCATTCAATAATCACCATATCTAGAGGTATTTTTTTTGGATTTTTTATATTTAGGCCAATTAGGAGTCCATAGTAATACTATTAATCACTTTTTCGATTATTAATTAGACTTCAGACACCCAATATTCACGATATTGTACCGAGAAAATTTCAAAACAATGTTGCACGAAAAAACCGACGTTGCCACTTTTATTTAGTACCTGACTATTTGTTCTTAATTTAGATATACCGAAAGATGATTATTGCCTATCTGTTAATCGACCAATGAATCGAGATGAACTAGACGAGTGGGGACGCTGGACATCCTTTGGATGTCTTCCACACGATATTTGCTTTGTTAGTTGAATTGTGATTTTTAGAATTAAAACTTCCTAATTAAAATAAAATTTCTTGGTAAGTTTTCAAATATTTATAAAGTCAAAATTAGATTTTATTTATTTTTCAAATTATTTTAAATTTATTTATAAATCAAAGATCCCCATATTTTCCAAAATATTTGGTATTTAAATTTTTAGTATTTTATTTTCCAATTTAGAAAACTTAGACTTAAATTATTTTCCTTAAAACAATTTCTTTGTATTCGGAATGATTTTCAAAATTTATAAAACTTACATCCAAATTATTTTCGTTAAAATAATTTATTTAAACTTGAAAGAATTTTTACTTTAATTTTCCCATTTTTTTAAAACTTGGAATTAAATTATTTTCTTTAAAATAATTTATTTAATCTTCAAAATAATTTTTATTTTATTTTCAAAATTCACAATTCAAAATTAAATTATTTTCTTTAAAATAATTTATTTAATTTTTAAAATAATTTTTAATATTTATTTTTAAAACTTACAATTCAGAATTAAATTATTTTCTTCAAAATAATTTATTTCATTTTTAACACGTTAACTGTCATGTAGGTCACCGGTGACCTACAGTGAGCTGTGCCTGGGGCGCCGCGTGAGTCACCGGTGACCTACAGTGAATAACAATAATAATAACCACGCTAAATGTGTCGACGGGCATCGATAAATGGATTTTGAAATTGGTATACCTACCTACCTACCTACAGCCAATTGCTTAGTTTGGCCATATAGAATTTTTGAGGTATTATGTGTTTAAATTTATATTATTTATATATAATACTCCCAACTAACCAAAAACTCAAATGGCCTGGAGGGACAAAATAGTGGATTTTAGCTTAGCAGTTAATTAAATAATTTTTATTTAATTTTTAAAACCTATAAATTCTGATTCAAATTATTTTCCTTAAAATTATTTATTTAATTTTAAACCAATTCTGATTATGCATTTTTCCATTCTACAATATTATTAGAAAAATTTTTCTTAAGAAAAAGGTTTTACTCCGGAAACATTTCTCAGAACCAAACTGTGACTCGATATTATTGAACGTTGGCGTGTACCCATTCTTTAGAATGATATAGTTGGGTTAGAGCAATAAATTCGACTAATTTAGGGTACAAAATAGTTCTCAAAATTTATTATAATTTTTAAAAACCCATTCCCATAAATTTAAGTAAAGTGATACCATTTTCTAATATATTTATTTTTCAATTAAGTTATTATATCGATTTGTCACAATATTTCAAGGTCCCTCTAGCACAATTATTAAAACGTTAGGAGTGTGGCCTCATTGTCCTCTCTCGCCACCAACACAATCGGGAACTGTTTTTGGAAAAAATACACCATGAATGAAATTGTCTCGATATGAAATTGTTTATCCGGTTAGAATCAAGGAGGCTTAGCGCATTTTATAAAAGTGCAATTTGTATTGAAACTTGGAATGTCGCGGATTTTATGGATTGAATCGTGACACAAATTAAAATTCTTATCAAAAGCATTAAACAACAATTACGTATACACAAAGAGATTATCTGTAAAAACCGCAAGCCAATAACTTTTTTTTAAACCGGAGATATGGAAGATATAATATTAAAATGAGCTCCATAAGAATAAACTGACGTTTTAGTACGGAATTTGTAGGCAACAAGTTACAAATATCATACCATTGTGTCTTCAACAAGGCTAAAATTAACATAATACTTGTTTAAATTAATGTCATATAAATTTAAATTATTTACATAAAAAATAGAAGATGGCTGCATTAATGAAACAAATGACCGTAAAATTGTGAGTGGGCTGTGAAACCAAAAAAATGCAAGAATACTTTGATTTAAAATATGGAATAGTAAGTGTCAAGTTTAAATGATTCAAAAACAAAAGTTTTTTAGAATTTTCATTACATTAAAAAATGCTACTTTTGATACAAGTTTACTATAAGGATTTTAAAGAAAATCCCGCCTTTTGTTTGGTCACTATAGTAATGCCCCCTAGCGGCCAATCTAGAAATTTAAGATTAATCTCCAGCCATTTCACATGGCCACTTTTACTAAGTATTTTTTCTGCAAGCCATACGACTGACACTTTCTGCCATACGGCGGAGAGCCACTCTTAGTGGGACACCCGGTATATTATTAGGTTTTTGGATTCTACGCACAATTATATGCAGATTTCGTACAGTGTTATCCTATACCTAAGTGTAAGCGCGTTGGACATATTTAAGTTTGTTGCCAAAAATTTATTGTGCATGCCCTAAAATAATTATCAATTTTTCCTATAAGGAACCCTTTATTATTTATGGGAAAGAAAGAAAAAACTAAAAGTCTTCCTCCACAAAATTTAATAGAATAGAATTCTTAAGGATCTCTACATGTTTCGAACGTAGAAACGTTCATCATCAGGAGATAGAAAATGTATTTGAATAATGCTGATGGTTTTTTCAGAGAAAACCCGAAGAATTATTAAGCTTATCAATGTTCTAACGATAGAAAAGAAAATAACTGACCGATCAATAAAAGGAAAGCAATAATATTTTGGAAATAAAATTCTTTGTCACACGCTGATTTCAGTGACGTGGAGTGGATCAAATTCCAATAAATACTGAGTTTGGAGAAAAATAACGTTATTTAAAAACAAAAATCAATCCATTACAAGTACATAAAAGTATATCGTTATGCAGGTCCACAAAAGGAATTAAAGCCTTAAAAGAGTGAATCGAAATCACGGCCATTCGAGATTGCATCCCGAAATGGGCAGGTAGTAATTTTAACACGTAAGTTGCATCCCGGGTACAACGAAATTGCATCCCGAAGGCGAATTTTATAAATAAGATAAAATTCAGCTTAATATTGAAAGTGTTGTCGAACCGTTTTCTTTAGAAGATTGTATTTCTAGAAATTGTCAATAAAGAAAATCCAAAATCCAAGTATTTAAGTAGGTACCTAACAATTTAATTATCTAATAAAAAGGTTCCTAGAAGATGGGCTCCCTAGAAGATACTTACCTATAACTTCTTGGTAAACACTTATAAAAGGGTATGCTTTGTATAATCATTAATCTCATTTTACTAGTTTTTCTTTGTACTTTACTTTCAAAAAATGTTAGCCAAAGATAACGTGCGGACGTGCAAGTCTTTTGTGAAAACTCAAGGTGTAGAAAATATAATAGTGCAATCAATCTTGGACCATAATCAAGAAAAATTGGAAGAATATGTTTTTAATAGAAGACTTATATCTAACTCTGTTAAGCGCAAAGCAGTGGACGCTATATGCGAGAAGCCTCTAAAATGAATTCGAAGTGAAATTAAGAATAAAGGCATCGACACTTTTAGTACAAAGGACATAGTCAGAGTTAGGCAAAATATATATTAATTACAATTCCGCATATACGCATTAATTAAAATTCCTAAGAATATTTTTGAATTCCATACTGCAGTTGATTCGTCATCTATTCTGACACATAAAAATGAAAATTTTGTAATAAAAAATGACAAAGAAAATAATATTATCATTTTTTTGTGTTCGTCAAATCTAAAATTTCTTTCATAAAGTACATATTATTAAAAATCATTATATATTATATTATAAATGTCACTGTACATATGTTTTCGTTCTTGACGAAGCTTGAATAAATAATATGATTTTTATATTACAGTCCTACTAGATAAATTATTTAAAAGAACTAAATTGTCGTGATAAACTTTCTATAAGGGTCTGGCAATATTGCATTGATTTTATATGATATAATGACCGCTCGACTACAGGTAACTCTTTTCTGTTTGGGATGCAATTTCGTTGTGACCTTTTCTGGTCTAGGTAACAACACCTTTTTCGGGATGCAACTTCGAATGGGCCGAAATCAAGATTAAAAATAACAACTGACTAGTAAAATATCTCATGCGAATTTGGCCAATATTGCTTCCACCTTCAAATTGGACCATAAGAAACTGCTGTAGAACATTATCATAGGAAAATATCTACGAGTACTTAGCTTAGTATAGTTTGTTATACTGGTTCTTCTGAAAAGAATGCTTTTAACGTCGATCCTAATTTCTCAAAAATATATTCAGAACCTGATGACTGGGTGGCAGTTTTTAGTAGAATTTCTTTTAAGCGCGAAACACACATTTCTTAGAAGAACTGTTTATTAAAGCATATTTTATGACAAAATAGATTTAAACTTTAACACCTTTTTCTATGTTAAAAATTCCTTAATAAAAATTGCAATCGTTGAGAAATAAACTGGACAAGTAGAGGGAGATGCAATGTTCTGCGCCAATTCCTGACGTCCCTTCTGCGCATACGCCAGCAGTACGCAAGCGTGTGTCATTGGTTTTGAGCTGTTTTGGGCTGTTTATTAAGCTATTTTTTTGGTGTTCTACTACAGTAGAGGGAGAAGGGTCATTCTGCATCCATTTCGGTTTTTGTTGTTCTTGACCTGTTTTTTAGAGCTCAAAAACACAAAAAACATTTTAAAAACAGCGTAAAAACATTGACACACACCTACGCACTGCTAGCGCATGCGCAGTAGGGGTGACCGGAATTGATGCAGAATGCCCGTTCTTCCTATACTTGGACAACATTTTAACCGATATTAAAAATGTTTCAAGAGTCATATTCAGTCACATAATTTATTCTTTGTAAACAGGGAATTTACAAAACAAAACACTTTTAAATCGGGTACTTTTTGGACTAAGTTTTGCATAAAACATTGTATTTTACCAGATTACATGTTTACAGACTCAACCGTTTCTTTAAAACCACTTTTTTTTGTATGGCTTTTGACTTAAAAAATACGGTTCATTTAAACATGATGTCCTACTCTACTGTTATGCCGATGCAGATGATGACGCTTTAAATTATTTTTATGTTTAGTTTGAAAGTCACAATAATTGCATTTGAACATTTCAACTTCCTTTGGATTCCTATGTAGCAGAAGATGTCTGTTTAAATGGCTTTTAAAAATTGTTTTATAGGAACACTGATCGCAATTTAACTTTTGAACTTCCTCTGGACTATTATGACGAAGCATATGACACTTTAAATTACATTTATGCTTAGTTTGAAAGTCACAGTTATTGCATTTGAACATTTTAACTTCCTCAGAATTTCTATGTCGCAGAATATGGCTGTTTAAATATTTTCTACGTTTAGTTTGAAAGTCACATTTATCACATTTGAACATCTCGACCTCGTCTGGATTTTTATGCATAAGCAGATGATATTTTAAATCATGTTTACGCTTAGTTTGATAGTCACATTTATCGCATTTGAACATCCTGACCTTCGCTAGATTAATATGACTATGCAAATGTCGCTGCATATGGCTGTTTAAATATTTTTTACCTTTAGTTTGAAAGTCACATTTATCACATTTGAACATCTCGACCTCCTCTAAATTAATATGTCGCAACATGTGTTTGTTTAAATAACTTTTAAAAATTGTTTTATAAGAACACTGATCGCATTTAAACTTTTGAACTTTTTCTGGACTTTTGGGCCGAAGCAGATGTTGCTTGAATTTATCTTCCCAAGTTGTTTCATATTCACGTTGATCGCAGCTGAGCAAGACCGCTTTACTTTCTTCTGAACAGTTATGTTGAAGATGGGGTCTGTTTAAACTGGTTTCTTGAACTATTTTATCCATACAGTGATCATTTCGTAGAATATTTAGATATAAATCAGTTTTAAGTAATATTTCATTATCCAATTGATCGCTTTTCCCGAGCGTGCACTTCTCACATTTTCCCTGGTTATCTTGACAAATTGAAACTTGCGAAATACTGCAAAGACAAAATAGCAATAATAGAAAATGTGATTATTATGCACACTTACGAGGCTGAATTGAAAAGTTTCCAGAATCGCTAATAGGAGGCGGTTGTTATTTAAAATTTTTTTAACATTAAGTAGATTGGGTTTTAGTTTTCTAAACAAAAAAAAAAACAGAATAGTCTCCGAATTAGTTTGTTTTTTTGATAAGCGGGAGCAAGCAAGACCGTTGCGATTTCTCAATTTTGGAGAAAAATAAATTCAATCCATGGTTACATTTTTATTGGGCGGTAGAACTGTGAAGAAGTCAAGTCAATATTAGATTCTTTTCTCGCCGATTCTTCATCATTTTCATTTGATAAATGTCGTTCTTGTTTAAATAAATTATAAATACGTGCTAAATGACAGATTAGGTTAATGTAATCGTTTAGGTTAAGTGCAAATTAACTTTTATCTAATTTCTCTGAAGTGAAAGTTTTGTGATTTGACGAGTTGTCTATTGTAGTTTATATATAAAAATTATGGAACATTATTTAAGATGTGGTTTTTAGCAAGATAGAGCCCCTACCCATAATTCTCGCTATAATATGGAACGCTTTACCAATAGATTAATTGCCACTAATGGCCCCATAGGGCGGCCTGCGCGTTCTCCTGACCTTAAACCCTTGGATTTTTTTTCTGGGGCTATCTTAAAAACGAAGTCTATTGGAAAACCTATGAAAATACTGACCAACTTTAAGATGAAGTTCAAGCCGCCATTAGAAGAATAACGAGAACGTAATGGATGAAATTGCATATCGCTGCTACTTATGTATAGAAAAAGAAGGTAGTCTTTTTGAAAATGAAATTAAATAGATTTAACTGCTGAAAGCACTGTTAGGTGTTTAGTAAATCTGTTGTTTGATTGGAAATTAGTAAACTTTTTTATGGGCAACTACGAATAAAATGGCATTTAATTTCAATAGAAAATTAAATTCAAAGTACAAATTTGATTTTAAAACCAGTGTATTTATTAAAAATTTGTTGTTTTCCAGAGGCGACTTATTTCTAGTTGGCTTTAAAGACAAAGGAATGTTTATACAAGATAAATTCGCACTTATTCTTATGGATGATGAGTTTTTAAGGGCGAATCGCGTTATTAATACTAGGTGTGATACGTCGTTGAATTTTGAATGAGGAGTGGAATTTAAGAATAATAAAATATAATTTTCCGACTATTTAAAAAACAAAGTTTATGGTGGTTGTGAGAAAACGAAACGTCGGATTAAAAATCTAATTACACCATTTTGTAAAGGAGAAATAATGACAATAAAAATGTAACCTTTATTTTGACATAACTCTTCAAATAGAGTAAAAAATAAAATAAAAACAAAGTCGCGAAAATTCGGTTTGGCACAAATATCTTCGGAAGGATTCGAAATTTTTTAAATTTAAAAACACAATGTTGCAGAATTTAGTAGGACGCCACTTTTTTCTAATTTAACCATCTCTGTATATTCACCGGTTTACGAGATCCCTGTAGAGTGCATTCTTATTCGGGACACCCGGTATAGAGCTGGGAATTTCTTGTATCTCTATAAAAAGTAAATAAATTGGAAAGGCACCCACCTTGCTTCACTTTCTTCCATATCTTGTTTAATCTTCAAGTCTTCGCGTTTAATTGTCCAGTTTTGCATTTCCTCAAATTCATTTGTTGTTTGATCCGGTTCTATTTTGACCAGGGCCTCGTTCGGCGAAGAAATTGATTCGTTTTGTCTGTGGAATATAAAATATTTGTAATTGCTGGAAATAGATGAGAAGCAAAAACCTACCATGGAAAAAATACAGAAAAGGTGGAATTCCGCTAAATCAAATATGGAAAATATAAATGAAAAACTAAGTGACTCCATACAGGTACAGAAACATACAATAAACGAAAACTACCTTTCTCAATTTAATCAAAAACTACAAACACTAATAGAACAATATACGCCAAGATCGACCCAACCTCTACCCTATATTATCTACTTGATCAAACAAAACGCAATTCGAGATCGCCGACTTTACGAGTCGGTAGTTCCAAAAATAACCATAACCATATTTTTAACACGTTAATAAGTTGACAGGACAATTATCTGTAATAATTATTGTTTCATAGAGCTGGGAAAAATGAAGCCAAATTTTACATTTCCTGTACCTATCTCTATAAAAAGTAAATAAATTCGAAAGACACCCACCTCGCTTCATTTTCTTCCCAATCTTCTTTAATGTACAGCTTTTCAATTTTCCAGTCTTGTATTTCCTCAAAGTCATTTGTTGTTTGATCCGGTTCTATTTTGACCAGGGCCTCGTTGGGTGAAGAAATGGATTGCTTTTGTCTGTAGAATACCAAATATTTAATTACTCATTTAATGTTACTACATATAACAGGGTGGATTGAAACGTTTTAGGACGCGTCACTAGATGGCGAACCGTATTTACATTTTTTTGCATCAAGTAGGCCGATGGGGTTTCAGCTGTATAAACTTTAATCAACGCTAGATCTGGTAAAGCCTCTATTTGGATTTTCACAGGACAAATATGTTCAAGAGCTTGCCAATTTATCAAATATCTAACATAACTTGTTTAATGAGTATGCATCTAACATTGACATACTACCAATTTAAATCAGTTTAAAAAATTATTGGACAGCTGGTTAACTGTGAAATAGTTCATCTTGATTTTAAGCATATCTAGTAATAGTACAACTGTAATGTATGTGAAGAAAGCAACAAAAATTAGCGGCAACGGTTTTTTACCGTAAACCCAACCACTAATTGCGCCTGCATATCGGGCAACGATTTTTTACAGCAACGTCAACAATTACATCAACTATCTACTGGTAGCAACGCATTTCTTCTTTTTCTTCAAACCAAGTAGTTGGAAAAAAAGTAAATGTGGCAACGATAATTTAAGTAATAAGTTTTTTTTTATGTTTAAATAGGTTTTTAGCAACAAATTTGAATTTTAGTATAAAAAAAATATTATAGTATTATCTACCGGAAGATTTATTAACATTAAAAAGAAAATTGCAATTACATCGGAACTAAAAGTTTTGACACCTCCATATTTTATAGAACGTTAGCTTATCCCTTTAGCTTTAGTATCCACCATACGACATATTTCAAGAAATGTTGGGAACTTTGGAAACAAGTGGAAACTTCGAGATGTTGCGTAAACTTTAAGAAAAATGGCAATTACATCAGAACTAAAAGTTTTGACACCTTCATATGTTATAGGACGTTAGCTTATACCTTTAGCTATAGTATCCAGCATATGACATATTTCAAAAAATGTTGGGAACTTTGGAAAAAATTATAAACTTCCGAGATATCGCGTATACGTTAAGAAAAATTGCAATTACATCGGAACTAAAAGTTTTGACACCTCCATATTTTATAGAACGTTAGCTTATACCTCTAACTTTAGTATCCACCATACGACATATTTCAAAAAATGTTGGGGACTTTGTAAAAAATTAAAAACTTTGAAATGTCGCGTATATTTTTTACAAAGTCCCCAACATTTTTTGAAATATGTCATATGGTGAATACTATAGCTAAAGGTATAAGCTAACGTCCTATAAAATATGGAGGTGTCAAAACTTTTAGTTCCGAGGTAATTGCGATTTTTCTAAAAGAATACGCGATATTTTAAGGTTTTTAATTTTTTACAAAGTCCCCAACAGTTTTTGAAATATATCCTATGGTGGATAATATAGCTAGAGGTATAAGTTAACCCCCTATAAAATATGGAGGTGTCAAAACTTTTAGTTCCGATGTAATTGACATTTTTCTTTAAAGTTTGCGCGACATCTCGAGGTTTTTAATTTTTTCCAAAGTTCCTAACATTTTTTGAAATATGTCATATGGTGGATACTAAAGCTAGAGGTAGAAGTTAACGTCCTATAAAATTTATTTATTTATTTATTTCAGTACCTACATTATAGATACAAATCCAAATGGTACATTTAAGCATTTCTTACAATCTAATAGGCACCAAATATGGAAGTGTCAAAACTTTTAGTTCGGATGTAATTGCAATTTTCTTTTTAATGTCAATAAATCTTCCGGTAGATAATACTATAATAATTTTTTTATACTAAAATTTAAATTTGTTGCTAAAAACCTATTTAAACAAAAAAAAACTTATTACTTAAATTACCGTTGCCACTTTTACTATTTTTTCAACTAGTTAGAAGAAAAAGAAGAAATTCGTTGCTACCAGTAGATGTAATTGTTGACGTTGCTGTAAAAAATCGTTGCCAGATATGCATGCGCAATTAGCAATTTGGCGCTTAATGCGTGGTTGGGTTTACCGTAAAAAAACCCTTGCCGCTAATTTTCATTGCTTTCTTCACACACATCAACTGTAGAGGCTTTTTCACTAAATTTTGATTTTTATCCTGTCGCATAGAGAAAGAAAAAATAAAATTTTCTAGGCTTTCAGTTTTTAAAATTTTGAATTATTTACTGTGAAAATAAATAAACAAGATACGCTCTTTAATAAAAACACGGGAAGAACTTTACTGACGTCACATCTGCCTCGACCCATGGTTCCCAGTTATTCACGAACGCCGCGTCAACCTGAATATCGTCCTGGTTGTTTTCTATTTTTAACCTGTTCTTGTCTATTTAGTTTGAAAAACAAAGATAGCAATATAATCCGTCTAGGCTGACAAATAAAAAAATTGCGCGGATAAATGGATGACGTAATAAGGTTTTGATCTAATATTTTCAAACTATCTGGTTTCGCGGTGTCTTTTTAATTGTCTCTAGAAAAGGTTTGTGACCATCTAGAAAGACTTTTATTATTAGGATGTATTTTCAATAGGGTCTTATTTAGGATGTTAATACTAAATAGGATGAATTTGGTTATAGTGAAATAGCTGTTGATGTTGGTACTTGCATAAATAAATAAATATTTTTGACTCTCTCAGACTTCCCTTGTTCCCAAAACTTAAAAGTTTTTATCTGGAAATAAATATCTATATTACCACCCAAGAAAGTAATTTTGGTAAAGGTCCTTTCCACAAGATTGTGATGCATCAATCTGCCATTTTACAAATTATAACATGCATTTACGATTGGTAAATGTAAAGTAAAATTTTTCAGAAATAAACTGCAAATAAATCTAGTAAGAACCCACCTGATTTCATTTTCTTCCAAATCATCTTTAATGTCCTGCTCTCGGTCCTGCTGTTTAGTTTTAATTTTCCCATCTTCCATTTCTTCAGTCATTTATTGTTGTGATTGGTTTTTATGATTACCAGATGCTTGTTATGAGTAAAAATATATTTCCTTTATCTGTAGAATTTAAAATACTGTATTTCTAGTTCATAATTGTACATGTGTAGGCTAATTATTAGATTTACTTTCTAATAAATAGATCAATTTAAAAAAAATAATAGTAATAATAAGGTATATAATATGTAGGTAATTGTATTGTTTAAAAAATTATTTTGTTGGCTACAAAATTTTTTTTTTATATTATTAATGGAATTACCTACCTAAGTAATGTGTTAATTAAAATATGAATTGAAATGGCGTGAAAATGCATAAACCAAGATAGGTTTGTGTAAATTATCATAGGGTTATCTATATACCTGTAAATGTACTTTCTTAAGACTGAATAAATAAATAAATAATCTTTCTCTAAGGCCAATATTGCTTATGATTTTAGCCAGTCTATAATTAAGGAAGCTCATGTTTTCATTCGCTCTAAAACTAATAAAAATTTTAGGCCAGCGTAAAGCATTATGGAGAATGGGTACGGCCTAAGGTGCACTGTTAACAATACTAAAACCTGTCAAATTCCATCAATTATGTTGGATTGCACAAAAATTTTAATAAACTAGTCAGACAACTATGGATATTCTCGATTTACAAACCAGGCCACCTTGTTTCTGAGTAAAACATGTCCGCCAATGTGATTGGTGTCACAATAAAACTGTTTGCTTATTTCAAATTCAAATTAATTTTATTCTAGAATTAATACATAACACTATGTGGAAATTATAACCATAGTGTTACTTATTAATTCTATAATCATGAATTTCCATCAAGTATCGGCTACTTCAGTAGAATATTTAATTTTATTCTACTAAAGATTATACATTGTGATTTGAGGTTCGTCATATAAAACTATAAAATTAACTAACTTAGGAGGCAGTTACCTTAAATTGCAGAATACTAACATTAAAAATGTACGGGAAAAATCTAGAAGGTTAAACCATAATGCAAATATGACATCGTTTAGGTATTCACGAGGGGTGTCTCACTGTGGCAGTAGGTGTACAAATGTTAAGGCAGGACTTAGCAGGACCTGGCAGGACTGTCGAAGGACCTGGCAGGACTGTAGAAGGACCTGGCAGGACTGTGGCAGGACCTAGCAGGACTGTGGCAGGACCTAGCAGGACTGTGGCAGGACCTTGGCAGTACTGTGGCAGGATCGAAGCAGGACAGGCAGTACCTTTTAGATCCAATCAGATTACTCCAATAACTTTAGGAGTAGGGATAAATCGAGGGATAAATAGCGGGAAGCAAAAAATATTTTTGTTTGCATTTGTTTATTCATTGAAAGTGAAACGGAAGTGCATGTATTAAAGGGTTCTGGTCTGTATGAGAATAAACAACGTCTTATCTAGAGCTTGATGGCCAGTGTTAGCGGGTTAGGGATGCGGTCGGCAATTTTTAAACTTGCTTTTAAATTAAGGGATTGGTTTTTATTTGTCCTTAACCTGCTAATAATGGCAAATTTTTTTTAATATTTAGATATTGTTAAAATTTAAACAAATAGAAGTTTCTGGTTTTTTGTTAATCCCACCAATAATAAAAAGTCTGCACATCGCAATTTCGCAAGCAGCAGTTTTGAAAATAAAAACATATGGATTTGAAAAAATGTTTATTTCTATTAATTAATATATCTTACAAAAATTAAAAACAAATTACATTTTTATATTTAAGCAGCGCTTAGCTTTAGAAAGTTCATTTAATACCTCATTGGGAGATACCGATATCTCAGCATGAATGTTGAGAAGGGCCAGACCATTAAGACGCGCGTAGTGCCTGTGGTATTGCATAGGTAAGTAAGCAATAATTTTTTCAGACCTTTGGTTTATTATTATACTTCCTAATCAAAAAACAAATCATTTTTCTTTATGTTAAGATTTTTTTTTTAATTTTCGTTTTTGATATTTTTTTGCGTTTTCCCTAAAGTTTTGGGTTTTGGCAGGACAAGCAGTACCCTGGCAGGACAAGCAGGACCCTGGAAGGACAAGCAGGACCGTGGCAGGACAAGGGCAAAATTGACAAGTCCTGCCAAATTTGGCAGTAGGTGTACAAATTTTGACTAGTGAGACACCCCTCGGGTATTCAAAAAGTATATTAGCTTGTAACAAGCATTTTTATGAGAAAGTCTTTTAGTTTTCTTCCAAATATACCCCTTGTTATGGATTGTTTGATTTCATCTGGTAAGTAGTTTATTAAAGTTTTGATGCAGGCAGGGTGATTTTTCATATTGTGTTGAAGTGTGTCTAGGGACTATAAGGCCATTTGCGTTTCTTGTAGGATAGTTGTTTCTGTTTTCTTGAAATTGGTTCTTGTTCTTGTGTACATATGTGGAGCACTTAAGGATGTAGGTACATTGAAGTGACTGTGAGGATTTTGTCTTTTTTGTATATTTCTCTGCATGTTTGTGTTGCTTTAAATCCCAAAATGAGCCCTATTAGACGTTTCTGTGCTTGAAATACTCTATTTATTTAATTCATTATTTAAAATCTTTATACAACCCAACATTAGACTTTTATAAACTGGTAGTTACCTATACAGGGTGATTCAAAAGTACTTTGACAAACTTCGGGAGGTAATTGCTGGCAATATTTTAACACGAAAATTTCTTATAAACAGTGGTCCTTGGCGACTTCGTTACGGAGATACAGGGTGTTGAAATGTTAAAAGAAATAGTAATAATTTTTAAATAACTCCTTAACGAGTTATCTTTTTTTTATGAAATTTTGTGAACTAAATAAGCATCTAAAGACACCTATTTTCAAAGTACAACACGTTCGTAAATTTAACCAGTGGCGTCGGTACAAAATGCTACTATCATATTTTTTGTGAAAACTATGCTACACCACTGACTTATTTTATTTTAACTTTTTTCTTATAAATCCCCCCTTTATTGAGAACAAAAAAGATCACGTGTGTTTTTTTGATACGAGGGACGGTTTAAGCGTAAATGATTATTTTATTTGACTATACACAAATATTTATTACAGTATTTTAACGAATACCTACCTACATACTTACTAATAAACAAATATGTAGGTATATGCCTAAGGAAGGTATCTGAGGATGCCTATTTTCTAAGTATAACACGTTTTCAGTGGCATACATATTTATTTATTAGTATGTTATTTTTTAATATTTTATATTTTGACAAGGCGGCTTTGGAAATGCTTTTTTTGTCGATAAATTAAAATATATTTGACAGTTAGTTACCACTGAGTTTTATTTGTTCAGTTTTGTTATTTTTAATGGTAACTAACTGTCAAATATATTTTAATTTATCGACAAAAAAAGCATTTTCAAAGCCGCCTTGTCAAGATACAAAATATTAAAAAATAACATACTAATAAATAAATATGTATGCCACTGAAAACGTGTTATACTTAGAAAATAGGCATCCTCAGATACCTTCCTTAGGCATATACATATTTGTTTATTAGTAAGTATGTAGGTAGGTATTCGTTAAAATACTGTAATAAATATTTGAGTGGTTGATCAGTTTAAAACAGATTTTTTAAATATTTGTGTATAGTCAAATAAAATAATCATTTACGCTTAAACCGTCCCTCGTATCAAAAAAACACCCGTGATCTTTTTTGTTCTAAATAAAGGGGGAATTTATAAGAAAAAAGTTAAAATAAAATAAGTCAGTGGTGTAGCATAGTTTTCACAAAAAATATGATAGTAACATTTTGTACCGACGCCACTGGTTAAATTTACGAACGTGTTGTACTATGAAAATAAGTGTCTTTAGATGCTTATTTAGTTCACAAAATTTCATAAAAAAAAGATAACTGGTTAAGGAGTTATTTAAAAATTATTACTATTTCTTTTAACATTTCAACACCCTGTATCTCCGTAACGAAGTCGCCAAGGACCACTGTTTATAAGAAATTTTCGTGTTAAAATATTGCCAGCAATTACCTCCCGAAGTTTGTCAAAGTACTTTTGAATCACCCTGTATAAATTTATTAAAAACTGTCATATTATATTAGGTACTTTCCATTTGTTTCTTTTAAACAGCAAAGCAAAGTAAAAATCTCTGCTTAGCTAAGTTGTTAAAGAAACGCTTCGCAAACAACTTCGTCTAATCCGCATAGAGAGGGGTATACATAACCTCTGCAAGGAGGGAGGAAAAAATCTTTGCCGTGCTAAGTTAAGTTTTTAAGTCACCCTCAACTAAGACATTGGCTTTGCTTTGATATTTAATGCAACTTAGTTAGTTATTTACATTACAATAGGTAGGTACTATAAGTAATATGGCCTTGTTCTATATTATTATCTTTTTAATAAAAGAAAAACGGGAAAAATATTTTTCGAATTAACTGGTGCAAGAAAAATCTCAATAAAACGTAGGTAGGTACACCTAATGAAAACTCGTTAACTCTATAATAATATGTGTACAATAAAATGATAGACAAATTTATTAATATTTTTTTACTGGATTACAATGGCCTCTTATCTTTATAATACTCTCCACCACAAAACACAAACAAAGCTACTCACGATACTAAATACTACAGTAATAGCAGTAGTATAAAACAAATTACGACAAAATAAACACCAACCACACACAAATGGCACGGACAAGATCTCAACAAAAATTTATAGGGTTACTGTACTGACACAGAAAAATATAGGGTTTATTACTGGTTACTGACATCCACAATCCACAAACAAGAGACACGAAAACTGGTGTGGACAACATTTTCTTCTTTAATTTTTTTTTACTTTGGCTTGGGCATGCTAGCAGCAAGATTTATTCAGCACAAAGAAATGTTAGGTCGATCGGTGGATCAAGAAGGACACTTACTTCTGACCAATCAGAAATTTAGTTCTTATTTTTTCAACATGGCGGAAATCACGACTATATTTTTTAAAATGGCCCAGGGTGTGACTTTATTTATACAATTAGAATCAAGGCTGCTGGTTGGGTGCCTTTTTAAAGAATTAAAATTTTGACTGCATATTTTGGCATTGGGCGGATTGTGTGGCTTCATTCTACAGAGTTTAATAATCATTTAAATTGATTGGGAGCAAATTTGAATTTTGTTGCATTCGATTGATATTTCAAGGTCCCTAGCACATTTATTAAAACGTTAGGAGTGTGGCCCCATTGTCCTCTTTCGCCACCAATCCAAGCGGAAACTGTTATCGGAAAAAAATACACTATATTGGAATCGTCCTGATATGAAATTGTTTATCCGGTTAGAATCAAGGAGGCTTAGCATATTTTTAAAAGAGTGCAATTGGTATTAAAACTTTTGGAATGTCGAGGATTTTATGGCTTGAATTGTGACACAAATTAAAATTTTGATCAAAAGCGTTAACACAACAGTTACGTATTTACAAATCGTTGTCATTAATTGACAGCAAATTTTATTTATCGTAATTCTCAAGGCCTTTTGAGATTTAAGGAGGAGTAAGTGAAACAGAATACAGGCCTGTTCAAAAAAAAAATTGACTTTTACCAGGTGGAGCAAAGATTCAATAAACCAAACTGTATAGTCGAGAAGCAAACCAATTTTGGACTTTGTGAAGAAATGGCGATAAAGGGACTCATCTTTTTTGTTGAACGGCACGGGAATAAGCTAATGTAAAAATATATTGGTTGCCACAAGCCTTTTCTATTGAATGGCGAGCCAATAATATAGCTAATATAATGTGTGTTCATATTAATTATTTAATTAAAATTACACACCGAAGCAGAAAATTTCTAATGAATCATATGGTTTTTTTAAATCCTTTGTAAGTATGGTTTTTAATCGGGATTTAAAAACCTCTCTTTAAGGTTGAATTCTCAACGTCGTTCAATTTTATTGCCAACCTACAACCTATTTCGCTTTGTTTTTTCAAGTTTATTATTTTTTAAACTAAGATTTAATATCTGATATATTACAAAAATATCAATTTATTTCATTGCTAATTTTGGGAGAATTGTGTAGTGAAAGAACAATGACATGATAATATTAAAAAAAATCTTACCCGATATTTTTCACTATACAATTCTCCTAAAATAAGTTGAATGAAATTCCTTTATATTTATTAAATATGTCAATTATTACCTATAGTATTCAAGTCGATAGGTACTGATTTTCTTTAAATTTTGTATAAAAGCTAGAAAACATAAATAAATCTACGCGAAATAGGTTATAGGTTGGCAAGCATGTTGATACTCCTATACCTTAAAGGCCGCTTTACCCACATAAATTATGTATTTACGGACACCCAAATTATTTCATAGATTACCTACCTACTTTTCTGTAATTTCTTATATAAGTACTATTTAAGTACTTGATATTTTAAAAGTTAAAATAGAAATATTTTGACCAGCCTTTATATAGTTGGACTTGCATCCAGGAACGCATCAATAATATGGCATTTTTATTATTAAACTTAAAAAGCTAAACCAGGAGTTCAATAAAATAGATAAGGGAGATGCATTTATTATTTTAATATGCATAAAATAAAATCCGCGCAAATGTAAAACCAACATCGAATAAGTTAAGCTGATTTCGTAAGGTCACGCGCCACAGAATTCATGGAGACGAGACAAGACGGGATGGACGGCAGGGTTATGTTAAAATGCCACGTGAAAATATACTGGAATTAGCGTCGATTGTATCTTCTCGATAATTTTCCTGATTTTGGCAATGATTTTGAAGAGGATAGTTTAGATTGGAAAAAATTGTATATTTTTGAGAACGGTTTAGTCTAGTGATGTTACAACATTCCCGAGTGTGACTATTATGTTTGACTAAATCTACTACTTACCTACGTTAATAATGTACTTACTACTTTTACAGGTTTTGATTTTTTGTATTGAGAAATCTTATTGCAAAATACAAAATAATTAATAACACAAAAAAAGTACACAATGACATGACCATTTTCGGTTTCTTTTAAAATATTTTTATTAAACCGCAACAACGTTGAAACTGTTTATCTTCTGGGATAAAAATCAAATTATGACATAAAATTGTTATACAGGGTGTCCCAGAATATGTGGGCAATCTCCCGGATTCGGATAGAATATGAAAAAATAATATGACAAGTTCCCATAAAAAAATTTCCTACAGGCCCTCCCTACTGAGATATAAGCCCCTGCAGGACGCCTCTGGAAATCGGTTTATCTTGAATAATTCTTAAAGTACTTGGTGTAATTTAATAATTTTTCAGTATGATGGTTGCTAGGTAAGTCTCCTCAAAATGAACCATTTTAATTTTATTCGGCTTATTTAGTTTTCCAGGGACGGACTAGCTTTAACAGAATAATGCTCTTTTTTTTACGCCCTGTATGATAGAGGCATATCAATAATACTATTGAACAGCTGAAACCTTAAACTAAAAAAAAGGTACTCTTCATCGACATCGATAAAGTAAACCGTTTAGGAGAAAAAAAAAATTGTTCCATATGCCTTTTTTTTATAAAATATTCGATAAATACCTTATTTTGTTGATATGGTTTAGTTGATATGTACCAGTTAAAATAAACAATAATTACTGAAGTGTCAGTTGGAAATTGAGTGTGTTTAAGTTTTTGATCTTATTTCTTCTGCTTCTTTTTGGTATGGAATTTACGTTTGAGGAATATGCCGACATGCATTTAATGTATGGGCTTGCATCATGTAATGCCTTAAAAGCCCGAAGGCTTTATGAAGAACGATTTCCAAACAGAAGAATTCCTGACAGAAAAACCTTTCAAAGAGTAGATCGTCGTTTAAGAGAGGTAGGTAAAAACTAAGTTGTTTTATTTTTAATTTGTACTTATCGGATGATAAAGATTTGATTTAAAGTATTTAGGTCGTAAATAAGTTTAGGAAAGTTTGACAAAGCCAGTCACAATTGTGGAAATCAAAACCATCGCGTTGATGGTCTTGAAGAAAACATCCTTAATGCCGTAGAAGTAGATCCTGCTGCAAGTGTTCGAAAATTGGCTGCCGAATTTGATTGTTCAAAATCAATGGTCTTTAGAATCCTTAGATAGCAACAGTTACATCCATACCACCTTCAAAAAGTCCACGCGCTTCTTCCTGAAGACTTTCCGCGAAGGATGGAATTTTGTAACTGGGTTTTAGATCGGCACAGAAACGACGCAAATTTCATTGGTTCAGTTCTCTTCACGGACGAAGCTGGGTTTTCCAAAAACGGCATCATAAATTCTCATAATTTACATTTATGGGCAGAGAAAAATCCCCACGCTTCTATTGTAACGCATCATCAGCACCAATTTGAACCCATCAACGTGTGGGCCGGAATTATCAGACAACACTTAATTGGACCATTTGTATTGCCAAGAAGGTTAAATGGAGAAAGGTATTTGGAATTTCTTCAAAACAATCTGCCAGAACTTTTAGAAGATCTACCTCTGCAACTACGACATAATTATGTGGTTCATGCATGATGGGGCTCCGCCACATTTTAGTCTAGTAGTTCGAGAACACCTAAACAGGGTCTTCGAAAATCAATGTATAGGAAGGGGAGGACCAGTGGCTTGGCCTACTCGATCACCAGACCTAAATCCATTAGATTTTTTTTTGTGGGGCTATCTAAAATGTTTAGTATACGCCAATCCAATACAAAATCGAGAACACTTATTGGAACTGATTAACTTCCATTGTCGCGAAATAAGGAATAATGTTGGCGCATTGTGAAGGATCCAATAATCTACAATTAAAAGATGTAGGAAATGTATTGCAGTAGAAGGAGCTCATGTTGAACCGACGTACAAAATGAATCAGTAAAAATATGGTATTTATCGAATATTTTATAAAAAAAAGGCATGTGGAACAAAAATTTTTTTCTCGTAAACGGTTTACTTTACCGATGTCGAGTACCTTTTTTTTAGTTTAAGGTTTCAGCTGTTCAATAGTATTATTGATATGCCTCTATCATACAGGGTGTAAAAAAAAATAAGCATTATTCTGTTAAAGCTAGTCCGTCCCTGGAAAACTAAATAAGCCGAATAAAATTAAAATGGTTCATTTTGAGGAGACTTACCTAGCAACCATCATACTGAAAAATGATTAAATTACACCAAGTAGGTACTTTAAGAATTATTCAAGATAAACCGATTTCCAGAGGCGTCCTTCGGGGGCTTAGCTATATCTCAGTAGGGAGGGCCTGTAGGAAATTTTTTTATGGGAACTTGTCATATTATTTTTTCATATTCTATCCGAATCCGGGAGATTGCCCACATATTCTGGGACACCCTGTATATGGTCAAGTATTGTATTTTATTCTGTGATGTTGATATTATTTGTAGTAATGTATACACTTGTCTGATTATTCCTAACGTATGTATGTACCTAATATTATATTGCTTCCTTTCATGCCTTGAAAGACACTACTTGTAGTTTTTTGGCGTGGAGAACTTTTAAGAATTTTGGAAAGGAGTGTTTTTGGCATACGTGACGTTTCAAAGAAACCTATATACCGATTCTAATAAATAGCATTTTATGTTTCTAATTTACAACAACCGGCTTTTCCTCGCTAAACCTTAAAATTACTTTCCTCAACACGGCGGCCTATGATTGGCCGGTTGAAAAGTCCATAGTCAGACTCTATATAGACGTTTGTGATCTTACCCCTTGGAGACGCCCCCCTCCCCTTCCTGGATCCGTCAAAGTACCTTTATGAAAAGGCTAGTATATGATGTCTCACTCACTTCTTTAAAATTAAGAAGGCTATGGGCTTTGACATTTTAAGGTCCTTGACAAATTCGATTAAAAGTCAGTCCGGTAGTGTCGCCCCTTCTTCCGTCTACGATCTACGTGAAGACAGAGAAATAGAAAAGTTCCTTTAAGTTTCTTTTAAATAGCAAAGCCAACGGCTACCTAATAAGTACTTTCCGTTCACTTTTTTTGGCTTAGCTAGGAACGCTTCACGAACAACTTTTTATAAGAAATGTAGAGGAGCATACTTCACCGCGGCAAGGAGGGGGGATGAAAACATCTTAGCTGAGCTAAGTTAAATTTTTAAAAGGAACGCTCAACTTAGCCGTTTGCATAGGGTTCAGTTCAATCAATCAATCAATCAATCAATCAATCAATCAATCAATCAATCAATCAATCAATCAATCAATCAATCAATCAATCAATCAATCAATCAATCAATCAATCAATCAATATATATTTCATGCTAATTACAATTATGTTTACATTCGTCAAGATAAATAAAACAAAGCTTAAGACTAAGTAGGAACTTTGAAATTAAGAATAATTTGATACAAATCAATGGTTACAATATCAGTCTTTAAACAGAACATATTAAAATACATGCACTTACAAAATGTCAATTGTTTAAAAGAGAAAGAATACTTACTAGTCCTCAGACAGAACAACATAAAAAAAATCTATTAAGGACAATTTACAAAACAGATTAAAATGAGTAATTAAAATATTCGTCAAAGGAATAAAACGCATTATCAGTTAAAAAATCCCTAATGCAAGTTCTGAAATTATTGATAGGTAGGGCCCTGATATGCAAAGGTAAGTCATTAAAAGATTTGATCGCCCAATACCCCGGCCCATCCTTGCACCTTCGCAATCGTTTACATACTGTGACCAAATTTTGTTTATACGGGTGTCATGGGTATAAATATTTTCATGGGTTTGGAATAGTTTCTCATTCTGTTTCACGTACATCAGGCACTGATACATATACAAACAAGGCACAGTCAGCAATCTCCACTCAACAAATACCCCCCCTACAATGATCCCTATACCCAAGCCCAGACATCAATCTCACCTCATCTGCAGATCTCTCATTGAAAAAACTACATTTTTGGTTTTATCTGCATTTAGCTTAAGTCTATTTGAGAGGAACCATTGTTTGAGCCCTATCCTGCGCCCCCTCGGACTTCCACATTATCTCCTCCAGAGATTCACCAGCCAGGGAAATCGTCGCATCATCAGCGCAGAGTGTATATCTGGCATCTGGCTCAGAATTTGGTACATCATTTATGTATATTAGAAATAAGTTAAGCAGTTAGGACGGGGAAATAAAAAATGTCCATGGTTCGTTGATTGAAGCCATATCGACACGATGGTTTTTCCTTAATAAAAGAATGTTTAGAAGTTCATAACAAATTTAAACTTACTTACTTTTACGAAAAACATCATGTAAATTTAATTTAAGAAATTAACTCATGTCAAGATAAATTTCCGACAACTAAACAAACTGTTTTCAGTTTGACAAGCGAATCCCGAATTAGGATTGGGTAGAACGTGCAAAAAGATGTAGAAATAGGTACTTTTAAAAAAGGCGTCGTACAAACTTGATTTTTTGCATAAATAATGCCACACCAGGATAAAGCTCCTGATTGGTCAGAACCCGAAATATAATCTCTAGTACAGCGTGTCGGACTTATCATTCTTAATGCACAGAGAAATGATTGGTGTAGTCAGTCCGAGGATGGTGCAACCTATTACTTATCTGTGGTCCGAGCAATCGTGGGTGCTTGATCATTAGGTACTTTCCTTTGGCTTCTTTTTAATAACATAGCTGATTAACATTTTTCAGTTATATTTAATAGACATTAAAAACTACCATTTCTAAAAACTAGAGAGATTTTAAGTCACTTATTTGATCAACGTTATACGTTACCGGTTATTCTGATCATGCGTAGTAGTAAAAAAATAACCGATTACCTTAATAAGCGATAACGTACTCCGCTAATTAGGTTCAAATACACGGAACGATAAGCGATAAGTCCTAACATCAGTGCTAAACGTATTGTTCTTATTTGGTTTTAAAAAAGAAGAACATCAAAATTATTTATGATGTATTAACACATACATAAATGTTTTAAAAAATTTAAATTTAATACAAGATTTTTTGTTTTAGCTTTTAAAATAAGTTACAACAATTTTTAATGGCCTAATTTGGCAACTTCGAAATGTTGTGGTTTCCTAACCGCGAAAAATGTGTAAATTTTATTGTCTCTTTGTATTCGTAGTATTTTGTAAAGCAGCACTTAGTTGATTTTTAATTTTATTCTTTTGATTTGATATAATTATGGATGTTTTAAAAAAAACGGCAGCGGTTTACTGACTATAATCGAAATAACGTTTAGCGTGTAACGTAAGTTCTTACATATGGCTTCAAAAACTCAAAGAAGCAAATATATTATATCGTTATATCCACCATTTGCTGACTGCGCCAAATTGGAGCATAAAAAATTGCTGTAGAACATCATCATGAGAAAGTAGCTTAGTTATACTGGTTCTCCTGTAAAGAATGCTTCTAACGTCCATCCTAATTCCTCAAAAATATATTCAGAACAAAACCTATGATTGGGCGGCAGTTTTCTGTAGAATTTCTTTAAACCGTAAATAAGCATTTCTTACAAGAAATGTTTATTCAGGCATTAATGTGTTGTGACAAAATGGATTTAAATTTAAACACGTTTCTATGTTAAAGAATTATTTATTTCTGACGCAAATCCTTAAATAACATTGCAATCGTTAAAAAAAATAAACTAAACAACATGTCAACCGTTACAAAAAATGTTTCCGAAGATCAAGAGACATATTTTTAAAGTCACATAAATTAGGTACCTACCTATCTTTGAAATTATAAATGGGGGTTTTTAGAAACAAAACGGTTTTAGGTCGGGAAATTTTGGGACTAAATTATCACATAAAACGTTGTATTTTACCAGATTACATTTTCACAGACACAGCTGTTTCCTTAAAATCACCTTTTTGTGTACCTATGGTTTAAAAATACAGTGCATTTAAACATTTTGTCCTACTCTAAACTGTTATGCCGATGCAGATGATGACGCTTTAAATTATTTTTATGTTTTTATGTAATTCGAAAGTCACAATAATTATTATTATTGCATTTGAACATTTTAATTGCCTTAGGATTCCTATGATCGTAAATCTGTTTAAATAGCTTTTAAAAATTGTTTATAAGAACACTGACCGCATTAATTTTAACTTTTGAACTTACTGTGGACTATTATGACTGAGCAGATGATACTTTAAATTATATTTATGCTTAGTTTGAAAGTCATTCCTATCTCGCAGAACATGACTGCTTAAATATTTTTGACGTTTAGTTTGAAGCATTTGAACATTTCGACCACATCTGGATTTTTATGCATAAGCCGATGAGTATTCCAATATTTTTTCTGTTTAATTTGTTACTTTTGAACATTTTATGTTTCTCTAGTATGTCGCAGAAAGTCTAAATAGCTTTTAAGAATTGCTTTATAAGGACACTGATTGCACTTAAACTTTTAAACTTTCTCCGGATCATGCTGAAGCAGATGGGCTTTAAAGAACTTTTATGCATAGCTTGAGAGTAATTTGTTGGATTTGAACATTTCAACTTCCTCTGGATTCGTGTGTCGAAGTAAATGGGTGTTTAAACACGTTTTACGTTTGGTTTGAAAGTTACATTTATAGCATTTAAACATCTGGACCTCCTTTGGATTTTTATGGATCATTAGATGAGCCTTTAAAGCAGGTTTACGCTTAGTTTGATAATCGCATTTATAGCATTTGAACATTTCGACCTCATCTGCATTTTTATGCATAAGCTGATGAGACTTTAAATAAAGCTTACGCTTAGTTTGATAGTCACATTTATTGCATTTGAACATTTCAATTTCATCTGGATTCCTATGTCGTAGAAGGTGTTTATTTAAATTGTTGTTATAAATTGTTTTAAAAGAACACTGATCGCATTTAAACTTTTTAACTTGATTGTTATGTCGCAGGAGGTGTCTGCTTAAATCGCTTTTAACAATTGTTTTATAAGAACATTGAACGCATTTAAACGTTTTAACTTCCTCTGGACTTTTGTGCCGAAGCAGATGTCTCCTTAAACTGTCTTTATGAATAGTTTGAAAGTCACATTTATTGCATTTGAACATTTTACTTTCATCTGGATTTCTATGTCGCACAAGGTGTTTGTTCAAATAGTTTTTAGAAATAGTTTTATAAGAACACTGATCGCATTTAAACATTTTAACTTCCTCTGTATTGCAATGCCGCAGGAGGTGTCTGTTTAAATCGCCTTTAACAATTGTTTTATAAGAACACTGATCGCAATTAAACTTTTTAGCTTCCTCTGGACTTTTGTGCCGAAGCAAATGTATCTTTAAACTGTCTTTATGGATAGTTTGAAAGTAACAATTATAGCATTTGAGCATTTCACCTTTCTCTGTAATCCTGTGTCGCACGAGATGTCTGTTTAGATGGCTTTTAATAATTGTTTTATAAGAACACTGATCGCATTTAAACGTTTTAACTTCCTCTAGATCGCTATATCGCAGAAGGTGTTGATTTAAATTGTTAAAATTTGCTTTATAAGAACACTGACAGTTATGTTGAAGTTGTCGTATTTCTAAACTAGTTTCTTGAACTATTTTATCCATACAGTGATCATTTCTAAGAGGATTTCGGTATAAATCACTTTTAAGTAATATTTCATCATCCAATTGACCGCTTTTTCCGAGCGTGCACTCCTTACATTTGCCCTGATTATCTCGACACATAGAATCTTGCGAAATACTGCAAAGAGAAAACAGCACTAATAGAAAATGTAATTATGCACACTTACAAGGCTGGATTCCGGAATCGCCAATAGATGAAGGTTGTTATATACATTTTTGTATCATTAAGTAGATTGGGTTTCAGTTTTCTAAGCAAAAACAAAACAAAATGGTCTCTGAATTAGTTTGTTTTTGACAAGCATGAACATGCACGGACGTTGCGATTTTAGGGAGAAAAAATCAATTTCTGCTAACATGTACATGTAACATGGACGGTTGAATTGTAAAGGAGTCAAGGCTATTTCAGATTATTTTCTCGCCGATTCTTTATCATCATTTTCATTTGATAAACATCGTTCAGGACGTCCAAAATATGATAATTATTGACAATAAGATCCACGATACAGTGTTGGCAGATCGCCGAGTAACAGATTGTTGAGGTTGGCCAACTTATGCACGGGTTGTTAATATTTTACATAATTAGTTGGAGTTAAGAAAATTTTCTGCGAGATGGATGCAGCGTTTGCTTTCTTCAGAACAATTTAGCTGCTAGAATTTCTCAGGAGATTGAGAGGAAAACTTGGATTTGTACTCCAGAAACCAAGGAACAATCATGACAGTGAATTGAGCGCGGATAATCTATTTCAAAAAAGGCAAAAAAAACACTAGAAAAGTTAGGGCATCCGTTAAATGTGATAAAAAAGGGATTTTTCGTATCGATTAGGTACCTAGAAAACCACCATATTCACCAGATTTTAGCTAGCAAGAATGTTGGAACCAATAAAGGCAATTCACTGTACAGTGCTTGTTTTGCAAGTCTCGAAAAAAAACTACAACAAAAATTACTATCGGAATATAATTGAGTGGTTACGTATCACATATTTTTTATGCACAATTATACAAAAAATACACATTCTAGGCGAGTTGACAAGATACCCATTGAGCCAATTGTAGAGTACGAAATATTATTAAATACGGATCTTATAATTGGACCTCGTCGCAACAACTAAGCTTATTTTATGAGTAGTTCCATAAATAACCCAAATTTATTTCTAACACGCTTAATAAGAGTTTTTAATAATTATTGTTGTGTTTTATAGGGCTGGGACAAAGTAAGGAATGAAAACATTTCATGTATCAATATAAAGTAAATAAATTTGAAAACCACCCACCTTGCTGTACTTTCTTCCAAATCTTGTTTAATGTCCAAGTATTCGCTTTTAAATGTCCAATCTTGAATTTCCTCAAAGTCATTTGTTGTTTGATCTGGTTCTATTTTGTCCAATAAGGCCTCGTTTGGCGAGGAAATTGATTCGTTTTGTCTGTGGAATATAAAATATTTTCAATTGCTCATTCATTAGCTAATATTACTTGTAAGGAATGCGCCATATAGTAACCACCGATTCTACACATAATAGGTTTGAGCTATACATGCCTTAGTAAAATGATGCTTGTCAGTCGACAAATGTGTATTCTTTGGGTTGAGAATTACTGTGCACGAATAACAACAGTCTAGGTTAGAGCATTTAAATATCGTCGCGAGAGATTTATTAACTTTACTTGGTCCACTGTACGTCCTCGGTGGAGCAGAGCTTGAGTAGCGATGGCCTATCATAATAGCTTCTCGGCCGGATATTGCATGTTTTAATTTTACTTATTTTTATTTTAAGGAATTTTTAATTATTTACTGAAAAGTATAAAAGTAGTCAAGTAGCTTAAAACTGTTGGTGGTTCTGCAGCTCCTATGTAGCAACCGCCCCTGTATCGATACCAATGATGATCTCGTCTTCCTGTGTGTGACACTCACATGCAGGGCTCACATGGGAGGCCCTTATATAAACAAACTATCTATTTATTTAATAAGAACCTTAGCTAGCTCTGTCTCTACTGAGACCTTACTGTGTGCCTAGTAGTGGTGGAAAACTATCGATACTATCGATCGTGACTATCGATACTATCGATATTTCTGTAAAAACGATCGCTATCGAAGTATCGATAGTTTTTGGTAAACTATCGATAGTAATTCAATAACCGCCCTACAAAATCATTCTTTGAAAAGTAAACGACATCCGACACCTATTGACCAGTAGAGAAAAGAGATTATAGAAATAGAAATCACTTTTTACGATTTTATACAAAAGTAATATGTATGTTTTCTATGAGACCTTTCATTGCATAGAAAAAATTGCCTAGGGGGTAAAAAACAGTAAACTGTAAACAAATTAATCGATAATAATAATATGCGAATTCGGGAAATCACAAGACACAAAACGTCCAAAACGACAGAATTAGAAAATTCCCTGCTGATTAGAACTTATTTATTATTAGTTTGTGCTTATTATTCTACTATTCTATATTCTATAAGTTGTTTATTTTTCATTTTATTCGTGTTACTCTTTTTGAAATATGAGCAAGAGAAAAGCTTTTTTATATGGGAGTACTTCGAAAAAGATAAATTAAAATATTATTCCATTCCTGCTACTTCCATGTCTTTTGAACGACTATTTTCAAAAGCAGAGCAAGTAATTAGTGACAGACGCTCACAAACAAAATCTAAGAATGTCAATAAGTATGTTAATTTTTATAAACAAAAATAAATTTTTGGATGAAGGCTTGTTTTGAAGGCTAAATAAAAGTTTTTTTATTAGCGTGTTTTTTTGCGCAAAAAAAATTAAACTTTTATAAAACTATCGATAGTACTATCAATAATATCAATAGTTTTGCCGTTTGACTATCGATATATCGAATACTAGGACTATCGATAGTTTTCCACCACTAGTGCCTAGCATGTGAGCTTTGTCTCCACGGTTTCCTATTGGGGTGGGGACACTACTCATTTCAGAGAGGTTTTCGCACTACAAAGAAAATGTGTCAAAGTAATCTCTAATATTGGATACCGCAAAATGAATGCGGACAACAGTACATTCAGCTTAAAAGTGCTTATACACCCTTGCCTATACATTCTTCAGTCCCATGTTCGTGAAACAAAATATTCACCTTTACCATTGAAACGCCCCTGACCCGGGGCTGTTTTTCGCGTAAAAATTTTCATAAAATTTCTTAAGGGTAAAATAAAATAACTTATAAGTTTAGGTTTAATAATATGTGTAGAGGAACCCTCGTTTTAAAAGAGCTTAAAAGCCACAAATTTCAGAGTTTTAGAAAAACAGATGGCCACGGGACACACCTCCAGTACTGAAGGCAGGGGTGACGAGTTTATAAAAGAAAAAAAAAACGACGCGCAAGGAGAGTCGATATTTCCCAATCACAAGTTACGGTTGTTACGCTGCCAGTGTGTTCGGGTTTGCCCGCACCATATAAAAATCTAAATATTCTATTACTTCAATTTCCTTCTTACTAATATTTCTATCAAAAGTTCTATTCAGAAAATATCAAAACATAAATAAACGCGGGATTCAAATTGCAAATAAAGTTCAGCTAACACGTCTGCAAGACAAAATTGGCTTCTTAACTGTTTTAAAATAAAAAGGTACGGTAAACGGTACTGTCGTGGGCTTAAATTTAAATATTCAATATTTTATTTCATGCAAACAAAACCAACTCCATTGAATTTTCGATAAGATACGAAGATCAAAACAAAAAGCGGTACTTATCAATTCAGCCGACGCTCGAAACCTTTTTCATAGAATCGTCAAGGTTTGGCAATAATTTAAACCGTTTTTGGAGTGACAACGAATGGTGCACGTAAGTAAACAGTTTACCAGTGTCAACCAACGCGGAGATTTTTGTTTTGTTGTTCATGGCACTTCATGGGGTATTCAATTAACTCAACCGCAAAAATAGACAATCACAAAATGGGGCATTCTGCTAAGCTTCAGAACAAAATTTATTAAGTCAGACACTACGGGGTACTTTAAAAAGTTATTTTTATTGAAAACCGCAACTTTAACGAATCAACGTTATTCGTATTAAGAGTGCATCGCCGCATGTAAAGTAAATCCAATTTTTGCTCTCCGCTGTCACCAAATTTCTCCAAAATTACACATACGATTTACTTCAATATAAAAATGTTAAAAGACCTATCCTTAAACTCTGTTTCTCCTTTCAAAACATAATTATTTGTGTTAATATCAAAATAGGCCAACTTAAAAAAAAATGTTCTCCTAAAAAGTATCTGTTACATTTGACAATTTAGCTATGCAGTGATTGCAAATTTACATCTGTTTATTTTATGGAGGACTTGAGGTAGGAGACCGATCGCAATGCATTGGATTCGGTCCCAAATTAGCATCGGTAATTCAGCTTTACGAGTCGCCGTAAGATGGCGCTCGTGTTTGAGGTGGGCTATCAAATAAATGGTTTCTTATGGACGCGATAACTATTTTTATTTAAATAAGTTCTTTAAGGAACAAATAAGGACTTTGTCTTCAAACGTTATTTCGAAAACTAAAATGTCAATTGTCAAAAGTAAAAGTCAAAAACGAAGAAGAAGACGACACCAGCCCACCTGCGAAGGTCTATCGGCCAACTAGCGAACTAACCAAAAAACCGGGACAGAAATTAAAAATGCTGCCGTTGTCGATCGGCCTCCTACCCTCTAGTTCTCCATAGTTTATTTACACTTCATTGGTGACGTAGCGATAGCCGAGCGCCGGCATTTATTTTGGAAAATATTATCTTGGCGATCGTTAATAGAATAAAAGTCAAATGTAACAAAATTACTTTATTATTTTTAAATACAGAAACATATTATCTTAAAATAAACATGGCAAGTCTAGAACGTTTCGAGAAATTGGTATAAAATAGAAACTACCGATTTTTATCAATAACCATAATTTTTTCCTATCTGTGTTTATTTTATAAAAAAAACCTAATTAAAATAACCTGTACGGGGTACAAGTACCCCGTAATTGCGATTTTTGACAAATAAATCAATTTTTAATGCAATTATGTTGTTTATAAAGTATAGCTAATGTCAATTGGTAAAAATGGTTTCGATGAAAGTAACTTTTTGAATGTAAACCGTAGTTTTTTCTAATAAATTCACGATTATCGTTGTGTTTTTTAATACAATACACTGATTGGTATAAATTATGATTATTGATAAATAAAACTTTGACTACCTACACCTTAGGCTCTTTCTTTCTACAAGTGATCAATATGTTTTTAAATACAATAAGGTTTTTCATGAAATATAAACGTCGTTTGGTATATTATATATTTTTGACAACCACATAATTTCTTGTGGTTATTTACCACAATAGGACTTTTCAGTATTAACGGATTGACATAATTTGTGGGTTTTGATAAGAAAAAACTCATTGAAAGTATCCCGTATAGTATCCGATTTGATAAATTAATGGTCCTTATCGGTAAATTTTAATTTTTACTCTACTGCATAGAATTAGGATGAATAGGGGAGAGCAAGGCATAATGGCATAGCAGGCAAAATGACATATTACGTGTTTTCGGCCCAGTTCGATTACATTCGTGTTGAGTTCTCTACTACAAAACACATCTTAATACCGCTAAGATCGTCAGTCGTAATAAAATAGCATAGTCGATCGTTTGTTGTTTTCTAGAGAGTTTGTGTATTTTCCTATGTAAAATATCAAGATAAGTGATTGTTGAAATATTTTTGGTTAAAATATATAAGGTCGCTGCCAATGTTTTAGTGTAAACCCACAACTATTAGCCCTCTAGTTTTAATATTACACTAACATTTAAATGATTGAATAAAATTATAACCTAGAAAATATATTTATTCTTTATATTGCACATTGGGCAAAATGACATAGCAGTGTGTCGTTTAGCCTGTATAGTAGTATGTCGGTCTTAATTTATTTATACTTTGTTTCAATATTTTTTTTTTAATTTCGTTAATGTACAACAAACATAAAATATAAAAAATAGAAACTACATTTTACACTTACATTGTTATTTTTTTTTACTCACTGGACAGTTAATTTCATACAACCATGTCATTATGCCTTTAAGGGAAAATTTGGTATGTCAATTTGCCTTACCCTATAAGGTTAAATGGTTTTTGTAATGCTTGTTATTTTTTGAAATTTTTCCTAAATGTTGCAATTCTTACAAGTAAAATATTTTAATTCACGTTAAGAGGCCATATTAAAAAAAAATAATAAAACCTAATATACCTTTTGGTTTAGTAAAAATTGATTTTCAAAAGATAGTATGTCATATTGCCTTGCTCTCCCCTATTAATAATAACTCCATAACGCACAATCATTATTTTGGGATAGATTCGCGCCAATACCTTTACCGAATAATACCTATATATTTTATATTATTTCTCAATCCAGGCCGCATTCCAACGTCGCGCGTCGCCACAAAAAATAAGTTTATCGTGCTGGATTTTGACCGCCAGTTTTAAAATTTACAATTTAGTAACAAGTAGCGCCGTCTCGCGTTTAAAAGCAACACCTAATCGCCTGTCTTTTCAATAAAACATCTGCATTGTTGTCTGTGCTGTAAGTCAGTTAATACCTGTAGGTTATTCAGACAATAATTAATGTCAAAGTTATTTGACTTGACTAATCCATCACAAACGGGGAATTCAGTCCATTTACCCGCAAGAATGGACCACCCAAAATGGAGCTTCTGTATCTTTCAAAGCAAAATCTCAAAAAAATTTAATATTAATATCTTTTTTTACATCTTTCAGCTTTAAAGGCTTCAATTTCGTTTTAAATTTTTTTTAGTCATTTCCATATGCCTTATGCGGTGTTTCTTCCCTTTCTAGACATTTTTCACTATTTTTTTGCCGAACATTTTCAAAAGACGCGCGTTTCATGCACGAAAATTTGTAATAACGCGTTACTACGGTAACGAAAGGGTTTGGAACCTGGCTTAAATGTGTATAGCTTAGCTAGGTAGACAGAACCCAAGGTCTTTATAGAGTAGGTTGCCTGGTAACTTTGGGCCAATCAGATGTTCGCATTTCATGCGCGGGAATACGTCATTCAGACGACACATTTAAAATATTTTCATGGTCGGCATATAAAGAATGGCAATTAAATAGTTTTCAAACAGAATTCCTGTGGTTTTGATATGTAAATTCAATTGTTTTTGTGTAAATATCGTTTTTTGACAAATTTTAAATGATTTTAGCCCTTAAAAAAGGAATATTTTTTACATATTTTTCTAATTATGGCTTGGGAGGTAGAACAGGCACTTTTACTCGCTTGCAGGGGAAGTGAACCGAATCTCGCCCTTAGAATGTTATTTCATTTTTAAAATTTATTACCATTGTCATTACAATAAATTATTTGTTTGATTTTCTTTGTCGAAGATCAATATTATAATTATTAATTAAGCCTATCAGAAAATAGACAGTATTGTATTACTAATAGGTAAGTGCTAAAAGCATTTAAAATTTTGCATATAATGTTAAATATTATATTTTGGAAAACTATGTTTTATCTATTATCAAAAAATATTGGGAATTGTGAGAAATAATAATAATAATAATAATAATAATAATAATAATAATTTCTTTATTTCAAATTATGCTTTACAATGTGGAATAAAAGAAAATGATGGCACAAAATGAAATAGGTTTACCATTCATTACCTAAGAAGTTCAATAACTATTGGGGTTTAATGTCCATAAACACTTGTTTTAATTTTTTTGACACACTATATAATTGATATATAATAACTTGCATATATTGATGTGATCCGAAAATTTCGTCTTCTTTTTGATTGTATTCATACAAAGAAGACACCTTCACTTCATCGTAACATAATACTGTTGTTCTAAAACGACTATTTTTTGTTTGACCAGCTATTCCCATAATGTGCCAAATATCATCTAAAATTCCATTTCTTAAATTGATATTTGCAGCCCACTGTTGTAATGTGGATATTCCAGGCAGCATATAATGCAAAGTTTGTCTTAAATATACATATGACCGTTTACTAAAATATCTTAACGTAAAAGCTTTTGAGAGTTCATCCTGTGTCCAGGAGACGGAGACAAAACAACTTGCAAAGCTATTTTTATTTTTTCTTTAAAGGTTTTTACCACCACTGTATTTATATTTTTTTATTTCGTCTTCTAAGTTGGGGACACTTTGTTTTAAAATCGTTTCATTATTGTCATGATCTGCAATTTTTTTTAGCTTCTCATTTTCTTGTCTCAATAATGAAAATTTTCTTTCCCAAATATCATAATCTGTTTCCTTGCTTGTTGATGCAACCTCCGAAATATCCATGGAAATGTTATCATTTAGCTTTTCTGATTCTAACTGTAAAAAACCTTCCACAGATGCTTTGTTTTCTTTTCGATTTATCCGACAAGCTCTTTTCGATAACATAGTATCTTTGTTTTCAATCAAAGGTAAAAATAATGTCCGGACAGCTACAAAAAAAATAAAATAAAGGTTTACTAAACCTAGAAACTTCTGTCTTAATAATAATAATAATTATCATTAGATGATACTTTAAGAGCCCTCAATATTATTATTGTTATATAAATACATTAACTCAACCCTTACTTTGGAATCTTTCACCCCCAAAATAATATAAGTTTATTTACTTTGGGCTTGGTTGTCACTTTATTAATAGAGAACTGCCTATTTATTTACTCATTTTCACTTACCAACTTTGTTTAAAAGCATTGGTTGGAAATTCATTAAGCGAGCTTGCAGTTCATCTTTGTAGTCAGTTAACAGAAAATGCTTGCTGCATATCCTCTTATTTTTGGGCGTCCAATTATCCTTTCGGCAACATTTTCGTTCCCATTCTTTTGCAACAATGGGGTTTTTTGGGAATGTAAAAAATATTATCCTTTTTTCGCCTGGATCTAGCTGCTTCCTTGAACTACTGTTACATGTATAGCTATGCTACAAATATTGCCACCACTCATATCTGAATAAATAATCACACAATAATTTGATTTAAAATTAGAACATAAGAATCAAGTTTAATAAACTAACCTTGAAATTCACACAATGAAAATCGCTGAAAATTTACAATTTGTGATAGTTTTCTCACTAAATAATATTGTAAGTCCACAAAAATATGTCCACACTTCACAATTGTTTAAAATTTAACCACCTAAATAACAAAATAACACTACAAAAGCAATAATTCAGTGAAAACCGCTATGTACACCATGTAAACAAATCAACTTTGTCATCCCGATGACGTCGCTTCCGCCATAGAGTTACCAGGCAACCTACCCTTTAGAGACCTTGGACGAAACCTGGTTATAAGTACCTATTGGATAAAAATTCTTTAAAATAGCGTGATTTCAAGCGAAAGTTTGTATACTACTTACACGTGTGATCTACGAAGGATGGAATTGTGAAATATAATTAAATCATTTTAATTAATTTTTGACGGCCCGAAAAAGGTATTTATTGCCTAAAAATTATTGTTATATTCACAATGCCAACAAAACACTTTTTTTTTTTTTAATTTTACCCCCCGTTAAACATAGACATTTTTTAAATCAAGCATTAACAAAACTACGATACGGTTCTCCTTAAAATAATTATTTAACTCAAATCTCTTAAAATTAATATTATTATGTTTATAATAAAAAAATATGTTCCAAAGTGGTATAGTATTTATAAAATGTATGTATGTATTAACATTTCCAGGGGAGGCACTGCCGCTCCTACCTCCCCTGACGAGCCATCACTGCCATTTTGTATTTATTTCTTTACAGTAAAAGCCTAACTTCAGGCTTGTCAGTACTGTAGAAGTGTTATAATCGATTTTGTCAATTTTGGTTTAAATTAAGTAAGTAAATAAAGTCATGTAAAGGTGGTGGTCACTGTCATCCAAGTCTTCTAAGGCCTACCGATCTTGACGTAAAAAACTTCACTTCTTAAATAAGTATTTAATAATGACCCAATGACCCTCAAAATGATTTTTATGAATACTTTAAAAGACGCATTATCTACTGCATCTGATTCCTTCAAAAGCATTTATGAATTGTTTTAAAAGAACACTATTTGCATTTAAACTTTTCAACTTCCTCTGGATTCCTATGTCGCAGGGGGTACCTCCTTAAAGAGCATTTATCAATTGTTTTAAAAGAACACTGATCGCATTTAAACTTCTGAACTTCCTCTGGATTCATATGTCGTAGGAGGTGTCTGCTTAAATCGCATTTAACCATTGTTTTATAAGAACACTTATCACATTTAAACTTTTACCCTTTCTCTGGATCTTTGTGCCGAAGCAGATGTTGCTTTAAATAGTCTTTCTGGAAAGTTTGATAGTCACATTTAGAACATTTGAACATTTATTTACTTTCCGCAATTAAACTTTCCCCTTCCTCTGTATTCCTATGTCGCTGAAGATGTCTGTTTAAATAGCCTTTGATAATTGTTTTATAAGAACAATGATCGCATTTAAATTTTTGAACTTTCTCCGAATTCCTATGTCGCAGGAGGTGATTCCTTAAAGCAAATTTATGAATTGTTTTAAAAGAACACTGATCGCATTTAAACTTTTGAACTTCCTCTGGATTCCTATGTCGCAGGAGGTGCCTCCTTAAAGAGCATTTATCAATTGTTTGAAAAGAACACTGATAGCATTTAAACTTTTGAACTTCCTCTGGATTCCTATGTCGTAGGAGGTGTCTGCTTAAACCGCATTTAACCATTGTTTTATAAGAACACTGATCACATTTAAACTTTTGCACTTCCTCTGGATCTTTGTGCCGAAGCAGATGTTGCTTTAAATAGTCTTTCTGGAAAGTTTGATAGTCACATTTCGAACATTTGAACATTTTACCTTCCGCATTTAAACTTTCCCCTTCCTCTGTATTCCTATGTCGCTGTAGATGTCTGTTTAAATGGCCTTTTCTGGTTGTTTTATAACAACAATGATCGCATTTAAATTTTTGAACTTCCTCCGGATTCCTATGTAGCAGGAGGTGATTCCTTAAAGAGAATTTATGAATTGTTTTAAAAGAACACTGATCGCATTTAAACTTTTGAACTTCCTCTGAATTCCTATGTAGCAGGAGGTGCCTCCTTAAAGAGCATTTATCAATTGTTTTAAAAGAACACTGATCGCATTTAAACTTTTGAACTTCCTCTGGATTCCTATGTAGCAGGAGGTGCCTCCTTAAAGAGCATTTATCAATTGTTTTATAAGAACACTGATCGCATTTAAACTTTTTTACTTCCTCTGGATCTTTGTGCCGAAGCAGATGTTGCTTTAAACAGTCTTTCTGGAAAGTTTGATAGTCACATTTAGAACATTTGAACATTTTACCTTCCGACATATTTCTATGTCGCAGGAGGTGTCTCATTAGATGGCTTTTGTTAATTGTTTTGTAAAAACACTGATCGCATTTAAATTTTTGAACCTCCTCTGTATTCCTATGCTTTGAATTACTTTTATTGCCACAGTAGTTATTATCAGGTGGTTTTCTCCATAAATGATTTTTAGGTGATGTTTCATAATTCAATTCATCATTCTTGTTGAACTCATACCTCTCACCTTTGCCGTGACTATCGTGACCAACACAATCTGGCAAAACACTAAAAAGAGAAAATACTTATAATAGAAAATGCGATGTGATGAGCTGAGTCAAATTTTTAAAAGGATCAACAAGCCGTTGGCTTTGCTATTTTGAAGTAATTAAAAGGAACTCGGTTTTTGACAGATCTGACCAAAGAACAAAACAATGATTTGATAGCAGATCTGACCTCAGACTACGATTATTTGGTAACATGAACTTAACGAAGAGTTTTCATTGTAAAGTTCGTGTTTGGTAATGACTAAAACTTACACGCCGATCGTGAAAAACGATCTGTACCCTCATAAATGGGATTATTTTAAATCAAAAGAAACCAGCAAATTAAGGTTGTTTGTTGTTTTATTATTAACTCCTTATTAAATTATCGTTTTGCAAAAATTATGACATGTTTTATTAAAATTGGGTAGGTACTTAACGGGTTTTTATAAGTTTTGATTTTAAATGCCGAAGTTCCTTTCAGTCGAATGAAACTTGATATTAATAATTTTAATGATTACATCGTTTATATTGAAACGGTACCTACAAAAAAAATGCGATACGTGTGGCAACGTCGAAATCAAACAATTACTATTATTATGCAACGTTTTTTGGTGCCCATTCTCTTGGTCGCTGGCCAGAATCGACGGAACTTTATTCGTAAAATTATACAAAATAAATAAACTGTAAAAAAACTTTTTAAAACAAGCTTCTATTTAAGTGATCTAAAAAGATGGAAATAAACTTTTAATTAAATCAAACTAATCAATTTAGTACTATGTACCCATTACACAATTTAAATTTTATAAAAGCTTGTCGCGATATTTATCTGCCTATTTTCTAAGAGACATTTTACTTCTTATTATGTCAAGTCACTTAATATTGTGTCATAACCAGTTAGATACAGGCACATCTCGCGACAAGCTTTTATAAAATTTAAATTGTGTAATAGGTACACCTAGTTTCACGACCAACTTCCAGGTGAATTAAAATCGCTGCAATTTCTAGCAGCAACGGCTTATATATTTTTACGTCGGGAAACTTCGTCTTTTAGCCTCTTTACCGTGCATTAGACAAAGAAAGAAACGCCTTTTATTACTATCGAAGAAGTTCGTTTGATTTAATGCTTTGCGATGACTTAAATAGACTTGAGGACACGAGAAACGGCAGAAGGAGGGAGGGGGGGTTCAACTGTTAAAGTATTAAATTAATTTATTTTGATTGGAGGAGTGATGGGCGACTTCACGCGTAAAAAAAATTTCTATTGCTTGTCCTTTTAGTTTTTAGTAATATACATGGGGTGGCGCACTATTGCATGGGCGTCCGATCAAACTTTTAGTTATTGAAAAAATATAGACGCATGAGATGATGACTGGGAGTTTTTGAGAGAAGTACCCAAACATTGTACTGTCAAAAATTTAACGTGTAAGTGATGTTGATGAAACAAACTATATGAAAGCATAGACTGTGACCAGGTGAGTTTGGGAAACATGCGCAAAAAAATACAATGTAAAAGTTTAAGAGGTCCTGTGGTCAAATTTTAATGATAAGCGATATATTGATACAATGAACTATGGAATCAAATACGGTGAATAAGTTACTTTAGAATATATTAGCAAAAACTTCCGTTATCAAAATTTCACAGGTGCTGTCAATGTCAACAGACTGTGACCGGAAAAGTTAGAAGAAAGAAATACGAAATTTTTTGCAGCTCAATATCAAATTTTGTAAATATTTTATTTCGATTTGTCAACAAACATGATAATAATAACAATCATCGCATAGCAAGCGGGGTGCAGAGTAAGTATATTTTCACACATACAGTGCTTGCATGAAGTCCACTCCCCCCCCTCCCCCTTTGGTAATTTGGGAAGATTGAGATATATTTATTATATTAAGTCGGTATGTATGCGTAAATGATAGGTAAAATATTTACTTTTGAGGAAAATTTTGTTGTTTTGTTATTCAAAATGGCGGACATGCGCCATCTTTTAAATGGGAAGGGGGTCGAGTAATACTTCATTTTAAAGGTATTTTTATGCTTGATATAGGTAACCTTGTCATTTTTAATGTTTCAAAATGACGATTCCGAAAAATATGAGAAAACAACCATATTTTTGGAGGATTTCTATCATCTTGAAAAACAAGACAATAATTTTATCAGTGTAAATTATAAGTTAAGCAGCTTAAGCTGCTTAACTTTTTTTAAATATTGTTGTTTTGGTGGGAAGGAAAAACAAGAAGTCTTCTCCACAAATTTATTTTTGTTTTTCTTTCATTCCCGTACTTGCAACCCATTTTAAGCATGGACTGTTACTTCCAATTAATGTTGTTTTCTTGCATTATTTCCGATTCGCCATGTTAAAGCGGGACATTTTGGAACACTAAAAATTGTAATTGTAAATACTTTTAAAATAAAGTATCACCCGGACCCGCCTTTTCAGTTAAAAATATGTTCCAATTTTTCCGCCATCTTGAATAATGAAACAATAATTTTCCTCAAAAGTATTTTACTTATTATTTACGCCTACCGAATTTGAACAATATATCTCAGGCCGTATAAGCAAGGAGGGAGGGGAGGGTACTGTGTGCAATCACCGTTTAATTAAAAAAAAAAACGTTTTTGAAAAAGATATATGCAGAAAATGTCACGAAAATACAAATCTACAGCTACACAGAAAATTAGATGTCACAAAAAAAACTGTCGAAATGGACTTATTTGTGCACCAAAGGTCATTTCGACAGTTTTGCAGATGCACTCTGCGCCCCGCTTGGTATTATAATGCTGAAAATGCTGCTATCTGTAAAATATTGCTATTTTTTCTATAGCATAACTTCTAATAAAAAAAAAATTGCTACAAACATGGAAAGATCTATTCGCGCAGCTACAAAATTCGTTTAGGGTGGAAAAATCACAAGTGGAAAAGACAAGGTCTTAACCGAGGTCTTAACGAAGGCCGCAGACGATCACGCAAGAACGTCTAGGCAAGACGAGATAATTTGTCGGCCAGCGCAAACATCGGAGCAGTGTTGCCAGACTGGCCAACGAATTATTCTGCGGAGTATGTCAAAAAATCTGTTGAATTCTGCATCAAGGTCTGAATATCAGAAATATTTGTATTTACCTGTTGCCCCTACTTCGACCTCCAATCTCAACATTTTCGTAAAAAAACACTATATTTACCTTTATTATTGGTTTGTTATTTTTTTATATTTTCATTGAATACCTATTGTATTTTTTAAATCTATTTGGTAAATACCTAATTCCTTATTTATTAAAAATTCTTTAAAAATCTGCAAATTACAAAATTATTCTGCAACTTTGCAAAAAATACGCTTTCAAAAATTTTGCTAAATGCAGAAAAGACTGCTGTTCTGGCAATACTGAATCGGGGTAAATTAATATATTATCAGTATTGCCAGGTCAAAAATAAGGAAAGCAGTCTGACATAAAAAAGCGATAGATTTAAAAATATATTAAGTATATTGAAAAAAAATAATAAATTATTTTGTTAGTTAAAAAAGTATACATATTTTCAACCAATGGCCAATAATATTCACTTTAAACGGATGCTAATTAGACATATTATAATATATAATACAGCAAAGCGACCAGAAATATTGAAAAGAAGAGTACGCGTCGTCTCGAACTGGGGGATTTACCGAAACCAAAATGTCAATTTTAATCAGAGAATGGACAAGAGAGAGAAAAGATTGCTTATTTTAAAAACGTAAACTAAATCGAGTGAATGTTAAGAGGAAAAAATTGTTAGCATAGCGATAGAACGGTAGTTCATCCATCAAAATAGTAGATTAACCGCAAAAACGATATACCTGGCAACATTGCACATTATTAATATTAAAAACATCGTTGACTCGCTGCCAATGTTACCAAAACTCACGATTAATCGTGAGATTACACGATTTTGGAAATTATCTCACGATTTCACGAATCACGTCGCGTTTGTCACGATTTTTTATTGTATGTCAAACATAAGTAACTAAAAATCATTTTTATTCATAACAAACGTAACAAAATTTATTGCATTCACATAAAAATCCTCGTATGATTTTCTGTGTTACGACTATCGCTACTATTACTGCCGCTACTGGAGTCATATTTGCATAGAAAACATGATTCTAGCAATTCGGATTCTAACTTACTACCTGGTACATTTTTCAATACTACATAATAACGCAAGTTTTTTTTTAGTTTTTAAGTTTTTAGAAATGTGTTTGGTTTTTCAATACAGAAAATAAATATAGGTATATTTGTTGTTTATAACTAATTCTTTTTTTACACTACTTTGACCCCTTTTAAAGAATTTTTTAAATATTACGAATCTCACGATTTTAAGTATCCGAGTCTTACGATTTATCTTAGAACATTTTGGCAACACTGCTCGCTGCATTCCGTTCTGATCTTCCAAGAATTAATATTCGGTATTCGGTCACACTCGGCAGTATATGGTGCGTTTTATATGAACAATCCACCATATTTTCAATATTTCACCTGGAAGTTGGTCGTGAAACTAGGGTACATAGTACTAAATTGATTAGTTTGATTTAATTAAAAGTTTATTTTCATCTTTTTAGATCACTTAAATAAAAGCTTGTTTTAAAATTTTTTTTTTACAGTTTATTTATTTTTTATTTTTTAGTTATTATTGGGCATATTTCCAAGTCTGTTCATTTAATTTAATGCGTCATTGTTACATGGTCGTTTTCCAGTTAGTTTACTGCAGTCTAGTTCTTCAATTTGTAGACACTGCAACGATTTGACCCTGCTTAAGGCCACGTATGCTTGACCAGCAGCGAAGAGCTTTGAACCTAAGTAGACAACGGCATAGTCGACTGTACTACCCTGCATTTTATGAACTGTGCAAGCCCAGCATAATATAATTGGCAACATTCTTCGTCCTGCAGTACCGTGGCTATATTTTGCAGGAAATTGCACAGTCTTAGGTTGAAGTATATGTACACCGTCTTTACCGAAGTCTATACGAACGGATGGTATGGTATGTCAGTATCGTACATATGGGCTCTCCGGAAGCAGGGCCATATGATTTCTGTATTGTGAACAAACCCGAACAAAGCCGACCAAGGCATACTTTTGTTGAAATTCAGCAGTTGACGACTGCAAAAAACCACTGTATTTACAATTATAAATTAAAAATTAAAAGACAGACAGGCAGATTTATTTTTTGTCTTGGATAATCCGCCATAGTAGATTTAATGTGACGTCGTACTATTTTTCGTGTTCTACTTAGCAAGCCCTTTTACTTGATACCCATATTGTGGTAGTGCAGAAAAAATAACGAGTCCGCCATTTTGGATTATCCGCCATATTGGATTTAATGTAACGTAGTATTATTTTTCGTGTTCTCCTTAGCAAGCCCTTTTATTTGATACCCATATTGTGGTAGTGCAGAAAAAAATACTAGTCCGCCATCTTGGATAATTCGCCATATTGGATTTTGAATGACATCACATAGCTAACCATGCATTGTCATCTAAACTAAGCGTGTATACAAAATTTCAGCTCAATCGGTTGAAGATAACTGGTTCAAAATTAAGTTGCAAGATTCCACCCGGATAAACATACATTGCAAATGAAATAAAAGCTTTTAAAAAGAAAAAGATACGTTACATTTCATACAAATTTTAATATTAGATCATTGTATATATTAAGAATTAAAAACAGATTTATGCCCGTACCAACCAACATACATTTGTGCTGATTAAAGTTTAATTTTGATTAACCTATTAAATCGGTAACAACCAATCAAATTTTTTTACCTTATCGCCAATTAACTTTACCCGGCCAAATTTTGCCGTTTAATTACTTAATTGCGATTAGAAAACGTCAAGGAACTTCATTTTATTTAAAAACGTTGTTTTTTTGATTTTTTGCTGAATATTTGAATTTCTAATACTGTTAAGGACTTAGAAGAGCTTGGTTTGTATGACGACGACCTAGATGTACTAAATATTGTACAAAATGGGCTTCCTAGAAATTTTAACGAGAGGCCAAATTATATTGAAGAGATGTCCGACTTGGGGTTTCGGTTGACAAAGCCTGCAGTGGCCGAAAATTAGAAGATATTCATGTCCTTTTTATTTACGACAATAGAGATAAAATATCTTTATTTAAGTAGACAAGAGGTAACCTTGAAGGATGATATTTTCATCCCCAGAAGGGCGACCTTATAACCAGAAAGAATACATTAAAAGGAGAAGTAAATTTTAATATGCCTGATACCACACCACTTACATAGAGTATCGGTAAGACTAAAATTATGGCAGACCTTGCCCAAAAAAGGCTCACAACTAGGCAGCACTTTTTCCCGAAATTGATAACTCAGTTGACTAAATTAACGAAGGTCTTTAATGTGTTTTTAAGTGTAGTTTAGTATTTTTTGCATTGTATGGTTTCTTCAATTATTAACCATTAAAATCCTCAGTGCATACACTGTTTCGTTAAATATATTGCTATTTTATTTCCACAATAAAATTATTTATGAATTGTTTACATCATTTATTTCTAAATCTCATTATTTTTAATTTTAAAAAATAATTTGCTATTTTGGCCGCAATAGTAATTTGAAGCCGAATTTCCGCGCTTCTTACCTTTGCTTTGTTTTTCTTTGATACCATATTGAACTACTGTCAATTTATGGTAAACAGGAATCTCGTTCCTAGTAAACTGCACTTTCCCGATTTCTTTTCGGATAAGGTTAAAAGGTAGGATGTTCTTTTTTAACGCGTTTAAAGTACTACTCCCTTCTAGGGGGCGATGTGGTTAGTAAACTAAAACTCCACTAAATTTATAGGTTACTTTCTATAGTGTTTTTGCACTTAGAAGAATTGTCACCAGAGGGACCTTAGAGTACTATCTTTAAATAATTACAGAGTCGCGCGCGTTGTAGCTAATCTTGTTTTGCACTTTTTCTAGCGACTTTTTTGCACAATTTGTTTACTGAAAGTACCACCTCGATACCTACAAAAATCTACAAATTCCTTTCGATGTTTAACAGTGGGAGAATAATTCGTTTATACAACAGCTATAAATGCAATATTGGCACCATTTTATAAAATACTTCAGTAGTCATTATCATTTTGTAAAGCCTTTTGCAAGCATTACATAACAATTTAATGAACATTTCTGCAACTCTTAAAAAATTTAAACAGCAGCGTTATAAAACAGTTTTATTAAAGCTTTTCACGTTGCGCTATAAAATATACTAGCATATTATATTTTATGAAACAACAATAAAATCGAAAAGCTTTTTAAATGTATATTCTAAAAGCTGCAAGAAGCAATTCTGTATTAGATAAAGGAAAAATATAATTAATATGGCTAACTATTTACAAGAAGTAAAGAAACCATTTTATTTATTTTAATTCCATATAATATACTTTATATGATTTTTAAAGACGTCGATTATGATTGAGAAAACAAGTTCTTACTGCGAATTAAATTTTATTGGAAAACATATAGCATATTTCTAACAAAATTTAAGCTGGCCCCGTATTTATTAATGTTTAGGGAAAATTTTTAAAGCCTAAAAAATTAGCTTTGTCGATTTAACCATTTTCTTTAGAAAAACTCAAGCCAGTTTGTTCTAAGCATCATTATTTCATAATTTTTATATATTTAAGACCTGTAAATATTAACATAAATGAGATATTTGGTATTTTCAACTCTACCGATTTTTATGTTCCCTAGCGCTCCCATTTAAAAATGGCCTCTTTCTATAAAATAATTTTGTATTAATAGCAAGCATTTTAAGATAATTTAGCTACTACACAATGTCTATACAACAATTAAAATATGTGTATGCTTTAAAACTGGCGATACTTCGACGGGGCCGAACTGCTTTAAATCTAAGATCGGGAAGGGGAATACAAAATTCATCTACACGCTCTTTTTTTAAGGCGCTGAAGTTTAAAATAAGTCGTAATTCTTGAAGACTTGAGGGGGGGGGGGGGGGAGACTACCTAACCTGGCTGCGTCACTTTATGATGTGCTATTTTTATTAAACTCCACATCATCCAGCCATTGTGGATTCTTACCTAATAATTTATTTATTATTGAAGGCCAGATCTTAAGTGCTGTATTAACATTAATCTATTTATAGTCGCTAAGACTCAAAGTCAGATTTGTGGCAATCTGATCAGTGGCAAAAAACATAAAATGGCTGTGATCTAATTCTCGAATAAGTAGTAAATTATTTTTGAATCCTTATGTTCTGTAATAAAATAATCGGGCACTATTATTTTACACTGCTAATTTTCTTTTGTTTAACTTATTGTATACTATTTTTTTACTGGCAGTATATTTATTTTGTGCCGGGGCTAAGCAAGGTCAAAAATTTTCATTTTTTTTTCGTGTTCAGTCCCTTTGAAAACAGCAGTAGATGTAATTTTTCAATTAAGACGTTCGTGAGTTTTTTAATCAAATCAAACAAGAATAATTTTATACGAAAAACATTACAATACGGTTCTGCTCTTTTGTCTAACCTAACTCCCGTGGCAGCACAGGCAGCTTCATTTCAGAGGGAAAACAGAAACATCTGATTCTTGTTTACACAATCAGCGCGCGAATATTGCTACTTGGCAACTTTTTAGCTAGTACACAACCTTTTAGTGACTCCTATAAAATAAATTGACTATTTTGCTACATTTTGTCTTCTTTGTGATAGATAATTTGTTATTTGATGGTAAAAGTAACCGTCATGACCGCGTAAAATATAAACATAATCCATACGTTCCTACTTGCATTAACAGACACATACGTGTTTTGGCATATTGATTGACGATTGATCTGAGGCACCAAGGCAGTTAACGGATTTTATTGTTTTATTTAACTTTAATGGATTATTAATATCAACACCAATGTTCTTACTACACATCATATTTTCATAACACATTTTTAACCATCTTCGAAAAGCACCACTTTTCTTAATTTTTTTCCACTGTTTTATATTCGATATTTTTAATCAGCTGGTTCAGGAATGGTAGAAGCTTAGTTTTCTTAAATATATCTTATTATATACAATTTTATTTTATAAGAAATTTGTTTTTGTTTTTATATTGTAGTAGAAATGTTATACTATAAAATAGTTATAAAGTTATCACTAAAATAACAATTTACTTTTAAAGGCGAATTGTTGTTAAAAGTACTTCGATATTACAGTTTTTTTAAAGTCGCAGGAAGCAACTTTAAAATAATTTTGAAATATATTTATAAGTGAATTTAAAAAATTGCCAAAATGCACTATAAAGCCCTTATAAAATGGTTAACTTTTATAGGCTAAAATATTTTTTAAGATGTTCCTAGAAACGTTTCTACAATAATTCTATGACTGTTTTGTAATGATGATAAATTTATAAAACACATTAGTTGCCTACAACAGAATAGTGCTTATTGCAGCTCTTATGTGATCGATTAGCAATTTGGAAGTATCAATAAAATAGCAATAAAATAAAACAGTTGTATAACCATCGAATTATAAAATTACTTTGCTGCTTGGACAGTCTTTCTCCGCAAGTCTATTAGAAAACTAGGCGAACCTACGCGCGTTTCATGCATGAAAATTTAATAACGCGTTACTACGGTAAGGAAAGGGTTTGAAACTTGGCTAAATGTGCATAGCTGAGCTAGGCAAACGAAACCTGGTTACGCCTAATGGATAAAATTTCCTTAAAATACACGTAGGATGGATTGAAATACTACGAAGGATGGAATTATTAAATATAATTAAATCATTTTAATTTATTTTTTAGGGCCCGAATAAGGTATTTATTGCCTAAAAAATTATTGTTACATCATTTATCACATGGCCAACAAAAGAATTTTTCTTAAATTTGTTCACCCGTTAAACTACGATACGGTTCCCCTCAAAATAATAATTATAATCAGATCTCTTAAAATGAATAATTGAATATTAGAGACTATTCTATTGTGATTATTAAAAAAATATGTTTCAAAGTGTTTTTAATGGTGTAATTATATATTTATAAAATAAGTTATTATATTACCATTTCCAGGGGAGGCACTGCCTCCTCTACCTCCCCTGACGAGCTGTCATTGCCATTTTGTATTAATTTCCCAACTTCAGGCTTGCCAGTACTGTAGAAGTGTTATAATCGATTTTGTCAATTTTGGTTTAAATTGTGGAGTTAAAAGATGTCCCTATCGTGTTATCCCGTTTGCACTTTGTTGCTAAAATGTACGACCCCTTTTATATCATTCCTTATACCTTAAGGAAGCAAAATTGACTTGTCGTCCAAAAATCGTACCATGCAGGGGGTGGTCGGGGGCGGTTTTCCAAAAAGTACCAATTTTTTTTTTTTGCTTTTTTTACATCTATAATACCTGATCATCAACCTGCTTGAATATTATTTCAAAATCTTAATTAGAAATATATTTTTTTTAATTTTAAAAACATCGCGCGCCGTGCTTGTATATGGAGCGCTTTAATGAATAACCGCTCGCCCTGAAAACCCATAATTGTGATAATTTGTAACTCGCCATAACTCCAGAATCCTTTGACTTATCAAAAAAATACTTGCCATAAACGTTGTAGATAAAACATCAGGGATTACAATGCTTTTTTAAAATTATCAGTCCGATGAACAGTTTCGTCAAAAAATTGAAAAATGTCAAACCATATCCCCGTAAGCGTGGTCAACCGTGCGGATGCGATGAAGGATCAGATTGCCGTCGTAAAGCCATGAAAAACGACCGTATGTTATATCGCGCGCATAAGTTCGATATTCGTTTAATATCGCGTTTTCAATAGTGTTTAGTCTAGAATTCCGTGCCTAGTAGCCGCCGCGCCGTTAATTTTGAAGCTAGACCAACAAATATTGGATTGTGGATTTCCATTTTCTATCTTATAGCAATATTTTTTGACTTACTTTTATTTTAACAAACAATAGTTGTTATATTTTATTAGGGTGTGTTGTATGCTGTGAAGTTATAGTTCTTATCTATACATTGGACTTAATGGGCATTGCTAAAAGTTGAAAGTGTTTTACAGATGCCCTGCATTAAATGACTGTTGTAATATAGTTGTTATTAACCTTTCCGTGGCCGAGCGGGATATTTTAGGTACCCCAGATGCGGTTTTTTTAAATTATCTTCCAAACAATTTTTTTGTAATTTTTTTCCCTCCAGGTAATCCTAGAAAAATATATTACAAAGCAATTTTTTTTATAAAAATACTCAATTTAACTTCAATTTTACACAAAAAACTGCTTGCAGCGTATCGAAATCGTCGACCGGCCGAAAACGGCGAAAACGTAAAAAAAATTCATTTTTTTGTTACTCTTAGGGATAGAAAGACTAAAAAATCATGTAGTGCATGCAATAAACCCATTTGCAACATACACAGAGAAGAAAGTAAAAAAAATATTATGTCCCGATTGTAAAAATAATGAGGAAGAGTAAATATTAATTTATTGTAAAAATTAAAAATGTTTTATTAAAAATGAATTATTAGTGTTTTATTGTACATCTTTGCACACCATCATGCATCATTGACAAAAGATCATGCAGTATTTCAATGGGGTATCATAGTTACCCCACACGGCCGAAAATGTAACTTTTTGTAGCATGGCCACGGAAAGGTTAAGGAGAAAGTTTAAGTTTTCAGGTAAGATTTTTTTTAATAACAGTATAGTGCCTTTTAATGTTTATATACGACACTTTTTATTGAAACGATTAAGCAATGGATTTTGAAAGCAGTACCAGTTCAGTGAGTGAACTACAGCCCAAAATTAAATTAAGACCACTTAAAAAAAACTATCAATCAAAACACAAGGCAACATATTTAATTCCCAATTATCTGACATTTGCCAAGAATCAGGGAATAGTTATATCCCGACCAAAATCTAAACAAAGAAATTGCTACTCTATTTTAGATTGCACTGGGTCACTGTGTTCCTGTAAAAAAAAACAAATAAATTGCATTAGCTCCTGCAAATGCATGGCTGACTCTGACTAAAAACTCTAAGAATCTTTCTTTTGGAATAAATATGTTTATTAATAAATAGATTCTTTAGGGGAAGATTTTACCCAAGCCTTTTATTATTAGGTATATAAAGAGCATTTGTCTGTTTTCCGATTTCTATACTTGTTCCTGTAAATAGGTTCAACAAAAAAATCTTCTGTAAGTATCACCCTTTTTTCTTTATTTTCGTTAAATAACACTCGGATTCTCCCCGATTAATAGTAGTGTTATTTTCAGGTATCCTGCAACACGCTGATACACACAATCAAAACCACAATGAAATTTTAAGGTTATTCTCTATCTCTACTGAGCAACCATGACCTTAACACCTGAAAAAACACTAGTATAGGTACTCTAGGTAGATCAGGTACCTACTTATAGACAAATCCCGAACGTATAAAGCCTGTTTTCTGTTTTTCTTTATAAAAAAAATTAAATAGTACCATTTTTCATTTTTTGTAAACACCCTATATGTACAAAAACTTGGTCAAATACCAATTTTTCTAATAAAAAAAAAGTTCCTTTTAGTAACAACTTATTAATTAATATTAATATTGAAAAAATTTAGAGAAACATAAATTAATTTCAAATTAAATTATTCAAAACAACATTACTAACCGTTTACAAAATATAATCCCTTAATTTTATAAGGAACTAACTTATAATGTAATAATTGCATTCCAATCACACCAAAAGCGAAGGAAAACCGAACTTATGCGCGCGATATAACATACGGTCGTTTTTCATGGCTTTACGACGGCAATCTGATCCTTCATCGCATCCGCACGGTTGACCACGCTTACGGTAATATGGTTTGACATTTTTCAATTTTTTGACGAAACTGTTCATCGTACTGATAATTTTAAAAAAGCATTGTAATCCCTGATGTTTTATCTACAACGTTTATGGCAAGTATTTTTTTGATAAGTCAAAGGATTCTGGAGTTATGGCGAGTTACAAATTATCACAATTATGGGTTTTCAGGGCGAGCGGTTATTCATTAAAGCGCTTCATATACAAGCACGGCGCGCGATGTTTTTAAAATTAAAAAAAATATATTTCTAATTAAGATTTTGAAATAAGATTCAAGCAGGTTGATGATCAGGTATTATAGATGTAAAAAAGGCAAAAAAAAAAAATTGGTACTTTTTGGAAAACCGCCCCCGACCACCCCCTGCATGGTACGATTTTTGGACAAGTCAATTTTGCTTCCTTAAGGTATAAGGAATGATATAAAAGGGGTCGTACATTTTAGCAACAAAGTGCAAACGGGAATCTTTTTTAGAAGGTATTATCGGGTTGGCAAACTCTACTAAAGTAATTAAATAAAGTCATGTAAAGGTGGTTGTCGCTGTCATCCAAGTCTTCTAAGGCCTACCGATCTTAACGTGAAAAAGTGCACTTCTTAAATAAGTAGTTCAAATATCGACCCCATGAGGCTCAAAATTATTTTTATGAATACTTTAAAAGGCACATTATCTACTGCATTTGAACTTCCTCGGTATTCCTATGGCGCAGGAGGTGTCTGCTTAAATCGCATTTAACCATTGACTTATAAGAACACTGATCACATTTAATCTTTTAAGCTTTCTCTGGAATGCCATGTCGCAGGAGGTGTCTGTTTAAATTGTGTTTTAAAATTGTATTATAAGAGCACTGATCACATTTAAACTTTTGAACTTCCTCAGGATTCCGATGTCGTAGGAGGTGTCTGCTTAAATCGCATTTAACCATTGTTTTATAAGAACACTGATCACATTTAAATTTTTGAACTTTCTCTGTATTTCTATGTCGCTGAAGATGGCTGTTTAAATCGCCTTTTCTAATTGTTTTATAAGAACACTGATCGCATTTAAACTTTTGAACTTCCTCCGGATTTCTATGTCGCAGGAGGTGATTCCTTAAAGAGCATTTATCAATTGTTTTAAAAGAACACTGATCGCATTTAAACTTTTGAACTTCCTCCGGATTCCTATGTCGCAGGAGGTGCCTCTTTAAAGAGCATTTATCAATTGTTTTAAAAGAACACTGATCGCATTTAAACTTTTGAACTTCCTCTGGATTCCTATGTCGTAGGAGGTGTCTGCTTAAATCGCATTTAAAAATTGTTTTATAAGAACACTGATCACATTTAAACTTTTGCCCTTCCTCTGGATCTTTGTGCCGAAGCAGATGTTGCTTTAAACAGTCTTTCTGGAAAGTTTGATAGTCACATTTAGAACATTTGAACATTTCACCTTCCGACATATTTTTATGTCGCAGAAGGTGTCTGTTTAGATGGCCTTTTCTAATTGTTTCATAAGAACACTGATCGCATTTAAATTTTTGAACTTCCCCTGGACCTTTATGCGGAAGCAGATGTTGCTTTAGACTTATTTTATGGATACTTTGAAACTCACATTTACTGAATTTGAATATTTCTGTTTCTTCTGGATTTTTATGTCGAAGCAAGTGTCTTTTTAAAGTTCCTTTAACATTTGTTTTAAAATAACACTGATCGCACTTAAACTTATGAACTACCCCCGACATTTTGACTTCCTCTGGTATTTTATACCGAAGCAGCTGGAGCTTTGAATTACTTTTATTGCTACAGTGGTTATTATCAGGTAGTTTTCTCCATAAATGATTTTTAGGTGATGTTTTATAATCCAATTCATCATTCTTGTTGAGCTGATACCTCTCACCTTTACCGTGACTATCGTGACCAACACAATCTGGCAAAACACTGAAAAGAGAAAATACTTATAATAGAAAAGGTGATGTGATGAGCTAAGCCAAATTTTTAAAAGGATCAACTTAGCCGATGGCTTTTGTTATTTTCAAGTAATTAAAAGGAACTCAGTTTTTGACAGATCTGACCAAAGAACAAAAACAAAACCATGGATTTGATAGCAGCACATCTGACCCCAGACTACGATTATTTGGTAACATGAACTTAACGAAGAGTTTTCATTGTTAAGTTCGTGTATGGTAATGACTAAAACTTACACACCGATCGTGAAAAACGATCTGTACCCTCATAAATGTGATTATGTTAAATCAAAAGAAAACCAGCAAAGTAAGGTTGTTTGTTGTTTTATTATTAACTCATTAAATTATCGTTTTGCTAAATTTATATATGACACTTTTTATTAAAATTGGGTACTTAACGGGTTTTTAGAAGTTTTGATTTTAAATGCCGAAGTTTCTTTCAGTCGAATGAAACTTGATATCAATAATTTTAATGATTACATCGTTTATAATGAAACGGTACAAACAAAATGCGATACGTGTGACAACGTCGAAATCACACAATTATTATTATTATGCAACGTTTTATGGTGCCCATTCTCTTGGTCGCCGGCCAGAATCGACGGAACTTTATCCGTAAAATTATACAAAAAAAAGAAAAAGATACGTTACATTTCATACAAATTTTAATATTAGATCGTTGTAGGTATACAGGGTGTTCATTTGAAAACTTCCCACCACGGATTTATCGAAAACCACTAATTAAAAGAAAAAACGCCAAGACACGTCAAAAGATTTGCCAAACGGGACAACTTTTTAACCAAAAACTACTTCACCCCCTTTTACCCTCTGCCCCCGGGGTCATCCCCTTAAAAATGTTAAATTACAAGGGGTATCAAGTAATAGTTTGTTTGAAAGGTCTTTCAAAGTGCTTTATTTTGACGTTTGATTTTTTTAAATCGGTCGATTCGTTTTCGAGAAAATTAGAAAAATCTTTATTTATCTTAGAAATAAAAACACACGAAAATATCACTTTTTATTTCAATAAGTGTTCAAAAACCAACATAAACAGCAATTCGAAAGATTAGACATGGCAGCAACCAAATAACAACTAGAATTTTTTTCCGCCTTCATTTTATCAACACAGATAATATGTATTTATTCTTATACCTGTTTAGTTTTTTATAGTTGCTAAGGAAAAGAAAGAATTTAATTTGCTGTCAGTTATCTTTGTGACAATCTTGGGATAGTAAAAACTAATTTATTGATTCAGATTTGACTTCCAAAATGGTTTACACACTAGCCAAAAGAGTGGAAATGATCCTAATTTATGGTGCCCAAAATCAATGTGCTCGGCAAACTGCCGTCTCATTTAACGCCAGACATCCGGAAAAGATAACTTCGCATAGGTATGTTTTGGACCTTGTTACTAAATTTACTCAAACTGGATCTGTTGCAAATAAAAAACGTAATCATCGTAGAGTTTTGGATGAAGCCGCTCAAGTTGAAGTTTTGGGTCATTTTGGCAATTACGCAAAATTGTTGATGCGACTGGTATTCATTAGGCTCTGTACACACAGTAACTAAATTGCATAAATTTCATCCATTCAAAATAAAAATATTGCAAGAGTTAACCGAAGATGATTTCAATAGGCGAGTCGAGTTTTGTGAACAAATGACTGCAGCGATTAATGATAATACCATTCATGTAAAGAATATCTGCTTCAGTGATGAATGCACATTTTATCTAAATGGATTTGTTAATAAGCATAACTGCAGGTATTGGAGCAATGAAAATCCTCATGCTTTTGTAGAAGGGCATACTCAGTACCCCCAAACAATTATTGTATGGGCAGGCATTTTAGGAAACAAAGGGATTGGGCCATTGTTTATTAATGGGAATTTGAATGGAGGCATTTATTTAGATATGTTGGGAAATACCATCAATCCGCTTATCACTGAAACCATTGAAAACCAAATCGAAGACGATGAAAACCCTATACTTGATGAGGCTGAAATATATTTCCAGCAAGACGGCGCTCCTCCTCACTATGTTCTTCCGGTTCGGCAATGGCTAGACGAATTTCCAGATAAATGGATAGGGCGAAGAGGGCATATAGAATGGCCTGCTAGATCTCCTGACTTGACGCCATTAGACTTTTTTCTATGGGGCCATTTGAAGTATATTGTGTTCACTCCCCAACCTGACAGTTTGGAAGAACTTCGTCAACGCATCATCGAAAGCTGCCATGATCTCCCACAACATGTTTTTGAAAATGTCCGTCAGGAATTTGAACATCGCCTATATCATTGTTTGGCCAATAACGGGCAACATTTTGAACACTTATTGAAATAAAAAGTGATAATTCTTGTTTTTTTTTATCTGAACAAATTAAGATAAATAAAGATTTTTCTAATTTTCTCGAACACGAATCGACGGATTTTAAAAAATCAAACGTCAAAATAAAGCACTTTGAAAGACCTTTCAAACAAGCTATTACTTGATACCCCTTGTCATTTAAAATTTTTAACGGGATGACCCCGGGGGGCAGAGGGTAAAAGGGGGTGAAGTAGTTTTTGGTTAAAAGGTTGTCCCCTTTGCCAAATCTTTTGACGTGTCTCGGCGTTTTTTCTTTTAATCAGTGGTTTTCGATAAATCCGTGTTGGGAAGTTTTCAAATGAACACCCTGTATACCTACAACGATATAAATATTTGCATTTCTAATACTGTTACGGACATAAAAGAGCTTGGCTTGTATGACGACGACCTAGACGTACTAAGTATTGTACAAAATGGGCTTCCTAGAAATTTTAACGAGAGGCCAAATTATGTTGTCTGACTTGGGGTTTCGGTTGACAAAGCCTGCAGTGGCCGAAAATTAGAAGATATTCATGTCCTTTTTATTTACGTGTTTTGGACTTCCATTGCCCTTAGTTTTTCATATCACAACGTTTCAACTGGTAAGTATCTCCAGTTGGCAATGGAAGTCCAAAACACGTCTATTACTCAAGATACATCATTGTCTACAACCTTCAAACAAACACTTTTTATTTACGACAATAGAGATAAAATATCTTTATTTAAGTAGACAAGAGGTAACCTTGGAAGATCATACTTTCATACCCAGAAGGCGACTTTATAACCAGAAAAAATACATTAAAAGGAGAAGTAAATTTTAATATGCCTGATACGATGACCACTTACATAAAGTATCAGTAAGACTAAAACTATGGCAGACCTTGCCCAAAAAAGGCCCACAACTAGAGAGCAATTTTTCCCGAAATTGATACCTCAGTTGACTTCATTAACGAAGGTCTTTAATGTGTTTTTAAGTGTAGTTTAGTATTTTTTGCATTGTATTGTTTCTTCAATTATTAACCATTAAAATCCTCAGTGCATACACTGTTTCGTTAAATATATTGCTATTTTATTTCCACCATAAAATTATTTATAAATTGTTTACATCATTTATTTCTAATTCTCATTATTTTTTAATTTAAAAAAATAATTTGCTATTTTGGCCGCAATAGTAATTTGAAGCAGAATTTCCGCGCTTCTTACCTTTGCTTTGTTTTTCTTTGATAGCATTTTGAACTACTGTCAATTTATGGTAAACAGGAATCTCGTTCCTAGTAAACTGCACTTTCCCGTTTTCTTTTCGGTTAAGGTTAAAAGGTAGGATGTTCTCTTTTAACGCGTTTAAAGGACTACTCCCTTCTAGGGGGCGATGTGGTTAGTAAACTAAAACTCCACTGAATTTATAGGTTACTTTCTTTAGTGTTTTTGCGCTTAGAAGAATTGTCACCAGAGGGATCTTAGAGTACTATCTTTGAATAATTACAGAGTCGCGCGCGTTGTAGCTAATCTTGTTTTGCACTTTTTCTTGCGACTTTTTTGAACAATTTGTTTACTGAAAGTACCACCTCGATACCTACAAAAATCTACAAATTCCTTTCGATGTTTAACAGTGGGCGAAGCTGATAGCTGTCTGGCTTTGAAAAGTTTAATTATTTTAATTTTGAAGAAGTAGTCCATACTTAAAGTGGAGTTAAATGTATAGAAAAAAGGAAAATACAGTCTTTCTCCGCAAGTTTATTAGAAAACTAGGCGAACCAACGCGCGTTTCATGCATGAAAATTTGTAATAACGCGTTACTACGGTAAGGAAAGGGTTTGGAACTTGGCTAAATGTGCATAGCTGAGCTAGGCAGACGAAACCTGGTTACGCCCAATGGATAAAAATTCCTTAAAAAACACGTAGGATGGATTGAAATACTACGACGGATGGAATTGTGAACTATAATTAAATCATTTTAATTTATTTTTTAGGGCCCGAATAAGGTATTTATTGCCTAAAAAATTATTAATACAATCACATGGCTAACAAAACAATTTTTCTTAAATTTGTTCACCCGTTAAACTACGATACGGTTCCCCTCAAAATAATAATTATAATCAGATCTCTTAAAATGAATAATTGAATATTAGAGACTATTCTATTGTAATTATAAAAAAATATGTTTCAAAGTGTTTTTAATGGTGTAATTGTATATTTATAAAATAAGTTATTATATTACCATTTTCAGGGGAGGCACGCACTGCCTCCTGTACCTCCCCTGACGAGCTGTCATTGCCATTTTGTATTCATTTCCTTACATTAAAAGAATAACTTCAGGCTTGCCAGTACTGTAGAAGTGTTATAATCGATTTTGTCAATTTTGGTTTAAATTAAGTAATTAAATAAAGTCATGTAAAGGTGGTTGTCACTGTCATCCAAGTATTCTAAGGCCTACCGATCTTGACGTGAAAAAGTGCACTTCTTAAATAAGTAGGTCGAATATCGACCCCATGAGTCTCAAAATTATTTTTATTAATACTTAAAAGGCACATTATCTACTGCATTTGAACTTCCTCGGTATTCTTATGGCGAAGGAGGTTTCTGCTTAAATCGCATTTAACCATTGACTTATAAGAAAACTGATCACATTTAATATTTTAAGCTTTCTCTGGAATGCCATGTCGCAGGAGGTGTCTGTTTAAATTGTGTTTTAAAATTGTTTTATAAGAGCACTGATCACATTTAAACTTTTGAACTTCCTCTGGATTCCGATGTCGTAGGAGGTGTCTGCTTAAATCGCATTTAACCATTGTTTTATAAGAACACTGATCACATTTAAATTTTTGAACTTCCTCTGGATTCCGATGTCGCAGGAGGTGATTCCTTAAAGAGCATTTATCAATTGTTTTAAAAGAACACTGATCGCATTTAAACTTATGAACTTCCTCTGGATTCCGATGTCGTAGGAGGTGTCTGCTTAAATCGCATTTAGCCATTGTTTTATAAGAGCACAGATCACATTTAAACTTTTGAACTTCCTCTGGATTCCGATGTCGTAGGAGGTGTCTGCTCAAATCGCATTTAACCATTGTTTTATAAGAGCACTGATCACATTTAAACTTTTGAACTTTCTCTGGATTCCGATGTCGTAGGAGGTGTCTGCTTAAATCGCATTTTACCATTGTTTTATAAGAACACTGATCACATTTAAATTTTTGAACTTTCTCTGTATTCCTATGTCGCTGAAGATGGCTGTTTAAATCGCCTTTTCTAATTGTTTTATAAGAACACTGACCGCATTTAAACTTTTGAACTTCCTCCGGATTTCTATGTCGCAGGAGGTGATTCCTTAAAGAGCATTTATCAATTGTTTTAAAAGAACACTGATCGCATTTAAACTTATGAACTACCCCTGACATTTTGACTTCCTCTGGAATTTTATACCGCAGCAGCTGGAGCTTTGAATTACTTTTATTGCTACAGTGGTTATTATCAGGTAGTTTTCTCCATAAATGATTTTTAGGTGATGTTTTATAATCCAATTCATCATTCTTGTTGAGCTGATACCTCTCACCTTTACCGTGACTATCGTGACCGACACAATCCGGCAAAACACTGAAAAGAGAAAATACTTATAATAGAAAAGGTGATGTGATGAGCTGAGCCAAATTTTTAAAAGGATCAACAAGCCGTTGGCTTTGCTATTTTCAAGTAATTAAAAGGAACTCGGTTTTTGACAGATCTGACCAAAGAACAAAAACAAAACAATGGATTTGATAGCAGCAGATCTGACCCCAGGCTACGATTATTTGGTAACATGAACTTAACGAAGAGTTTTCATTGTAAAGTTCGTGTATGGTAATGACTAAAACTTACACACCGATCGTGAGAAACAATCTGTACCCTCAAAACTGTGATTATGTTAAATCAAAAGAAAACCAGCAAATTAAGGTTGTTTGTTGTTTTATTATTAACTCCTTATTAAATTACCGTTTTGCAAAAATTATGACATGTTTTATTAAAATTGGGTAGGTACTTAACGGGGTTTTATAAGTTTGATTTTAAATGCCGAAGTTCCTTTCAGTCGAATGAAACTTGATATTAATAAATTTAATGATTACATCGTTTATAATGAAACGGTACAAATAAAATGCGATACGTGTGACAACGTCGAAATCAAACAATTATTATTCTTATGCAACGTTTTTTGGTGCCCATTCTCTTGGTCGCTGGCCAGAATCGACGGAACTTTATTCGTAAAATTATACAAAATAAACAAACTGTAAAAAAAAGTTTTTAAAACGCTTCTATTTAGGTGATCTAAAAAGATGAAAATAAACTTTTAATTAAATCAAAGTAATCAATTTAGTACTATGTACCTATTACACAATTTAAATTTTATAAAAGCTTGTCGCGATATTTATCTGCCTATTTTCTAAGAGACATTTTATTTCTTATTATGTCAAGTCACTTAATATTGTGTCATAACCAGTTAGATACAGGCACATCTCGCGACAAGCTTTTATAAAATTTAAATTGTGTAATAGGTACATAGTACTAAATTGATTAGTTTGATTTAATTAAAAGTTTATTTTCATCTTTTTAGATTACTTAAATAAAAGCTTGTTTTAGAAAGTTTTTTTTTACCGTTTATTTATTTTTTATTTTTTAGTTATTATTGGGCATATTTCTAAGTCTGTTCATTTAATTTAATGCGTCATTGTTACATGGTCGTTTTCCAGTTAGTTTACTGCAGTCTAGTTCTTCAATTTGTAGACACTGCAACGATTTGACCCTGCTTAAGGCCACGTATGCTTGACCAGCAGCGAAGAGCTTTGAGCCTAAGTAGACTGTACTACCCTGCATTTTATGAACTGTGCAAGCCCAGCATAATATAATTGGCAACATTCTTCGTCCTGCAGTACCGTGGCTATATTTTGCAGGAAATTGCACAGTCTTAGGTTGAAGTATATGTACACCGTCTTTACCGAAGTCTATACGAACGGATGGTATGGTATGTCAGTATCGTACATATGGGCTCTCCGGAAGCAGGGCCATATGATTTCTGTATTGTGAACAAACCCGAACAAAGCCGACCAAGGCATACTTTTGTTGAAATTCAGCAGTTGACGACTGCAAAAAACCACTGTATTTACAATTATAAATTAAAAATTAAAAGACAGACAGGCAGATTTATTTTTTGTCTTGGATAATCCGCCATAGTAGATTTAATGTGACGTCGTACTATTTTTCGTGTTCTACTTAGCAAGCCCTTTTATTTGATACCCATATTGTGGTAGTGCAGAAAAAATAACGAGTCCGCCATTTTGGATTATCCGCCATATTGGATTTAATGTAACGTAGTATTATTTTTCGTGTTCTCCTTAGCAAGCCCTTTTATTTGATACCCATATTGTGGTAGTGCAGAAAAAAATACTAGTCCGCCATCTTGGATAATTCGCCATATTGGATTTTGAATGACATCACATAGCTAACCATGCATTGTCATCTAAACTAAGCGTGTATAATAAATTTCAGCTCAATCGGTTGAAGATAACTGGTTCAAAATTAAGTTGCAAGATTCCACCCGCATTGCAACATGCATTGCAAGTTAAATAAAAGCTTTTTTCTACTGACGTTTTATAATAACCTCTTTTCGATTGTCATTAGGGTTTTTTAATAACCTCCTTTTAAGCGCAGCGTGCTTAAAAACTTTTAAGCACGTTACTAGGAGCAACGTGCTTAAAAGTAACGCAGGTAATTATTAGCAATAACTAGCCAAGTGCTAAATAAAGATTATTATTATTATTTATTATTATTATTAATTAAAAGGTAACCACAGACTAGGTATAATTTAATATTTTTTGGCAAGTGTCAATGAAACATAGGTAATAAAATGTTAGTAAAATTAAGTTTTTTATTATAAAACCTCAGTAGAAAAAATATTGTATACAATTCGTTACGAAACAATGTCTTTTTGTCACTTTGACGTGTTGTCCAACTCGGCTTTGCCTCGTTGGACAATTTCACGTCGCGTGCCTAAAAGACACTCATTTCGCAACTTATTGTATAAATAGCTATTAAAAAGAAAAAGATACGTTACATTTCATACAAATTTTAATATTAGATCATTGTATATATTAAGAATTAAAAACAGATTTATGCCCGTACCAACCAACATACATTTGTGCTGATTAAAGTTTAATTTTTATTAACCTATTAAATCGGTAACAACCAATCAAATTTTTTTACCTTATCGCCAATTAACTTTACCCGCGGCCAAATTTTGCCGTTTAGTTACTTAATTGCGATTAGAGAAAGTCAAGGAACTTCATTTTATTCAATAACGTAGTTTTTTTTTGGTGTTGTTATTTTGATTTTTTGTTGAATATTTGCATTTCTAATACTGTTACGGACATAGAAGAGCTTGGCTTGTATGACGACGACCTAGACGTACTAAGTATTGTACAAAATGGGCTTCCTAGAAATTTTAACGAGAGGCCAAATTATGTTGTCTGACTTGGGGTTTCGGTTGACAAAGCCTGCAGTGGCCGAAAATTAGAAGATATTCATGTCCTTTTTATTTACGACAATACAGATAAAATATCTTTATTTAAGTAGACAAGAGGTAACCTTGGAAGATCATACTTTCATCCCCAGAAGGAGACTTTATAACCAGAAATAATACATTAAAAGGAGAAGTAAATTTTAATATGCCTGATACTACACCACTTACATAGAGTATCGGTAAGACTAAAATTATGGCAGACCTTGCCCAAAAAAGGCCCACAACTAGGCAGCAGTTTTTCCCGAAATTGATAACTCAGTTGACTAAATTAACGAAGGTCTTTAATGTGTTTTTAAGAGTAGTTTAGTATTTTTTGCATTGTATGGTTTCTTTAATTATTAACCATTAAATTCCTCAGTGCATACACTGTTTCGTTAAATATATTGCTATTTTATTTCCACAATAAAATTATTTATGAATTGTTTACATCATTTATTTCTAATTCTCATTATTTTTTAATTTAAAAAAATAATTTGCTATTTTGGCCGCAATAGTAATTTGAAGCCAAATTTCCGCGCTTCTTACGTTTGCTTTGTTTTTCTTTGATACCATATTGAACTACTGTCAATTTATGGTAAACAGGAATCTCGTTCCTAGTAAACTGCACTTTCCCGATTTCTTTTCGGATAAGGTTAAAAGGTAGGATGTTCTTTTTTAACGCGTTTAAAGTACTACTCCCTTCTAGGGGGCGATGTGGTTAGTAAACTAAAACTCCACTGAATTTATAGGTTACTTTCTTTAGTGTTTTTGCGCTTAGAAGAATTGTCACCAGAGGGACCTTAGAGTACTATCTTTAAATAATTACCGAGTCGCGCGCGTTGTAGCTAATCTTGTTTTGCACTTTTTCTTGCGACTTTTTGCACAATTTGTTTACTGAAAGTACCACCTCGATACCTACAAAAATCTACAAATTCCTTTCGATGTTCAACAGTGGGCGAAGCTGATAGCTGTCTGGCTTTGAAAACTTTAATTATTTTAATTTTGAAGAAGTAGTCCATACTTAAAGTGGAGATAAATGTATAAAAAAAGGAAAGCACAGTCTTTCTCCGCAAGTTTATTAGAAAACTAGGCGAACCTACGCGCGTTTCATGCATGCAAATTTGTAATAACGCGTTACTACGGTAAGGAAAGGGTTTGGAACTTGGCTAAATGTGCATAGCTGAGCTAGGCAAACGAAACCTGGTTACGCCTAATGGATAAAATTTCCTTAAAATTCACGTAGGATGGATTGAAATACTACGACGGATGGAATTGTGAAATATAATTAAATCATTTTAATTTATTTTTTAGGGCCCGAATAAGGTATTTATTGCCTAAAAAATTATTGTTACAATCACATGGCCAACAAAACAATTTTTCTTGAATTTGTTCACCCGTTAAACTACGATACGGTTCCCCTCAAAATAATAATTATAATCAGATCTCTTAAAATAAATAATTGAATATTAGAGACTATTCTATTGTGATTATTAAAAAATATGTTTCAAAGTGGTTTTAATGGTGTAATTATATATTTATAAAATAAGTTATTATATTAACATTTCCTGGGGAGGCACTGCCTCCTCTACCTCCCCTGACGAGACGCCACTGCCATTTGGTATTCATTTCTTTACATTAGAAGAATAACTTCAGGCTTGCCAGTACTGTAGAAGTGTTATAATCGATTTTGTCAATTTTGGTTTAAATTAAGTAATTAAATAAAGTCATGTAAAGGTGGTTGTCACTGTCATCCAAGTCTTCTAAGGCTTACCGATATTGACGTGAAAAAGCGCACTTCTTAAATAAGAAGGTCAAATATCGACCCCATGAGCCTCAAAATAATTTTTATGAATACTTTAAAAGGCACATTATCTAATGCATTTGAACTTCCTCGGTATTCCTATGGCGCAGGAGGTGTTTGCTTAAATCGCATTTAACCATTGACTTATAAGAACACTGATCACATTTTATTCTTTTAAGCTTTCTCTGGAATGCCATGTCGCAGGAGGTGTCTGTTTAAATTGTGTTTTAAAATTGTTTTATAAGAGCACTGATCACATTTAAACTTCCTCTGGATTCCGATGTCGTAGGAGGTGTCTGCTTAAATCGCATTTAACCATTGTTTTATAAGAACACTGACCACATTTAAATTTTTGAACTTTCTCTGTATTCCTATGTCGCTGAAGATGGCTGTTTAAATCGCCTTTTCTAATTGTTTTATAAGAACACTGATCGCATTTAAACTTTTGAACTTCCTCCGGATTCCTATGTCGCAGGAGGGGCCTCTTTAAAGAGCATTTATCAATTGTTTTAAAAGAAAACTGATCGCATTTAAACTTTTGAACTTCCTCCGGATTCCTATGTCGCAGGAGGTGCCTCTTTAAAGAGCATTTATCAATTGTTTTAAAAGAACACTGATTGCATTTAAACTTTTGAACTTCCTCTGGATCTTTGTGCCGAAGCAGATGTTGCTTTAAACAGTCTTTCTGGAAAGTTTGGTGGTCACATTTAGAACATTTGAACATTTCACCTTCCGACATATTTTTATGTCGCAGGAGGTGTCTGTTTAGATGGCCTTTTCTAATTGTTTCATAGGAACACCGATCGCATTTAAATTTTTGATTTTCCCCTGGACCTTTATGCCGAAGCAGCTGACTTATTTTATGGATACTTTGAAACTCACATTTACTGTATTTGAATATTTCTGTTTCTTCTGGATTTTTATGTCGAAGCAAGTGTCTTTTTAAAGTTCCTTTAACATTTGTTTTAAAACAACACTGATCGCACTTAAACTTATGAACTACCCCTGACATTTTGACTTCCTCTAGAATTTTATACCGAAGCAGCTTTGAATTACTTTTATTGCTAAAGTGGTTATTATTAGGTAGTTTTCTCCATAAATTATTTTTAGGTGATGTTTCATAAACCAATTTATCATTCTTGTTGAGCTTATACCTCTCACCTTTACCGTGACTATCGTGACCAACACAATCTGGCAAAACACTGAAAAGAGAAAATACTTATAATAGAAAATGTGATGAGCTGAGCCAAATTTTTAAAAGGATCAACAAGCCGTTGGCTTTGCTATTTTCAAGTAATTAAATGGAACTCGGTTTTTGACAGATCTGACCAAAGAACAAAAACAAAACAATGGATTTGATAGCAGCACATCTGACCCCAGACTACGATTATTTGGGAACATGAACTTAACGAAGAGTTTTCATTGTTAAGTTCGTGTATGGTAATGACTAAAACTTACACACCGATCGTGAAAAACGATCTGTACCTTCATAACTGTGATTATGTTAAATCAAAAGAAAACCAGCAAAGTAAGGTTGTTTGTTGTTTTATTATCAACTCCTTATTAAATTATCGTTTTGCTAAAATTAAAAGACGTTTTATTAAAATTGGGTACTTAACGGGTTTTTATAAGTTTTGTTTTTAAATGCCGAAGTTCCTTTCAGTCGAATGAAACTTGATATTAATAATTTTAATGATTACATCGTTTATAATGAAACGGTACAAATAAAATGGGATACGTGTGACAACGTCGAAATCAAACAATTATTATTATCATGCAACTTTTTAGGGTGCCCATTTTCTTGGTCGCCGGCCAGAATCGACCGAACCTTATTTGGAAAATTATACAAAAAAATAAAAAGATACGTTACATTTTATACAAATTTTAATATTAGATCATTGTAGGCATATATTGTCGTCATGTATCTACATTTACAGCGATAAGTGCATAAAAATATATTTTTCGCATCGACATGTAACTAGAACAGGACTCAAAGAACTATTGAAATTCTTGGTAGTAATAAGAAATTAAATTTAATCTTATTTGGTACAAATTTTCATAACATGCTGCCAATGGATATTAGACAATTAATAATTAAAAACAGATTTATGCCAGTGGCGGCTCGTCAGGTGAAGTAGGTGAAGGGGCCCTTCACCAATAAAAATAAAACCAGGAGGAAATTTTTTCGACAATATTAAATATTAAATGTACCAATACAGCTACCTTAAAAAATAATTATGTTCGAATTAATAATATTAATTTAATCCGAATGTAGCTATGCATAATAGGCCGACGGTTAATTCCGATGGACAATAATTTTATTATAAACACTCGTGCATTTTGGCGCGCCCTAGCCGACCGCGTCCGTCGCCGTCGCATCGGAAGGTCAAAGCAGCAAGTGAAGAGCGGCGGAAACCCAACATACTGAACGTACAGTCAAGTGGCTTTGATTTCCACCGTCGCTATGGTTACGTGACGTCAGGTACGCGACAGCATGTAAGATTATTTGCCTCGTGATTGAAGTGCATCTAAAAATAGATCAGTCATATGCACTATTGTTTTAAGTATTGGTTCGGGTATTTATTTTGAGGCTTCGCGAAACTTACGGCTATAGATATCCTTTTTACGTGATTTATTTTGTGATTAGAAAATTTTGTTTTTATTTTTCAGTTAATTCAGTAGACCTAAGTAGTTAGTTTAATTTTTATTGTGCGTTTTAAAAATAAACCCAATTAATGACATAGTTTGTAATTTGTTAGAAACTCCATTCAGTCGTGGGACAGATGAGGATAAGAGAGACGTTTTAGTACACGGGCGACCTACTGGAATCTTAAACATAGATTTAAAAAAAGAATTGAAACAAAGTGGCAGATCCTATAAGGTTAATTTTAAGTGTTCCTGGTTTTCAGAGTATAATTAGCTATGTTGGCCTTACAAAAATTGTTTTGTAGGTCTAAAAAATTATATTAATTATTATTGTGGTCATTTTTTTTTTCGTTTATAATAATAATAATAATAATAATAATAATAATAATAATAATAATAATAATAATAATAATAATAATAATAATAATAATAATAATAATAATAATAATAATAATAATAATAATTATTGATTACAGTTTTTTTTTATCTATAAACAAAATATACAGCCATCACAGGGCGAGATTTAGCTGCGGTAATAATAATATAAGTAATAAAGTAATAAATTATTGGCCAAATTTGGGCGACTATTCTGTTGTAATTATTAAAAAATATGTTTCAAAGTGGTTTTAATGGTGTAATTATATATTTATAAAATAAGTTATTATATTAACATTTCCTGGGGAGGCACTGCCTCCTCTACCTCCCCTGACGAGACGCCACTGCCATTTGGTATTCATTTCTTTACATTAGAAGAATAACTTCAGGCTTGCCAGTACTGTAGAAGTGTTATAATCGATTTTGTCAATTTTGGTTTAAATTAAGTAATTAAATAAAGTCATGTAAAGGTGGTTGTCGCTGCCATCCAAGTCGTCGAAGGCCTACCGATCTTGATGTAAAAAAGTGCACTTCTTAAACAAGTAGGTCGAATGTCGACCCCATAAGCCTCAAAATTATTTTTATGAATACTTTAAAAGGCACATTATCTACTGCATTTGAACTTCCTCGGTATTCCTATGGCAAAGGAGGTGTCTACTTAAATCGCATTTAACCACTGACTTATAAGAATACTGATCACATTTAAATTTTTTAACTTTCTCTGTATTCTACTATGTCGCTAAAGATGGCTGTTTAAATCGCCTTTTCTAATTGTCTTAGAGCACTGATCACATTTAAACTTTTGACCTTTCTCTGTATTCCTATGTAGCAGAAGATGTATGTTTAAATGGCCTTTTCTAATTGTTTTATAAGAACACTGATCGCATTTAAATGTTTGAACTTCCTCCGGATTCCTATGTCGTAAAGGTGTCTGCTTAAAACGCATTTAACCATTGTTTTATAAGAACTGGATTTTTATGCATAATAAGCAGATGATACTTTAAATAAAGCTTACGCTTACTTTGATAGGAACATTTATTGCATTTAAACATTTCAATTTCATATGGATTCTTATGTCGAAGAAGGTGTTTGTTTAAATTGTTGTTATAAATTGTTGTAAAAGAACACTGATCGCATTTAAACTTTTTAATTTGATTGCTATGTCGTAGGAGGTGTCTGCTTAAATCGCTTTTAACAATTGTTTTATAAGAACACTTAACGCATTTAACCGTTTTAATTTCCTCTGGACTTTTGTGCCGAAGCAGATGTCTCCTTAAACTGTCTTTTTCTACGATCGTTCAAAAAATGTCATTTTGCGTATACATTTCTAATGACAAAAGTAGGTCTTTATTGCATACTATGCAATAAAGTAAATCACCTAGGAAACGAACGTGTATTGTGTGTTGCATACCGTCGATACCGAAATAGAATTCACGTTGACAGGGCGCCATAATTTTATTATTAATATGTAATATCAAATATTGTTATGGGTTGTTTGAATAAATAATTAGATTAATAAAGCGATTCTCAATAAAGTTGCCCAATAATATTGAATGAAAAATATTGAGTCTTTGGTTGAGAAATATCGATACTCCAAACATCCCTACTCAATAAACCTAACCATTCTTTTACACCTAACCTAAAATCCAAAGTACCAAATAATGCAAAAAATAATTTATTTACTATTTATTCTGTTGCTGAATGCGTTTGAATATTAATATGGCAATTATTACAATTATGAATACTGATTTGAGATGGACCCGGTGTTGACGAAAACTTAATTATATTTTCTTGGGATAAACCCTTGAATGGACCACAAGTAGGTATGCTAGAGGATGGCACCAACTTATTGACTGTATTTTTTTGAACCAAAAGTTCGTCAGGAATTTCAGTGGAATGTTTGTTATATAAAATTTTTTCAGTCTCATTTACTTTATTTTGAATGGACTCTTCCACGTAGCCTTCCGCCACTGAAGTAGAACTCCAGCCACCATGTCTCTTTAAACTTAAAATATCTGCTCCTGTATCAGCAAGCAATGTTGCAGAGGTCCTGCGAAAACAGTGGCCTGTATATTGAGATGGATTTGGCAGACACAGGTATTTTGCTATGTCACTTGGAATTTTTCCAAATGTATTTACTCCAACAACTTGATTATAACACTTTCCATTGCTAAACCGTATAAACAGCCTCTTGCTTTCAACATGAGTAGGGCGATATGAAATATATTTTCGATAATAATCCAACAAATTTAGTTCTGAGTTTCCGTTAACAACAAATGTCCTGGGCTTATTAGTTTTAGTTTGTGGAAGTTGAATTATCAGAATATATCCGTTATCTTCAACATCATCTGTAGTTATTTTCTGCAGTTCAACCCTGCGGCACGCACCAGCAATGCCAAAAATAGCTACCACCTACAATAAAATTGCAAAACGTAAGTACTTTATTAAATAATTTATAATTAAACAAATTAACCCCTTACCTTCATAAATAAAAATTTTTCATTCGGCGCATCTTTAATAAACTTACAAAACTGCTCCCTTGTAAATATCTTTGACTTCTTTGGACGATAGCCAACAGATTTTCTTTTTAGAAAGGCTATCTATCAATTTAGCATAATTGTTAATTTTTATGTTATGTTTTACAGTCAGTGTCGCCTTAAGCATTGAATACCAAGACCATAAGGTGGATGATTTTACTGTTTTTAATTTTTCATAAAAATAAGCAAGAAGTATGTTTTCGCTAATATTAGTTACTTCCTTTTTCTTCATCCATTCTTGAAATCTCCCATATACAATTTCATATTGTTTTCTTGATTTCTTCGGCAATAAATCTAATGTATCCGCATTTGCCGCCTCCGCCACTTCAGGAGGAGTGTAAGAAAATTTCATTTCAGAAATAGCATCGTAATGGTTAGACATAGTTTCGATTATTTTTTTTAAATTGAAAAGTTAAAATGAGAATCACAAAACAATATGGCGGAATGACGGACGTGTTCGTTCCAAATAATTGAAGTCAAAGGTATCTATGATCCATTGTCAAATTTGAATTACAACCTTTGCACACAAAGAAGAGGTAAAGTCTATACGAAGTCAGTTGAGACAAACAAAAAAAATAAAATTTGGCTAAAATCGGCATCTCCCTTGGGAAACATGGGCGGCGGTAAAAATTTAAAAATGTTTTACTAAATTATATATTGTATTTTAAAGGAATTTATCACAATTTTAATCAATTCCAACTATAAGCTATCTGATGTATTTATAAACTGAATATAAGATGACGGAATTTTTTAAATTTTTATGGTTTTCTTTATAATGTATGTCATTATAAATTCATATATAAATAGGAAAATAGGTAGGTATTTAGGGTTTATACACAGTGTTTATGCAATAGGTAAAGTGTTTCTCAGGTCAATTTAATGACATAAAAATGTTTGAAACTCGTAATAGGCTCCCCAAACAAATAATTATAATGCAGGGTATTGTTTTAATTTGTTAATATGATAATAATATTATAAATAAAGCAACTTTAATACGTAACACGTTTTAAACAAACATTTTTATTATTGTATCTAGTTTTAAGCCGTGGTTTTGCGTGTTGAGATAATTTTGTTTTTAATACATATTTTATTAAAAATGCTTTACCGTCGTCGTTAAGCAGGTCACTATACAATTCAATAGCATCAATTAATTGTTTCGTAGCCTCTTCAGTACCGTCCATAGGCGGCAATAAAAAAGCTGCGGTACGCAAATCAAATTTTTCCGTCATTGTTCTACAAAAATTAGAGTTTTCAGACACACTAGGTCTATTTTCAACAATATTAACAGTTATAAAATTAGTTTTTCCAGCTTGGGATTGTTTTTTAATGTTATCGCCTCAATTTGACAAAATTTTACTCGCGTTCTCTAATTTTTTTCCTATATCCGATATGTATTTTTGAAATTTCTTTACCTCTTCAGAATCGCGTCCCTCTTTATCAAAACAATCTCTTAACTAGGAAATACCGTTTTTCCAAAATACACAAATCATTGATTAATTTAGTAACTCTATCTGGAAAATTTCGCCGTGCCTCTGGCTCTTTTTTTATATTCCTAAGAAATAAAGAACTAATTTCTTCCAATCTAATTATATCGCCTAATTCCGCTCTATTCATTTACAATAAACGTAGTCTAAAACCTACTACTTAAATATTATTATTAATTAACGTCAATGTCCATTGTCCATAATCCATTTTGTCCATTTGGGGATCCATTATTCCCTCGTTGCGCACTAGCGGCCTTTTGCCTTTGTCACTAGCACGTTCCCACGGTGCTGACCACCGGTGTGGTTCGGCCAGTGTCTTCTGGCTAACAGTAGCCCTTGGAACCCTACATCAGCTCCTGGCTTCTTCTAATTTCCATCCTTATCTTTTTTTCTAACTTCTTTTTTTGCATTAATGTTGAATTCTCAACGTCGTTCAATTTATTGCCAACCTATAACCTATTTCGCTTTGTTTTTTCAAGTTTATTATTTTTGAAACTAACATTTAAGTAAAATCAGTACCGTCGGCACATTACTGAGGTTATATCTGATATATTACAAGAATATCAATTTATTTCATTGCTAATTTTGGGAGAATTGTATAGTGAAAGAACAATGAGTGACAATGACATAATAATGTTAAAAAAAATCTTACCCGATATTTCTCGTTATACAATTCTCCTAAAATAAGTTATTAAGTTGATATTTATTATGTCAATTATTACCTGTAGAATATCAAGTCGATACTGATTTTCTTTAAATTTTGTATAAAAGCTAGAAAACATAAACAAATCTACGCGAAATAGGTTATAGGTTGGCAAGCATGTTGATACTCCCACCTTAAGGTAGCAATATCCCGCAATTCCCGCGACAATGATGGCACCTATCACCAATCCATAAATCTCTATTCTTGAAACAGTCTGTGTGGCTATCGTACCACCGCTATTACCCGCCTGGGCTATAATTATTTCCTCTTTCGACTGAGTTTTTCCTATGGTTTTTCTTCTTCTTGATTTTTAGGCAATAAGATGCCTCACTTCACTGGAACGTGGCACTAGCAGGATCGCCATGAAATGTTTATGGTTCGTACATTTCTTAAAGAACACTATTGGAGAACTACTCCAACCCCCTTTTTTATAAATTATATTTCTCCCAATTTTTAAACAACCCGCCCCTGTGCTTAATAAATTAATGCATCGCGCTTCCTTGATTTAAAACAAGGCGTCACTCTCTCAAAAAAATAAGTCAACCAAGGCGTATCTTCCCGCGTCTAAAACCCGTTCGTCGTTATAAAACAAATTAAGTTCTCGAATAACCAACTAAAGTGTGCGTTATTAAGTAAAATTAGTGTACAAATGGTACAGATTGTTTTACTCGCGGAATTAGCATTTTTTCGGCTTTCCACTTCGACTGCAACTAAATGCAGTAACGTATGTAGTTTTTGATTGCCATTAATTTACGTACATGATGTAGATGCAATTTTCACCCAACTAAATTGAAGAAACACTTAAGCGTATCCTTTTTTTATTATACTACGGTATAATTCTACCCGAGCAAGGTATGCTAATTTTAGTACAAACATCGATCAAATATCAAATGACGCCAGAGCAAAATTATTGTATTTGAAGCTCGTGGCATTTTATAAGGATTTGAGGAATCCCGATTTCCGTCATGCCGTTCTGTTAGAACCGCATCATAATAACAAACTTGATAAGTGCGCTCGCCGTTTTTATTTAAGCTTTCTACAGGAAGGGTGAGACCCGCGACTTTTCCAAGAAAGGTGGAAATCGCGACAACTTCATATGACGATAAAAACATAGTGCCCTGTCGCATAAAAAATTACCTAGGTTAAGTTTTCAGGAATTAATAAGTATTGTACCATCGATACTGTAGTTTTTTACATTGTTATTGTTTACCGTAGTTTTTTACACTAATATTATTGTTGACTATTGTCCATTTTTTGTTTGAACAAAGGTTTAAAGAAAACCCTACGTATAATTTATAATTTAATATACGTATTTATTCTCAATACTTGTTTTATTAATACCAGCGAATTTGGAAACGATAGTGTGCTAAAATCGGCAATTTAAATGATAGGTAATTACATCATTTAACCCATTTATTGGTTATTGGGTAAAACTTCAGAGTTTTTCCTCCAAACACTCTACGTCTTGCTGGAAAACAGTTTATTCTTCCAACCCTAACTTGTATCTATTTTACACTTTTAATTAACCTAATACGTAAGTCGGTAAAAGCTGTGCTGGACACTTTTGCAATATACAATAAACCGACTGACCCACTAATAATGTTTACTTATGATGAACAAATAATAAAATAATAATTGTTAATTAATCAAAACATCCTTTAAGAATCCAGTACAGATGATTATTGACAAGATCCACGATACAGTGTTGGCAGATCGCCGAGTAACAGATTGTTGAGGTTGTGGCCAACTTATGCACGGGTTGTTAATATTTTACATAATTAGTTGGAGTTAAGAAACTTTTCTGCGAGATGGAAGCAGCGTTTGCTTTCATCAGAACAATTTAGCTGCTAGAATTTCTCAGGAGATTTGTAACCATGAATAAAACTTGGATTTATACTCCAGAAACCAAGGAACAATCATGACAGTGAATAGAGCGCGTATAATCTATTTCAAAACAGGCAAAAAAAACGACTAAAAAAGTTATAGCATCCGTTTAATGTGATAAAAAAGGGATTTTTAGTATCGATTACCTAGAAAAACAACCCTATTCACCAGATTTTAGCTGGCAAGAATGTTGGAACCAATGAAGGTAATTCACTGTACAAATGATTGTTTTGACGTTTCAAGTTGAAAGAAAACAATGTCAACAAAGTCTTATTATTTGCATTACTACTGGAAAATAATAGTTTCTAGAATAGACAACATGCCGTTATAACAGGCGGTTACTGCTTACAAGAACCCGTGTTGACAAGTTTGTTAAACACTTGTTCACGTTGCTGGCAGTTTAACTTTTTGGCAAGTATAGCAGTCACCCTAAAAGCTAGTGAAAAGAATTGACACTTTATATTATTATGTCATTATATTATTATTATTATTATTATTATTATTATTATTATTATTATTATTATTATTATTATTATTATTATTACAAGATAAATTACAACAAAAATTACTATCGGAATATAATTGAGTGGTTACGTATTTTTTTTTTTCACAATTATACAAAAAATACACATTCTAACATGGCGAGTTGACAAGATACTCATTGAACCAACTGTAGAGTACGAAATGTTATTAAATACGGATCTTATAATTGGACTGCCCGTCGCAACAACTAAGCTCATGTTATGAGTAGTTCCATAAATAACCCAAATTGTAGATAACCATCGTCCGTTAAATCCCCAAAATATAGGTTAGTTTTTAATAAATTTTATACATTCTGCAAGTTTGCAGGACCTTCCAACCTTCTGCAAATTTGCAGACGCAAAATATGATATTTTGTGATTTGCCTCTGCAAACTGCTACTTGCAGCTGCAGACGTCAGATGCAGAGCTTCTGTAATCTCACCCTTTGTTAATAATTATTGTTGTTTTATAGGGCTGGGAAAAAGTGAGAAATAAAAACATTTCATGTATCAATATAAAGTAAATAAATTCGAAAACCACCCACCTTGCTTTACTTTCTTCCAAATCCTGTTTAATGTCCAAGTCCTCGCTTTTAATTGTCCAATCTTGAATTTCCTCAAAGTCATTTGTTGTTTGATCTGGTTCTATTTTGTCCAAGGCCTCGTTTGGCGAGGAAATTGATTCGTTTTGTCTGTGGAATATAAAATATTTTCAATTGCTCGTTTATTAGCTAATATTACATGTAAGGAATGCGCCATATAGCATCCACCGATTCTACACATAATAGGTTTGTGCTAAACATGCCTTAGTAAAATGTTGCTTCTTAATGAGATACAGGGTGTTAAAGTTAAATTTGAAAAGTATAATTTTAAATAATTTCCTTTTTATTTATTTTTCGAATAAACATTATTATTTGACTTTTAGGTTTTAAACAGATTATTTAATAACTTTTAACGTAAAATGTCTGGTTATTGGACTAAATCACTTTATTTATATGACCATTTTTCCATAAAATTTCTTAAGGGTAAAAAAAATAACTAATATTTTTAGGTTTAATAATATGTGTCGAGGAACCCTCGTTTTAAAAGAGCTTAAAAGCCACAAAATGTGACTCTTATCGGCAAAACTACTCTTAGTAGGTCAGATTAAGAGTTTTAGAAAAACAGATGGCCACGCGACACACCCCCAGTGCTAAAGGCAGGGGTTAAGGTCGTTACGCCGCCAGTGTGTTCGGGTTGTTCGGGTTTGTCCGCACCACATAAAAATCTAAATATTATATTACTTCAATTTCATTCTTACGAATATTTCTATCAAAAGTTCTATTCGGAAAATAGCAAAACATAAATAAACGGGGGAGTGAAATTGCAAATAATAATAATAATAATAATAATAATAATAATAATAATAATAATAATAATAATAATAATAATAAACGTCTTTTATTTCAATATAATATAGAATTTACGATTCATAAATCAGGAGATAAATGTCCAATCCTGGTGCAGTCTAGCTGTAGTAGCTACTCTACTGAACCAGTCAATGACAAATAAGTATATTTTAATTGTCATAATTAAATGAATATTTTTAATTTCAATGAAATTTAATATAGGCAATGAAATAGGCAATTATATGATTAATAAGAAATATAAACAACTTAAAGCAAATAATTAAATAAATAAAATACATGAGTATAATTTATAATAAAATGTTAAGTATTCTGCACATTTAAAGATATTTTCTATATTTAATTCTAAGCGAATTTACATTTAGAGGCAACATCTCAGTGGGAATCGAATTATAATAGTTTACTGCATTATAGGAAAATGATCGTTGACACATGGCGCTCCGATGATAAGGCATGGTTAATTTACTTCTGTCTCTAACCAGTCTATCATGAATACATGACGAAAAATCAGACGCTCTCGAATCGAAATAGGGGAGTCAGGATTATTAATAATTTTTATCAAGAATGTGCAAAAATCAATTCTTTGCTCATCCATCCTCAGCCAGTCAATTGTCCTATACAAGTGGGAAATATGATCGTACTTTCTTATACCATACACAAAACGAAGACAAGCATTCTGCACCATCTGTATCCGAGATCTACTTTCAGCATCCAAGCAGAAACCGTAGACAAAATCACAATAATTAAAATTGGACAAAACGAGAGATTCACACAAATCTTTCCTTAATTTAAAATTTAGAATATGTCTATTACTGTATAGTATTTTTAAAGAAAGTTTTCTGAAATATTTTTCTTAAATGCTCGTTAAACCTTAGTTCCGTGTCAAGTAATAAACCCAAATTTTTAGCACTATCCACACTATTTAATTTTGTTCCATTAACGGATACATTTAAAATATTTTTTAAACCATTGACCTTATTCTTATGACCAAAAATGAACATGCATGATTTAGTAGGATTTAAATTTAAATTGTGCTTTCGAAAAAGCTCACTCAATATTTGCAAATCTTGGTTTATACAGTTCTCAACTTCGGCGCAATACTCAGCAGCATCAAAACAGCAATATATTTGTGTATCGTCAGCAAATGCTTGCACTTTACAGTGCTTTAAAGATCTAAGTATAAAGTTCACCTAACACGTCTGCAAGACAAAATTGGCTTCTTAACGGTTTTAAAATAAAAAGGTACGGTAAACCGTACTATTTGTAACTGTAACAAAATAAAGTTCACCTAACACGTCTGCAAGACAAAATTGGCTTCTTAACGGTTTTAAAATAAAAAGGTACGGTAAACCGTACTATTTGTAACTGTAACAAAATAAATGCACTTTTGCTTTCTAAGTGTCATAAAATATGGGCGAAAGTCGCAGACATAGACCTTTTTTGTTTAGGTAACTTGTAACAGATGTTGTTTTGTCTCCCAGGGTATTTTATTTTGTGGTACTTGAGAACAAAGGGTGGACATTATCATGCAATAATAATGCCATCGTATAAAATAAAATAATAATCTGCAATACTATGTAAAGAAATGGGGGCTGGTTAAGGGCAAGATGTAATTGACAATGTACAAGTAAAGTCATCAGAAAGGGTTATATATTCATTTGGTACCTATGATGTTGCCTGTAGAACGTTAATTTATAATTGGTGCGTACATAAAATGATGTGATGGGTTTTTCCTAAAAATAATGTCCGACAGCAGGAATGACTTGAGTGTCCACTGCTGGAGACCATTCTGCACTCCTAGTGGAGAACGCAGTAACTTCCAAAATTTTCGATTTTGAGATTTTTACATATTATTGTGTAGAATACAATTCTCTAACTTTAAAACAATTATTGTTGAAAAAAAAAAAATAAGACAAAAAAACGCCTAATAAATATGCAGTTTCTGCAAAACGTAATGCTTTTTTAAAGAAAATCGCAGCATCTGATTTTTCTAGTCAAGAATGCAGCATTTTACTGATTCCCATTAAATGCTGCTTTTTTTCTTAGAAGCAAGGCACATTACGGCTCATGGGTTTCTAGTGGAAATCGCAGTATATTTTACACTAGTAAATATGGCATACTTCGTTTTTGTTAAGCAACGCTAATGCAAAGCTCTAAGAAATACTAAACAAAAACGCAGTATGCTCAATAAAAAAATTATTTACGGTCCAAATTCATTGAAACCTATATCAAAAAATTTGTTTCATATTTTTTTATCGATCTGGTAAAAGAAAAAATTAAAAATATTCATTTATAAAAAAATACTAGCGAAAAAACGTTTTTTGTGTTTTTCTCAAAACTAACGTTCATGAAGTTGCTGCGCTTTTCACTAGGAGGGCAGCGTTGTCGCTCGGCTTTCTAATAATATTGTCGTATATGGATTGGTATCCTTAAAAGCGACAATATGAAAAACAACGCCCACGTGAGAAGAAAAGTGACACATGCGGAAAGTTGGCGAGCTCCTAACTTTTATTGCACTTTTATAAATTATATGTTGAAATGTCCGACAGTATGAATTACTTGAGTGTCCACCACTGACGACCGTTGTCACTCGGCTTCTCACTAAACTACGTAGTACCTTAATACTAAACGTGTACGTAAATCTATAAAAATACTCTGTAACTAAAATGATAAATAATTTTAATAATCATATGTACACGAAAATGGGGCGATATGTAACAAAATAAATTGCAGATTAACGGGAAACAAATTAAAACAGAGTGTGGTCGCAGACCAAAGGTAATTATAAAAAAGGGGGTATTTTTTTATTATATATATATTATTATTTTTATCTTAATTGCACATACAGGTGTTAAGTTTAGGTGTAATTTTTAAATATCTGTGGTTTGTTAATTTAAGGGTTGTTCATGTAATAACTTATATGTACTTAATGCAATTTGAAATATATTTGATTTGATTTTTTGGGAGGTAAAGTGTCACCATTACAGTTGCAGGCGTAACAAAAGGTAAATCATTAGTTATTATTGTCGCAGACATAATAGGTAATATCTGAGAAATGTGTCACCATTCTGTCGCAGACATATGTTGGTGCACATGGGGTAAATTATGGGAAACAGACCATCTTACACTAACTTTTATGAAATGTAATAATTAGGGATTTTATTCTTAATGTTATTTTAAGGATATCTGATTAAATTGTTCATAAATTGTATATGGCCAAAATGTTTTTATAATAGATCGATTGTTTTTAAAAACCTCTTTAATTTTCATTTACTGGCAGCGGAAAACCGCATCATAGGGAAACCGTCAGAATAAGATTAAAGCTAAAAAATCTTAAAACCTGACAAAATTTTACCCTTGTACCAAACTTTAAAAGAACCTAAATATAAACACAATGTAGACAGGGTCGTACCACAATGTTTGACGATTACAGCTAGAATGACGGATTCCTTCAGGTGATGAACACACCGGAGGTAGGTCAGTTTCACCATAATCACCTTAAATGTAAAAACCTAATCTTAAACCATGGATTACCCTGGGGGGACCTATCTATAACATAAATATTAATAATTCCCTAGAACTTGTAACCCAACAACAAATACATGATGTGATAGGTGTGCAAGGTGAAATTGAAAATTATAATGCCACAGAATTTAAACAATTACAACAGCCCAAAAAACCAAAGATATGAAATAATGTATAAAGAACATGACGCGTCACCTATCTTATTACCATACAAGCAACTAACGGGGAAAATATAGGAAAATTCTCCCAAAGTAAAATAGCTAAACAAATTTTTAATTTGAAATTAAATAATGTTAAAAAAATAACAATTAAAGAAAAAAACAGTTAGGGGTTCGAGTTTCTGGGTGACACGTCCGCCAACGACTTTTTAAATGATCAAACGCTGACACCAAAGGGCTACGAAACAGCAATCCCCTACAACAATACCTTGTGCAAAAGTATTATCAGAAATATTGGCCCCAATCTTGAGCTAGCTAGAAGAACTCAAAGAACAAATGGGATTTTCTTTCAAAATTATTAACTTAATGACCACGCCCTAATCGAAAAATTTTGAAACCCAACCCAACATCATCTCAAAAAAGGATTCGAATACGTCGCCACCGGATCCATACTAATAACATCCAGATATATTTACCCCTATGGTCTCCCACTTCCTGTTACCCCATATATTACACGAGTAACACAATGTTATAATTGCATGTTATATTTGAATGTTATATGGACACACCAAAACTCAGTGTAGATCGAGAAAAAAATGTTATAAATGTGGTATACCAGAAACAGCCATAGAGGATAATCACACTGAGAACTGCAAACGAATTGTATTTACCACAAGGATGGTTCACACAACTTAACAAGTAAACTCTGTCCCGAATTCGCCAGACAAAAACATATCAAAAGGCTAATGACCTTTGAAAACATATCGAACAAAGAGGCTAACCAACTCTGTCCCAGAGGAAGCACACAAACAAAGAACCTTATAATCCACCCTGCTCCCCCCCTTAAATAACGATCTCGAATCTCGCAACAAAATGAAACAAGAACAGAACGGTCATACGAACATGCGGTAACCGATCCCAGTAAAAGAAGAAATACCTCTCCCAATAAGGGATATAATCGAGACGCACACAACGCACAACTAATACATCCCTACTCAAGACCCCCCAAGAGTATTGTAAGTTTTCTCCAAAGCCTCCTAATCTTTGAAATGCATTTTATGTTGCGTTACAGTAATTTTTTTTTAAATTTACCTTTTTGCATTATGGGTTTAATTTTTCACTCAGATGCTAAAGTTTAATATTCACACTTTGTATACGTACAATAATTATCAGTTAATAGTTAATATAAGCTAATTGTTACCAGTATTTCAAGAATCAAATTCGCCTAGACACGCTTATCTATACTTCCAACTTTTGTCGTCAATATCTTTGGTTAAAAACACGTTAGAGAGCTATGTACTGTTTTGATTTAGAGCTTTTAATTCTCTATTATTTTTTCTAAAAATAATCGTATTATTGATTTTTTTTAAAAGCACCTTTTTCTATATGATTTAGAAAACTCCCATTAGTGTGAAAAATAAGCCTTACGTGAGAATCAACCAAAGCTCAATGAATAGAGGAAAAAAAACTCTACCGAATAAAAATAAAGTTAAATGTTTATAACAAAAAAGATTCGGCATACCATAAGGATCAAAATATGCATATTTTCGGTACCTCGGCAAGATAACGAGAGAAACCTAATTTTTCTATTTAACCATGTCTGTTACACCCCCTAGCGGGCATTTGAAAATAATTTCCAGCGATTTCCATTGGCAGTAACAATATTTATTTCCAAAAGCTGGAAGATCTATTCTTATTTAGCCACCCGGTATGCTTTGAATAGTTTTAAAAATAACCCAAACTAAGTTGACATTTACTGTATCTATTAAAAGTAAATAAATTCTAAAGACACCCACCTGGCCTCATTTTCTTCCCATTCTTCCTTAATGTACAACTTTCTGTTTTCAATTTTCCAGTCTTTCATTTCCTCAAAGTCATTTGTTGTTTGATCCGTTTCTATTTTGACCAGGGCCTCGTTTGGTGAAGAAATTGATTCCTTTTGTCTGTAGAATATAAATTATTTAATTACTTATTTAATGTTACTACATAATATAATAGGGTGGATTGAAACGTTTTAGGACGCGCCACTAGATGGCGAACCCTATTTACATTTTTTTCCATCAAGTAAGTCGATGGTTTTTCAATTGATGAAACCTTAGCTTTCTTTATTTAATTCAATGAAATCAATACAAAAAATTGTTACTTCAAAATTAGGCAAGAGGGCACTTACAAATAAAACTCGTAACTTATATATTATACGGGGTGTCTTAAAGTGACCGTCCATTAGAATAAATCATAAAGTAATGAGATTTGAATCTTGCAATCTATCAACAGTTTTTGTATCCTACTCTAACCGTTTCTGAGCAAAAAATTAGTTTTTCTCAAATTTTGACCACAGAGTGTCTCCTAATATCGACTATTTTTCTCACATGAAAAATTGGAGGAAAATAGTCAAAATATCAGCGACAATTTGCCCGTTAGCCGGCGAATATTCGCGAATATTTCCCTGCATGGCCATCCTTTTTGTAGATATTTATTTAGATTTTTGCTTATCTAGCAAGCTTATTAATTAAAAATCTTTCTTGTTGCTAAGGACGCAACAATACAATACAAACAAATCAAATTTTAACGTCATTGTTGTTAACTAAAAATCTTTGTTGTTGCTAACTTTAAATTTATAAAAAATGGAGCGTATTCCTTGGAAAATATAAGAACCAATGTTGAAAACAGTGTTTCAATAAATACCAAGAAGTCGAAAAAGTATGTGTGGAAACAATTCATGGATTTTTGTTCCCAACGGAAATATGAATTTGACGCTACAACTTCAGAAGAAGATTTGGCAAGAATTTTAAAAGATTGGGGTTACAATATGAGGAAAACGAATGGAATGGATTACAAGTAGTTGACGGTAAAACATTTATGGAATACTATTTCTAAAATACTAATGGATAAATATTTTAACGAATATAATAGAAAAATTAATTCTTTCGAAAAAATCGTTTTTAAAGCGGCCAGGGAGGCAAGAAATGCCAAGAGAAAGGAGCTACAAGCAATTGTTTTAAAGCTGGTTAATTCGTGCGACGAAAACACGCCAGAGGGTTTGATAAAAAAGATGTTTTATATTTTTTCATACGAGCCAGCCTGGAGGGGAGGTGAGGGTGTAAAGTGCCTTATAAATGATTTTCAAAAAGAATATGATAATTTTGGTAATGAAACTGGAAAAATCGAATATAACCCAATTTTCGCAAAAACAGCTCAAGGCGGAAACAAAAAATGTACCGATTCCATGTGGCTAGTTTCAAACAAAAAGAAAAACGTAATCATCTTATGGAATGTGACAGGTTTTTTCTTACTCCAAATTTTAATTGGCAAGTAAATAAAAATTGGTATAAAAATAGTCCCATTGGAAGAAATACTTTTGCGAAATGGATGAAAAATACTGCAAAAAAAGTCGGTCTGGATATTGAAAATAAAAAAATTACCAATCATTCACTACGTGCTTCAGCGGTCTCAGCGCTAGCAAAAAGTACAAGAAGAAGAACTTATAGAGATAACGGGACACTCATCAACAAGCTCCATTAGACCCTATTTACAACTTGGTGAATATCATCACAAAAAAATTATAGGAAAAATAAGAGGTGAAAATGTAAGCAAAGCTGAAAATGTTCAAATTAAAGAAAATAATTCTGTTAGGGAGACAACGCCATCTACAAGTCAGACTATAATTAAATATAATAATTGTACTTTTAATTGTAACACGTTAAATTGTTCGAAATAAATATGTATTTTTAAAATACCATGTTTTTTTTATTTTTATTTTAGGTATTGTACTTTTCACGTTTCAGGAAATAGTCTATCAAATTTGTTTCGGGCATATCGACGATAACACTTCAATATGTCGTAATTCCGAATTCATGCAAAATGAGATTTCCCGCTTAAACTGTTAATGTAATCATAACACATGGCTATAAAAATTCTTATTGGCTTTCGTTTAGCAGAAGGGGCCAATAAGAGACAAAAAACAATATGTCGTAAATCTAACGGGGTTGCAATTTGTCGTAAGTCGACACGATTGTCAATGGTGTTTTAACAGCAGGTGTGATATTATTATAGTTTTGGTAAGTCTTAATACCAACTAATGCATGAATTTTATATAATTGTATTGATAAAAATATAACTAAGTGATTTATTTTTGGTTTTTAGTTAATTAGGTATACATATTACATATTAAGTTAATTTTCATTAATAAAAACATGGTCTGCTATGAACGTTGAGTTAGGCATTACTGGACCCACCTTACTAAGTTGTGATATACGACATATTTATTTTACAGTTTTTATCGTTTCCTGAAAAGTAGGAGATTTTGAGTTACGACATATTGAATTGTTATCGTCGATATGAACTATGTAGAACATTTTGCCTTTAGATTTGTTGCCTAAAACAGTGGCGGATTTACAAATTTGCCGCTAGTAGGCTATTTAATTTTTGCCGCGGCCCGTGACTTGTTAACTTGGGGGTGCACCAAAAGTCCGCTGCAGGCGTAGGCGAAATTTTTTTAAGACCACGCCCAAATTTGGTCAATAATTTTTGGTAAATATTTTAAAAATTTATGATTACCTACTTATTTTATTGAAAATGAAATAAGATAAAAAAAATAAAAAAGGCCAATTTATTTTTCATTAGTGGGTACATTGTTTAAAAGTAAAGTCCAATCTTCTGTTTTTATTTGCATCAAACTTATCAATCATATAAAGTTCCTAGATCTACACTTTGTGGTCTGTGTCAAGTTAATTTCGGGTTTAGGTCTTCCCTCAATTTTAATTTCAATTCTTCACTCGTTTCTTTGTGTATTCAATAACGTTTTTTTTTTATTTCTGTAAGATAAAAAAAAATTTTGGGCCAAATTTGCCGCCCCCTAAAATCTGCCGCCCTAGGCTCCAGCCTACTGGTAAATCCATCACTGGCCTAAAAACAGCATTCATTAATTTATATTGTTTTGTCAACAATATAAATTAATTCAAGCTCTTTCTAGGCAACAAATCTTCAGGCAAAATATTCGACAAGTTCCTATGCCCTTAACATATTACTACAGAATACAATATTTTCAAAGATAAAAGGGGGAAACTCGGTTGTGAAATTAGATATTAAGGTGCTCGATAATGAATTGGCGGAAAATGGAATTTTAGATACAGGGATGCGGAAAAGTAATAATTTTATACCTTAATCATAAAATTTTAAAAAATATTATTGATGCTACGTTGCTATTTCATTCAATGGATATACCCAGCCCGGAGAAACATAAGATTGGCGTAATGGAATCGTATTATTATATGACGTCAGAGATCTCCAGACTTTTTTAAGTTAGGCCCTACGTTTATACCGTCCCTATCATTTATGAGTTATACGTAGTTATTTGTAAAAAGTGAACGTGTTTACTAAAGCGACCTTTTTCTTGTTCGAGCCATACTTGTCTCTCTTTTTTCTTCCAGGCTAGACTAACAATAAATTAGATAATTATATTTTAAAGTGATATTTAGTCAAAAAGGTTATTCAGAATCCTGTATTTGAGTTTTATTACATATAAAATCAAATAACGGGATTTTGAATAGTTTTCTTGGCTTAAATGTTACTTTAAAATAGTTCACCGAAAAAAAAAATCAAAACTATAGGGATTTAAACGTCCCGCCTCTCAGTGGCGCTGTTTTTGAGTTTTGACATTTCCTAATGTAATTTTTGCTTCGACCAATAAACATGCTTGTTTGTCTTCTTCCTAGTGTAAGTATTCGTTGGATGTAAATAATCAGAATAGCTTGAACCTTATTTACAGTTTTTCCCAAAATGGAAACATCAAACAGTATTATTGATTTTTGCCAAGAAGGCCATCATAAACAGAGTATTAATTTCAACTGACAATAACACACCAAAAACATATTATACAGGGTGCTCCATTTAAAATAAGCAAGTTTGAGACAACTTCCGGTAGGTATAACCAAAAGTCGCATATGGTCGCTGTTTTTCATTTTAAGAGAGCGGTTCCAAAAACCTGATTATTTAAATTTGCAGGATTAAAATCTTCTAATGGACTGTCAAAGTCAAAGTCAAAGTCAAAGTCAAAGTCAAAGTCAAATATGCTTTATTGTCCAAGACATAATCTTACTGACAAAGCTGAAAAATAAAAAAAACAATAATATCTAATAATAATAAAAATATTTAAATACAATAAAATAATAAAAGCAGGTAATAATAGTATACAAAGAGAAAACGACAATGTAAAAATCAAAAATGAGAACCACAGACAAAATACAATTCTATAATTCGTCATTATAAAAGTCTCCCAACTCGTAGTAAGCTCTATCCACCAAAAGCTGTTTCAAAGAGCTTTTAAACAAAACTAGCGTAGGACGAGCCCTGATAAACATAGGAAGGTGGTTATGAATCTTTCTACTTTCAAAAATGATTGACCTCCTTACCAAAGCTGAAGAAGGTATCGGAAGATGAAGATCCTGCGACTGCCTAGTACCATAAGAATGTTCAGGCACTGGTAAAGCGTCTTTGCGCTTGTAAATCATGCATGCCGTTTCCAGAATGAACAGAGATGTTAAGGTTAAAAAAATTTTGAATTTAAATCACGGTGTGCATGACTCCCTACTCGGTATATTGCAAATATACCTAACAGCTCGTTTCTGTAAAACAAATAATGAATTCAACAGGTAATTACATGCATTTCCCCAGAATACAATTCCATAGCGCAAGTGGGATTCCACTAACGAATGGTAAACAGTCCGAGCAAGAGCTGAACCAATTTCCCGTGATACTAGCCGCACAGCATAGCAACCAGAAGCTACCCTCCGAGTCAGTTCCAAGATATGAGAATCGAACTTCAAGTGGTCGTCGATGGATAAACCCAAGAATCTGGTGTTAGACTTGGCCGTAAGAGGACTCTCACCAAGGTACAACCCATCCATACTGCAACGAAATCCCATAACATTAGTTTTATGAACGTCAACATATTAGAATCGCACCATTGCTTATGTCATTATAAGACCTAAACATAAAATACATAAAGTTGGAAAGTTTCTTTGAATTACAAATACACGTTACCCCGAGTGAATCATCAACTAACTAGTAACTAGAAATAGGAAATGAATGATTGCACCAAGTGCCAACAAGAATCATTAGATGTCGCCACATGACCTAAATCGCTAATAATGAACTTTTGGTACATATTTACAACAGAGAACACTAAAAGACCTGGTAGGAAATAACAATAAACAAATAGTCCTCACAGATATCGACTGTGGAACTTATGATGGGTCTAGAGGAGAATTTTAACAGTTTCTATGCGGACAGTGTAGATGAAATTTCAAATAGCATAGAAAATAAACATTAAAAGTGTAGAATAGATTAAAACGATGAACATAACTTTGTCGGTTTCAACCCTATATCTAACCGTTTCGGAACTAAAAAAAAAAATATTTTGGATTTAAAAATAAAAGTGATACCACTGATGAATGATTAAAATATCAAATTGGTTAAGGACCTTTTCTGTGTGATAAAAGATATCCTCTTCTATACTTAGTTAATACCTTCTTACAAACTGGGAAGATACCAGAAGAAATAAAAAATAGTGTTACAATTCTTATACCTACCTAAAGTTTCTAGACCTAAAACTCCATCTGAATTTATTCCAATTAACTTACTGCCCGTGGTAGATAAGATCATTGAAACAATTGCCTGTCAACAACTTAGTAACTATTTTGAAAGTAATCAGTTATTGTTTGTGGGACAGTCTAGATTTAGGAGTGGTCATTCTTGCGAGCCAGCACTGCAATATGTATGTGCAACATGGCAAAAACAACTAAATAAAGGAAAAGTGGTGCTTAGTGTATTTGTAGACTTGCAGCGTGAGTTTGAAACAATCGATCGTGGAATTCTAATAAAAAAGTTGCGACCATATGGTGTAAATGGCAGGGCAATAGGTTGGATCAAAGATTATTTAAGTGACAGGTATCAAATGACTAGAGTGGACGATAAACTATCAACTAAAAGGCAAAATAAATGGGGCGTTCCACAGAGAAGTGTGCTAGGTCCCTTATTGTTTGTTATTTATATTAATGATATCCATGTAGCCCTAAAAAAATCGTTTTTTAACTTATTTGCTGATGATACCCTTATTTGTTTATCAGGGAATAATTTTAGGGAAATTACTGATATTTTGAACAGGGAACTTAAAATATTGTATTACTGGCTATGTCAAAATAAATTAAAACTAAACACATCAAAGACAAAATGTATGGTAATAGGTTCAAAAGTAAATTGTAAGAAATATGATGAATCAGGATTAGCCCTTAACATAAATGAACCTGGAATTACCTTTAATTACTGTTGTTCCTTATTAATATCTTGTAGGGTAGAGGCACCACTTATGGCCAGTACCCTACTTATGGCCATTTATGTGTATGTTGCCAAATATTAGCAAGTGACCTTGTTTTCCCATCACATTTGGTGCGCATATGGGTTGGTCCATTCCACTTGCATAGGGGAGGATGCATGCAAACCGCCGAAAACAAATCACAGTCTTAAAATAATTTCAAAAGTGACCGCATGTTTGATTTCCGCGAAATTCTTAAGATTTTTACTAAGAAACGAATCTAGAATCATCCCAGTTTTTGGGTAATTTTATTAATAATATTTGATTCCAGCATTTGCATAATTAAGTAAGTAACCTAATACCTTATAAATTTTTTAAACAATTAATAATTGTCAGGTTTTTAAAGAAAAAATAACTAATGGCCATTAGTGAATCCATTAAATTAATAAGTTTCTACATATGGCCAGTGTGGTGGCCATTAGTAGAACTGTCTTATCCACTTATGGCCACATATTTTAAAAGTTATAGCACGAGTATGAGAATTCCTACTCAATTTAAAAAAATAGAATCTTCCAAACGTAATATATTTGCCACACCAAAGTCTGATATTTCAACAGTCCTAAAAAGCTGTATGCCTTACCCAGGTGAAAAGAAATCAAAGAAACTTAAAAATCAACAAAAACAAGATCCTTGCAGTGTAATAACGTCGGATAAATGGCTGGATATAGAAGAAGACAAAGAAAAAACCAAAATGCAGAAGGAGCAAGAAAAACTTGAAAAAAAGCAAGCCAGAGAACTGAAAAAACAAAAAGTAGAAGAAAAAGCAACAAAGAGAAAAAATAATAAAAAAAACACAACATATTGAAGCTCAGACGGACAGATATTGAACTTTTGAAACCAGAAAATCTTAATCCTGGAAGTTTCATTTTGGTAGAGTTTACGGGAACAGGAAAAAGAATGACAATGATTTTTAAATATGTAGCAACTATATTGAAGGTTGTTAGCGAAGAAGAATATGAGATTAAGTGTTTGAAAAGTCTAGACAAACAAAAAACAACTTTTGATTATTTAGAAACTGACGTGTCCATTGTTAATAAAAAATATATAATGGGACAGCTTCCACATCAAGTTCTACAGCAGGATGGACGAAGACTAGTAACAAAATTCCCAGGTTCTATTAGTCAAGTTTATGAAAAACAATAATTATAATGTAGCACTTATCTTATTTGTTCCTAATAAAATTATTTCATTTGATATATCACACTCGGAAACTAATTTATTTTCCTGGCTATAGGTGGGTAAAACTTGTGGCGAAAAGTGGGTTGTAACTGGCCAAAAGGGGTGAATCTTGCTTTTTTCGTTTAGAAAATTTATTTCTGTCAGAATTTTAAAAAGTATGTATTGTTAGTAACTTAACCCAAAAGGGTAGGTCTTAGAGACCCTAAATAAATATTTTTAAATTTTTTTCTTATAGTCCTAAGAATACCAATAACTAATACTAACTTTTTTCTTAACCTGGCCATAAGTGGTGCCTCTACCCTATTCAGGAAAATATAATAATATAATAATATATGCAATAACTGCAGGTTCAGTAAAATAAGATTATGCAAATTATTCTCAAACGCAATAGGAATACCTACCCCAGTAAAAAGCATGTTACATAGCTTGAATTGGCTGTCAGCATCAGAAAGGCGAATTTAGTTCTAATATAATATAAAATAAAACATGAGCAGTTACCAAGATATTTTAAAGCTTTTCTTAGGAAAATATCAAATTTTCACGATTATAACATTCGCTCTGGGCACCACTACAACATTGAGACGGTTAAGACTACATCTTTACAAAACTCGTTCTTTTTTGAGGGAGTTTTCGCCTTTTTAATGACCTCCCGGAGAGTATTAAAAATGCAAATAGTTTAGGGGATTTCACCCGAGAAGTATTTCATTATTTAAGGAACACACATAGATTAGGATTTATATTTTTTTGACTAACATATAAATACTATTTTGTAATTTTTTTCTTAGCAATAACTAGCCAAGTGTTAAATAAAGTTTATTACTATTATTATTATTATTATTATTATTATTAGTACAAATGTAAATGAAACCAAAACTATAGTTTCTTTAGTCTAATATCTGTACCCCAGAGGTAAAGTGTACTAAGTCCACTTTTCGCTAAAAATTAGTTAACTGTACTATGTCACTTGGATTTTTACGCTCTATCGAGAAAAAAATCCGTAATACACCTTATTACGTCTGTTGAGGAGTTAGTTAGTTTTAAATAATACCAAGTCACAACAACTTCAACAAAAGTCAGAGGTAAAGAGGTAAAATAACGGCGAACGTGGCAACGGTGTCGTGGTTTTGTTTACCTAGCGATCGAAAAGTGAAATTTTATTAAGAATTTTCTGTGAAATTATTTTTGAAACCAGCATATAGTGAATAAATGAATGAATGAATGAATTACGGTAGAACGGAAAATTATACACATTTTCCATAAAGAATGAACAAATTGTGAGGGTTGGTTCTGAAGTACATGCTGTTTTACAAAGGAAGCAAACCGCAGTGTTGCCAGCTCTAGCTGGACAAATTTCCTAGTATGGATGGAAACGAGGGAGACTTGAACTGTTTTAAATGTCTGAAAAAAATCGAAGAAAAAGAATGCTACGAGTGTGATTGCTGCTTGGAAAAAATTCACAAACAATGTATGACACTTTCCACGTCCGAAATGAGAGTAATGCCGCTCCAAAAACGAATGTTGATGTTTATCTGTGATACATGCAAGAAACTTTTGGCAAAAATGCCCTTTATAATACAAACATTAGAAAAAATACAAAACGACTTTGGAGAACTAAAAGCTGAGATGCGAAGGGTGAATATCAAAGAAAACGTAATGATACCAGCGACAATTGCTCACACGTATGCTGATATAGCCGGCAAAAAGGAAGTTAAACATAACAACAATGTCCCTAGCTTAATTATAAAACCGAAAAAGCTACAAAGTGCTCAAAAAACAAGGGAGGAACTATTTAGAACTATAAAACCTTCAAAACTAAAAATTGGAGTTAAAAATACCAGAGAAACCAAGACCGGTGGTGTCGTTATAAGGTGCCAAACAAAGGAAGAAATCGAAAAACTACAAAATGAGGCAAAAAAAACCCTGACAAACTATGATATACATACAACGAAACTAAAGAAACCTCGAATCAAAATAATCGGTTTTGAAAATGATTGCTCTGAGGAACAGATAGAAAAGGAAATTCGTGAGCAAAACACATTTATCACAGAGACTGACGAATTTAAGGTTACCTACATAAAAAAACAAAATAGAAATAACCACAAAACAATTTATGCTGAATGCTCCCCACAACTCTTTCATAAGTTCATGACTTCTAGGAAAGTGTTCCTACATTGGAAGAGATATAGAGTGTTTGAGGACATTGGCATCCCAAGGTGTTTCAGATGTCAGAAATACTATCACAAGAACAATGAGTGTAAGAATAGGCCTGTCTGTGCGTATTGCATGGGTGAACATGATGTTAGTGAATGTCAAAAAACTATGAAAAGGTGTGGAAATTGTGTTGAATCAAATAATAAATATAGCACTAGCCACAATATTGAACACGAAGCCAGCAGTAGTGAGTGTCCGTCCTACAAATATCTAATAGACATACTAAAAAGTAAAGTTGATTACGGATAATAATAAATCATGGTTATACAACTGGAGAATGAGGTGATTTGTAGTTTGGAAGAAGAAATGGAAGGTATTAATGCTCTTCCACAAGAAAGTATCGATAGTGACACACTTAAAACATCAATCCAGATCAGGGATAAGCTTATTAACATTCTACATATAAATATTCGTAGTATCAAGAAAAATTTTGATAATCTTTTGGTGACATTAGATACTTTTGAGTTATCTTATTGTGATATTATAGTGTTAAGCGAGTGCTTTCAATTGTCTTGTACACATTGTGGTCAATTTGCAATACCAGGTTATAATATTCATTACAATAATGCTAGTTATAATAGGAACGATGGTGTGATAATCTATACTAAACACAATATTAATGCGTCTATAGTAGATTTTAAACTTCCGAAATCCTTAGCAACACTAAGTCGAGTTGTATTAACTATGGAAAATACTACCTTTGGAATAAATTGTGTCTATAGACCGCCTGCGATGCACGCGGGATTTTTCATGGAGGATATTGATCTGTATTTCTCAAAAAATCTAAAGTACCAAATAGAAATATTTGTGGGCGATTTAAATTTTAATATTGCTGATAAAAACAGTGAGACTGTTAACCTGTACTTGTCTATACTAAATATGCATGGTTTTATTTCACTTATAAACTCCAACACTAGATTAACAACCACAACTGCGTCATGTATTGACCATATATTTATAAGGAAAAAACTAAAAACAAACAAACTAAAATATCAAACTTTTATCCTGCAGTCAGACTTAACAGATCATTATCCTGTAATGCTTAATCTCTCTTTTGATGGGCGTGACAACAATAATGAGACACACAAGAAACTAAAGGAGGTTGAAATTGTAAAAATAAATTATACACAACTTCTTGATCTGCTAAAAGCGCAAAGTTGGGACAACGTAGTGAATACGCACGACTCAAATAGTGCAACTAATATATTTTATGACATTTTTAGTAATATGTTGAATAGAGTAAAAACATCCCATAAGATCATAATACGTGAGCATAGGAAAATCAAGCCCTGGATAACAAACGGTATAATAAATTCTATTAAGTATCGAGATAAACTAAAAAAAAGGCTTCTAAATTGTGTTGATGAAGCACGGTTAAATGAATATAAAAATTACCGTAACCTTGTTAATAAACTTATAATTAGAGCTAAAAACGATTACTATAAAAATCAAATAAAAAACAATGAAAAAAACATTAAAAAAATATATCAAATTATATCCGAGGCAACAAACGAACAAAAAAAAGGAATCGGTAATGATCTGAATATTTTAAATAACGGTCAAAGTTTTGTATCTGATAGAGAGATGGCCAATTACTGCAATGATTTTTTTATAAATGTGGGAACACAAATGGCAGATAGAATTCCCCCAGCTAACCAACCAAAATTTGATTTTTATTGTAAATCATCACTCTTTTTGCATCCGGTTAACAATAGCGAACTTATAACCCACATAGGATCGCTGAAGAATAACTGTGCTCCGGGTGTTGATGGTCTTGACTCACGTCTAATTAAGTTTGCACACATGTACCTTCTGAAGCCACTCACACACATTATAAACCTGATATTTGAAAGTAGTATTGTGCCAGAACAATTTAAAATAGCATCAGTTACCCCTATTTACAAATCTGGAAATAAACATGACATCACTAACTTTCGACCAATTAGCGTGATGAACAACTTTGGGAAAATTTTTGAAAAATGCTTAAGAAAACGATTAATAAACTTTTTTAAAGAAAATAGTGTACTAAGTAAAAATCAGTTTGGTTTTATGGAAGGGGAAAGCACTTCTGACGCGATGTGTGAGCTGGTGGGTCAGATTACCACTAGTCTGGACTCAGGAAGGAGGAGCATCGCTGTTTTCCTAGATCTCGCGAAGGCATTTGATACGGTGCCCCACGACAAATTACTTGGTGTTCTTGAACGCTATGGTGTCCGGGGTGCCGCGTCGAGTCTTTTTATGTCATATTTAACTGACAGAAAGCAAGTAGTAAAGATCAAAAACACTTACAGTAACCCAATTAACATTAAAATGGGCATTCCACAAGGAACAGTCATTGGTCCAATTTTATTTATCACTTATATAAACTCACTTGCTAACCTTGATATTAATGGAACATCGCTTTCGTATGCAGATGACACGGTGCTGCTCTTTTCGGGTAACGATTGGGAGGAAGTTAAACAAAATGTGAGATTGGGTCTGACTGCTGTGAAACAATGGCTGGATTTCTATAAACTAACATTGAATCTGAGTAAGACTAACTACATAGCCTTCTCGGCAACATCAACTAACCGGCCAACGTTCTCTGGTATACATGTAGACTGCTTTCTAGACGATATTAAAGAAGTAACAAAAAATACTAAATATTTGGGAATTGTTATAGACAAACACCTAAAATGGGACGAACACACTTTTAAACTGAAAAACAACTTAAGAAAACTTATACACAAGTTCTACATACTCCGTGAGATGTTGCCGAGTGGACTGGTTGTTATGATATATAGGTCTCTGGTTGAATCTTTGTTGAGGTATGGCATAGTAGTTTGGGGTGGACTTTATAATAATGCCTTAAAACAACTAAGTGTTGTTCAAAATTTTATAATTAAAATTATCAAAAAAAAGGAAAAACGCTTTCCCACTGCTATGCTGTACGATGAGGACATATTTAGTGTGAGATCACTATATGTGTTGTCAGTATGTTCTTACACACATGGGCGGGGGACACCCAAAAATGTGGATCACCCTCATGAAACTAGAAATAAGGCTCAATGTAATCTAAAAATACCAAAAAGTAATAAAACCTTAAATCAGAGATTCTTGACATACCTCGGGCCTAAGTTCTATAATATACTGCCAGCTGATATCAGAAAAATCAAAAATCAAAACAATTTATCAAAAAAAGTAAAAAATGTATTTACAAAAATAATAGCAAATTTATGGTTATCCTATAATTCTTTTTCTCTATTGCTATAGTATGAATGTGTGTGTATGTATGTATGTGTTGATGTGTGTGCAAGTATTAATAAATTGTCAATAATAGCTTAAATTGTAATTTCCTTAGACTAACTTATAAAATATTGTTAACTAGTAGGTACATGCAGCTGTTTGTTCAGCTAGGTACCTTTTATACAAACAGCTACCTTAATTAGCAATAACCCTTTTGTAATTATATGTTTAAAAAAATTTTACTTGAATTGAATAAATTGAAATTGAAACTATACCACATGCTATACTAATTGGACATAGTATTGTATCACTCATATAATATGTCCTATACCCATGGACTTAGTACTGTTTTACTTTTTTATACTTTTATATTGTAATACTGTAATACTGTAATTAACCAATAGCAAGCGGTATACCGATGAAGCTATTGTTTGTTTAAATGTGTAGTTGTTTACATTTCAATATTGACTATGCACTATAATGGATCATTCTTGCTGCGCTTTGTTTTAGTTCCCTATCCAACCGGTGTTTAAATATATTTAAATTTGCTGCGGTCACTGTTTCTTCTGTAAGTGCATTCCATGAATACACCACACGATTGGTTAAAAAATTCTTCCTCTGGAGCTTAGCAGCTTTTTCTTTGTCTATTTTCATAGAGTGCCCTCGTAGTTGTGGATATATATATAATATTTTTGTTAATCCTAAATTTAGTCTCGTTCCTTAGTAAGGATTAAATAAAATATGTTTAATAAACGTTTTTTTTTTAACATTTACGACTTTTGATCCGAAAAAACGTCCACTAAATAAATTGTAATGAGTCCACGTTGGTTACCAAAAATTTCAGTGGTAAAATATACTAAGTCCTTTTGATAAAAAACTAAAAGGTTTTTTGAAAACTAAGTTTATTGTACAGGGTTTTCAGAGATATTTTCGGTCATATCTACAGGGTTCCCTATAGGAGATACAAAAAAAAATTAAATGTAGGAGTTGTAGGGTTTTGTCTGAACCTTCAGGAAATTTTTTTTTTTTTTTTTTTTTTTTTTTTTTTTTTATGATCGAGCACAAGCACTATAGGAAAATCCTTTAAGGCGCTCTGGGAGCGGTGCGTGTGCAAAGAAAGCGATTCACGTTTTTCTTGAATCGTTGGAGGTTATATTCGGTTGGAAACACGGTCTCAGAAAGGCCGTTCCACAAAGATGACGTCCTCCAAATGAAAGAGTTCTGAAACAATGATGTTCGGGGTGTACTAAGTTGAACCACATAGGGATGGGCGGCAGTGGTTCGTCGTGTGTTTCTGCTATGCATTACTCTAGGTGGAATCGAGCGGGCAATATCTGTCGAACACTTGCCATGAAAATATCTGTAGAAAAGAGTCAAATCACCAACCTGTCTTCGATGTTCTAAGCTGTCGAGGTTCTTAGTCAGCTCGTGGTCGCCGATTAGACGAACGGCTCTCCTTTGGATGGAATCCAACAACCGAAGGGTATGCTTCGGTGCAGAACTCCAGATATGAGAGCAGTATTCCAGTGATGGTCGAATCTGGGCTTTATAGAGTGTCAAAAGTTGTTGAGGTGTATACAACTTTTTGGTACGGAAAAGTATACCGAGCTTCTGAGAAGCTGCCCTGGCGATTGCCACTACGTGATTATGCCAAGACATATTTCCTCCCAGGTTGACACCCAGCAAATTAATAGACGAAGTCAGTGGAATTGCGTGTCCTGCCATAACGATATCGGGTTCTGCAATGTTGACCTTCTTAGAGAAAACTGCAGCCTGGGTTTTTTGAGCGTTAAATTCGACTTGGTTACTGTCACCCCAAGACAAAATTTCTTCCAGGTCTTTATTGAGGCGTGATACCTCATGTTGTCTGCGAAGATGTGCGTCAGTAGCCGATGTTTGAGGTTTCAAAGTAAAAGATGAGATAAGTGTGCTGTCGTCAGCAAAGCAATATAATGGATTTTCTGTTTTCGCTAGAAGGTCGTTAATGTACAGTAAGAAGAGAGTGGGAGATAATATGGACCCTTGAGGAACACCAGCATTGATGGTGAAGGTGTCTGAGAGAAACCCGTCAATCGCCACTTGCAGAGAGCGGTCCTTGAGGAAGCTAGACAACCATGAACAAAATCGACCGGGCATACCATAAGAACGCAGTTTGCTTAGGAGCCCCTCGTGCCAGACACGGTCAAAGGCTTTAGAGATGTCCAGTGCAATAGCCCGGGACTCCCCATGATGTTCGATTGCGTTGCTCCAAAGATGAGTGACATAGGCTAGCAGGTCTCCTGTTGATCTGGACTTACGAAAACCATACTGATGGTCGCTGATAATTTTAAGGCCTTCCAGGTATTTTATAAGTTGTTGGTTAATAGCTTTCTCCATCACCTTTGATATAACTGAAAGCAATGCGACTGGTCGATAGTTGTTTGGCAGGGTTTTCTTGCCTTTCTTTGGTATAGGCTGGACTCGCGCCTTTTTCCAGCAAGATGGAAATATTCCTTTTTTGTAGGATAAGTTAAAAAGTCTACAAAATACTGGTGTGAGTTCATCGGCGCATTTTTTGAGCACTATAATAGGAATTTCATCTGGACCAGAAGCTTTTTTGGCATCGAGCCCCTTCAAAATTCGTTTGACAGAACGCTGACGGAATACGATATCAGTCATTTCCGATCGAACTGCTGGAATGTTTGGGGGTGTTTTTCCCTGAAAGTCTACCGTAGAGTGTGAAGCAAAGAGTTCTGCGAGTAAGTTCGCTTTATCTTCAGCCGTGGTTGCTATTGTGCCGTCAGAACGTGTTAGCGGTGGAATATTTGATTTGGTAAAATTTTGACTGACGGCCTTAGCGACTGACCAAAAGGACCTAGATCCGTTAGGACTGGCGAGAAGTTTATTTTTGATCCTCATGTTGTGAGCCTCTTTGTTTTGATCTATCGTTTGCTTGCACTGGTTTCGAGCGGTAACAAAGATGGTGCGATTCACATCGGTAGGATTTTTACGCCATTGTCGGTAAGCTAGATTTTTAGCTCTGACAGCACGCTCGCAGTTCTTGCTAAACCAGGGCTTGCCATTCGAAGGGCGCTTCTTGGAGAAAGGAATAAAGGCTTCCATGCCAGTAAGAATGACATCGGAGACCTCTTGAGCACAAGCGGATGGATCATCTGAAGAGAAGCATACTTCCAGCCAAGGAAAAGTGCGAAAATGGTCCCTTAGGTCTTCCCAACTAGCTGATGTGTAGTGCCAAATTTTACGAGGTTTAGGAGGTTGTTCAGAACAAATTGGCAGCTCGCTTAGAGTTGAAATAAGTTTGTGATCGGAAGATCCTAATGGAGGATGAACGGTGACTGTGTATAGGTCAGGGTTGGATGTCAAAAAGAGATCTAAAAGACTAGCAAAATCTCCATCTCGGTCTGGAATTCGCGTTGGTTCTTCCACGAGTTGAGTTAGACCAGAACTGATCGCAAAAGATTCCGCCTCACGACCCTGTTCATCGTTGGTATTTGAGTATTTGAGCCAGTTGATATTGTGGACGTTAAAGTCACCAAAGATAGCGACTTCGGCATTAGGATGGTTGGTTTGCAAGAAGTCAATTGTGTTTGCTAGTGACGAGAAGAGTGCTCTGTAATGGGTGTCACTTGGAGGACGGTAAAGGCAGCAGATAAACTTGGTGATTTTCTGCGTTGATATTTTAAACCACATTACATCAAACTCTGCTGTTTCAAGTGTGTCCTCTCGTTGGCAGCAAAGATCATCTCGGATAAAGAGACAGACCCCAAAGTTGCGTCTAAATCGGAAATGAAAATCGTATCCAGGATATAAGTAGCTGACGGTGTTCGTTGACGATCTGACCTTTGTCTCGGTCAGTGCGAGCACATGGGGCTTGGATGTTTGTAAGTGCTGGTGGACTGAATTGATGTTGGTATTAAGCCCTCTGATATTGCAGAAATCAATTTTGAAGCTGCTGTTTTTGGGTGTGTCAGCAACTGTAGGTGCCACACTATTTCTCCGTTGAGTGTTGTTAGGGGAACCCAATATATTGTCGGAGACAGTGGATGTTCGGTTAATATCGCTTGATGAGGCCACAGGATCAGCCCCCACCCGGAGATCCGATCGGGGGGCGAGTTTACCTCCGGAGTATTTTGGTCCTGGAGCTTCCATCATGCTTCTTCTTTAAAAAAAAATAAACAAAAGACGGTCCGAAACATAAGAAAAATTAACAAATTTGGTTTTTTTAAATGGTACACCCTGTATATTTTTTATTTTTATGAAAGATCTTTCTTCCCTGATTTCAAAAATATATAGTTTGTCTATATTTGCTGGAACCGTCATTAAATTATTTCGAGTCAATTATTGTATACGGCACTATACAATAATAATTATTTTGAGTAGTGTGCCTTGGAAAACAATAATTGCCTGACGTAGTTTAGTTTTCAATCAATAGGGAACTGTCAACATTTTGTATTTGAAATAACACACTACGTATCCAATTGTGTCAACGCATGGTGTTGGTCTTTCTGGATAGGTAATACGGTATTGACGTTGAGCCCTTGGTTCATTACTTGAATGCTTATAGAATAAACGGACGATATCCGATTTTTCTTCGCTTGAATAACCCATTTAAAAAAAAAAAATGATTTTAAATACAAAATGTTGACAGTTCCCTATTGAAAACTAAACTACATCAGGCAATTATTGTTTTCCAAGGCACACTACTCAAAATAATTATTATTGTATAGTGCCGTATAGAATAAGTAATTGATTAGAAATAATTTAATGACGGTTCCAGCAAATATAGACAAACTATATATTTTTGAAATCGGGGAAGAAAGATCTTTCATAAAAATAAAAAATATACAGGGTGTACCATTTAAAAAAACCATATTGGTTAATTTTTTTTATGTTTCGGATCGTCTTTTGTTTATTTTTTTTTAATTTCCTGGAGGTTCAGACAAAACCCTACAACTCCTACATTTAATTTTTTTTTTGTATCTCCTATAGGGACCACTGTAGATATGACCGAAAATATCTCTGAAAACCCTGTACATAAAACAATACATATTTATGGACTCAGTGTAAACTACTTATCCCTAACTAGCTGTATAAAACAGTAGTAGACTAAATTCATGGTTTAGTTTCTTTATTTCGCTTTCCTGAAAAAATTACTTTATGTGTACACTTTACCTCTGGGGTACAGATATTGATGTAGATACAACTAGTCTTGGTCACTTCTAGGATTTGGATGAGAGAAAACAAACCAATTAACAAACTAAAGATTTAATTGCAACAATTTGTTGGTAAGTATGCTTGATTGTGATCCATGATATAGTTTTATCAAGTATGTCTATTAACTAGTGTAGGTATATTTGGCTCAGGTTGCAGAGGACGTTATTTTGTGATGCTCGATTGAGTACCCGCTTTTTACTGTGTTTCGAATTGGCATGACTTGATGTCATAATAATATGGATGTGTTTATTGTTTACTTGCTTTTTGATACTTGTTCGCCTCATTGGCTTTTCTTTTTATTATACCTAGCTTTAAGATGTATCTGTAATTGCTGTTGATACTAATGTGAATAAATAAATAAAGAAATATAGGTACCCCAAAATTAATTTAAGCGAATAAATCTAGTGAGAACCTACCTGGTTTCATTTGCTTCCAAATCTCCTTTATTGTCCTGTTGTTCATTTTTAATTTTCCGTTCTTCCATTTTTTCAGTCATTTACTTAGGTATTGTTTGACTGGTTTCTATGATTACCAGGGCCTTGTCATGGGTTAAAAGTACCTACTCCTTTTATCTGCAAAATTTCAAATAAATAATCATACATGTAGATTAATTAGATTTACTTTCTAACAAATAGATCAATTAGGAAGTAAAAGAAAATATCAGTACCTAATAGTAAAAGGTAAGCCTAGATACTTATTATATTGTATTGTTTAAAAATTATTTTTTACTACCTTATAAAAAGTTCAAACTAGCTTAGGCATTATGGAAAATATGGGCCTAAGGTGAACTGTTAATAATGCTAAAACCTGTCAAACTCCATGAGTTAGGTACTTATGTCAGGTGGCACACATATTTTCATAAACAATAATTAATTAATCACATAACTATGGTCATTCTTAATTTGCCAACCAAGCCACTTTGTTTCTGAGCAAAACAAAATGTCAATACTTACATTATTAAGTATTCTAGTTTACTAATAAATTTACCATATCTTTTAATACGCCACTCAACAATAAAGTACCCTGTAGGTAGTAGGTATGTAAGAAAACATTATGAGGTCATTTAAAAATCAACGAAGCCTATATATTTTCTCTAAGTTAGTTTTCCCATATTAAAACTATATGGCCTGGAGCTATATTTTTTTATAACAGGAAATCCGGAAAAATATTTTTCTGAATCAGAAACAAAACTCTTCATAAAACTACAAATAGACCTAATGAAAACTCGTTAACTCTATGATAATAATGTGTACAAAATTTACCATAAAAACGATTAATTCACATTGAAAGAAAAATGTACAGCAGCCTTTTTTTTACTGGATTACACTGGCTTGTTATCTTTGTGAAAATGCGGTAGTACAAAGTCAAAGTACGTAAAACGGTAAAACGTAAACAAAACCAACCGCTAACAGTCAAAAATGACAGTTATGACACCATTTTCTTCTTTAATTTTTTGTCTGGCTTGGGCACGTTAGCAGCAAGGTTTGTTCATAAGCACAAAGGAATGTTAGCGCGACCACTGTCGCTGGACCACGGAGGACATTTCGACTTCTGGCCAATCAAGAAGTTTGTTGTTATTTTTCCAACATGGCGGAAATCACACTAGGAATGGGTTAAAAATGTAAATTTGGTTATTAATATGGGTGTAGAATTTCTGATGATTGATACGATGTTTCTGGTGTGAAATGTGTTTTATTTTTCGATAAATTACATGTAGGTATTCTATTGTAAGTTAAAAAGTGATGCGACTGACTTCTTAGAGTGCTGAACAGATGATTTGCGCCGATGCCGCCTCTTCTCTCGTGGGTTGCCGGTGTGCTCCTTAGCGGTTTCTTCTTTAAGGGAAGGTGGCGTCGGATTCTAGTTCCTTCGCTTCTTGATAGATGTAGGTAGTGGACTGTATTTTGATTTTAAAATATGTAAATACGAGGGACGCTCGTTAAGATTGAACAATGGGTTTTAGGAAATAATAGAATCATACTTACTTAAAATATAGGAAGCAACCCTTAGTTGGTGTTTTGTGGGAAGCAATATGTAAAGATAAGATTAAAGTGATACTGAACTAAATAATTTCGGAGTACCTCAGAGCTCGGCCCTTGGACCACTTTTGTATTCTCTGTATGTTTTGAGTCTAAAGGCTGCGGACCTCAGAGCCCAGTATTCAGTGTTGCCACGGACCAAACACCGTAATTATATATTTAAAAGCTTGAAATTGAAGTAAAAATACCCGAGTTTACCCACATCAAAACTTTACCGGCTTGGACGTTTAAAATACTCACATTTCGGGTATTTTACCCGCAACACTGCCAGTATTACATGTTCGCAGATGCTACATGCTACTGGTCTCTACAGAATTAAAGGTTATATTAATCCGTAACTACTATACTATTGGGTCCTCAGTACCCGAGCGAGTATGCAACACTGCAATTCATGACGAAATATTGACCGGGGCGTACTGCGCGTCCCGCTATGTTCTAACGAGCCAGTTGCCTACGCCTACGGAGTGCTGTAGCGAATGTAATTATCGGATTTATAGTTTTGCGTATTTATTGGTTTTTGGGTCGCCCCAAGACCCAGTAGTAGTATAAGTGTAACTTTTTCGTTAAGTGTAAAATTATTAATTTGAGTAATTATTTGTTACATGCAATGTTTTTTTGCTTAAAATGGCTTATGCTAATATAAAAAAATAAAGTTTAACAAATCTTCTAAATTTGATCAAAATCTCTAAAAATTGCGCGTCGGTTGTTCTGTTATTTTGCCTGAAGCCTATACGATAACATACAGGATAAACAAGAGTTACGTACCCCGCAAACTACGAATGCTCAGCGCTGACATCCTTGGGGTTCCTATATGGAAGAGGAGCCTGTACCTGTAGTTCAACCACCAAAATCAAAAAGACGCAGATGTGGAACTTGTCCCTCGAAAAAGGACAGAAAAACGAACCACTATACTGTTTTAAGTGCAATATACCTAATTGTGTGATGGAACGACATGACAATATTTTGAAAAATAATTACTTAAGAATTTTTTAAAGAAAGAAAAAAAAAATTAATTTATTAAGTATATGATTCTATTTAGAAACAAAATAATTGTCTAAATTATTTTGTTCTAGTTACTCAATATAACATTTTTACAAAAAACCGGAAAATAAAGACTTTTCTATTTTCTACATTTTTTTTAATTTAAGAAATGGACTTAATTTGAAAACTCACTTAATTTCGATCGGCATGTAATCCAATTCCAAAAACAAAAACTAAAACTTAACACAAGACTTCAGTAAAAGTCGTCACATTTAAAATAAATTAAAATTATTTTATTTTATTTTTAAAATTCAACAACTGTTTCCTCGCGTCACTTTCGACTGTTCACTACCGACCGAACGAAACTAATGAAGAGCCACCAAAATTTTATATTGAGTTAAAAACATTATTGCACTTGGCACTACAATTTTGCACACGAATACTGCGATATATCCGCAGGTCTTTTAACAAATTGCACGCGTTACCAATAGTTGCTCACTACTCTACAGTTACTTCAGGACAGGTTTTGCAGGAGCTTTATACACCGAAAGAAAATATTGAATTGGACATATGCTTAACTATAAAACATTTTACTTTTTCTTACAGTGTAGAACTCATAAATTTTATTACCTTGTCATGTCGATTGCGAAACATTTCACTCGGCACCAATATAATAATCGAGTAAGGTGTAATTTTGCGCTAAGCACCACTGCTTTTGCGGGTATAAAACATGAAATCTTAGCGATTGAGAGTCAGTATGTTTTAAAGTCGGTGAAAAAGGTCTAGTCTGAAAAAGTGTACCGTGTTGTTAAAAAGTCGTTCTGGCAGTAGTCGCGAAGTATTATTGTTACAGTGGAAAAGTCTTAGTGAAAGTTAGTTGTCTATTAGTTTCATTATGCATTTTGATAATTTTATTTAAATTTAATTGTGGCTCAATTAGTGATAGTGCATTGACCTGTAGTACGTTTAAATCAGTGAAGAAAATTTATTTTATTAATTTTGACTCTTGGAAACTTGTAGAGCTAACGAATTCGGCTGGGGAAATTTACTCTTCAAAGAAGCATAAAAGTAAGTGTCGGGAAAGATTTATTTGATTAAGAACTTAACGTGAACGGTGGCTCTCTGAGAATGTTTTAATAATAAAAATAGTGTTAGAAATTAAATCGTGTTTGACTTTCTGTAAAAGAAAAACGCCCCCTAGGAAAAATCAGTATTGACTAAAAATAATTTACAAAAAGTAAATGAAAGTTATAGAATCGCTCCCTTAAAATAAACATAGTGCTCCATTAGAAATTACCAACATTCTACAAGACACAGTGGCGTAACACAACTGGTACTACGAACGCACACGAAGAGATTTGTAACGACGCCTAAGAGAAAGGTCGAAAGTTAAGTAAGTAAAACTTAGAAGATATCGTAGCGGGCGTTACAATTGCCTAGAATGTGCCACCACTGTCTGTTTGAATTGTACATAAAATGTTTCAATTTTTTTTTTCAGTTTGTTAATGTCATAATTATACCAAAAATTGCAACAATAAAGCCCTTTGTCCTAAATTTGTTTTAAATATTGCGAAAAAAAATTGGGTCCCTGGGACCCATAGTACTTAAGTCATAATAATTGAGTAGTAGTAATACGAATTAATAAAACTAAAAAAATGAGTAGGTATCTACAATTCTTACTAAAATATCTTACTTTTGATATCTGATCCCAGTATTTCTAGTAGAGGGCACATGTGGTATCGGAGATATAAATATTATACAAACTAAACTTTACAAAACAAAATTTTAATTCAGGATAATCGTTTGACCCACACCGAGCAACTCTATAGGGAATAGGGAGGTATATAGAAGGTTGTAGATTGGGAAAGCTTTTAGAATTTGAACAATGTAAATTGATCTGTAGACTAACTAATAAACCACAAAATTAAATGTTAAAATTAATTTTATTCCATATGGTTTCGTGCTAATATTATATCTGGATAACAGGGTTGGCTGGTTTAAACCATGGTTTAAACCGTGATTTAAACCAGATGGTTTTTTTAAAAAAACCATATGGTTTAAACCAAAAACCCATTTCTTTTTTTAAATTTTTATTATTGGCATTTGAGTTTTTATTTTTAGTAAAAATACCCTTCTTACTGGCAATGCGAACACGTCCCTGTGTTAAATGAAAATATCTTAGTGTTGGCAACACTGTGTTTATTTTACCTCCACCCCACGAGCCAGTCCAGCCCCGCTTTAGATTTGCATTCGGGTATTCCCCTATTTCCCATTTCGTACCTGGTCGAGAAATAATATTATTTCTCTTTGTCGCTGATAAGTTTGGTTTATTTTTCGGCTTTGTTGCGATATAATAATGTCAGGCACCACCAATTTCAGGTTACCTACTATTAAAGTGCAATATTCTGCATGTTTTTGTTTTACTTCCATACTCTATACCAAATATTTTTTACATACTTAGCATTTTACATTGTTATTTAAAAATACTGGCTTAAATTTAAAAAAAAACGGTTTAAACCAAAAAAACCTGGTTTAAACCAAAAAAACCCGGTTTTATGGTTTTTTTTAGAAAAACCGGGTTTTTTTCCAACCCAGCTGGATAATATACGATTATACGAAGTAATAATAGGCCTATGTATCACTATGTAATCCAACTTCAAAAGCATCAGATGTAGGTACCTATACAATAACTCAGTGGCGGCTCGTCAGGTGAAGGGGCCCTTCACCAATAAAAATAAAACCAGAAGGAAATTTTTTCGACAATATTAAATTTTAAATGTACCAATACAGCTACCTTAAAAAATAATTATGTTCGAATTAATAATATTAATTTAATTCAAATGTAGCTATGCATAATAGGACCACGGTTAATTCCGATGGACAATAATTTTATTATAAGCACTCGTGCATTTTGGCGCGCCCCAGTCGACCGCGTCCGTCGCCGTCACATCCAACGGTCAAAGCAGCAAGTGAAGAGCGGCGAAAACCCAACATACTGAACGTACAGTCAAGTGGCTTTGATTTCCACCGTCGCTATGGTTACGTGACGTCAGGTACGCGACAGCATGTAAGATTATTTGCCTCGTGATTGAAGTGCATCTAAAAATAGATCAGTCATATGCACTATTGTTTTAAGTATTGGTTCGGTTATTTATTTTGAGGCTTCGCGAAACTTACGGCTATAGATATCCTTTTTACGTGATTTATTTTGTGATTAGAAAGTTTTGTTTTTATTTTTCAGTTAATTCAGTAGACCTACCCAGACAGCACACAATGTCTTAAAGACGTCGATTTTAGGTCTTAATTATGTTTGAACGCCTGCAGACCTACAAAAGACATCTTAAAGACGTTTTTTTCAAGACATACATAAGATGTTGTAAGATGACGTCCATAAGATGTCGCTAAAATATCGTAAATATGACGTTCGTGTTTTTTTAGGTTGTAGCACAGAAAGAGATTTGTCTCTCTTCTGTCTTTGTAGTATCCCTGTCTTTCTCTAGCTTATATATTTTTTAAATGGACACTTTGGGTTGCCGCCATCTCGGATCGTCAGCCCGAACAAACCCGACCGTCGCCGTTCTCAGAACTTTTATTATTTTTTTGTATACTTGTCTAATCGAATTTAAATGATTGTTACCAATTCGGACGTTTTCTTGAATAGTTTTTTTTTTGTAAACGACAAACAATAGAGTTAAATTTTAGAATCGGTAAATTTGGCAACATCGCCAACAACTTAGGATTGGCAAGAAAGCGCTTCCCTTTGCCATTTGAAATTGACGCAAGGTCAACACTGTCAACTGTCGATGGGCTTGATTTTTGATAGTTTTGCTGATGATGACTTGCAGTTTTTTACTTTCTACTTAGTGATCCGTTAAAAGAAAACGAATTGTAGATTAAAAAACGTTTTGTATGGTACATATTTTTCTGTGGTGTGGTGTTTGTTTTTAGTTTTCGAATAATTAAAATTGGTCTATAATCAGTGGATGCAGTGTCAATAAATCTGCTGACAAAACATGGCTTCAAAACAGTAGAAAAGATGCCGAGGATGCCATCGCGACGTGGCTAAGAAGAGCCACAGATAGGCGAAATTCATTATTAAAAAGGTTTTAATTATGTAATACGTTAATAAAACCAATTATTAAGCAATATGATGTTTCATGTTTAACAAACAAAACAAAATGTTTTAGGGCTCTGCGGTTTGGCCTATAAAATGTATCTAAGGTGTCCATAAGACATGTATAAGGTATCCATAAGATGTTCATAAGACGTCTATAAGGTATACATGAGACATATATAAGGTGTCCATAAGATATCTGTAAGCCGTCCATAAGATGTGGTATAGACGTTGGGTTTTGTAACATACGAGCTTTTTAAGATATCCATAAGATGTCTTGATGACGTTAAGAAACGTCCATAAGACGTCATGAATGTCTATTGTTGACATCTTTTGGATATCTTTAAGATGTCCTTGTGCTGTGTGGGTAAGTAGTTATAGTTTAATTTTTATTGTGCGTTTTAAAAATAAACCCAATTAATAACATAGTTTGTAATTTGTTAGAAACTCCATTCAGTCGTGGGACAGATGAGGATAAGAGAGACGTTTTAGTACACGGGCGACCTACTGGAATCTTAAACATAGATTTTAAAAAAGAATTGAAAAAAAGTGGCAGATCCTATAAGATTAATTTTAAGTGTTCCTGGTTTTCAGAGAATAATTGGCTATGTAGTAGTGCCGTGCCGCCTTACAAACATTTTTTTGTAGGTCTAAAAAATTATATTAATTATTATTGTGGTCATTTTTTTTTGTTTATAAGTAATAAAGTAATAAATTATTGACCAAATTTGGGCATGGTCGAAACATTTTTTTCGAGCTTTAATTATGCCTCTGAGCACAAACTGCTACTAAGCTCTTCACCATTTTTTACAACCGCGAGCCGCCACTGCAATAACTTACCTATAGGCACATTAAAAATATTAAAATTAATTATAGATATTATGTAAAAGCCTTAAAACGCATTTTACCATGGAAGCGTTATTTCAGTTTCTTTACATTTTGTAAGTTTTAGTTTATTTTGTCTGATATACCTAGTGATCCATAAATAGTATTTCAATAAGTTCCTAAATGCTAATGCTATTGCCCAATATGTAGCAATTGTTTCTCCGAGACCATCAGTGCTCCACGTATTGATTTTTTTCTCAGGAAATTAAGTTTATTTTTTGATTATACTTTAATAATTAATAAAATTTCATTAGTTTCTACTCTAGTATACTTTGGCAGTGTGTGTAATTTTGCAATTATTATTAAAAGCCTACCATGCAGATAATTATTGTTTATCAAATTGATTTTACACTTCCACGCCTATTTTAAATATTGGAAATGTACGTTTACAATAAATAAATTAATATGAAATGTTTCACATATTTAATACTAGATTAAGAGCCAATCTTGACAAATTATCATTGGGCAGCCTGCAGAGAACTGCAAGAGAACCTAACAATCTGATGTAATTTACGAAGTGATAGTTTAGGTTCTTGAAATGATAATTTTAACATTTTCATTTTACGTACATTAGAAGTATATTATATACTACTTAAGACTAATTTGTTTGTTTTAAGGAATATTGTACATCGAACAACATTAAATAAGGGGGCATAAGGATAATGGTTTGAGCTAACTCGATGAGTATGTAGATACTTGGCCACTGTCCATACGTTATAGAAAAATATAATGTCAAGCCGATACTATACTTCTGCTTCTTTTGTTTCAGATAATGCTGTAAGAATTACCCGATGGTTTATGGATGCTTTAGTACGTCTCTCGTTACAACCTATAGTGCTTGTGTTTTATACTGTGTTTGTGATATATTATATGAATTGAGACAATACCTGATGAGTGAGACCTATGAGACGTAGGTAACCTAAAGACATTAGTTTGGTCTAAAACTTATTTTTGGTTATAGTTGTCGATGTAGTTTTTATTTATAAATAAACATAGAAAAAAGTAATAATAATAATAATAATAATAATAATAATAATAATAATAATAATAATAATAATAATAAAGAGTAAAATACAATAAATCATTAAGGCAAAAAGAAATTAGAGAGTTATACAATTTTCCCACAAGGGCAGAGTTCGCACTCATCTGTCTGAACAGTGAGCAGCGCTTTTACACTAAAGTATTTACGATAGAGCGTTTCCTTATTTATTTACCAAATATTGGTTAATACTAAAATGTGCTTGTATTACAAAAAATAAAAACTTGGGTGCGTCTTTTTATTGGTTGATTTAATTTATGATTCAATAATAGTTAGGTATATTGAATAATTATTGAATTACAAATTAACTCAATAAAATCTCGTTCAAAAGTTAATAATAAAATTCAAAAGTGTAACTTCATAGTTCAAATTTCCCGCATTGCGCCACTGGTGGCCAGCAGGCACACTAAAACCTCTCTCTCTCTCTTCTTTCTCTCTCCATTTTATTGCGATTGTTTACCAAGGAGTTGAGTTAACATTTCTAACCCTATAAATTTTCCTTGGTAAAGGGTATTAGCAGTTAAGTGGAAAAAAAATGGCAGAATAACCTTATCCACTAGTAAAATATTTAATATTATAACATTAGCTAAGTATCAAAATTAGAACCTGAAAATTGTTTAGTTGGGTTTAAGAATTTTATATATAAGGTTATGTTGTCTAGAAAATTTAAATGTTTATATTTATTTCTGCCTCGGTTTCCTACAAAGCGGCACCGCAAAAGAGCGGCCGTAATTTGACAGCGAGCCTCGCCGCGAAAAAACGTGTATGTACATACTTGCAAATCAAAGTGTGTTTCTTTAAGCGTTCGGCGCAAAAAATACGGCACTGTATTTTCTAAAGCGGCCGCTCCGTACGTTGGGATAGTGCAAGCACGATTGTGTCGTTTTCATAATAATATTTAGAAATGGCTGAAGAAATTAGTTGGTCTACTAGCGTACAAGATGAAATTTTAATCAACTATATTCGAACTTATGAGGCAATTTTTAATGTAAAATCATCAGAGTACGATTCTTTGTCCTCAAGAACTATTAGAATAGCCAAACTTAGGTCGTCCATCTTGTAAACACCACACAATTTTTGAAATTGAACTGTCAACTGGCCCTTGCCGCCGTATTTTATCGAACCGTATTTAATGTTACTTTCCAATAATATTCACCGTTCAAAGCGACGGTACTGTTTGCGAAAAAGGCCGCCAAATTACGACCGCTCTTTTGTGGTACCGCTTTGTAGGAAACCGAAGCTTAACTTAAATATCAAAAAAATTGTCCTCCAAGACAACGCCAACAATGTCCGTCCACTTTATAATAAAATAGGTACCTAGTGACGATACAACTATATATACAGGGTGAGGATTTTAAAGTGTTACAACGCAATATCTGAAAAACGGCTAGAAATATTTTAGTCAAATTTTGGGACGTGGATAGAGAGGTTGGGGGACAAATTTTAAAATATTTTTGACATTTACCCCCCTCCAGATTTTATGTGGCTAGTGACAAATTTGAAATGTCAAATGGAAAGGTATTTATTTTTTTCGATAATTCGATTCCTCGTCAATAATTACGTAAGTGAGCAGAAAATTGTTACATTTACTCTACTGGTTGCTTAGTTACGAATTTTTCAATAAATAAAATTGGAATACTTAAAACTACACATTTTAAATCATGACACCTACCTCCTATGATTATTGTTTATCCAAACCTTTAATTATGTTGTATCCTAGGAAATCACTTTTGACTTTGACAAGTAGTAATAATCTGATTCTGATTCAAACGTATTTTCTGTTGATAAAGTTCATTATTCAGTGCAATTATGGAACAATCTTATGACATTGAAATAGACATGTTGTTAATTCTGGGAGAATGTAGAAAAAACTACCGGGAAGCGGCGCAATTGTGGACTGTTAGGTTTCCCGCCATTCAAAAATCTCATATGGCATTTAAGCGATTAGAAGATCGAGGTCGCAGCACGGGAATCCTTAAAAATAAGAACAGAGTTAGAAGACAAACAAAAACTAATGACGATATGGCCGTTGGAGTGTTGGGTGTAATAGCTGTAAATCCTCATGTTGGTTCAAGGGAACTTGCTCGTGATTCAGGAATGTGCCAAAAATCGGTACTGGCTATTTTACACAAGCACAATTTTCACCCTTACCACATAACTCTTCATCAGGAATTGTATGACCAAGACTTTCAAAATAGGATTACATTTTGTACGTGGTTACAAACTAAAACAATGCATTTTTAAGAAAGATAGTATTTTCTGACGAAGCTACTGTTGTAAATATTACATTTAGAATTTTATTGCGCCGATTTACTCGACTTCGAGGGGTGCTGACTACTAATAGGCAACCCACCATACATGCGATGAGCCGACAAGTGACGAGACGAGGACAACGAGAGATCAGAGAAAAAGTAGCGATGAAGAGAAGAACTGAAGAAAAGAGACGCGCGCCGTATTTTTATTTGGTTTGATCGTTCGAAATAGTGCCCAAAGTGATCATATTAATATATACATATTGTAAATAACATAACCGATAGTTCTACAACCCAAGTTTACTTGTTTCTAGCTTAATACATTCGTTTAGTAAGCGCGAAGTGTTTTACTCCCCAAACAAATGGACGCCATCCCGATTCCCGACTAGTGGCGAATTAAATTAAGGACCCAGGGAGCATAATAAAATAGACAACATATCTCAGAAGTGCGATTCAAAGGACAAAAGCGACGGAAAAACCCCGTGAAAATCGAAACAAAATAACCAAAGTTTTGTTCGTTAAATTGCGAAATTCCTTCGTCCATTTCAAACAAGAGTGTCGTGTCGTCATAATACGCTACCAGCGGCGAGACAAGGAACTAAAAACTAAATAAATCCGCGTCAGACAATCAGCTGTGAATGAACGTTTTTTTTGACAGTGACAATCAGCTGTTGAATAAAAATAAATTGTTTTGATTAAAAATTTTCGGCCGTTTAATTTGATAAGAATAACAATTACAAATGACGGAAAACGAGGAGGAGGACGCATTTCGCGACAGTTTATCCGGAGTTTTCGAAGGAAACACACCTTTTAATGATAATATGGGGGCGACAAATGCTGCGGGATTGGATGTTACACGTTTATTTTCAATGATGATGATCGAGAATAGAAAGCGCGATGAATTATTCGAACGAATTCTCACCCAGCAGAACATCTCAAATACGTCGAGTAGCAGTGAGCCACAGTTTCAGGTTATGCCGGACATTACTAAGGGAGTGGAACAGTTTGATGGCAATGGAGATGGAGAGAAGTGGTTAGCAAAAATTGAGAGCATGAAAGCTATACATCATTGGCCGGATGCCTTTGCTATCGAGATTGCCAGATCTAATTTAAGAGGGGGAGCTTATCAGTGGTGGCTAGCACGAAACAGTACTATAAAAACATTTGAAGAATTCAAGATTGCTTTTCAAAAATCATTTATACATGAAGAAGGGCTGCCAGAAAAGTGGGAGAATATGAGAAAGCGAGTGCAAAACAGAGGTGAAACCATAAGTGACTACTTTTATGACAAATTTAATTTGTCAGGCTAAAGTTAAGTTTTAAGGAGACAAAGCAACAAATTTTAATTGGTTTATATGACAGACAGATGTGCAACACCATGTTAGGAAGAAGCCATGCAGATGACGATGATTTGATAAAGGATCTCTATGAGTACGAGAGGGTAGAAAAGGCACGAGTAGACAGAATAAGAAAAAGTGAAAACCCAAGGCAAAGAAACCTGTCAGATTATTCCAGAAATCCAATAGAAAGTTCAAGAAACCAATTTTTGGAACGGAAACCAAATAGCTCAGAAGTTAGATCAGAAAAGGTGAAAAACTACTTACCTGGAAGAGATGAAAATGGAAAACCCCTATGTTTTAGTTGCAAGAAATACGGACATGTTGCAAAATACTGTCAGAATAAAAAACAAAATGAACTAGAACAAAAGTACAATCGGGAAAATACAACCTTGGCTAATACAGTAGGAAATAAAAGTCAGGATCAAGTACAGAAAAAGCAATTTTTAATTGAAGAGACTCAAACCAAGAAAACCGAAGATAAATTCATGAAAAAAGTGACAATAAATGGGCACATAAACACAATAAGTTTCATAGACCCAGGAAGTGCTGTTTCTACCATACAGCAAAGAATCATCATCGAAAATAATTTGACAAGTGAGCCTACTGTGCAAGAACTCTATGGTTTTGGGAATATCCCAGTGAAGTGCAGCTTGAAAACTAGACTCAGTCTGAAAGTAGATGAGGTTGAACAGGCTGTTGAATTGTTAATTGTACCTGACCATATACAGACTATGCCTTTACTATTAGGACGCAATTTTACTGAGGACCCAAATATTGCATATATGAGGATGGGCGAACAATTTATTTTTGGATACGTTAATCAAGAACCATTTAAAGACATAGACATTTCTATGTGTCTTAATAAGGCAGCTGTGACTGTAAGTGCAGATACTGTTCTAGATAACAAACAAATAAACTTTCTTCAAGTGAAAATTCTTGACACAGGCTATGTGTTACCAGTGCAAGTCACTAAACAAGTAACAGTAGTTCAAGGTGACAAAGTAGGGGAAGTTAGAGGACTAAGCCATGGCAGTGATTCAGTGTTGGGTGTCAATACCGTACCATGTGAGGTGTCCAGGCAGCAAAATGTTTTAGAGGTTTGTTCCAGTGATCCTAGCAAGCGACAGCCAATTACTATGGAGATGATATCAGTAGGTGACACGGTGTCCTCACTGCAAAAAGCAGAACTTTTAGGTTTGCTTAATAATTATAGAGATTGTTTCGCTTTAAATTTGTCAGAGTTAGGGTGTACTGACTTAATGACGGTAGATATTGAGGACAATAATATCCCAGTGCGTTTAAAACCATATCGTACAAATCTGGAAGACCGAGAAACTATTAAAGACATTTTAGAAGAGTGGCGTGACAATGACATTATCAGGGACACTGATTCTTCTTACGCGTCACCAGTATTATTAGTACCAAAAAGTACAGGCGAGAAAAGACTAGTGGTAGATTTTAGGCGCCTTAATTCCCAAACGGTCAAGAAAAATTTTCCAATTACGTATCTCGATGACTGTTTTGAAGTGCTTGCAGGTTGTACATTATTTTGTAGCCTAGATTTAATGAGTGGATATCTTCAAGTTCCCTTAAGTGAACATTCTAAACGTACAACGGCCTTCATTACGCCGGATGGTACCGCAGAATTCCAAAGACTTTGTTTTGGACTTTGTAATGCGCCATTTGAATTTTCTAAATTAATGCGGAAAGTGTTAGGAACTTTAAAAGATAATCTAGCGGTGTCATATTTAGATGATGTGTTAGTACCTGCAAAAGATTGGGATGATATGATTTATAGACTTACCCTTGTATTTGATGCGATCCGCAAAGCTAAATTAACTTTCAAATTAACAAAGTGTGAGTTTGCACAACGCACTATAAAATTTTTAGGTTTTACACTTAGCTCACAAGGACTTTTTCCTGGAGATACAAAGTTACGAGCCATTGAAGAGTTCCCAGTACCTAAGAACAAACATGAAATTCGACGATTCCTAGGACTCACTGGATTTTTCAGACGTTTTATTAAAAATTATGCCATAATTTGTCGACCTCTCACTGATTTAACCAAGGCAAAACAAGAATTTATTTGGGAAGAGAGTCAAGAAGAAGGTTTTCAAAAATTAAAATGCTTACTAGTCCAAGCGCCCGTGTTACAGCTATACAACCCAAAAAGTCGTACCGAGTTACATTGCGATGCCAGCAGCCAGGGTGTGGCTGGAATGATTTTACAAGAAGGACCAGACAAAAAGATGAGACTTGTTTACTGCGTCTCTAAGAAAACCAATGATGCCGAGAAAAATTATCATTCATCAAAGTTAGAACTGTTGGCCATAGTTTGGTGTTGTGAACGACTTAGGTCCTTATTAATAGGCATACATTTTACTATAATTAGTGACTGCCAAGCTCTAGTATACCTAAATGCAAAAAGAACAATAAATCCCCAGATAGCCCGTTGGTATTCCACCTTATCCGAATATAATTTTGATATTAAGCATCGTCCGGGTGACAGAATGGCACATGTTGACAGCCTAAGTAGAGCAGCCGTTGAAGAATCGACGCCAAGGGGCATAATAGAAGAAGTATATGAGAAGAGACTTAACATGTTTCTCATAATATCGGAAGAAGATAAGGTAGTTATGATGCAGGCAGGAGATAGATTACAAAATGTGATAAATATTTTGAATAAAGATTTAAAAGAGAGAACAAATGAAGAGAATAACCTAACTAATGGGTATGAAGTATATGAAGGAAAGCTATACCGAGGTGTTAAAATAAACAAAGAAATTAAGAAGTTATATGTGATTCCGGATTCAATGAGAAAATCAATTGTCGTCACTTATCACGATCTTCGAGGACATTGGTCAGTAGATAGAACGGTTGAATCGATATTGAAAAGATTTTGGTTTCGAGGATTACGAAGATATGTAAAACAACATATTTCAGGATGTTTCCAATGTTTACTCGTTAAGGTCCCAGGAGGTAGAAAACCAGGCCTATTGCACACGCCAAAAATGCCTGAACGACCTATGGAGAAAATTCACATTGATCATGTGGGTCCATTTGTAAGAAGTTTGAAGGGTCATGCTCATATACTAGTTATAGTAGATGCTTTTTCCAGATATGTTAGATTGTTTCCAACAAAATCAACTAGTGGGGAAGAAACTGTAGACAAAATGGAAATTTTTATTTCAGAGTATGGGGCTCCAGAAAAATGTATCAGTGACCGGGGCACAGCCTTTACGAGTATGATATTCCAGGACATGTGTACCAAATATAATATTCAGCATCAACTTATAGCGACACACTACCCCCAAGCAAATGGTATGGCGGAAAAGCAAATGCGCTCCATAGTACCTGCTATTGTGACACAAATTGAAGATGAGAATAAATGGGATCGAAACATACACATCATACAGAGAAACTTGAATATAAACATTAATAAAACCACAGGGTATACACCTTTTGAGTTATTGTATGGATACATTCCAGTGTTCGAAGATGCAACCATTGTGAGGCATGCAAAAAGAGAAGACGAAGATGAAGAAACCAGGGAAGATAAGAGAGAAGGAGCGAAAGAAAAGGTACATAAAAGACAAGTAAATTACAAAAGATATTATGATGAAAAGAGATATAAAGGTGTAAAATTTGAAGTAGGAGACATTGTTGCTCTCCGAACACTTCCTATTCAAACTGGACAACCAACAAAAACCCAACCCAAATACAAAGGACCATTAGTTGTCACTGAACTAATAAAAAGCGACATCTATAGAGTTGAAACGCTAAACGAAGACAGTCCATATTATTCGACAACAGCCCATGTATCACAACTCAAAATATATCATAATGCTACGGATGATACTATTCAAGAAAATGACCTACTAGAAGAAGACGAATTTGTAACTGCACCAATTGATGATAGTACCGATGAAGACAATTCCGAGAATACCGATGTTGATCCCGAGGATGTGTGGGAACCAGATGGTACTGATAAAGAACCAACTAAACCCACTGTGAACGAAAATCCATCATATGAAAAACCCAAACGAACTATCAAAGGGCCCGCAAGATTCAAGGACTATGTTTGAGACAAACATAAACCAGGATGGCCGAGTGTTGTAAATATTACATTTAGAATTTTATTGCGCCGATTTACTCGACTTCGAGGGGTGCTGACTACTAATAGGCAACCCACCATACATGCGATGAGCCGACAAGTGACGAGACGAGGACAACGAGAGATCAGAGAAAAAGTAGCGATGAAGAGAAGAACTGAAGAAAAGAGACGCGCCGTATTTTTATTTGGTTTGATCGTTCGAAATAGTGCCCAAAGTGATCATATTAATATATACATATTGTAAATAACATAACCGATAGTTCTACAACCCAAGTTTACTTGTTACTAGCTTAATACATTCGTTTAGTAAGCGCGAAGTGTTTTACTCCCCAAACAAATGGACGCCATCCCGATTCCCGACTAGTGGCGAATTAAATTAAGGACCCAGGGAGCATAATAAAATAGACAACACTACATTTACCAATTGTGGTCAGGTAATTATTTAAATTAATATGGATTAATGTAACTTTTAATAATCAAAAATAAGTAATCCACTACTTGATAGGTGTACATAGATAAATACATATCTAAACACCCGTTAACGGGTGTTTAGAGAATATTCTCATATATATAATATATCATATATGTAAGTTTTATTGTCTTTTTGGGGTAATTAAACAGCAAATAACACACAAAATTACACAAAACACCGTCTTTATTGCAACTCTAATACAATTATTGCGAATCTCGCGATGACTAAAAACAGACTGGCTTTCTTTTAAAAATTGCTATATCAACAAAATAATAATCATTTGGTTCGAGCTTTGTTTGTTTACATAACTGGCACGTCCGCAGAAGCTTATGTGGTTCAGGATGACGTAAGCTAACACGGCCTTCCTGACGTCAGGGCGTCCTCGCACCTTCTTTATTTAGTCTGCAAAACAAACAATTAGTGGCAAGTAAATAATTTTAGAAAAATTACAACTCAAGATATTTAGAGAAATATGCCTAAACCTCAGTCTAGGGATCTTACACTGCCCAATTTTGTATTTGGGGAACTAACTGACTTTCTTCTTTGGGGAACTAAATAAGCCCAAATTGCATAGCCCAAATTTAATTTGGGGATCTTGGTCTAAACATAATTTTAGAGAACTGCCCATTTGATTTTGAAAAGCTTGGCCTAAATACCAAAAATTTAGGGAACTTGTAGCCCAAGTTGTGTTGGGGATCTAACTGATTTTCTTCTTTGGGGAACTAAATAAGCCCAAATTGGATAGCCCAAATTTAATTTGGGGATCTTGGTCTAAACATAATTTTAGAGAACTGCCAATTTAACTTTAAAAATCTTAGCCTAAATGAAACATTAGGGAACTTGTTTTTTTTTTTCTTCTTCTTATTGTTGGTCAGGCCAGGTTCGCAACTGTTCATGCGCCGCTACGGTAGTCCTGCCTCGATTGCCAACTCGTCTGAGCGCATACCTCTCATTCGGCAAGCAATGCGTGATTTCAAAAGGGCCTTGAAACTTCGGTTTTAGTTTTCCTCCATAAGATAACTGACTATTTTCTATCGCCACTTTATCACCAACAACGTACGGCACTGCCTTAACTCGCTTCTTGTTAAAAACTTCTTTAGCCTTCTCACAAATTATCTCTAAGCGCTTGTTTACTTCTCCGTGTATCACCTCTGTATCGGTGACCTCATCTTTTCCTGGCATACCGATTAACAGCTGATCGGTGGCCTTTAAGCATCGATTGTCGCCAAACATTAAGACCCATGGCGCATATCCGGTCGATTTATTTACGGTGACATTTAAATCGTCTTCAATGTCGGGGAGTACTTTTGTCCAGTTTTTCTCATCCTTGTCATTTAGGACTGCTCGCAAAGCATTAAATAAGGTACGCATCACACGTTCGACTTGTCCATTTCCACGTGGAACTCCTGTGGCAATTAAATGCAGTTCGACAGACCTTTCTGCCAAAAAGTCTTTAAATTTTCCGGATAGAAAAGCAGTTCCTCTGTCCGCTATTATCCGTTTCGGTACGCCTAACTCTTCAAATACTTTGATTAGGGCTTTTATGGTACACTCTGTATTTTTTTGTTTAATAGGACAAAAACGAACAAATTTTGTAAATGCATCAATTATCACTAATATTTGATTGCATTTATTGGATTTTACAAGTGGTCCAGCGTGATCAATATGCCATGTCTCCAATTTTGTTGATGGTTTAGATGTTTGCTGACACATACCATGTTTCTTTCCTGTGTGCGATTTTCCCAAAACGCAAGATCGGCAGTTTGAAACGTATTTTCGTACCGATTTGCCCATCTGTGGCCATATGAGTTTTTCTCGCAGTTTTGATATCATTTTATCAGCGCCTATGTGAGATGAATCATCATGATATCTTTGCATAACATCAAGTCTTGCTGATATCGGCACAAAACAGCGATTAATTTTATCGTTTGGGCATTGTAAAAACACTAGGTTATTTTTCACTGTATATCCCGACTCGATAAGTGTTTTGTTAATTATAGACTGACAAAACAAATCATCGGCTTGATATTCAGGTATTGTTTTGTTTGGTCTATCTGAAACAAGAGCTCGTGTTACCAAAATTTGTTTTACAGAAGGAACATTCCGGCTGAGATAGTCAACGTGAGCCATTTTGTTGCCCGGTCTATACTCGATTTCAAAATTAAAATCTTGCAACATAATCCACCATCTAGCAACACGTGGGTGTAATTCTTTTTTAAGAGCTGTAGCACGTACAGAATTACAGTCTGTATAAATGGTAAATTTTATGCCATACAGGTAAGTACGAAAATATTTTGTGGCTTCTACGATTGCAAGGGTCTCCAAATCATACGAGTGATAACGAGATTCACAATCCGTGGTGCGTCTACTATAATAGGCCACAGGATGCAAAATATTATCGGAGTCTTTTTGCATTAGCATAGCGCCTAAACCTATTGAACTGGCGTCTGTATGTAACTCAGTATATAAAGCCGGATCAAAAATTCTTAAAACGGGATATTCGGTTAATCGTTTGACTAAGTCCAAACGAGCATTTTCACATTCACTGGTCCACACAAATGTCTGTTCTTTACGTAACAACGCGGAAATTGGTGCCATTAAAGTAGCAAAGTTCTTTATAAAACGTCGAAAATATCCGGCAAGCCCTAAGAACTGCCGAACACCTTTTACATCTGCAGGAGCGACTGTATTTGCGAGAGCATTTATTTTTTTTGAATTCGGCTTTACAGTGCCATTTTCAATCACTACACCCAAATATTCCACTGATGTTTTGAAAAAGCTACACTTGTCTAAATTTAGTACAAATCCTGCCTTCGAAAGAGTGTCAACAACATGACGTAAGTTCCTAAGGCCTTCCTCAATAGTTGGTGAAGGACACAGCACATCGTCAACATAAACAAAAGCGATATCGTCTTTCATCGATCCTAGAGCTTTATCAATGGCACTTTGATAAAAAGAAGGGGAATTCACAAAACCAAACGGCATGCGATTATATTCGAAAAGTCCGTCCGGTGTGACAAAGGCTGTAATGTGTTTTGAATTTTCTTCTACTTCAATTTGATGAAATCCTGCCTTCATATCTAGCGTGCAAAAATAAACAGCTTTTGCCAGAGCGTCAATTTGGTCTTGTATGCGAGGGAGGGGATAATTATTTCTCAAAACCCGTTTATTAACCGCACGAAAATCTACACATAACCTTGTGTCTCCATTTTTCTTTTTGACAAGGACTATAGGGCTAGCATAAGCAGATTCACTAGGCCGAATTATTCCAGTCTCAAGTTGTTCCTGAATAATTTGCTTAACTTGCAATCTTTCGCCGTATGATAGGTGACGAGGCTTACACGCGACCGGCTGTGAATCACGCAGCGTAATCTTTAGCTTTCCAGTAGTTACAGCTGCCGGTGTCTGATTTATTGCATTTTGGAGAATTGTTTTTACAGCGTTGCCTACTTGCTCGTCCAATCCTGACAAATGTAATTCAATTTCATTGAATGTGTATATTGTACAAATTCGGGCCATACTAAGTGGATCATACACAATATCTACAATGTTTGCATTCACTTCTATTTTAATGCCTGGCCGTTTGAGCACATCAAGGCCGATTAAAGCGTCAACATCACCACCAGGGATGGATCCGTCTGGTACAATCAGGAAATCAACTTCAAGCGTCATGGTTGGTGTAAACATTAAAGTAGTACTGCGACCAATGGGCTTTAGTATGCAGTTTCCCATTCCCGATAAAAATTCAATATTGGGTTGAATTTTTAAATTTAAATGTCTCGCTTTTGTACCCCATGCTTGCGATAACAAACATCTTCTGTATGGCCTTTCTTTTGACAATAGGTACAGATTTTTACAGCTGACTTCTGAACAGATGGCGAAAAGTTTGATTTAACTCCGGAAGGGCCTGGTAAGTTAACGGGGCCAGACACAGCACTATTATTAACCACTTGTTTGCAGTCTATTTGTTTATGTCCATAACGCTGACAATTCCGGCACTTTCCGTGAAACGCGGGGTGCTCCTCACTAAAGTTGTGAACTCGCTTTCGTGATAAGTCACGCCCCCGGTTACCGTCATTTATCTTGCTTGCGTCACAAGTAGCTAATAGTTTCAACAACTCAGCATCACACTTGGGTGATTGTAAACAAATCCTATTTTTTACTTCGACATTTTGAATGTCATACTCCACAAGGCTAAGTACTATATTCCAAGGAAAACCAGAATAAAATCGCTTGATCGAGGCAAGTTTGGCATTTCCATACTCTACTAACGAACCAAAATTATTGCTAGTAATGGCCAGACATGAACGTATCCGAGTAGCTGGTGTACCTTGTTCAGGAAATGCTACCTCGAAATCCCGGCAAAATGAAGCCCAGTCTCTCACAATAGGTTTCCAGTGTTGATAAAATCGGGCGGCTCTTCCTCGAAGCGCATGGCCAGCTTTTAAAACAATTAACGTGTCAGATATTCCAAGCTCGCTCTGAATCCTGGTTACGTCATCCATCCATTCGAGCATCGTATACGGTGTGTCATCAGGGTCAAAGCTTGGTAAACGAAGCTGCGATGTTGCCACCGCCATAACTTCAGGAACTGGCGTAGGAACGGTGTGCGCCTGCGCATTTGCCGACTGTATTGCCTGGGCGTTGGCCATTGTGGATAAAATCTGCATTATTTGGTTTTGGAAATTGTTATTACTTTCTTGCTGCATTTTAAACATCAACATCATTTTATTGTCTATTGATACACTGTCACTACCGCCGGAAACAACTGGGCTACCCGCACGTTCACGTTGTTCGTCATCGTCTGCCATCTTGTTTCCGTTTTTTTTTTTAAAAAACAAAGTCACTTTTTAGGTCCTTTTTCTCCTATGCTTAAGGCACAAAGAAATATCCCACTTCTGATGTAAGTTTTATTGTCTTTTTGGGGTAATTAAACAGCAAATAACACACAAAATTACACAAAACACCGTCTTTATTGCAATTCTAATACAATTATTGCGAATCTCGCGATGACTAAAAACAGACTGGCTTTCTTTTAAAAATTGCTATATCAACAAAATAATAATCATTTGGTTCGAGCTTTGTTTGTTTACATAACTGGCACGTCCGCAGAAGCTTATGTGGTTCAGGATGACGTAAGCTAACATATATATTCTTATATTTAGATTTATTTTTGTACTAATTCAATCAATTTTGCTTTTCTTAATTTAAGGTCAACCGGCACAATTTACACTATTGGGCACCTCAAAATCCTCACTGGATGAGATTTCTGCCAAACCAACATCCTTGGTCGGTTAATACCTGGTGTGCCATAGTCGGAGATAGAGTCATTGGACCACATTTTTTTGACCGTCACTGGAGAAATGTATAATAATTTTTTACAAACCGATTTGCCACAACTTCTGAATAATAATGGAAATCAACAAGGACTATGGTTTCAGCAAGATGGTGCTCCGCCACATTTTGCCCGACAAGCTCGAGATACACTAAATGAAATGTTTGGAAACAGATGGATTGGTCGTGGTGGTCCTGTAAATTGGCCTGCAAGGTCACCAGATTAAACCCCATTAGATTTTTTCTTGTGGGGATTTATAAAAGATAAAGTTATGGCTACACCACCGACCACACCAAAAAACATGAAAGATCGATCGTATTCAACAAGCATGTAATTTAGTAACTCCTCAAATGTTAACTCGCGTGCGCAACTCATGTCAAAAAAGAATTGCAAAATGTTTAGAAATGGATGGGGGTCATTTCGAACACCTTTTGAAGCATGATCGTCGTTAAATTTAAGGAATTATCATCGTTTTAAGTATTCCAATTTTATTTATTGAAAAATTCGTAACTAAGCAACCAGTAGAGTAAATGTAACAATTTTCTGCTAACTTACGTAATTATTGACGAGGAATCGAATTATCGAAAAAAATAAATACCTTTCCATTTGACATTTCAAATTTGTCACTAGCCACATAAAATCTGGAGGGGGGGTAAATGTCAAAAACATTTTAAAATTTGTCCCCCAACCTCTCTATCCACGTCCCAAAATTTGACTAAAATATTTCTAGCCGTTTTTCAGATATTGCGTTGTAACACTTTAAAATCCTCACCCTGTATAAGTGTTCGTTAAATCACTTAGGTATAGGTTGTCGGGGTACCTAGTTAAAGTACCTTCTGGTAAGTAGCCCCCAGCCAATTAATAAATCCTTGAGTTTTTTTATATAAAAAAAAATATTGCAGGTGCCACAAAAAAATAGCAAAAATAGCAAAGATGACATTACGAAATGTCAAAACTGTCAAAAACAGTGCTTCCATCGGGTCTGGTTAGAACCTTGAGTAAAGAGGCGGGACGTTTAAACGCCCATAGTTTTGTTATTTTTTTCTGGCGAAATATTTTAAACTATAATTTAAGCCAAGAAAACTATTCAAAATCCCGTTAGTTGATTTTATATGTAGTGAAAATCAAATAGCAGGATTCTGAATAACCTTTTCCAATAAATATCACTTTAAAATAAAATCCTCTATATTATTGGTGGTCTAGCCTCGAAGAAAATGAAAAATAAAACTCGGAAATGCACATAGGACATAATTTTATTAAAAAATTAAAAGGAAATCACATTCGCTACTTGAAGCTTTCTCAACAATGTGTGTTTTTTCAATAAAAATAACTATTTCCATTGTCAGCCTCGAAAAGTGGAAAGGCCTGAGTAAGAACTTTTTATAGCTAACCTAAAGATGACGACAAAATCTTGTCTTCAAAATTCATTCTTTCACATAACGAACAGCTGATCTAAAACAAAAATACCAAAATGCAAAAAACACTTCAGAGTGGGTTAAAATAAAATTATTTCCACTTGAGTTCAGTAGGCAGAGAATCGACAAAGGTTTAAAAAGATCAAAAAATAGATCGTATAATATACATAGTAAGCAAGACGAAAGACACCTTCTCCACAACCTTGAGGAACGGAACCAGCCGCTTAAAATCAAGAAAAAGATTTATGCGCAACACAGGAATAGAACCACCAGCGAACTTCCCACTCCAACAAGAACCGCCCCGAGGAATGAATCTGGAATGGAAGACATGGCAAACCCTCAATCGCATTAGGACTGATGTTGCCCCCGTCAAATCTAACCTGGCAAAATGGAACATGAGAAGTGCCGACGAGGTAACCTGCGACTGTGGAGTAGTACAGACCACCGACCACCTAAGAACATGTTTGCACTGTCCATCGAAATGCACCCTCGATGACTTATGGCATGCTTACCCTGAAGCCGTGGACGTAGCCCGATACTGGGCAGAAAGACTGTGAAGGATTTTGGATTCGAAAAAGTAAAGTAAAGTAAGGAAGAATCAGCAAGATTTAAATTAGTAGGTAGGTATCGTAGTTCAGTAATTTTATTAAAATATGCGTATTTATACATTTACCAAAATTTAGGAAAAAATAATCACATGTTGGCACATTTTGGTTAATAATGAGTTATATGAATAGTATGGGATGATTTGTATAATCATAAAAATAAATTAATCAAAGTTAACAAACTTACCTTTAGCAGAATGAAATGTAAAAAGGCTCGTGTTCATAAACAATATTAATACAAAAGATAAAGTTAATAAGTTAAACAAACTGTTTAATAAACTCTGTCAGCCATTATCATTTTTATAAGGCGAGGTTGGGCTGGGCGATTCCATTTGTGGCCGAGTCCAAGAACCAATAAGACACTGAACGTTTAAGTGGCAAAATAATTTCATGACTCGGGCCATTTGTAGCATATATCTGTCTCTGTCTGCATCAAGTTACCTTCACTACATATAAAGAGAGACACGTATAGCTCGAACGAAGAAGGGTCGCCTTGCTTAGTAAACACGTTTAGTTTTTACAAATAACGACGAAGGAGTTATAATATTAACTCATAAATGATGGGGACGGTAAACGTAGGGCGTCTACTAGCGACAAAAAGTCTGGCGGTCTGACGACACATATGCTTCCATTCCGCCAATCTTTGTTTCACTGGACTGGGCGAAACACTCGGCAGAGTCAACAATGTCAAATTTTTATCGCTCGTACGCCTCACAGAAAACAAGGGTTTGGCGTTTCCATCTTTTTTGGACTACGCTTAAAGTGGCCGACATTTTCGGTGGCAAAATGTTGCCGGTTGCCCAATTCCACTTTCATACCCCTGGTGATGGTCGTTTTAGATGTTTTATAGACGGTACTTTTCATGTGCTTTTTATAAACAGCAAAGCAAAGTAAAAATCTTTGATTAGCTAAGCTGTTAAAAGAGGGGCACCGCGGCAAGGGGAAAGGATAAATCTTTGCTGTGCTAAGTTAGATTTTTAAAAGGAACGCTTAACTTAGCCGTTGGCTTTGCTTACTAATTAAAAAACGCTTAAAGGATATAGACTGAATTTCTTTTACTCTCTCCCCTGATGAGCCGCCACTGTATACCGCACTGGCAAACTCCAAGTTACAGTGGCATTTACAGTGAATATGAGAGAGTAAATAATGTTTAGTTGCCCGCCGCAAGAAGAACAAAAGATCAATCAGTGTTGCCGGCGCGAACAACGCATGGCGAAACCACCTCTAGGTTAAAGAGAGGGGATCATTTGTACTGGCGACGTTTGACGCTTATCGCCTCGCTTCATCGATAGAAATTAACGATTCAGTAATATTTGGAACTTTGATTGGATTGCACCGCGCATTTATTTTACGTATTTTCATGTTGTTAAGTAAATAATTAATGATTATTTTTCGCATATCCGTCCTTCTATGATAGTATTGGAATGTCTCACTTTATGGCCTATCGACGCGCAGATGAAGGAATGTATTAGGTAAACAAAAATATCCCAGCCCCTCGCCCGCATCTACCTGAATACTCAGTTTATTTTATTGTGTTGTCGAGTGCACAATGAGTTTTTTGTCCCATTTGTTCCAATTAGTACAATGCCTAAAAAAAATAAGAGAAGAAAATTTGCGGACATGACATAAAAGATGGACACATCAAGAGCGCCTTGGCCAGTTTAGACAAGATATTTTTACCACCGAGCAGTTCCTCTGGTAAGGTTTAATGAACCACTTCAAAACAAATATGTCACCGTACGCTCACCTGGAAAATTCAGTCAAGATAGAACACATTAAAGATCGCCGTGGGCGCTTCGCTAACATGACACAACTACATACAAACGTATTTGCTGCTATAGAGAGAGATATGGGATCGAACAAAAGTTGGTACCGTTGAGTCTTGATCGACTTTTTTTTTTAACTCGCGCCAAGTCCATTATGTATTCGTTTCTTTACATTAAAAGCCGCTCTGTATGTTTGCCAGTAATGCATGTACGTCAACAATAGCAAACTATTTCGTTGCTTCTTCGTTTTATCCAAAAATGAGCGACCAATTATAAAACTTATTGAGGAAAGAACAAAAGAAAAGCACATACATAAATTGTGAATATAGAATTCTTGGTAACACTCCGATTATAGTGACGTGAAGTGAAATGGATGTGAATCAAATTCCAATAAATAATGTATTTGGGAAGAAATAATGTAATTTGAAATTTTGAAAAACAAAAATCAATCCATTAAAAGTATAAGTATATCGTTATGAAGGCCCACAAAAGGAACTAAAGTCCTTAAAAGAGTGAATGGAAATCAAGATCCAAAATAACAGCAGACTATAAAAATCTCTGGTGCGAATTTGGCAAATATTGTATATCGACTTTCAAATTGGAGCATTATAAACTGCTGTAGAACATTATCATGAGAAAGTAACTACGAGTAGCATAGTTATACTGGTGCTCCTGCAAAGAATGCTTTCAACGTCGATCCTAATTCCTCAAAAATATATTCAGAAATCAGAACCTGATGCGAAACCTGATGACGCGGCAGTTTTCAGTAAAAAAATTTTTAAACGCCAAATACTAATTTCTTATAAAAAATGTTTATTCAGGTATTGTTTTGTGACAAAATGGATTTAAATTAAAACACTTTTCTACGTCAAAGAATTATTAAGAATCCTTAATAAAAATGAGATCAAGATGTACATATTTAATGACACATAATTTATCTTTAAAACAATTAATATAGGTTTTAAGAAACAAAACGGTTTTATATAGGGGAATTTTGGGCAAAGTATTGCTTAAAACATTGTATTTTACCAGATTACATGTTCACTGTCACAGATGTTTCTTTAAATCCACTTATGGTTTAAAAAATACAGTGCATTTAAACATTTTGTCCTACTCTAAACTGTTATGCCGACGCAGATGATGACGCTTTAAATTATTTTTATGTTTAGTTTGAAAGTCACAATTACTGCTTTTGAACATTTCAACTTCCTTTGGATGTATGTTTAAATGGCTTTTAAAAATTGTTTTATCGCACTTAAACTTTTGAGACTTGTTCGTATTATGCCGAACCGGATGGGACTTTAAAGAACTTTTATGCAAAGCTTGAGTTACTGAACATTTCAACTTCCTCTGGATTCCTATGTCGTAGAAAATGACTGTTTAAATACTTTTTCCGTTTAGTTTGAAAGTTACATTTATAGCATATGAACATCTGAACGTCCTTTGGATTTTTATGGATCAGCAGATGAAACTTTAAATCAGGTTTACGCTTAGTTTGATAGTCACATTTATTGCATTTGAACATCTCGACCTCATCTGGACTTTTATGCGTAAGCAGATGCGACCTTAAATAACGTTTACGCTTAGTTTGATAGTCACATTTATTGCATTTGAACATTTCAACTTCATCTGGATTCCTATGTCGCAGAAGGTGTTTGTTTAAATAGCTTTTATAAATTGTTTTATAAGAACACTGATCGCATTTAAATTTTTTAACTTCCTCTGAATTCCTATGTCGCAGGAGGTGTCTGTTTAAATCGCTTTTAACAATTGTTTTATAAGAACACTGATCGCATTTAAACTTTTTAACTTCTTCAGAATTTTGGTGCCGAAGCAGATGTTGCTTTAAACTGACTTTATGGATAGTTTGAAAGTCACACTTATAGCATTTGAACATTTCAACTACCTCTGTATTCCTGTGTCGCACGATATGTCTGTTTAGATGGCTTTTATTAAATGTTTTATAAGAACACTGATCGCATTTAAACTTTTTCACTTCCTCCGGATCGCTATGTCGCAGAAGGTGTTTGTTTAAATCTCTTTTAAAATTTGTTTTATAAGAACACTGATTGCATTTAAACTTTTGAACTTCCTCTGGGCTTGTGTGCCGAAGCATATGTTGGTTTAAACTTTCTTTATGGATAGTTTGAAAGTCACATTTTATGCATTTGAATAGATTAACTTTCTCTGTATTCATATGTACCAGAAGATGTCTGTTTAGACGGGATTTAACCATCGTTTTATAAGAACACTGATCGCATTTAAACTTTTTAACTTGCTCTGTACTTTTTTGCCGAAGCAGATTTTGCTTAAAACTATCTTTATGTTTAGTTTGACAGTCACATTTATAGAATTTGAACATTCTCACTTCCTTTTGGTTCACATGTTGAAAGAGATGCTCCTTATTTTCATTTTTATTCGATATGATATCCTTATTTAATTTATCTTCACAAGTTGTCTCATATTCACATTGATCACAATTGAGCAAGTCTGCTTTACTATCTTCTAAACAGTTATGTTGAAGATGGAGTCTCTTTAAACTAGTATCTTGAACTATGTTATCCAGACAGTGACCAGTTCGAAGAAGACTTTGGTATAAATCACTTTCAAGTAATATTTCGTTATCCAATTGATCGCTTTTACGCAGCGTGCACTCCTCACATTTGCCCTGGTTATCTTGACAAATAGAATCTTGCGAATTACTGCAAAGAGAAAACAATAATAATAGAAAATATAATTATTAGGCGCACTTACGAGGCGGGATTGAAAAGTTTACGGAATCGCCAATAGATGGCTGTTGTTATTTAAATTTTTGTATCATTAAGTAGATTGGGATTTCACGTTCTAAACAAAATGGTTTATGAATTAAATTAGTGTTTGATAAGCTTGAACACGTTGCGATTTCTCAGTTAGGGAGAGAACAAAAATTCAACATCTGCTAACATTTTTATTGGACGGTAGAACTGTGAAGGAGTCAAGTCTATACTAGATTATTTTCTCGCCGATTCTTCATCATCGTTTTTATTTGATAAACCTCGTTCAGGACGTTCAAAATATGCTGACGATTGACAAGATCCAAAACACGGTGTTGGCCGATTGCCTAGTAACAGTTCGTTAGAAGGTTGAGGATGCAGCGTCTGCTTTCTCCAGAACAAATCAGCTGATTCTATGAAGTTGTTTAGAAGAAACCCGGTAGAATTTCTCAGGAGATTTGCTGCGATGAATAGAACTTGGATTTATACTTCAGAAACTAAGGAACAATCATGACAGTAAATTGAGCGGGGACAATCTATTTTGAAAAAGCCAAAAAATCTACTGAACAAGTTATGGCATTCGTTTCATGGGATGCAAAAGGAATTTTTAATATCGATTACCTAGAAAATCACCAGATGTTAGCCATAAAGAACGTTAGAACCAATGTTAGTTTATTCACGCTATAAATGCTTGTTTTGCAAGTCTCGAGAAAGTAATTTTTGTAAAAGTAATCAAGTTGCTAATGCGGTGGTGTAATTCCGGAAACATTTCAAACTTTCCTGGTATTGTGGCATTGCCGAAGACGTTTCAAGAAAGATAACATGACATGCCGTTGTAACAGGCGGTTGCTGCTTACAAGAACCTATGTTGACAAGATTGTTAAACACTTTCTTGTTCACGTTGTCGGCAGTTTAACTCTTTTGGTACAGATGTCCCACTAAAAGCTATTCAAGAGAATTGACGCTTCATATTATTATATCAAATATTTTTTAGCATAATTACACAAAAAAATACACATTGTAACATTTTGAAAACAATCCTTTATAACACATCGTTATTTAATACGGAACCTATTACTAAACGGCCGTCGCAAAAACTAAGCTTATTTTATGAGTAGTTCCATAAATAACGCAAATTTATATTCAACAAACTTAATAAGAGATTTTGTTAATAATTATTGTTGTTTTATAGAACTGGGAAAAATTACGTAATTTAACATTTCCTGTATCTATTAAAAGTAAATAAATTAACTTTCAAAATGTCTTTATTCCAAACTAACTTTTACAGTTCATTACATGGAAAGTGACAACATAATATAGAAAACAATAACCATAAAAAAAAATAACAATAAAAAAAAATGGAAGTTAATCCAATTTAATTCATTAATAAAATCAATTTTAAAAAAATAGTATAAATAATTTAACCTAGTAAATATCTCTTTAATTGTTTTTTAAAAGTTGCCAATTTTTTAATTTTTTTGATATTTTTTGGAAGATTGTTATATTTTATTATTCCGTCATATAAAAGCGATTTTTTTCTGAAATTACTTTTTACTGGTATAGTTTAATAATTTATACAATGTCTGGTGCTATGATCATGTAATGTCTTATTCTCCTGAAGTGTTATGTTTGATTTTTTTTCTTTTAAAATAATAGAGTGAATTATTAGAATACAAATTTTTAATTTATAAATGTTTTGAACGTGTAAATACCCTTTCGGTCTATATAGTTTAACCGTTGGTTCTAAATGTGGTAATTTGTGTATACATTTAATAACTTTATTTTGCAATTTTTGTAATGGTTTTGGTTTAATAAACAAGCAGATCCCCATGCAGAAGCAGAAGTATTGTAATTTTGAATATATTAATGAAAAACATATATTTTTTAAGTATTTCAAAGGAATGAAATATCTAGCTCTGTACAAAACAGATACCACAGGAGATATCGAGTTAATAATATACTGGATATGGCATTTCCAATTTAAATTTTCGTCCAAAACTAATCCTAAAAATTTTGTCGTTTTTGAATATTGAATATTTTCATTATTAAATGTTAAGGGGTTAATGATGGAATTTATTTTATTTTTAGTTATAAACATAAAAGAAGATTATTTAAAATTTAACGTAAATTTATTTGATTGAAGCCAAGAAAGAAGTATTTTTAAATCATTATTAATATCAAAATACATTTCTGCAAGAGTTTCAGCAAAATAAATTATTGTCGTATCATCTGCAAATAGCTTTATATTGCCCTTTAAGTTTAATTTGGAAACGGAATTAATGTAAATTAAGAATAATAACGGACCTAATATTGATCCCTGTGGAACTCCACATATTATTTCTTTTTCCGAACTTTTTTTTCCCCAATTCGAAAGACACCCACCTTGCTTTACTTTCTTCCAAATCTTGTTTAATGTCCAGGTCTTCGCTTTTAATTGTCCAGTTCTGCATATCCTCAAAGTCATTTGTTGTTTGATCCGGTTCTATTTTGTGCAAGGCCTCGTTTAGCGAACAAATTGATTCCTTTTGTCTGTGGAATATAAAATATTTTTAATTTCTCGTTTATTAATATTAGATACTATATGCAGGGTCCTGCAATAGTGTGTCAGGCTGCCAAAAACAATCCGAAAGCATCTTTGCAATTACATCATTGTGCAAGATTAATGGCAATAATAACTATAAATTAAATAGATTTTATCAATTTTATACAGGGTGTTCAAAAGAAGACTTCAAAAATGTCACATTTTAAACTAAATTTTATCAAGTTTTTCAATTTTGTAAAATATTTTACTATTTGATGAAGACATTCAAAACAAACAACAATAATAAAATTGTTGTACTAATTACAATTTATTTAAAATTCCAAACCAATTTCAAAATATTTGTCAAAAACATGAATGTTGCTATCCATAATAAAGTTTAATAAACAAAATGGCTAGGCGGCCATGGAAAAACATCAAGAATGTTTAACAATTAAATACATTTTGATATTGTTTATCAGAAATAACTGTAGATACCTAGTTAAACGGATAACTTTTATTATTAGAACAATAATTTTTTACACATGTAATTTTCATGCAGGGCCTGATGGTATTAAGGGCGATTACATACACAGCGATTTGTGCCGACTCGGCCGCCATCGCGGTAACTGTGTCGTCACATCTGTTCAAACAATTTCCATTGAAGAAATTCGAAGAAGTTTTGACCACAGCTGGAAAAATGTGTTGAATATGGAGGTGGAGTGTTTAAATAGCAAATTATGAAATTATTATTTGTTGTTATTTTAGGATTTTTTTGTGTTATATCCGGGGTCATTTCATTTGTGAAATTAAAAATACATATTTCTGGTAACACCAAAAATCAGTTTTTGAAACTTTTTGATACCCCTCTGCCATTGATAATGTATGTATTTCGACCGCTAATGCTGCTATCCTAAAAACAAATTCTTTTACCTCCAAAAATTAAAAAAACTGAAAAAATTGAAGATTTATTTTAAATCTCGGATTTAATTTACAAACGTTATTCTAAATAAGTTTTCTAATTGGCATTTTGGTCAAAAATGAAAAATAAAGATAGTTTAGTCTTGGAGAAAAATCATGTTTTAGAAGTTTTTGCGAACCCTGTATAAAAAATCAAAATTTTCTTTTCGTGAATTGCATTTTTTTACAAGCAAAACTTTTTATCAAGAATGACTTTTTCCCGAAAAATGAAATTTTTACATCTATTTGTGCTATTATGTAAACCCTATCCGCGGACAGTCTGTATAATAGCAAATACGTTTGAATCCGATAGCGAAGCACCCACCACGATGTTTGATATTTTCGATTTTTATTTTGGTTGCATTTTTTAGGTAAGCGAACAGTAAAATTTTACTGATATTTTGAAATGGTTTATTCGCAAGAACAAAAACCTAAAATTATTTTATGTAACGCAAAGTCTGAGTGTCCAGAGGAAGTAGTTGAGTGTTTTGCATTTTTGTAGCCCGACCAACCTGTCCCAACACGCAAAACTATTTTATACAGGTAGAGAAAATGTTTGTCCGCCCATCTCTTAGTAATAAGTTAGAATAGTACAAATATGAAGTATCGCAAAGCAAACAGAGTAGGTAGATCATGTTTCCCCCGCTCCATCGTATTGCATCTCGCTCATGGCACTTGCTGGTGGCACGCCGCGCCGTTTCGATTCTATAAATATTCATTCTTTCGTACGTTGTCGCCTGAATAAAAGGATCAGGATCAAGCAAAACGCATCAAGCCAGCCAGATCCGATGCGATGGAGTGGGGGAAACATAATCTACCTATTTCTGTTTACTTTGCGATACTTCATATTTGTACTATTCTAACTTATTACTAAGAGATGGGCGGACAAACATTTTCCCTACGTGTATACTTTTGATAGATTTAAGAAGTCCAGCATTTTATTGTTCACCATAGGCTAATGAAAACAAACCATTTAAAATAATTGTGGCATTTTTAAATGCAATAATTAATTAGTTAACGAGATAAAATTAAAAACACATAAAATAAATCGAAAATGCGCGGTACAATGTACCGGGTGGTCAAATAAGCGAGGACGTCGGCTTTATCTCGGAAACCATTAATCGTACAACATTCGGAATGATTTTTTTATGAGTAAAGTGGTCGAGAGAAATTGCTGGAAATTACTTTTAAGTTCCTCACTTCGCCGCAAGGGGGCACAATTAAAAATTGTTTTTTTAAATTCTAAATTTCTCCGAAAATTCCCATATTAAGGTATAACTCTGATTACATCATTGGAAAGCTTAGACAATTCTGCATCATTTTGGTTTAAGGCTCATTGGCGTACCCACCTTTATAAGAGTGGGAGAAGCTATTGAAAGTGTAAACATTAAAATCGCTGTAACTTCTAAACGACTTATCCGATTTTACTAAATTTAAGCTTGTTCGGAAGGGGAAAATAAGCGTCTTCAATTGCCGTATCCAACAGTACACGATAGGGTTTAATAAATTTGCTAGAGGGCGCAATTTGTAATAATAACAGTTTTTTCGATTTTATCCCGAAAATTCAAATCATACGGTATAAATATGACATCATAATCGAAAAGTAGATAAAATTTGCAAGAAAAGATGTGAAGACCGCAGTTCGATATCTTTGTTCGTTTTAGAGTTATTGCCAAAACAATAAATTTTAATACAAATTGCGCCCTCTAGCAATTTTATTAAAAACATCGTGTACCATTAGATACGACAATTGAAGGTACTTCCAAACAAGCTTAAAATTAGTAAAATCGGATAAGTCGTTTAGAAGTTACAGCGATTTTAATGTTTACACTTTCAATAGCTTCTCCCACTCTTATCAAGGCGGTACGCCAATAAGCCTTAAACCAAAATGTTGCAGAAATGTCTAAGCTTTCCAATGATGTAATCATAGTTATACCTTAATATGGGAATTTTCGGAAAAATTTAGAATTTAAAAAAACGATTTTTAATTGTGCCCCCTTACGGCGAAATGAGGAACTTACAAGTAATTTCCAGCAATTTTTCTTAACCACTTTACTCATAAAAAATCTTTCCGAAAGTTGGACGATTAATGGTTTCCGAGATAAAGCCGACGTCCTCGCTTATTTGACCACCTGGCAAAAGTTAATACCTCACAAAGTGATGCCCTTTCTGACCTCGCCCTGCGTTGTTCACGCCGCACGCCAGCAACACTGATTGAATTGTTGTCCTTATTGCGGGCATCTAAACATTTTATTTACTCTCTCATACTCATATAAAATGCCACTGTAACTTAAAGTTTGTCAGTAGGTGTATATGTCGTAGGCTAATTACAAATTTAGTCGTTTTATAAAATGCCTAGTCGTTTTATAAATGATTAGGTATATTGTAAAATAAAGAATAAATACTAAATTTTTACAATTCGACTGAACTTTTTAGGCGTTTCACAAAACGCCGAATTGCTCTCAGGCTCATTGTAAACGGTTCTTCAATCTTTGTTTTAGGATATGACTAATTATAACTAGTCGGTTTGTAAAAGACTGGAAAGTACTTAGACATTTTATAAAACACCGATTTATATTGTTGCTTGATCGTATAATATTTCAAACAAATAAATAGTAAGTTGGACACTTTATTTTTGTCATAACATCATAAAAGAAATTAATGGGTAACTCTTACAATACATGTTCCGACATTCGCTCCGTAAATTTAGGTATATATTTACATAATGTAATCTAACATAATTTAATAGTAATATTATTTTACTTATTTGAACACGGTCTGCTTGAATGAAATTTACTATTGCATTTCAAGTAAGCCTTAAAACAAAAACACTTATTTGTGTGGCACTGCGTTTTGCTTGCTTTGCAGAAACATGAATCCTTGTACTCCAAATTTAAAAAACCTTGTTAAAGCTTCTCTCAAAGAAATAATTTTTCCTTCTAAAACCTGAATTGGTTCGGGATATTCAATGCCAACGATTTCGTCTGTTGAAAACCACACCGATTCAAAATTCCGTGCTTAGTACCATTTTTTATTACTACGATAGTTCCCAATATATTTTTAGGGTCTAGTGGTCCCCTACCGAATGTAGGTACTTCAAACGCAATATTCTGATTCTGACCCAGAAATAGAGGTTTCAACTTTTGGTTGGTATTTTGAAGCATTTCTTCCGCAGCGCGTTTTTGACCAGCAACACATCCCATTCTTTGTAACCAATATAAATAAGTGTTTCATAAAATGCCTAAGTACTTTCCAGTCTTTTACAAAACGACTAGTTATAATCAGTCATATCCTAAAACAAACGAGATTGAAGAACCGTTTACAATGAGCCTGAGAGCAATTCTGCGTTTAATGAAACGCCTAAAAAGTTCAGTCGAATTGTAAAAATTCAGTATTTATTCTTCATTTTACAATAAACCTAGTCATCTATAAAGCGACTAGGCGTTTTATAAAACGACTGAATTTTTAATTAGCCTGCGACATATATATTTTTTAAATCACCCTGTAACAGATCGACTTAAATTCTTTAAGTATGAAGGCTTTTCAAGAAAATTTACAATTCATGTCATTTACATACAGGGTGGCCCATTAGTTCGAGGAAGTCCAATATATCAGTTGTCAACAGAAATAGCAACAAATATTAGACATAAAAGCTGTATGATCCGTAGAGACGCATATTTTAAAAATATTTTGAGATATACAGGGTGACACAAAAAAGCAGAGCGGCAAAAAGGTAAGTTTTTTTAAATAACAACCCCCATTTTTTTTAGGAAATTAATTTCAGCATGAAATTAAGCATATATTAGAGTATCCTTATTTGGTGTACGTTGCGGCGTTGCCACGCTATATAGAATTTACTAAAAAATCCAAGAAAAACCACCTAATCAAAACTCCTTTAAAAAAAATGAACCGATTTGATTTTCTAATACATGGTTAAGGTTTTGGATACCTGAGGGACGGTAGATTGATCTTATTAAGGAAATCTGACCATAATTTATACAGGGTATTTTTTACGGATGGACCAATACTGCTTTATTTAAAGTATTAAATCTTCATTTTTTAAAATGGGACACTCTGTATAATAATGGGTCATGTTGGTAAGTATTTTATGCCCTATAAATTTGCAATTATAACTTATGTCCTAAAATCTACCGTTTTGTCACAATTTTGAATTTTATTTGAAAATGCAAAAATAGCATCATTTTTTTTCTTGGTAGGCCATGATTCAAACAAAAGTGGGTATTACCACATGTCAAAATAATGCTTTAAAAATACCGTGGTTAAAGTTTCTAATTTGTGATATTTATCAAGAAATTATAATGAATTTTTTAAAAGAAGAACTTGTTAATATGGTTTTTATATTAGGCGCCAGTGACAAGAACTGTTTATTAGCCACTAGGCTTTATTATGAGTCCTTTCCAGAAAGAAGACAACCAAGAAAAGAAGCGTTTGAAAAATTGTTGGAACGTTTTATTCGGATCGGAAAAGTGGATTACGAAAATACTGAGAGAAGCAAAACGGCCAATACAGAAGAAAATCAATTAACCGTTTTGCTTTAAGTTACAGAAAATCCACATACTTCCCATCGGGTCATTGCAAATAAAACTAATATAACACGGCAAACAATTCAGAGAGTTTTACATGATCAAAAAATGCAGCCGTATCACATTCAGCTTATGCAGGAGTTAAATGACCAGGATTATGGTGCAAGAGTAGTTTTTTGCAAATGGGCCCAACGAAAAATTCAACAGGAAAGGTTATTTTTATAACGCGTCAATATAACAAATTAGAAACTTAATATTAACCACGGTATTTCTAAAGCATTATTTTGACATGTGGTAATATCCACTTTTGTTTGAATCATGGCCTACCAAGAAAAAAAATTAATGCTATTTTTGAATTTTCAAATAAAATTCGAAAACGGTAGATTTTAGGACATGAGTTATAATTGCAAATTTATAGGGCATAAAATACTTAACAGCATGACCAATTATTATACAGAGTGTCCCATTTAAAAAAATGAAGATTTGATACTTTAAATATAGCAATATTGGCACATCTGTAAAAAATACCCTGTATAAATTATGGTCAGATTTCCTTAATAAGATCAATCTACCGTCCCTCAGGTATCCAAAACCGTAACCATGTATTAGAAAATCAAATCGGTTCTTTTTTTTAAAGGAGTTTTGATTAGGTGGTTTTTCTTGGATTTTTTAGTAAATTATATGGCAACGCCGCAACGTACACTAAATTAGGATACTCTAATATATGCTAAATTTTATGCTGAATTTAATTCCCTAAAAAAAATGGGGGTTGCCATTCAAAAAAATTTACCTTTTTGCCGCTCTGCTTATTTGGGTCACCCTGTATATCTCAAAATATTATTAAAATATGCGTCTCTACGGATCATATAGCTTTTATGTCTAATATTTGTTGCTATTTCTGTTGACAACTGATATATTGGACTTTCTCGCACTAATGGGCCACCCTGTATAACCAGTATATTGCTAATGGCTTGTTACAATATCGTGACACCTATGGAGGACTGAAGCGGGGTACAGAGTTTGCGCAGTTAACATCATTTTGTGGATCATGTAAACGGTGAACAGGGCCGGCTAAAAATGTATTTAACTATTTTCTGGTGTTTTGAAACACCAATTTATTACATAGGATAGCAAAGGTACTTTGGGTGCCTTTACCAGAGTTAAAAATTAAAACGCGCAATCAAGCACTTAAAGTTCACAGAAACTCCACAAGACATAAAATGATAATTATGAGAGAAGGTTCTGTTCGCATCGAAGCAACAGCTGATTGACATGTTGCGCATGCTCACTATCCCGGTAACGAGCCCCATAGTGGCCTCACTTTTCAATAGCCTGGTTGCATACCATTGGCAATATACTGATTACATATGTGTGGTAGTAACATAGAAAATTTACCTTTAGATAAGCAAACAATAATCACGAAAGTGGCAAATTTATGGCCTCGCGCATGTAAACAAAGCTAGACACTATTAGACATGCGCACTGCAACATTATCGTTTGACGAATGAGAAAATAGATAGGTCCGTGCTTTACAATTTAAATTCTTGCCAAAAAAAATTGAACTTTCTTCTCAATTTTTGATCAAGTTGGGAAAAAAGGTGTTATTTTTAAGTGCATAAAATATAAATAGTACCGCCACCTATTGTTTAACCCTACAAGTAGTTTGTAAAACTTAACCTGACTTTTCAAGGTTCAATGCTGTCAAGTGTGCAAAAATTCATTTGCCGTTTCAACTACTTCATCGTCATCCGATAGGTCTGAGTGTCCGGTGTGTGAACGTCGTGTCGGCGATGGAGTTCTAATGATTATAGAACGTTGGGGCCTCCGCGGCGGCGGTGATAGTAAAGCCATCGACGGAGGTTGTGGTGTATTTTGTGTGCGTGGTGTCCATATCAGCCGACTTAGGTTCGGAGAATCTTCCGGTTCTTCCATATCCTTATTTTCGAAGATTTGCGTCAGATGAGGGATATTTAACGGTGTTCCTCTCGAATGCGTCGATGCAGACGTAGCCGCGACAACTTGTGACACCGGCTCTGGCGACGGCCGGTATCTAGTTGCGCGGCGGTCGTCATTGGCCAATATTTCGTAGAACACTACATTACTTGTGTATCGCTTTGTCGCTCTAGGTCTAATACCTCCTTATTTTTTGTTAAAATCAAATTAAAAAAAAATAGTCTTAACAAATTGCATGATATGATCTTCATTTTTTTTTAATACACATGCAAGCTATCTCTATTAGAGAAAATCTTAACCTTTGAAAAATATGTGGACGTGTCCTTAGATTGTAATAAATAAAACAAGTAATTCACAAAAAAATTAAAAATAACAAGGTACTTAGTCACAGGTTGATAATCACATTTATTAGATTTGAACATTTCAACTTCCTCTGGATTCCAATGTCACAAGAGGTGTCTGTTTAAATCTATTTTCCAAGTTGTTTTACAATAACACTAATTTAATCTTTTGCTTATATTATGCCGAAGCAGATGATACTTTAAATTCCGTTTATGCTTAGTTTACTGGTCATCTGTATCATGTAACATCTCGACCACCTCTGGATTTCTATGCCGCAGCAGATGAGTCTTTAAAGCATTTTTATATTTAGTTTGAAGGTTACATTTATTGCATTTGAACATTTCAACTTCCTCTGGATTCCTATGTCGCAGAAGATGTTTATTTAAACTGCCTTTAAAATTTGTTGTATAAAAACACTGATCGCATTTAAACTTTTGGGCTTCCTCTGGACTATTATGCCGAAGCAGATGAGTCTTCACATTATGTTTGTGCTTGGATTGATAGTCACATTTATTACATTTAAACATTTCAACTTCCTCTGGATTCCTATGTCGCAAGAGGTGCTTGTTTAAATACCCTTTAACAGTTGTCTTGTAAGAACACTGTTCGCATTTAAACTTTTGAACTTGCTCTTCATTATGCCGTTGCAGATGAAGCTTTATATTTTGCTTATGTTTAGTTTGAAAGGTACATTTATTGCATTTTAACATTTCAACTTCCTCTGGATTCCTATGTCGCAGGAGGTGTCTATTTAAATACCATTTAAAAATTGTTTTATAAGAACACTGATCGCATTTAAATTTTTGAACTTGCTCTTGATTATGTCCAAGCAGATGATACTTTATATTACGTTTATGCTTAGTTTGAAAGTCGCAGTTATTACATTTGAACATTTTAACTTCCTCTGGATTTCTATGTCGCAGAAGGTGACTGTTTAAATACTTTTTAAACCTGGTTTTATAAGAGCACTGATCGCATTTAAACATTACCACATTATCCGAATTAGTATGCAGAAGCAGATGGCGTCTTATACCGTACTTGTGAATGGTTTGAAAGCTACATTTATTGCATTTTAACGCTGTTACTTCCTTTCCTTTTATATGTTGGAGACGGTTCTTAATTTCAATTTTATGCTTATTTAATTTATCTTCGCAAGGTGTTTGATCTTCACATTGATCGCAGTTGAGCATGTCCGCTTTACTTTCCTCTAGATATTTATGTTGAAGCTGACTCTTTAAACTAGTTTCTTTAACTATTTTATCCGTACAGTGATCATTTATAGGAAGTTTTCGATATAAATCAGTTTTAAGTGATATTTTATTATCCAATTGATCACTTTTCCCGGGCGTGCACTTGTCACATTTGTCCTGGCTATCTCGGCAAACACAGTCTTGCGAAATACTGCAAATAGAAAACAGCAATAATAGAAAATGTAATTATTATGCACACTTAAGAGGCTGGATTGAAAAGTTTTAGGAATTGCCAATATACCAATAGATGGCAGTTGTTATTTAAATTCTTTTGCGTCTTCAAGTAGACGGGTGTGTTAAGTGTATAAACAAAACAAAATGCTTTAGTTCCATTAGTTTGCTTTTGACAAGCGTGGTTACGTAAGAACGTTGCAATTTCATAATTATGGAGAGAAAAGCAAATTCGAGCTGTAGTTAATTAATTTTTATTTGGGCGGTAAAAGGGAGACGGAGTCAAGTCTATATCCTTTTCTCGTCCATTCTACGTTTTTATTTTCCACCGTCACTTCCCCGGAAATAAATGCTTCCGATTCTCATCGTCAATTCCATTTAATGAACCTCGTTCAGGACGTCGGTGTTCGATCATCGAATAACAGTTCTTGAGATTATTGGGGCTGCAGGCAACTTATGCATGGGTTGTTAAGATTTTACATAATAAGTTGGGATAGAAAAAACTTACACTGAAATGTGTGCCACATTACCTTACTCCAGAACAAATCAGCTCATTCTGTGGGATTGTTTAAAAAAACTAGGTTGATTCACTCAAGATATTTGTAAAGATTAATGAAACTTGGTTTTATGTTTCGGAAACTCAGGAAGACAGCGTGGATAATTTATTTCATAAAAGGCAAAATCTGATAAGTCGACTGGAAAAATTATGGCATCCGTTTAATGGGATACAAAAGGAAATTTACTTATCGATTATCGAGAAGAGTAAATAATCGTAAATGAGAAATAGTATGGCCGATGATATTAAGATGTTTATGGAGGTAATTACTGAGGATGACTGTAATCACTTGCAGGAGGATCTAAACAGAGTGACTGAATGGTGTAAAATCACTTGCAGGAGGATCTGAACAGAGTAACTGAATGGTGTAAAATCACTTGCAGGAGGATCTGAACAGAGTGACTGAATGGTGTAAAATCACTTGCAGGAGGATCTTAACAGAGTTACTAAATGGTGTAAAATCACTTGCAGGAGGATCTGAACAGAGTGACTAAATGGTGTAAAATCACTTGCAGGAGGATCTGAACAGAGTGACTGAATGGTGTAAAATCACTTGCAGAAGGATCTTAACAGAGTTACTAAATGGTGTAAAATCACTTGCAGAAGGATCTTAACAGAGTTACTAAATGGTGTAAAATCACTTGCAGGAGGATCTGAACAGAGTGACTGAATGGTGTAAAATCACTTGCAGAAGGATCTTAACAGAGTTACTAAATGGTGTAAAATCACTTGCAGGAGGATCTGAACAGAGTGACTAAATGGTGTAAAATCACTTGCAGGAGGATCTGAACAGAGTGACTGAATGGTGTAAAATCACTTGCAGAAGGATCTTAACAGAGTTACTAAATGGTGTAAAATCACTTGCAGGAGGATCTGAACAGAGTGACTAAATGGTGTAAAATCACTTGCAGGAGGATCTGAACAGAGTGACTGAATGGTGTAAAATCACTTGCAGGAGGATCTGAACAGAGTGACTGAATGGTGTAAAATAAATGGATTTTATTTGAATCCAAAAAAGTGTGTTTGCATGTCATTTACTTTAAAGAAAAATGTTTTAAAAAGGAATTACATCATTGATGATAATATTTTAAAAAGAGTGACGACTCATAAGGACTTAGGTATAACGTTTGGTGAAACGAAGATATCGCAATTAGAATTGCTGCTGCATATAAGACCATGGGCTTCATAATCAGGTCAATCAGACATTTCAATACTGATGTCTTCGATTATTTATTGCATTGATATTTTCTAAGCTGGAGTATTGTAGTATTATTTGGTCGCCTCAATATATTATTTAAAGCAGGTCCTTGCAAGGGGTACATCGTAAGGTTTTAAAGTATATGTTCTACAAAAGATTTAAATTTTACCCCGAAAAAGGCTATAACCATCAAGCATTACTAAATATCTTTAATAGAATGCCTATAGAGAATAATATGACATATGCTGTATCTATATAAAATTTTGTTTTAAAGTGTAGATAATCCAGAATTGCTTTCTCAGTTACCCGTTTAGGTCAATCGCATAAATAATAGACATAAAAAGACATTCTATTTAAATTTTCCTAGAACCAACTTTTACAAGAATTCTCCATTATATCATATGTTTATTTAATATGTTGGCAAGTGATATTGATCTAAGTACCACAACACTAAGTAATATATTCACAAAATCTGTAAAAACCAAGCAGCAAAACCAGACTCAGAGTTTATTTTAGCTCATATTACTTGTAAGATCTTTCTCACTCAATAAAAGACAATTTATTTTGTCAAATTTCCACTTTTATAAATAAAATATAATAAAAGTGGAAATTTGAGAAAATAAATTGTCTTTCATTGAGTTAGAATAAATTTCCATCAAGTAAAGGCCTCAACGATTCAAAGTTTAAGATCTTTATTAGCTTAGATTGGTGTATTGTATCTGTAAATGGCAACCACTGCTGTTGATAATGTGTAAATAAATAAAGTATGCAGTACGGTTAGAAAAACTTAAAGCCGCAATTATTTAAAAAACGCATGGCAAAGAAACAACTATCAGCACAACGCACCAGTCCATAAACAAAACAAACAAAGCAACCGCCCAATAAGAAGTAGCAAAAGTAAATTTTGAAATTATTGTTCATCCAACCCGTTCGCCAGATTTTAGCCGGAAAAAAACATTAGAAGCAACGAAGGTAATTCACGCTACAAATGCATATATTGCAAGACTGGAGGAAAATCATTTTCATAAAAATATCGAAAAGTTGGAGATGCGTTGTAAGTTAGATTTTTTTTAGGTCCGGAATCATTTCAATCTGCCCTAGAATTATGAAAACACAATGTTTTAATAATTATTAGCACTACTACACGAAAATTAGATGTCACTCTAATGTACGTTAGTCGATGAAGAAAAGTATTTTCTACATATTTATACAGGAAAAGTTATGGTCAATAATTTGGGATTGGGTAGTAAAAATACAGTAAGAGCTTCACATAAAATTGTCCACTTACTATGAAGCTAAAGGGGTACTCTGAACATGTTTTTTATAACTATTTTCGAAACCTTTGTGGATACAAATTTTAAATTTAGATATTTTGGTAAACTTTGTACGCTGAATAGAACTATCTTTAAAATGTCGGTATTTAAGAAATGTGACCAGAAATGGGGTAAAAGTTATACTTTTTTATGCCAAACTAGAAAAACCTGTCATATTTTACGAAAAAAAAGGTACAATTGGTAAGACACGATTGCCATAAATTTATTTAAAAATTACCTTGTATTTGAAAAAATCGCTAATTAAGGTAAACTAATCTTAAAATTTTATTATGGCCTTCTGTAGTTTAAAAGTTTCCTATCGATTTTATTATGCTGCATTTTAGTTTTTCTGAGTATGCAGACCTGTATTTAAGCTACGGGATCGCCAGGATCGCCTTGGGTAAACTCTGCAAAAGCAGTACGTCTCTATGCTTAGAGATTTCTCAACCGACTACTGATGTAGACAGCAATTTACGTGAAACAGGTATGTTTATTTTATCTAACCCACTTATCTTGCGAAATTTAAACACAAATTATTAATAAACATTTTAGGCAGTCTGGTACCAAAACCTGGTGGAGTAGGTTGTCCAAGAATTGCTCTTACTCTGGAAATTAAAGAAAATATTTTGGATTTGCAATCAGACGAACCAACAAATAGTGTAAGAAAATTGGCAATACCACTTCATACATCAAAATCTTGTGCATATGGTACTTCAAGAGAAATGACTCCATCCCTACAATTCCCAAAAATTTCATGCTATGTTCCTTGATGATTATCCTGCCCGATTAGAATACAATTGGTTCCTGCAGAATTAATGTGAAGATAATACATTTGTAAGCAGAGTACTTTTTAGTGTTGAAACGGTTTCTCTAGAAATGGTTTTATCAATTCCCATAATGTACACAACATCGATGTTTGATAAATATCTGGATGGGTATTATTGAAAACCGTTTAATCGGTCCTTATGTTATCGATGGACCATTAAATGGGAAAAAATATTTGAAGTTCCTTAAAGATCTCTTAAATAATTTGTTGGATGTTCCTTTAGAAATGTGGTTTATGCACGACGGTGCCGCCACATTTCAGCAACGTCGTAAGAAACTATTTAAATAATTGGTTTCCCAATTAGTAAGTAGGTCGGGGTGGTCTACATTTTGGCCATCTTGCTTCCCAGACCTAAATCCTTTTGATTTTTTTTCTTTAGGGTTACCTTAAAAGTATAGTTTATTCAATTTCTGTCACAATAAAAGAACAATAATTGGTTCACTCCGCTGCTTTTGCTTGCTTTGCTGCGTTTTTTTTAAGTTCAAAGACCTAACCTTACTAAATTAAAAAAGCGTGTATCTGATCGGGGTGCGCATATTGAACACATTTTATAGCAGAAATCTTATTTTGTTTTACCGTTTCATTGTAAAGCCCTTATAATTTAATGACTGTTAAATACAATTATTCAGTTTTTAATTTGTTATGTTAATTGAAATTAGCTGTCTTCTTTTATTCGCACACCACGTGCGCACATGTATGAAATTCATTTATTTAATAAAACAAACAATTTAAATACCTTAAAACGATTTAACGTTAAGTAAAATATCAATAACCCATTATTAAGTATGCTATCGTATTTTTCGGATATAAAGTGATTTTTAAACAATTTATCTAGAAAACGGCGTATCCAATCATGTTTTACCAATAGTACCTTTTTTCGTCATACGTCAAGTTTTTCTAATTTGACATAAAAAGTATAAAAGTTGGCAAACAAAATTATAGCCATTTTTATCCCACTATTTCCTATTTCTAGTCACATTTCTTAAATATCGACATTTGTAAGACTACAGTTATATTCGGCGTACAAAGTTTACCAAAATATCTAACTTTTAAATTTGTATTTACAAAGGTTTCGACAATATTTAGAAAAAACCATCTTCAGAGTACCCCCTTGAGAGGGGTGGAGCCTAGTAGTAAGTGAACATAGGACACAATTTTATATAAAGTACTTTTTTAACTAATCTACTCAATCCGAAATTATTGACCCTAACTTTTAGGACAGCCCGTATACTAGGTGTGATACGTCATTGAATTTCAAAAGAGTGCCCCTTTTTCGAAATTCAATGACGAAATTGAAATAATAAAAATACAATTTTCTGATTATTTAAAAAATAAAGTTGATGGTGGTAGCAAGAAAATTAAACGACAAATATCTTCGAAAAGATTCGGAACTTTTTAAATTTGAAAACACAACTGTTAGAGACATTAAGATGTAGGTACATGTGTTGTAAAGATTCATATTACAACACGAGATGTTAAAGTTGTCAAACAAGGCGTCAGCCGAGTTTAATAAAACATCGAGTGTAGTAATATGAATTTACAACAAGAATGTTGTACAAAATTTTATCTACTTTCATCTATGAATAAAAATATTTGGCAAAAGGCATTTTTTAAAATAAAAATGCACCTGCTATTAAGTTTACTAATCAAGTTTTTTATGTTACCTTTCGCATGGTTACTGTTTTGCATGGTTACTGTCGAAACTTTGTCAAACAAATTCAAAAATATTAAAAGCGTTTTTCAAAATGAGCGATTCTGATGGAAGTTTACCCTCTGATATAGAAGCAGCGGCAAACGAAACGATCTCAAGTTTAGTTCCGACAAAATCCAAGGCGCGGTATGAGTTGGAGTACCATAAGTTTGAAGATTGGTGCAAAGCTAACAAAATAAAGGAGGTGTCTGAGAAAATCCTTTTGGGTTATTTTTCCGGAAAGCAACGCTGCCAGAAACCATCTACACTATGAACTCACTACTCAATGTTGAGAACTATGATTTCAGTCAAGAAAAATCAAGATATAAGCAGATTTTTTCAACTTGTAATCGCATTTTTGAAAAGAAATTCAGAGGGTTACAAGGCCAAAAAGTCCAAAGTTTTCACAAAGGAAGACGTATGTAAGTTTCTTAGTACTGCAGATGATGAAACATATTTACTTATGAAGGTTGTTATGATAATCGGCATTTTTGGGGCTTGTCGGTGCGAAGAACTAGCTAAGTTAATGTTGGATCATATTGAACACAATGATTTGTATATAAAAATTGTGATTCCATTCTCGAAAACCAAAATTATGCGAGAATTTCTTATAACAGAAGGAAATGTGACAGGTGTCAACTGTTTAAGTATTTTTCGAAAGTATGCTAAACTTCGTCCTCTTAATGCAACTCACAGGCGGTTTTTTGTATTCTATGGAAAAGGAAAATGCACCTCCCAGCCTGTCGGAATTAATACTTTTGGAAGTATACCAAAAAAGATTGCAACAAAACTTGGATTGAATAATCCCGAAGGATACAGTGGACCTTGTTTTAGGAGGTCCTCAGCCACCATTCTAGTTTATGATGGTGCAGATATGCAGATGTTAAAGCGTCATGGGGGCTGGAAATCCTCTTCTACGGCAGAAGGCTACGTTGAGAATTCTTTAGAAAATAAGAAACAAATAGCAAAGAAGATCATGGGGTCAAACACGGATTTAATGATTGGAAATTCGAACGTAAAGGGCTCCATCACATCCACTTCTGGTTTACAAATTTCTAACTGTAAAAAGTGTATTATTAATATTTATAATAAACCTTAAGTGTTATAATTTAATAATAATTAATTTTAATTAATAATTGGTAATTAATTTTATAATTGTTAATAATAAATCATTCTTCTAAAAAGTGTGGTTTTATTTAGCAGCAAAATGTTAATAAAACCGTGTTTTTTTCGTTACAGCACTAGTGCTGTAATAGATGCCCTTACAAAACGATTTACAGAACTGTAAAATTCATATTACTAAATAAAAGTAGATAAATTAATTTAATCCCATCCTGATAAGTGGAAGGTTTGTAACAATGTATGTCTGTTGCCTAGCAATAGTATAAAACCGGGCCAATATACTTTTAGTGAAAAGTTGGCTCTCCAATTTTTTACGGTACGGTTTTTCCTGTAAAAGTTTTCAATAGTTTCGATTTGCGTCCCAAATAAAGCGTTGTGACAATTGAAACGGGTAGTTCTTTTTTGGGTGCAACGACAACAACGTTGCAGAATTTAGTAGGACGCAACTTTTCTCTGATTTAACCATCTCTGTATCTTCTTCGGTTTACGACATCCACGAGAGTGCATTCTCATCCTGGAGAACCTGTATGCAGGGTGATTCACGTTAGGTGGCCTATTAGGAGATCTCGGAAACGAATAAAGTTATATTTCTAAAAATTTGGTAGCAGGCATAATTGGCTTTGATGAACTTTTAAAATATTATATTTTGACGTTTGTATCACTTCCGGTTATATCAAAAGCAATGGCCAACTTTGGTATTTCAAATGGAATACCCTGTATATTTTTGCATTTTTTGGATACCTCATTGAAACCTAAGTAACTTTTGTTAACAATGATCTACAGTGTCCGCAAGAAAGTTTGCATCAAATGGGATTTTTTTTATTATTAGGTATAGGTAAAAATTGAAAAAGCAGTTAGTTTTTGCTTACCTAAAAACCAAAAATGACGTATACTGAAGCAGCTGCACGACTTGCGTTACCTGTCAAATTTGACATTTTTAATAAAATAGGTTCAAAAATGCCCTAATTTATCAAAATATCGAAAAACTTTATTCGAGAAAGTTATTTATTTAGGCATTTTTAGCCTCTATACAAAATTTTGATAGTCTAATACAATTTTTATTTTTTGCCAGATTCTTGAAAATTTTGATCAACCTTCGTAGATTAACTTTTATACATCGACGTAAAACCATTTGCCTTTACTTCATTTGTAATCTTAATGCAATTTTGTGTAAAATTTTTGTTTCCAATTATTTATTTTGCTTCAAAAGCTGAAATTGTTATTGATCAGTATGTAATGTTTGATGCAAAGTTTATCTAATTACATCAGTTTTGCCAAAACCGACGTTTCTCATTTTTCTTAAGTTAGTAAACAGATGTACAAAACAAAAAGAAAATATTAGGAAGGTTTCGTTGAAATTTTATTTAATTAATATTAAATTTAATTAATTATAATAAACTATATTTTTGTTGAATAAAATGTTTCGAGCGATTAATATTTATTCTTTTTGATTCAATATTAATTAAGTAAAATTTCAACGAAAGCTTCCTAATATTTTCTTCTTGTACATCTGTTTACTAACTTAAGAAAAATGAGAAACGTCGGTTTTGGCAAAACTGATGTAATTAGATAAACTTTGCATCAAACATTACATACTGATCAATAATAATTTCAGTTTTTGAAGCAAAATAAATAATTGGAAACAATAATTTTACACAAAATTGCATTAAGATTACAAATGAAATAAACGCAAATGGTTTTACATCGATGTATAAAAGTTAATCTACGAGGGTTGATCAAAATTTCCAAGAACCTGGCAAAAAATAAAAATTCTATTAGACTGTCAAAATTTCGTACGGAGACTAAAAATGCCTAAATAAACAACTTTCTCGAATAAAGTTTTTCCATATTTTGATAAATAAGGGCATTTTTGAACTTATTTTATTAAAAATGTCCAATTTGACAGGTAACGCAAGTCGTGCAGCTGATTCCGTATATTTTTTTTTTGGTTTTTAGGTAAGCAAAAACTAACTGCTTTTTCAATTTTTACCTATACTTAATAATAAAAAAAATCCCATTTGATGCGGACGTTCTTGCGGACACTGTATACTAGGCCTGGGCAAAAATTCGATATATCGATAAACGATATTGAAAAAATAAAATACCGATATATAATATATTATATTGATATTATCGATATTTATCGATATTCGATTGGAATTTCAATATCATATGCAAAGTTTATTTGTTTTTGACCCTGTATAAGGTAACTTCATAAAATAAGTATTTTTGAAAACGTAGTTTGTGTCTAAAAGTAATACACCTTAATATTAAAACAAAAATAACACAGTGTCTTCAGTAAAGTGTTTTTTAAGGTGGGAGTATCAACATGCTTGCCAACCTATAACCTATTTCGCGTAGATTTATTTATGTTTTCTAGCTTTTATACAAAATTTAAAGAAAATCAGTATCGACTTGATGTTCTCTAGGTAATAATTGACATATTTAATAAATATCAAGGAATTTCATAACTTATTTCAGGAGAATTGTATAGCGAAAAATATCGAGTAAGATTTTTTTTAACATTATTATGTCATTGTCACTCATTGTTCTTTCACTATACAATTCTTCCAAAATTAGCAATAAAATAAATTGATATTTTTGTAATATATCACATATTACCTAAGTAATGTGCCGACGATACTGATTTTATTTAAATGTTAGTTTAAAAAATATTAAACTTGAAAAAACAAAGCGAAATAGGTTATAGGTTGGCAATAAATTGAACGACATTGAGAATTCAACCCTAAGTGGAAAATAAATTTTAGTTTAACAACGTAAAGTTTCTATTTTCAACGATTTAATTTAAAACCCCTATATTATAATTTATTATTAAGCTATGCCATAGTAACGTTTTTGTAGAAAAACACACATTTAATATGGCGCTACTTTAAAGAAAATGTATCTGAAATAAGGCATTGTCAAAACTAAGAAGTTTTATGTAGGTTGCGTGGAGTCTCATTTTACAAAAGCGGTACAATTTACAAAATATAGGTAAAAAATCAAAATTATCTTATGGAGCTGAAATGCATGTGGGCTAGAAACTGCATTTAGAAAAACTTTTTCTAATAACTTTTTCGATTTTTTCAGAAATAACCCCACATTTGAATTATTTTTTGAAGAAAATTAAAATTTGACAGATAATGCGTGATTCGCATTGACTACTATTTTTTTGCTTAATTTTCATTTCGATCGAAGCAGAACTTGATGCCAAAGTCAAATTTTGAATAAAACTATTAATCAAAAAAAAATCCCATATGATGCGGACTTTAGGGGAGACTGGGGAGGGTTGATATGCGGGGAGGTATGATACACGTTTAAATTTTCCGTCTCGGTCCCTTACAGATGGCGTAACCGCGCGTATTGCCGACTGCGGGTGTTGAGACAGTGCCTACTAAAATCTAGCAATGATAGCGTGGCGTTTACAAGTTTTGTGGGTTAAAGTGTGTTTTCTACATATTCGATGTAAGTTTTTGCATAACAAACGTAAGGGTTTATCAATTTAACAATAAAAATTAACGAAATTCATTAAATTATGCTTCAAGCGCATTTAGTTTAGTGCATAAAGGACAGTAAAATATATCTTTATTCTAATGCCATAGTACGTTTACGTCATATATTCCATAAATTTGTCGTCCCGGGAGGTTTGATACAGTTTACATCGGGAGGGTTGATACGCGTATCAAAGGCTCCCTATATGAAGTAAATGTATGTTGTATATATTTATTTTATAATTTATAACAAATTATGACATTTTCTCGGCAAATGCAATTGGCTGATTGAGTAACATTGTTATAGATGCCATTTAAATGGAAATCCAAGGATTCGTTGCCAGCACTGTCTAAAAGGGTGCCACGCAGCTTGTGCGGATGTCAACTATAACATAAAAATGTTTACTTGCTAATTATGTACCAATTAAGTAGTGTTCTAATATTAAAGGATTGCGTTTCTATTGCTTACCTAAGTATCCTAATTTCGTATTGTATCAAACCTCCCATTTATTGTATCAAGCCTCCCATGCATAGGGAGGTTTGAGACACTTTGCATTGATAATTTTAAAAATTTATAACCAAGGTGTATATTTGAATTTTCAATAATTTAATATTGCCAAATTCCTAAGCGAAGTCCTTAAATTGCACTTTGACATAAATGGATCTGTAAATGGTAATCACAGAATTTTAATTGCCATTTTTGTAGAAAACGTATCAACCCTCCCCAGTCTCCCCTACTGGTGACACTGTATTTATAATATAATATTTTTATGTTTTATCGATATATATATATATATATATATATCTCGATTTCGATATTTATCGATATTATCGATATTTAGCGATATCATCGATATTATCTATATTATCGATATATCGACTATATCGATATTTTTTTAATATCGATATTCGAATTTCAATATCGCCCAGCCTTAATCTATAAATCTCTCTGACCGTTTTTGAGATATGAATTATTAAAGGCATTTTTTATGTGGAAACCTTACCGAGAAGAGAGTTCAGTAATTTTGAAATTAATAAAGCTAAACATTTCCCATTTTGCAGGCTTTAAACTAAAACGTAGATCTTTATACGTATAGACTACATTACTTAAGTTTCATGTTTTGCGTAGTTTTTAAAAGTGTGCCAATGTGGCCATTTGGATAAATGTGCATTAGTCAATTTTTTCAAATGGAACACCCTGTTTGCGTCGGTCAGTTTTATATCCCAAAACAACACCAACCGATTTAGGGCCTGTGAGGTGGTTGTTGTTCAATCAAAAACAATGTCAAGATTATGAGAACCTTCCTTCAACAAGATCTGCACTGGATCCGGCCTTACTGAGGGCCCATCTTCATCAGTGTTTTAAGTGAAATCAGGACCCCATAGCATCTCAGACTTTGGATGGAAAAATACAGGGAGCACTTACGAACCAGCAAGCCGAATTAAGGTCGTTTGACGCCTTAGGCCAGACAAAATTTGGCACCTATTTTTTTCAATTTTGAAATGGATTTTAAAAAATTGAGCGAGTCATGATACGGATGATCAAATTTGTGCCTAAACGTAATCTTGTAAAAATATGGTTTGCAAGCGAGAATTTGCACGTTTTGTTGAAGAAAAAACTCATAGGTTAATTTAATTGTAATAAACGTATAGGTAATACATGTACGTACTCAGGGAAAATTATAAAACAAAAAATAGAAGTATAAACAAACAACTTAACATTAATGGATAATGTTTAAAAAATGTGAAATGAATAAAACAATTAACTCAAAATATCATAACTTAATGAGTTTGGTAGTTTTCAAAATTCAAAAAAAAAAGCTAATTAAGATACAAAAAAAATAAAACACAAAAACACAAATTCAGCGGTAAGAATCAAATGATATTTGTAGATTGGTTCCTTATAAATATGTCGTAGTCTTATAGTGAAATCCGCCTTTTCATGAAGAATCTAGTTCTATCATATTGTGTAAAAACATGAAGCTACACAATCTGCCTAGGCTTTTCAAGAAGAGCCCGTAGCCTTCGGCATAAAACGTCGTAACATAGCCTGGCTAAAAAGTAATTGAGATACTTAAGTATCTAACATTCTGCTGATCGGCTCTAAAAGGTGTATCGGGGCTAGTTTGTACTTTGTTGTACAGATTTTGTTTTTAAATATTAAAATTCAAGAATTTTGCGAAGAAAAACAAGTGCAAAATTTGACAGTAATTTCTATAAATGTGTAAGAATACTCCATATAATGTATAGTTTTCGTATTAAAATGTTCATGAAACATTCCAATTTATGAACATTTTTTTAATTTTTGGGGTAAAAAGTGTAAAATCCGCAGATTTTTTGCTTTTGTTCTGATCTGTACAGCTTAGGCAAAGGTCACTTAAACACAATATGCCTTGCCTTTGTGGAAATTTCACGAAACCGCCATATTTAAAGTTAGGCAGATTATAGTATACACAATTCGCCGAAATGTTACGGGCTCTTCTTGAAAAGCCTAGGCAGATTGTGTAGCTTCATGTTTTTACACAATATGCCGACGCTTCATGATATGACGAGATTCTTCATGAAAAGACGGATTTCACTATAAGACTACGACAAATACACAAAATTATATTGTCAACTAAAACTCACAGTGGTCCGGTATATTTAGGATACTCGACCACTGTGCGTTCTTGAGATTGCAACCCACTGTACGCTATTCAGGGTCAAGTGCATTGCAACCTCAACACTTATTTGTGTATATAAACTGGGCCAACTCAAGCAACAGCATCGGAGCCTACCGCCCGATCAATTCATCAATGGGTGACTATCCTTGACCATCGTCAAGTGCCGCACCCACTCTTCAGTTCAACAATAGGTGACAATCCTTGACCATCGTCAAGTGACGCACCTGTCAATTTGATGACGAGCCTACGCCGAAACAAGTTAGACATGCTGGTTTTCCTACTAGGGTAATAATCAAGGAGATACAATAGACGACCATTTTTTAGACTCCAGACTTTCCTTTCTCTACCGCTACGACCCCTACGAAGAGAAACTTCGTGACAATATAAACTAAAGTATAGGAATTACTTCTAAAACATCATATCCAATGACGACTCGTTATTAACGAGATCAATGACATCAACAAAGTTTTCGTGGCCCAATGCCCAAAAACTTTTATTAAAAGTAATTTTAAAAATAACGACATATTTTTAAGAGTATTAAGATACTAGAAATGTTTTTTTCGACATTTTTGACTCGAGAAATTTTGAATAATGTCGTCAAAGGAAGTTGATTTCACGAGATCTGATAACTAAATAGTCTTAATACTTATAGGTATGATACATAGCAATTATGCCATAGTTTAAATAGTTATTTAAATGTATAAAATAATAATTATAGGTACACCGACATTCGTTAAAAAGCCGCGGCGCCTATTTCTTTCGTAGCGCCTTAGGCTATGGCCTATTTGGCCTAGTGGTTAATCCAGCCCTGCCAGTTGCTTGCACCCAACCTTGTGCTCCAGACTTTATTTGAAAACTTTGTCGCTGCTCATGCTCCCGAAGGCGTTGCTCTCCTCCATATACGCGTCAGTGGAATGGACTTCGGTGTACCGAAATATATAAGTGCGAAGGTAATCCCAACCGATGTGATAATATGGAAGAGTACGGGCCATGCGATGATGAAGATTTAGCGCTAAGAGAGATTTACACTGAAAGTGACGATGATTGTAATTAAAAATGAGAGATTTTGTAGCCGTGCAAAGTATTGCTAATCTGTACTATGTCTATATAATTGTGCAACAACTTGATTTCTTGCACAGTTTTTCCATTAGGCGTTAAAATTATAAACGTACTTTTTATGTTTCAATTTCCTATGTCTACACAGTAAAATATGGGACGAAGATGGGGAATTTGTTAATTTATTGGTTTTTGTAATGTAATATGCAATGGCAAAAAACTATATCATATTTTTATTTTTGAAAACTATATAAGTTAACTTTTTGAGAAAATGGTTAGTTCTAGATGTGTAATAATTTTTTCTAGGTTGAATGGACACAGCGATATTTTTCCAATAAAACTTTTTTTCGAAATTCCAATGGTTACTTAGATAAATTGGACATATTGTTTGCGACGGCGGCAACAGCAATCAAACGCACCATTTTTGAGAGTACCAACATCGAAATTGTGTATTTTTAAAGTCAGAGATATTAAGACTACTACCGCACTTGCATCATCAAAGATCCCACGCACATTTAATCGAGGACTATAAAGCTTTCTTACAAAAATTCAGGTATAGGGTCACAAAACTTTTAATTAAATTAAGACAAGTAATACATGGTGTTTAAAATTTTGAAATTTTGATCCAAACTTAAGTAGATAGGTCGCCAGTTTTCGTAACTTTTTTTAATTGAATGTATTTGACAGTTCCCTTGAAAGGAGTTTTAAATTTCCTTTAATTTGATACTAATATGTGGAACTTTATTTTAAGCGGTTTCTAATATAATCAAGATTTTCTAAATATTTATTTAAAAAACAAAGTTTCATATGCATGGGTATACAGTGTGTCCGCGGATGGGGTCCCCAAGGGGGAAAAAAATCTTTATTATTCATTTTACGACCAAAAGTCATTCTTTATAAAAAGTTCTGCTTGTTGAGAAAATGAATTCACGATAAAAAAAAAAGTTAGATCAGATGTACAGGGTGTTAATAAATTAGAAAAATATGAAAATACTTCAAGAGAGAAGTACTATTATTTATTATTTTAGACAAAATGTTTATAAAACAAAGTTGTTTATAATCCAAAATAATGCCTAAATACAAAATTTGAAATTCGAATTCTAATTTTTGTTTTTTATTTTTTACAATAGAATTTATGAACATTCAAAATGAAAACCTTAGAGTGCTTAGAGAAATGTGTGCAGGTTGGATGAGAATATGTAGAATAATAACTTTTTCCACAATAGGGAACTTTCCAATTTTTTTTTCAATAATATGATTTAGTTAGGTCTGAAAAAAGTATTCCCCAATTATTACTCCTTAAAAATCAAAAATAACTTGGTAAACATTCTTTAAAGTTTCGCGCGTGTCGAAAGCATTTCAAACGATCTCTAAAGCGCGCGAAGCCCGATGACGTCAAAGGGTATGACAGCAGTGTGACTTTTGGTCATCAGTCATCCTGACACTCCTGCCAGGTGCCGAGCGACCCAATTTGCATTTGGATTGCCGTGTGTTCGTGTTATTGTATTGTTGTTTTAAGCTATCACCTGCATTTAAACAGGTCGTGTCGCTTGACGCGTGGATGTCAAATCTGACAATCATCAAATTTATTGAAAACCTATAACCTATTTCGTGGATGTCACACACAAATCTGTTACAAATGATACCACTTGACGTCACAATTACTAGCAGCGCGTTTTACCCGCTTGGAATAATTTAAATTTTGGGGCATTTTTAAATCTTTCTAGCGGTCTTTTGGGACGAAATATGTTGTTTTTTTTTTTGCTGCCATATGTTTTATGACAATATGTACTTATGATTTATAGAATTTTTCCCCATTTAAAATTTTTGTCAAGTTCCCTATTCTGCATTTTGAATGTTAAATTCTATTGTAAAAATAAAAAACAAGAATTGGAATTCAGATTAATTCAAATTTTATATTTAGGCTTTATTTTGGATTATAAACAACTTTGTTTCATAAACATTTTGTCTAAAATAATAAATAATGGTACTTTTCTCTTGAATTCCTAATTTATTAACACCCTGTACATCTGATCTAACATTTTTAATCGTGCATTAATTTTCTCAACAAGCAGAACTTTTTATTAAGAATGACTTTTGGTCGTAAAATGAATAATAAAGATTTTTTCCCTCTTGGGGACCCCATCTGCGGACACACTGTATTTTAATGGAGAGCCAATCAATTTTACCAAATTCAATTATTTTGCAAATACCCATTAATAAGTTGACAGGACAATAATTATTTGTTAATAATTAAATTGTGTTTTATAGAGCTAAATAAATTCAAAAGGCACCCACCTCGCTTCATTTTGTTCCCAATCTTCTTTAATGTACAGCTTTTCAATTTTCCAGTCTTGTATTTCCTCAAAGTAATTTGTTGTTTGATCCGGTTCTATTTTGACCAGGGCGTCGTTCGGCGAAGAAATTGATTTCTTTTGTCTGTAGAATATAAAATATTTAATTACTAATTTAATGTTACTACATATATAATGGGCAGGATTGAAACGTTTCAGGACGCGCCACTAGATGGCGATCCCTATTTACATTTTTTCTGCATCAAGCAGGCTAATGGTGTTTCAATTGTATAAGCCTTAGCCTTTTTTCCTAAATTCGATGTAAAAAATTTTTTTAATTCAATTTAAAGTTAATATATAAATAGATTTTGTAATATCATATTTGTTGCATTTCAGAAAATATATTTCTTGAAATAATTGTCCAAAAATATATGTTTGCTTTGTCCATAAGTTAATAATTCTGGCAATTAAGCTTATTTCGACTTTGAATAAACCTTTTTTTTCCGTGGTGTAATAGCAGACCTAACCTTATTCCCTTTATTTATTGTACTATGCTCCAAAATATGTCGCCAAGCCAAATAATCATAAGTTAAAAGTTCGTGGGGTTATTGAGGTTGTGGGTATTATACAGAGTTGCGGATGGTCGATTGACCACTACCTATTTGTTCAGAAAAAATAACGAATCATATTTTGAATAGATTTGACTCCCTCAGACTTCCCTTGTTTCCACGATACAAGAAAATCATTTCAGTAAAGGTCATAATATATCCACAAGTTGGAGATTCGCCAATAAAAGCTGCCTTTGTATCAATCATAACATAGGTACACTTACGTTTAGTAAATGTAAACTTACCAAAACTATAGTTTTTTAAAGAAATATACTCAAGTTAATAAATCTAGTAAGAACCCACCTTTTTTCATTTTCTTCCAAATCATCTTTAATGTCCTGCTGTTTAGTTTTAATTTTCTCATCTTCCATTTCTTCAGTCATTTATTGTTCAACTGGTTTCTATGATTACCAGGGCCTCAATATGGATAAAAATGGATGCCTTTTATCTGTAGAATTTAAAATACTAAATACTACATAATCATACATATATAGACTATAGACTAAATAGATTTACTCTCTAATAAACATATCAAATAATAGTAATAATAAATAAGTATATATTTTATTGTTTAAGAATATTTTTTTCTCTGCAAAAAAACCTTCTTTTTTACAAGGCCTGTATTCAGATTATGCTTTAAAACAGTCCAAAAATAAGAAAGATCATGTTTTCGTTCGTCCTAAAACTAATAAAAAACTTGTATCAGCTAAAAGCAATACGGGCCTAAGTTGCACTGTTAACAATGCTAAAACCTATCAAAGTCCATCAGTTATGTTGGGTTGCACCAATAATATAATAAACAATTAACTAACCAGATAACTACGGCTGTGAAATCAATGACACTGATAGCAAATCATTTTTCTATCAACTCGACTATCAAAGAGGCTTGATTAGCTTAATTCGTGATTTACTAACCGGGCTACTTTGTTTCTGAGTAAAACATACATGCCTGCCAATGGGATTGACGCCGCAATCAAACTGTCTGGTTAGTTGGTAGACAGCAGTGTGTTGTTGGGCCGATGGGTTTTGGGGCACAATTGCCTCCAGCATGCAGCTGGTGAAAAGGGGTCCTCAGGGATCTATCCTGTGGCCACTACGGTACACTAACGAATTGCCGGTGTTCAGTACGCTGACGATACGACCCTTAACTTTGGTCTGGAGGGTACCTCCAGTGCGGACGCCGAGGTAGATAAGGCCCTGAGACTATTAAAAATATGATTCGACTCAAATAATATAAACAGTGCTGCATAAATTCGATAAAAAATTAGGGATGACTTTTTCGGAAAAATGCTTGAACACGTGAATTTTTATTTTTATTTACGCATCTTTTGACGCGAAAGTTTAGTATACAGGGTGACACATGTTAAAGATATGACATAATTCGGCATTTTTTCTTACGGTATATTTTTCGATTATTTGAATATGAGAAGAATTAAAAAAATAATATCAGATATGAAATTCAATTAATAAACAGTGAAATGATATAAATATAACATTTTTAAAGAGTTTGAATTGCGGCTTGCTTGCTGCCAGAAAGTCAATGGGACACAGTTCGAACTTAATGATTAGAGTACCTAGTTTTTAATATTTTTAGCCCCCCTTTATAAAAAATATTTTTATAACTTAGTGTTTTTTATTTCTTAATCGAACGCCTAAGAAAAACTTTGCAAGAAATTTCTCGATAGGTAATCTTTCACTTTAGGCGTAGGATATGCTATATCAGATATGTTTAGAATGTTTATTAGAATTAAAAAATCGAAAAATATACCGGGTGTTCCATAAGAAAAAATTAAATGAAAATAAAAATTTGAGTGTTCAAGCATTTTTCCGAAAAATGCATCCTCGATGCATCCCTAATTTTTATCGAATTTAGCAGGACTTCTGGTCCTCACTGTATAATATATTAAACGTAAATAAATCAGTTATTAATATTTTTTTACTAATTTATTTATTGATGATCCAAAAAAGTAAAATAAGCTTCACTGGTATCAGGGCCTCTACCTTTTACATTAATACAAAATTTTTACAATCTTTTATATGTATATCACAATAACATTATGTTAAACATTTACAAACTTACTTAAATTGATTGCAAAGAAACTTTTAGGTTCTGGCAAAGTTTTTTCATTGTTCCTACATTGAGTAGAGGTATATCATTTGGAATAGAGTTATATGCTTGTATACTCCTATATAATGGGAAATCTTGTGTTTTCAAAGTCCGAAAATATTCATTTCCTAAATTTGTGATATTTCTTACATTATGGCCGTGACAGTTTTTTACTTATTTTATTTTATTGTTAAACTAGCGTGTATCCGGCCTGCGTTGCAGCTCGTCATTATACGACGTGAGATAATAAGGCGAACCTCAAACTCAACCGTTTGCCGGCCCGTCCACAATTCACATCCATGCATAAAACATAGTCTGTCTTCGTCTATTCCAGCTTCGGTGCTTCGGATCGATCGTTCAACAGGCCGGGGACCGGTTAGGTTGGGTCGTTCGTTCTCCCTACTCTAATTTATCAGTGTTTATCAGTGTTTCTCTATAATATTATGCATGTATTATATACATAAAAACCTTCCCCTTAATTCACTCTATCTATTAAAAAAAACCGCTTCAAAATCCGTTGCGTAGTTTTAAAGATTTACGCACATAAGGGGACATGAACAGGATAGCGACTTTGTTTTATACTATGTTAAGATTAGACTTAAGTAAATTTTTTGTTGGCTATGGAATTAAAATTTTCTTATTAAAATTCTGGGGAAGCAGAGGATTTACATTTTAATAACATTACACTAAAAACTGTCAATTCAGCTGCGTTTCTTGAAGTAACCTTAGACACCAGACTCAATTGAAGCACGTCCATGTTCTGGCTGGGAAAATAGCCAGGTTTCTTTTGCTCCCCGTGTGTTGTCAAGGAATATTGGGAAGACAGCTGGAGCTGCCCTTAGAGTATATCATGCTTATGTCCATTCTGGGCTTCAGTACAGGGTCACATTCTATGCTTTTATTTAAACTGAATGGAAACCTATTTAAGGAGACACACAGAGATCATGAGATCAGAGGAAGACCTGATCCTTTGCTTCAAAGATATAATTATACCTACATGCAAAAGAATGATACATGATAATAAAGATAGAAGACATTTTCTACATAAATTTTCTTAATCTATTTTAAAGGGTTCTTGTCTTATGTAATAGTTAGGTTGTATTTTATACAAATATTGTTCTTTGTAATAGTTGGACCCTAGCAGGGTTTTCCTTCTGTTTCTATTGTAAATTTTGTTATACTCTTTTTGTGTTATATTTTTTATATTCTTAAATTTCTCCTAGGTCTTAGATTAGCTGTTATATGACAAGTTCGCTATATTATTATGTTATTTTAAATTTGACAGAACTAATAAAGAAATGATGAATTAATTATTGTTTAAAATAATTGTGCAACCCAACCGAGAACCCAACATTGGACTTTTATAAACAGTTAAGTATATAAAATGTTTTTAAAATTTTAATTAAAACTGAAAAATTTAACAAAAACTGTCTTATTCTATTTAAAACAACACAAAGATAACTTTTACTTCGGATTACAAGCCGAAGTAACTCAAACATTTCAAAATTGTTCTAAACAAGTTCAGTCAATTATACAACCAGAACCTACCAAAATTTCAAAGCAATCATTATTCTAGTTTACCAGATCTTTTAATAGGCCACTCCACTCACAGTAAAGCACACTGTATGTAAATAAAAAAAAAATTGTGTGTGCTTAAGACCACACGACAGAAGTGAAAACTTCAACAAGGTGAAATTAATTATATCATGGGTTTGTACGGGTTTGTTCGTATATAACTGTGTATAACAAGACGTTAATTAGTATTTTTTTTTTTTTTTTTTTTTTATGATCGAGCACAAGCACTATAGGAAAAATCCTTTAAGGCGCTCTGGGAGCGGTGCGTGTGCGAAGAAAGCGATTCACGTTTTTCTTGAATCGTTGGAGGTTATATTCGGTTGGAAACACGGTCTCAGAAAGGCCGTTCCACAAAGATGACGTCCTCCAAATGAAAGAGTTCTGAAACAATGATGTTCGGGGTGTACTAAGTTGAACCACATAGGGATGGGCGGCAGTGGTTCGTCGTGTGTTTCTGCTATGCATTACTCTAGGTGGAATCGAGCGGGCAATATCTGTCGAACACTTGCCATGAAAATATCTGTAGAAGTATGAGACAATTATGCAGTATTGATTTTTTTTAATGAACTTTCATCACATCTTACGTCGAATATAGGGTGAAGTAAGGTATGTTCGTGATAATTATAGTTTTTTTGTAGCAAAGTAATATAAATGGCATGCGGTGGTTGTAATAATTGTCGGGGAACTAAGACCTAACATTTTGCTTTTCAATTTTGTTTTTTTTAGGTTAGGTTCGTAAGCAATCATAAAAATAACATAAACTTGGAATACGGGATAATTTTACTGCATACGAAAAAAGATATTTCCTTAAATTGAACAACCCTTGAATTTTTACATCTTTAACAGAAGTCAGAAATCATAATAAATAAGGTCCACCGAATAAGCAATTACGGTAAAACTAATTACTTACCTTACTTCACCCTACGTAAATATATAATTTAAAAAATGCCAGAACATACCTGAGACGCAACACGTGTTTATCTTATGATCTTAAACACACAAACAACGCACACTGTTTCCATGTCGATACTGAATGCGACTGATGCTGCATGCTCTTTCATATAACGTTCATTCGGGTCAGTTCGGATTGAATATATTCCAAAACTATGTAAGTCATAATATAATGACGAGAGCGAATGCTAATGAACAATTAATATTACCCAACACTCACTATCATGCCACTCAAAGATGTACTGCGTATATAGCTCCAAGAGTTATAAATTTATTACCAGCAAATTGTAAAAATGGTCCATATAAACGAATAAAGTATAAATTGAATACCTGGGTCAAACTTAACACCCAGAAGATAAAAAACACGATTAAATTTTTGTAAACAACTTTTTTTTTTGTTAATATTAAGAAAAATGATAGTTTTCATTGGTTCATTGTTTATTTGGACTTTATGTATAACTATCGGATAAGGTGATGCTCACACAGACTATCTGTCCATGAGCGCACACTTAATATCATACTAATTTATAGATATAGTGTATACCAATGTATAGATTATTAATAGATATGTAAAGTGCAATAAATAAATATAAGAGTCGAATTCGAGCGTAAAACAGCCGAGCGTTACGCGTGACGGCTCAGTTTAATTCAGTGCCCACAAAAAAGTGCTAAACGCGCCTAAAGAAGTTTTCACTTCAAAAACATCATAAACACTATATACAAATATATGTGGTTTAAAATCAAAAAAGCCTTCCTTTTCTCTAAGAATTTTTTTATATTATCCCACAATACTATAGGCCTTGTTCTAGGTATATCTTTTTAATAACAGGAAATGCGGTAAAATATCTTTCTGAATTAACTGGTAGAAAAATCAAAATAAAACTTAGGTAAGTACATACATATTATTATTATAGATCCAATAAAAACTCGTCAACTCTATGACTATGTGTGTACAAGAAATTTACCATAAAAACGATTGGGTCACGTTGAAAGCAAAATTTCTTACAGCACTACAACGGCTTCTTATACTTTTAAAATTCATCAAAATCAAAATACAGTAGGTCAGTGGTTCCCAAATGGTGGTCCGCGGACCCCCGGCGTATTTTTTGGGGGTCCGCGAACCCACGAAGCACAAAGGGAAAATAAAACAAAATTAACTAAATAACTCACCTAATAATAAAACAATAAAAGTTTATTACTTATTGTTTTTAAGGAAAATACGTTGTATTGATATATAAAATGTTGTTTAAATAAGTTACAAAACGGTTGTTTTAGTACTTTTAAAGATTAACTGGCCATGAGGGTCCGCATGTTACTATAATCCGATTTCGGGGGTCCGGGATTTAGCGAAATTTGGGAACCACTGCAGTAGGTATCAAAAAAAACCAACCACAAACATAAATAATAAAACTGACAACTGACTCAGATATTAATTATTACTGACAGGACGTTCAACCACAGAACAAAAAAAGGTTCACAAACTACCAGCTTTCACAAAACATTAACGGAGTTCCCTTTAGTTACTTTTAAAAAAGCAAAGGAAAGCTAACGGCTAAGGTGAGTTCTCATGCATCCGTTATCTGACGGTGCAATGTTCAAAATCTTAAAAATCGTATGTCAAAATTTGGCAATTTACATAAATATGTCCGAATATCGTACCATAACTTGTAAAAAAAAAAGAAAATTAGTCAAGAAAAGAATAAACATAGTTAACAAAAATTACTTGTAACTTAATTTTTCTTTCGCTTTTTGAAGATAAAACCTGAAAATGGCATTAAATATATTATTTTAAACCACATTCCATCAACTGTCATATGGAAGCAATAGGTACGTTATTTTTACTAGTTTTCATATTTGAAGTTTTTAATAATATACATAATATTTATAGCATTTTTATCGTAATAAGCCAAGAAAATATAGTACTGGTAATAAGACCTAAAAAACTTAAAAATAAAAAAACAATAAAAAAAAAAGTTAAAATTATTTTGACTTTGTCCAACGTCGGATAATTTTTACATTTGGGTGAAATTTGGCGCAATATTTCCACCAAGACGAGCAATTTCGGATCGTGCATCGTACCGTCGGATACTTGAGAAATCACTCAGTTGCGCGTTCATTTTTAAAATTTAATTTATCTCAGCAAATATTTTTTTCATCTTCCTTGCCACGGTTAAGTATGCCCCTTTGTATTTTTCATACGACTAAATTTTACTTTCCATTTGCTTCTTTTAAACAGCAAAGCAAATTTAAAATCTTCGCTTAGCTAAGTGGTTAAAGGAACGGTAAGCGAACAACTCGTATAGGTCGTATGGGAAATAGAGAGGGGCATACTTAACAGCGGCAATGGAAAAAAACTTTGCTGTGCAAGTTTTAAAAGGAACACTCAACTTAGCCGTTGGATATGCTATTTAAAAGAAGCTTAAAGGAATTCTGCTAACTACACGTAAGTTGATCGCGAACCGCTTGTTGTTTTTTCCACCACTCTGTTGGCATCGATGTCCGGACCTAATCAAAATCGCACTTTCCCCGAAAATTGGAGACCCATAAGCCTCATCTCGTCCATAGCAAAAATCTCAGAAAAAATTTTTCCATCCAAACTATGGGACATTCTTAACGAACTCCACATCATTCAAGATGAACAGTTTGGCTTTCGCCACGGTCATGTAACGAAGTTACCTAAGTTTTACCGAATTGACAACAGGTTTAGCACCGAATTATTAGAAAATAATTATCTCCGTAGTTTATCAATTAATTTTTCTGTTTCTTTCATGCAACCGACTTATTGAATATTTTTCTAACCGCTGGTAACAAAAGGTTTTGAATTGAATCAGAGAAATTAATTAATTACCGCTATCACAGAAACCGTCTTAATTGGCAAACCAATATATGGCATTCCGATACAGGTAAATTCAGCGTTATCTCCGGTACCGATTCGAAAAGATAGCGAACGCGCACCGTTCTTAAAATCCCCAGATCTTTGACCATTTCCGTGGTGGGAGATAAAAAGTTGAAATCCGAGATCGAACCAAAAATACGAGCCCTTCTCGATCCAGCTTTGCAGCCGACCAAAAGTGATTTTGAAAGTGCTTAGTTTTCAGCTAGTGAACCGTTTGCCGTTTCATTTTTTTTTATTATTCTTTTCCGCCGTCGTCGAATACCGTTATTATCTGTGGTAAGCAACACTGATTTTTTTTATATATTTGAAAATTATTTCCTGCTAAATTTTTCCGCCGCCTTACAATCATTTTCATTTATCCGTATTTAGAACTAGATTTATTCGATAGTTTACCGAGCTTGCTTTTGCTTAATACCGCCACGCTTTAATCATTTTTCATTTGCCTATATGCATGATTATAGTTGCTCGATAATTACTACCGCATTCACCAGTAGTTAGTACCGCCGCCTAGCCATCATTTTCATACCGCCCGCTTTTAAGTTTTCCGTTCTTAAAATTATTACCGGACTTCGTCTTATGTAACACCGTCGCATGAAACCCACTTTAATACCGTTTGTTTGAAATTTGTTCCACCGAAAAGCTTAACTGTAAATTACCGCCAATTTTCCGAGAAGTTTTGATTTTTTTTATTACTTATAGGGAAATATTTGTAACGTGATATTGTAACCTGTACATTTGTTTTAATTTCTGTTGTTACAAAAATAAAATTATTTTACATTTTCCGACATAGGTGTGTTTTATTTCCCATAGGAACTTAGAGGCGTGAATGACTGTTATCTGTATGCGCTAATAGAACTCTGTCTCCAACTGTTTAAAGGTTACCCAGGGCTCCGGGGGTTCTGATTTTCCCTAAAAATTAAAATCAGTGGCGCTCGAGTAAAACTCCGTTCATTTTTGTATATTCTCTTTAATTCCGCCCACAGAACGCTTTAGAAGTTATTCAATTCAAACCCGACCGAATTTACCGCCGAATTACCGACCGCCGAATACCCGAAATTGAATAACTTCCGCGTCTGAGGGATAACTTGATAATTGAGATTAAAATAGAGATTCTTTACAAAAAGTATTTTCTAATCCGTACAAAAATATAATTTTTATTAGCCAGTTTCAAAAAGCAATTTTTATCCGCCGTTACAAAAAGTAACCGCACCAAAAAGTGGCCTTACAGAATTGGCGCCCGAGCAGCCTTACAGAATTGGCGCCCGAGTGCCCTTTACAGAATTGGCGCCCGAGCAGATTTTAGCAGCATGGGTCATTTGCGTTCTCGCCGATAGTTTTTTTGGGAGATAAAGAAACCGCATTCCAGGCTTATCTCGTTAACACCTGATAAGAAAAACAATCCGCCGGACAGTATAGCGTTTTATAGTTGAATATTTTAATAATATTATTCCGTGCGAATTTATTAAACGCAGATACTAATGGTTTTGTAAATTAATTATACGGGGATAGGATATTTTTTTTCTTTAACCGAATACACAGGGTGTTATTTATTCTATACCTACCGGTATTTAGGAAGTTTTTTTCCCTTAGTACACCGTGTGCTACTGGAAAATTTTCACAGGAAAACTTGGTTTTCTCATAACCAGTATACAGGGTCTTGTAAAGGTATTGGTATATATCTACCGGAGAGGAAAATTTTGGGAATTTTTTTTTAATTTTACTTGTAGTAGGGAAAAATAAATTCCGCAATTATTTTATTTTTACGCTGCCTATACGGGGTGCTATTTTTATTTGGAAAAATAATTTTTTTTTGTCGGAAAAGAAATTAAATAAAATATGCCGTCTTCAAGTGATAGTGAAACGGAACGAGTGATACCGAAAACAATACCGCTATCGCCCGCGTATATACCCCCTGCACCCCCACTACCATTTGACATACCGGCCGATTACTTCACTAGCCTTAGAACGGGTTGGATTTATTTGTTGCGGAAGGGAGACTTAGAACTCCAACTGCAAAGATTTAATTTGGACGCAACCGGTACAGTAGACGACATGCGCAAAAGACTAGTACGTTTCGTACACGAGGGTAGAGCGTCACCGCAACCCGTACAACACCTGTTTGCGTTCCCGCCTGGCGTATCTAACCCAACCGTCCAGATTCAGCAACCCCCAACCCCTATACCGGTACCAACCCTGTCATTGGCAACCACCACTACAACCACGGTTACGACAACCATGCATCTAACTCCGCAACGCACACTTTCTTTTGCAATGCCGAGTTATACGCCCACTCTGACAACCGGGATAGCCACAGCTGTTACCGCACCCACAACCTGCCTACCCCATATTTATCGACCTACAGCTCCGCCGCCCCTAATTCAGACCACACCACCCGTGTGCATAGCCCCAAATTTTCAGCAAGCAATGACACAGCCTATATTTCATGCTATACCGCCAGCGATATCAAATGCCCCGCCCCAAGTGGTGATACCACCCCCAGTTTTCAACCCTCAATGGGTCAATAATCCCTGTACCCCCCCGATAATTCAGCGAACAGCTCCAGCACATATTTTTCAACAATCACCGGTCCCCAACAACCATAATGTAATACAAATACGGAATTGGAATGTTTATTTTGACGGAAATTCCGACCCTGCAACGTTTCTGGAAAGGGTAGAGGAAATCTGCACCTCTCAAAGCATAAACCCAGATACCATACTTCCCCAAATACCGGAAATCCTAAAGGGCGATGCCGCATTATGGTTCCGAAATAATAAACATAACTGGAAAAACTGGACAGATTTCCAAATCGCTTTTCGAATTTTTTATTTTCCGGTTAATTATGAGGTTGATCTAGAAGCCGAAATTAGTCGCCGTGTGCAAAAACACAACGAACCAGTAGGCAAATATATTACCGCACTACAAACTCTGATCCGCCGTCATGGAAATATTTCACTATATCAGGAACTGAACTGGTTATACCGGAATCTGCTACCGGAATACCGTCAATACATACGCCGTAACGATTTCTATGATACCGGGTCGTTCTCAAAGGCCGTACGGGAATATGAAATTTTAAACCGGGAAATTCAGGAATCAAAACGGGTGCAATCATATTCTACAGGTTACCAGTCACAACAACCTGCTTATAGACCACCGCCACCCCCAGTAACACCGTCTACATCCGCAGCTATTAACGATAGAACCGCCCCGGTACACACAACACCTGACTCACCCCGTACCGGACCTGCTAATCAAAATACCGCCGGTAACCATGAGTCAATCTGTTGGAGATGTGGACAGACCGGACATATGCGTCAAAATTGTCAAAACCGGCCTAAATTATTTTGCTCCAGATGCGGCCGGGAAGGAATAATGTCTCGGGACTGCAAGTGTACAAGACCGGGAAACGGGAGAGGCACTGCGCAACAGCGAGGCATGCGCAGGTAAATGCCGAAGCCCCGCCAGACCGAATAATGCTTTTAAACCATGACTGTAGACCGGTAATATCTGTTAAATTCCATGATACAACTTATACTGCCCTTGTCGATACCGGCGCAATAAGCTCATATATAGGAGACACAATAGCTTCTCAATGCCGTCAAAACCAATACCAAACCGTTAAACCGTCAGCTACGAACGTAAAGCTAGCAGATGGACACCTGACCGCTGTCTCCGAGGCTTATCGCGTTAGTTTGAAAATAGGTTCCCACAATATTACTGAAACTTTTAATTACCTACCAAACTTAGCGGCCGAAGTAATCCTAGGAATGGATATACTTAGTAAACATAAATTTACCGTCGATTTAAATACAACCGAGGTTTTTATAGATGGTGAAATAATTCCAAAGCCAGAGCGAACCGATTTCTGCAATTTGCTTGAAGACATCTCTTCTCACCCACCCCTGACCTTGACCGAGGAAGAGGAATTACGTTTAAAATCTTTCTTAGACCGTCAACTACCCTTATTTCAAAATATAAAAGGCACAACACCCCTGATAGAGCACCGTATTCACTTACTTGACTCAGAACCGATTAAACAAAGATACTACCCCCAGAACCCGCGCATGCAGGACATTATTAATGCCGAGGTTGACCAAATGCTCGCCGACGGTATAATTGAAAAAAGTTCGAGTCCGTATAGTTCTCCAATTGTGATGGTTCGCAAGAAGGATGGAAAATTTCGATTTTGTGTTAACCTACAAAAAGTTAATGACGTCAGCCGCAAAGACGCATACCCCTTACCCTACATAAATGCCATCCTAGACAAGCTCCGAAAAGCCCGCTATATCTCTAGCTTGGACCTTAAGCAGGGATACTGGCAAGTACCTTTAGCACCAGAAAGCCGCCCCATTACAGCTTTCACAATACCCTCAAGAGGGTTGTTTCAGTTTAAAGTCATGCCTTTCGGCCTACATTCCGCCCCCGCCACATTTCAAAGGCTTATGGATCAAATTATCGGTCCAGAACTGGATCCGTACTGTTTTGCGTATTTAGACGATATTATCGTACTTGGCGAAACGCTAGATGAACACCTGAATAACCTCGCCGAAGTATTCCGCCGCCTCCGTGCAGCAAACCTTAAGCTTAATCCAGATAAATGTCAATTTGGCCGCCGTTCTCTAAAATATTTAGGTCACCTAGTAACCGCTGAAGGCATATGTACCGACCCTGATAAAGTAGAATCAATACAACAACTGTCCGCTCCTTCTAATATCCGTGGTCTTAGACGTTTCTTAGGAATCGCCTCCTGGTATAGGAGATTCGTACCGGGTTTTTCGCAAATCGCAGCACCGTTACACCAGCTTTTAAAAAAGGGAATCCGCTGGAAATGGTCCGCAGAACAGGAAGAGGCCTTCCTTAAGCTTAAAGACTACCTGACCCGAACGCCCGTATTAACCTGTCCGGATTTCAATAAACCGTTTATACTGCAAACCGACGCTAGCGACCAAGGCTTGGGTGCAGCCCTGATACAACATGACCAAGATGGTGACCACGTGGTCGCCTACGCGAGTCGAAGCCTATCGTCAGCCGAAAAAAAGTACTCCGTCACCGAAAAAGAATGTTTAGCAATAGTATGGGGTATTGAAAAGATGCGCCCTTATCTGGAAGGATACAGATTTACCGTCTTGACCGATCACCAATCCCTCCGCTGGTTGCATTCCTTAAAAAGTCCCAGTGGTAGACTTGCACGGTGGAGTATTTTCCTGCAGCAATACGATTTTGAAATCAAGTACCGCAAAGGCGTTTTAAATAAAGTAGCCGACGCGTTATCCCGTGATCCACTCCCTAGTACCAGTCAGGAAACCGACAGTGATCCGCTAAATATAATTTCAAACGAAACCGAGTGCCCCTGGTATACAAAGAAAAAGACCGAAGTTGAACTAAACCCAAAAATTTTTCCTGACTATTGTATCCGAGATGGAAATTTATACCGTCATTTTTGGGATTCTTCCGACATGACCGAGCCCGAAATGTCTGATCCGTGGAAACTATGTGTTCCAAAACCCGCCCGACACGTTGTTTTAGAGGAAAATCATGACGTACCGACTGCTGGTCACCTTGGGATCGCAAAAACCACCGCAAAAATAGTGTTGCGATATTATTGGCCAGGAATGTTCCGCGACATAGCCAAATATGTCAGAGGTTGTACGTCATGTCAACAGTATAAGTCATCTCAGCAAAAAATACCTGGAAAAATGCAACCCTCTAAAAACCGTAAACCATGGGAAACCGTTAGCACAGATTTAGTAGGCCCATTACCGCGATCCTCAAAGGGAAACTGCTACGTTGTAGTTTTTCAGGACCGATTCACCAAATGGATCGAATGCCGCGCGATACGCACAGCATCTGCGCGCGCCGTTAGTCAGGCATTATATGAACTGATTTTAACCCGTTTTGGCCGCCCTCAGACCATTATTACCGATAACGGTACTCAGTTCGCCGGAAAAACCTACACCCAGATGCTTACCGACTACGGAATTCAACACCGTTTTACACCGCCATATACACCCCAGTCCAACCCGGTTGAACGCGCAAATAAAACTTTGAAAACTATGGTCGCCCAATTTTGTCAAAACGACCAGAGAAAATGGGATGTACATCTACCTGATTTGACGTTCGCATATAATACTTCACGTAACGACAGTACCGAGTTCTCACCAGCATTTTTAAATTTTGGCCGCGAGTTAGAACCCCCTAAATCTCTATACCGTAGCGAACAACCCGAACCTGAAAACTCTGACACCGAAAACCCCGCAGACACCGGCCCAGTAATCGAAAGATTCAAAAAACTCACCGAAACTTTTGAGTTAGTGAAGGTAAACCTGGCCCGTGCTTTTACTACGCAAAGCCGGCATTATAACCTCCGCCGCCGTGATTGGCGTTGTCACCTAGGTGACAAGGTACTGAAGCGTGAACACCACCTGTCCTCCGCCGCAAAACATTTTAACGCCAAACTAGCACCCAAATACTCCGGTCCACATAAAGTAATAAAAGTCCACTCGCCGGTAGTATACGATCTTAAGGGTGAAAATGGCAAAATTTTCCGTCGGATCCACATTAAAGATCTCAAAACCGCACACTCTATCTAATCAGACCACCCGAAACCGAGGGTAATTCTTACAACCGAACCCGGAACTACCCAATTCTATTTACTTTTCAGAAGATGTCGAGCCAGACGCTTAGCCTGTCCACCTCACCGGTCCAGGACGATAGAGACCGCCAGCCTACCGACGCTACCATGTCCGACCTGCGGCCATAAGGACGCCTTTGTCCGGAAGCTTCCGGAATGAGAAAAAAAATTTTTGTAATTAATGCCAGTAAATTTTTTTTTTAGCAAGTGAGGGGGGAATGTAACGAAGTTACCTAAGTTTTACCGAATTGACAACAGGTTTAGCACCGAATTATTAGAAAATAATTATCTCCGTAGTTTATCAATTAATTTTTCTGTTTCTTTCATGCAACCGACTTATTGAATATTTTTCTAACCGCTGGTAACAAAAGGTTTTGAATTGAATCAGAGAAATTAATTAATTACCGCTATCACAGAAACCGTCTTAATTGGCAAACCAATATATGGCATTCCGATACAGGTAAATTCAGCGTTATCTCCGGTACCGATTCGAAAAGATAGCGAACGCGCACCGTTCTTAAAATCCCCAGATCTTTGACCATTTCCGTGGTGGGAGATAAAAAGTTGAAATCCGAGATCGAACCAAAAATACGAGCCCTTCTCGATCCAGCTTTGCAGCCGACCAAAAGTGATTTTGAAAGTGCTTAGTTTTCAGCTAGTGAACCGTTTGCCGTTTCATTTTTTTTTATTATTCTTTTCCGCCGTCGTCGAATACCGTTATTATCTGTGGTAAGCAACACTGATTTTTTTTATATATTTGAAAATTATTTCCTGCTAAATTTTTCCGCCGCCTTACAATCATTTTCATTTATCCGTATTTAGAACTAGATTTATTCGATAGTTTACCGAGCTTGCTTTTGCTTAATACCGCCACGCTTTAATCATTTTTCATTTGCCTATATGCATGATTATAGTTGCTCGATAATTACTACCGCATTCACCAGTAGTTAGTACCGCCGCCTAGCCATCATTTTCATACCGCCCGCTTTTAAGTTTTCCGTTCTTAAAATTATTACCGGACTTCGTCTTATGTAACACCGTCGCATGAAACCCACTTTAATACCGTTTGTTTGAAATTTGTTCCACCGAAAAGCTTAACTGTAAATTACCGCCAATTTTCCGAGAAGTTTTGATTTTTTTTATTACTTATAGGGAAATATTTGTAACGTGATATTGTAACCTGTACATTTGTTTTAATTTCTGTTGTTACAAAAATAAAATTATTTTACATTTTCCGACATAGGTGTGTTTTATTTCCCATAGGAACTTAGAGGCGTGAATGACTGTTATCTGTATGCGCTAATAGAACTCTGTCTCCAACTGTTTAAAGGTTACCCAGGGCTCCGGGGGTTCTGATTTTCCCTAAAAATTAAAATCAGTGGCGCTCGAGTAAAACTCCGTTCATTTTTGTATATTCTCTTTAATTCCGCCCACAGAACGCTTTAGAAGTTATTCAATTCAAACCCGACCGAATTTACCGCCGAATTACCGACCGCCGAATACCCGAAATTGAATAACTTCCGCGTCTGAGGGATAACTTGATAATTGAGATTAAAATAGAGATTCTTTACAAAAAGTATTTTCTAATCCGTACAAAAATATAATTTTTATTAGCCAGTTTCAAAAAGCAATTTTTATCCGCCGTTACAAAAAGTAACCGCACCAAAAAGTGGCCTTACAGAATTGGCGCCCGAGCAGCCTTACAGTCATTCGACCGAAGACCAACTTGCTAGACTAATCGACACAGCCACAGATGGTCTGCAGCACCAGGCCTCCACAGGCATGGTAGCTCTAGACATTTCCAAAGCTTTCGACAAAGTTTGGCACGACGGCCTCGCATACAAACTCCATTATGTTTATAATATAAACATAAATTTCAAAAAATTCATTATTTCATACCTCAAAGATAGAAAATTCCAAACCCGTGTAAACGGCATTTTGTCAGACGTACGCGATATTGAAGCAAGCGTTCCCCAAGGTTCCCCAATTGCCCCAGTTTCATACATTGTGTATACTGCGGACATGCCAAAAACGCGTTTTGTCGAGCAATACATCTTTGCTGACGATACGGCCATGACGTGCACCAAGGGTGTCCATAGAGCGTTTTTCAGGGGGGGGGGGCAAACAATTTTTTTTTATGTAGTAACTAATCACTGTACTATTCAACTCTGGCGACCTTTTTTTTTTTTTAGAAGTCAGAATAACTCATAACTTGATTTTGTGGGCGCCTAGGGAGAGGGCAATCACTGTACTATTCAACTGGCGACCTTTTTTTTAGAAGTCAGTATATTCGCTTTTTGAAATCACTGGAATACTCAGTACTCGATTATTAGAATAACTCATAACTCGATTTTTCCCATCACTATTACTGTAATACTGAAAATGTGGGCGCCTGGGGGGGGGGGGGGGGGGGGGCAAGAGCCCGTCTAGAGCTAGAAAATACACCGTTTTGCCCCCCCCCTGGACGCCTAGGGGGGGGGGCAAGTGCCCGTTTTGGCCCCCCCCCCTATGGACGCCCTTGACGTGCACCCATAAAAACCTTGCACACATTCAAAGATGTTTACAAATTTAAATTAACACGTACCGTAAACCAGGGTTATTTTACACGGCTAGGTGACTTTACACCAAGTTACTTTTCATGATACTTTTTTATATTATGCTAACTTTGGCAACAATGCGCTCGTGCATTGCGCTGTACTTCAAAGCTGACCAAACGACAAGTCGATGCAGGTCTAAACGGAAAACGCACGTGGTTGCAGTAAGGCATTAGTGCTTAATAAGTAAGGTTGTGGCAAATAATTGTGTATCTTAAACTTCAGAAGTAAGGTTTTTGGGGTCGAACTAGAAACAGTTAGGTAAGTTCTATCTATATTTCTGATAAGTATAGTCACCTAAGGTTGTCCTACCAACGTTTAAACAATATCTAACTTAAACTTATGATTATAAAAGTAAAATTTCGCAGCTGCGGTACAGTGATTTTGATCGCATGGGTGTCTTTACATGATTACTTTTTTGTTCCAGACTATGTAAATATGGGTCGAATTTACAAAAAAAAGTTGGGATCCAGAAGATATCTCATGTACAATGCTGAGCAACTGCAGCAAGCTGTAGGAGCCGTAAAAAATTATGGAATGTCTTATGCTGAAGCTGCTAGGCGGTATAAGATAAACAAAAAAACGCTTTGGAACAAAGTTAATGGTAAGCATCTTGCAAAGCCTGGGGGGCAACCTGTATTAACAGAAGTGGAAGAACGTCATATCGTGGACGTTGTTGTTGCATCAGCAGAATATGGTAGCCCAATAACATCACTAGAGCTTAGAATGATAGTCAAAAGATATTTAGATTCTGTTGGCAAACAAATCAGTAAATTTAGTGACAATCTTCCTGGAACTGAATGGGCTCTTAATTTTATAGATCGACACAAGGACTTATTATCGCAAAGAACTTGTCAGAATATTAAGGGTGTAAGAGCTCTAAAAAATGAAGATGAAATCAACATGTATTTTGATAACCTTGCCGAGAGTTTGAATAATGTGCCAATTCAGAACATACTTAATTACGACGAAACAAATTTATCAGACGATCCAGGTGCCAAAAAATGTATCTTCAGGAGAGGCATAAAATATCCAGAAAGAATTATGAACACGAGCAAAGCGTCTATATCTGTCATGTTTGCTATCAGTGGTGATATGAATGTCCTGGCCCCTTACGTGGTTTATAAAGCCGAAAGGCTTTATGATCAGTGGACCATCTGTGGTCCTCCAGGAACTCGATACAATAGATCCAAGTCAGGATGGTTTGACGCGTTTACATTTCAAGAGTGGTTTTCAACTATTGTATTACCATGGGCAAAATCCAGACCTGGGCCCAAGGTGATTATTGGGGATAACCTTTCGTCGCACTTGAATGTTGATATAATTATAGCATCCCAGCGTAACAACATCAGATTTGTATTTTTGCCTCCCCATTCCACCCATCTTACTCAGCCCTTGGATGTCGGGTATTATGCCCCGATGAAAAGGGCCTGGCGAAAATTATTAGAACAATTTAAACTGCAAAATCCAGCGGAAAAGGTTTTAAATAAAACCTCCTTTCCATCGCTCCTAAAAAAATTAGTAGAATATTTGAAACTAAAGGATAAGGAAAATATTGCAAGCGCCTTCAGGGCCACCGGAATCATTCCTTTGAACAGGAATCAAGTTTTGAAAAAGCTGCCCCAGGCAAGGGCAGAAGAACACGTCGTGATGCAAAGAGTGAGCGATAGTCTGCTAACCTTTTTAAAAGAAACAAGAAATCCGTCACAGCCTGCGGAGAAAAAGCGAAAGAAAATGTTGAAAGTGGCGCCAGGGAAATCGGTTTCCTATGAAGAACTTTGGGAAGACCAAGAAAATACCACACCCGAAAGTGAAGGGAAAAAGATATTTGAAGATGAAGAAGATCAGGACAACAATGATGACCTTTATTCTATTGAAGAGACCCTTGAAGAGAACTTTGAAGAAGACAGCGATGATGCCCTTCCACTGGATCATATTATACCAAAACCAGGAAAATTTGTTGTGGTAGCATTTCCAACAAAAAAAAGCATTCGGCACTTTGTGGGCCAAATATTGGAGAGTCAGGATAGGCCAGAACTATTAATAAAATTTCTACGAAAAAAAGGTAAAAGTTTCGTGTTCCCAACTGAAGATGATATTTCCTTACAGCAGGAAAATGATGTCGTAAAATTCCTAAGAGAACCTGCTGTTAGAAGGGGTGTTTATACATTTCATGGTCTGAAACTTGAAAGGTATAATTTAATGTAAAAACTTTGTTGTTGTTGTATTGTTTAGTTTCAGTATATTTTCGTATATTTTATAAATGCTTTTTATATTGTCGTTGTGTATTAAAGTATTTTTTCATTAAAATTGACTTTTATTTGATTATAAGTAGTATATAATAAGCTATATTCATGATTTACAAATTAGAAAAAGTATCTATGAGAGTTTCTGCGTGTAAAGACACCTATATTAAGCTGTTATGTAGTCTCTTAGTACGTTTTTAATACTCGTATAAAGTGACCCCGATTTCAAGGTGACTTTACAGTTTTTAATAAAAAAATATATTATATAGCAGGTTATATAAAACAAAAATATTGTCTGAAAATTACTTTAAAAACCTTAAACTATGACATAGTTATAGCTGTGCCAGATATCTTTAAAAATAAACGAGATATTAAACGAAATATACCAAAATCGTGGTAAAGTAACCCCGGTTTACGGTATATTGACTATTTTCAAAAATGGAAAATAAAAGTTAACGCTGAAAAAACTCGAGCCATTCTCATTTCCAACAAGAGAATAAACAACATCAATATCCAAAATCTTGAACTAGACAATACTGAAATACCTTGGAGCAACACCCTAAAATACCTCGGTGTCACTCTTGACAAAAAGCTCTCATGGGCCCCCCATTTTGACAATAAAATCAAAAGCGGAAAGCAAGCATTTGGCCGCCTATATCCTCTCCTGGGTCGCAAAAGCAAACTGTCACTTAAAAACAAGACGCTACTATACAAACAAGTAGTGCGCCCCTCCATACTATACGGAAGCATAGCATGGTGTCAAGCACCTAAAACACGAAGAAAACGTCTTCAAACACTTCAAAATAAAATTCTTAGGACCATCACAAACGCGCCCTACTACATTAGGCGAGCGGCAATCCACCGCGACCTTAAAGTAGAAACAATTCAAGAATTCCTAAACAAAAGACATACTGAGTTTTTTAGGAAAAAACAGTTTCATCCAAATCAATTAATTCAAAATTCATTTCCCATAAATCCCGCCCCAAATCTGCTCAAAATCCGCAATAGGAGCATAAATGCTCCTATTATACAATAACATAAAAAACACAAAAACAACATCCTAATCGTCAAGCCATGCTTGATTGTATGACAACAAAAATTGATCAAACCCAAAAAATTTAATCAATTTAAAAAAAAAAAAAAAATTTTTGAAAATAAAAAATTTTAAAAAATTACACTCTACAGAAACACTAACGTCCCCCCCAAAGGACAATTCGTCCTTTAATTTTCAGAAAACCCAAAGTGTGTAAAAGTGCTCAACGGCACTAACACGTTAAAACCCAAGAAAGAAGAAGTATATCGATGTCCGGCCCGGTTGAAATCAATTATCATGTTTTGGTATGATGGAGCAGATTTGCGCCGATTCAGCGGTGATTAAAACACCAAATTCAACTGTCAACAGTTCAGTTTTTTCCTGCGTTTTGAATTTTAAATAAAACATCCCTCTGTTCTTTGAGTAAAGAGCAATATGATTAGTTTTACACTCCATTTTACATAATAATTGCAAGATCAAAAATAATATTAAATTTATTTTTAAAACGTAAACGCGAAACTAACCTCAATTTTATTCAATCCAACAGCCAACAAACCGAAAAACCATCTACTGAAATTGTTGGCTTGATGGACACAACGTTGTAGCCATCAACATTTTTCGGTTCGTAAAACAACATGACCGTTGCGCCATCACCCGATGTTCTGTTGAAAACAACAACAGACAGATGTTCAGCAGTGCCAACGGTGTAGCATCAGTTTAATAAAACATCACGCGGGAAGTTTTCTTTAACAACAAGCAAAGACAGTAGGTACTTTTCTTTGACTAGGAAAGAGGTACTTTCCCTTGCTTCTTTTAAACAGCAAAGCAAAGTATAAACATCTTTGCTTAGCTAAGTTGTTAATGAAATATTTCGCGAACAACTTCAGCAGAGTTCCTTTTACCACAGAATATATAGCTACGCCCATATATATTCTGTGCTTTTACATTACTTTTAAAATATCAAAACCAATCGCAACAAAGATTGTTTTTTCGCTCAACGCTCAACTTAACCGTTCTCTACCTTGCTGTTTAAAAGTAACTCGGCCAATAAATTTGAAAGGAGCATTATTTTACCTAATGTTGAAAAAATCAAGATTTTTGGATAAAAAAAAATTAAAAGGATTCTACAAACTCCGCCCACCTGCAATTTATGAAAGTAAGGAATATGGATTTGCTGAATTTTAAAGTTTTTATTAAAGACGATGATGTAACAGCAACCAGGTCTAGGTGATTTTTTTGTGACTATAATATATAAATTATTGGCTGTTAAAAGGTTTTTAAAATATTTTATTTATGTTTTTCTTACTCTGACTAGTTAGTAATTCCTATTAAAAAGAGTACTATATTTTTATTTAGCATTCATGTTAAAACTTGTTATGTTTTAATGTTAAACTTTTTCGATCAAAAATTTTGATCGCAACATCGCAACGTGTTTTTATATGTCTGTTTTGTAAATTGTGTTTTTAGTTTAGTTTTTGTATTTCTTGTTCCTTTGTTATATAGACTATAGACTGGTTCTTACCTTTAAAAATAGATATTTTTGTTCGTTAATAAAAAAAATTTAAATATCCTGATATTTTCAATCATGTCCTTAATTTTTATTTGCTCTGTCCTGAAAATTCAAAAATAATAGGTGGCAACCCTAAACTTGGGTCATCTTTTGTTTTTAGCAGCTGTAAATATAATGGCCGGCGGTGTCCGAAATGCTCTAGGCCTGTTATTCGCAGATGATTTTAAATGCTTTTATCGGGTTGGATTGATACTGTGGAGGACTGCGAGATCCTACAGAAGTACAGAATGACTTTCGCAGTGTGGCTGGATTGATGTGATTCAAAAAGCATTAATTTAAATGTGAGGAAATGTGCGTGCATGTCTTTGACATTGAATCGTAATGTTATTGCCTATGACCAATTTGCAGATGGTGAATCAATATTAGGACTTCGCGTTGTAGATTTGGTTAATTTTCGATTAGTAATTTTAATCACGGCGGCTAATAAGTTTACTAAGGGCGTAAGGTACCCTGTTCATTACCCATAACATCCACACAAACACAAAGAGTTTCGTTAATTACTTTATTAAAAAAATTACACTTTCTTTTACGTGGTTACGCCAATAAAATGACTTAAACTTTAACTTTTTTGACCACCTGTTCCTTCCCCTGCTATTGTTTCTCCGTAGACCTCGTCGGTAGAGCCCTGCACGGGCGGGCCTCTACGCGGCCCGGTCCGACTCTCGGGTTCGGGTCACTTATAATCAATAAAGGTTCGGGCCGTCGAGCCCTAATAAATGTTTTCGGGCCGGCTGGGCATTTTATGTTTTATATGTAGGTAATACGCAATAGCTGATAGGCCGAACACAATACATTATAGATTCTGATAGTTTAGGCTTCATGTTATGGTATGTCACTTTACCAGTTAAACAATAGATTAAACGTCACTTGAAAAACTTGTGATGTTTAGTGTATTGCTTAAATGTAATAAATTAATGTCAACGTAAATTTGTTCAATTACCTTTCCGGCCAACTGGGTTTTTTTGCTTTTAGTTAATAATTTCTTCGGGCCGCGTCAATATCCTGGTTGCCGGGTCGGGCCGTAAAATTCCGGCCTGTGCAGGGCTCCATCGTCGGCCAGTCACTAGACTTGCGCGGTTGTCATATCTCATCGCGCCCAAATTTAAATAAAATTTGGATACAGGAATTACTATCACACTCCTCCCTTTCAAAAAGTGACGTAACGACACTTACAAAACTAATCTCTAATTAGAAAAACACAATTAGGTAAAACTTTTTACCTAAATATAGTAGAAAAATTATTAGAACATACAGGTTGAAAAATATGATCTTGAAAATTAATAACTAATGAAAAAGTTTTGCATAAACTAATACTGCATTAAAGACGACATTCAGATAATATTAGAAATATTTTTCGCGTTCCATTTAGTCCTTGCAACAATGACAGCGCTTAATTTTAATAGGTCGTTTCCTTGGGATTCTACCTAAGCTACTCTCAGGAGGTACTTTGAGTTCTACATTATTATTGAAGGCAGTGGCGGCTCGTGACTAGTGAGTCAGGGGGGGGGCGCTGGCAATAAATTTAAAAAAAATTAAAATGTCTATTATTTTCGAAAGTACGTGTCTGTTTTTTTTCTCGGTTTTTTCTAACTTTCTCGTTGTAAATTTTAATTTCATCAGCATAAGCACTACTTAAACAAGTTAAAATATTAGTTTGTCCTAACTATGGAGGGCTTTAGGAAGGAGTCCGATCGAAAATGGCTCTTCTTTAAATTTACGTCCCTGTTTAGTAGTTAGTTCGCTGTTTCCCGGTCGCGGCACAGTGATCGTCAAGTGTTTGACTTTTTACAGGTTTTGATAGACGTCAGCGGTATTTTTATCCAATAATTAATTAATAAAATAGGCTTTATTAGATATAATATATACATTTCTCAGCCTGTAGAGGGTTTTAGTTAACTAAATCAGTTGATTATCCCATAAGAACCCATGCATTTTACAGATTTAAAGGAACACCTGCGCCTCTCATGGCCATTTTTAAAGCTGCTTTACCGATCCAAAACTCTGCCCGAAACCAATGTATTGCGATCGGACTCCTAACCTAAAGCCCTCCATAGTCCTAACATCTCAAAACTTACCACATTATAACGATGTTTTGCACTATTTTCATGTTTTTTATTTTCTCTGAAAGATGTTTTAAGTCCTGCACCCCATTTACAGTCCAATTATCATCCCCGTCATAAAGAAGACACACGAAACAAAAAAAAAAATTGTCCTCACAACCAGGATTTTTTATTATATATTTATTTGTCAAACTTACGCGTAAACTTTGCCTTACTTTTACATTTTGATTGCACTTGTAGGTAGGTACTATATTCAATATTGGTAGTGGCCGCCCTGCATTTTTTGAATCAAGTTTTTCATTTAAGCTCAGAGAACTACTAAATGTCACAAGCTTCTGTAAATCAATGACCTTCAGATTAGATGAAATTTTCCAACTTTATAATGTAACTAATAAATAAATCAAAACAAATAAACAAAACGTGACGTGAGCGGCATCGACAGGTCGAATCGCGAGTCGCGAACAGCTGTTGGGCGAAAAATTTTGAGCTCCTCGTTGTGCGATATGTAGGTGACGTCACGCCTCCGTAGTCATAACGAGAAGCCGCGTTGAATCGGGACGAATAATCGGTCGCCTGCGGCCCCGCGCTTAGTATAATCTTGAGAGCGCGCAACTCGCTTGTCTATAAGTATAGCCTGCCCGCTGGAATAGGGCTATGTTTGGTTTGAATTATGCCCGCGTTTAGTATAACCTACCCGCTGAAATAGAGCTATGTTTGGTTTGAATTATTTTAATGGATTGCTTACATACATTGCTTTATTGGTTTTTTAAGTAAAGTATTTTTGGATTCTGTTTGAAATAATTGCAGGGAGGGTGGCGCCCCAGAGCCCTTCATTAACGAGCCGCCACTGATTGAAGGATGCATTTTGGTCTAAAAGATCGAATTGGCGGCTTCTGTTTGAACTAGGACCCATTTCTGAAATATCATTTAAAAGCAGTTCAGATATCGTCGCCTTAAAATGCAAATGACCTAACTCGCAAAAGGCAAATAGTTTAGGAGACGCGAAAAACTACTTACTTGAAACAATGGATTTTACACTACCAATAGCGACAGTCTATTATCACACATTACTTGCATAACACTATTGGGAGTTAGGCCAATCTCGTATTATCATAGAAGGGACCGGAGATTGGCCAGTTTCAACCTACTGTTTAGGGCGCGAAGTTTGATGTTCTGGTCAGAGAACTAACTACCAAGTAGTTAGTTCTCTGGTTCTGGTCGTAAAGCGTTTTCCAGTGGGTGTGCATGGTTAATTTTCGCGAACAAAAACAATACAAAATGTCAATTTAGACAAAAAGTGAAGTTAGGCCACTTGCATCTTAAGGCGACGATATAATACATTTTGATAAATTGTTAGTGTGTGACTCAGGTGTCCAAGGGACCCAGGATCTTTCCAGCAGCTGTGTAACGGCCGGAGTGAATTGGCTACTTTAACTTCGTTACCGTTACACTTTGTTTTGGCTACTGAAATTGTTTGCACTGATGGAGGAATATATTTATTGCATTTGAACAACTCAATCTTATATTTATGAAACTCACATTCGAACTTACTTTATTATCTAAATAACCATATTCTTGTTAAGAAAGTTAAGTCATTATTTGCTAATACATTCAACATGATAAAATCTAAAGGTCCTAATCAAATCAAACAATCAATAAATAAAAATAAAACAACACGTGTACCTAGCTACACAATTTACCAAGGCTGTTAATTATATTGAATACAATATGGAGGTAAGACAAGGATTAATTATCAATAGTAAGTGTAGTACGCTCCCTCAATTAAGAAACGTCCAGTCCGTTTTTAAAACCTCTCTGAACATTGTTGCCTTCTGAAGGAAAGCGGAAGATGATAAAGAAAATCTTCTTATCACCATATTTTATATTAATAATTGATTTGATTTGTCCAGAATGAGGAATAATAATTAAGCTAAAAAGAAAAGATTGGCGCGTATTATAATGATGAAGGAAACAACAGCTCATTTTAAAATTTTTATGAAGGTAGGCAAATCTCCAAAAAGAAAATACAGCCAATAGTCACAAAGTCTACTTTATAAATATCGACAAGAGTTCCTTTTGGCGCTACACATATATTGCTCTCTTTTGCAGAACAAACACAGTGTGAAATAAATATTCGGAGCATGAACCCCAAAAACAAATTAAAAGCAATTTTGTTACATAAATTGTTTCTAGTTTAAGGTAGCTGTCTATTGATAATCCTAATAATGTATTTACAGAAAGTCTAAAAATGTTCTTATGTTTTGTAAAAACATTATCTATTACACGCTTTAAATTAAAGTCTTTAAGATATTAAAAGATAACATATTAGCATTGTACCATTCTCTCATTTTGTCCAAATCATTACTCATATCAATTTTAAGCTTACCAACTATGGTGGCATCATGAGTGAAAATGGTAATTTTTCAGATATTGATGAATGAGGCACGTCGTTGAAGTAAACTAAAAATAGTGGGGGGGCTTAAGACTGACCCTTGTGAAATGCTCGTGTCAGTGTTAAGCTCAGCAGATCTGTTATTAACCATGCAACTTCACTCGACCCGTTAGATATGGGCGAAACTACTCCAAGACAGTTCCTCTTATTTCATACGTCTTCACTTCAAGAGCAGGATTCGGTGATCCACGCAATCGAATCCCTTCGACAAACCACAAAAGACAGCTGCTGCAGTCTCACCAGTTTCAGAGAGCCGTGTGGATGCTTAAGGAACCCGAAGATGGCATCGCTTGTACCCTTCGATGCATAAAATCCAAACTGTAGGACGGACAAGAGGTTGTGTTGATTTCAAAATTACATCAGCTGCACTTTCACAAAGGAATTCTATGTCAAAAGATGTGGCTGTTTAAATAACATTTATCAGTTGTTTTGTAAGAACACTGATCGCATCTAAACTTTTGAACTTTCTCTCGAGTATGCCGACGCAGGAGGTGTATAATTACTTACTAATTGTTTTATATTAACGCTGATCACATTTAAAGTTTTAAGCTTCCTCTGGATTTATAGGTCGCAGGAAGTGTTTGTTTAAATCGCGTTTAAAAATTGTTTTATAAGAACACTGATCGCATTTAAATTTTGCCTCTACATTATGCCAAAACTGATAGGACTTTAAATATCTTTTGTGAATAGATTGAAAGTTTTGTAAGAACACTGTTCGCATTTAAACTTTTGATCTTGCTCTTTATTATGCCGTTGCAGATAAAGCTTTAAATTATGCTTATGTTTAGTTTGAAAGTTACCTTATTTGCATTTTAACATTTTAACTTTCTCTGGATTCCTATGTCGCAGAAGATGTTTGTTTAAACTGGCTTTGAAATTTGTTTTATAAACACACTGATCGCATTTAAACTTTTGTACTTCCTCTGGACGACTATGCCGAAGCATATGAGTCTTCACATTATGTTTGTGCTTGGATTGATAGTCACATTTATCACATTTAAACATTTGAACTTCCTCTGGATTCCTATGTCGCAAGAGGTGCTTGTTTAAAGATCCTTTAACAGTTGTTTTGTAAGAACACTGTACGCATTTAAACTTTTGATCTTGCTCTTTATTATGCCGTTGCAGATGAAGCTTTAAATTCTGCTTATGTTTAGTTTGAAAGTTACATTTAGTGCATTTTACCATTTCAACTTCCTCTGGATTCCGATGTCGCAGAAGATGTTTATTTAAACTGCCTTTAAAATTTGTTTTATAAAAACACTGATCGCATTTAAACTTTTGTACTTCCTCTGGACTATTATGCCGAAACATATGAGTCTTCACATTATGTTTGTGCTTGGATTGATAGTCACATTTATTACATTTAAACATTTCAACTTCCTCTGGATTCCTATGTCGCAAGAGATGCTTGTTTAAATTCCCTTTAATAGTTGTTTTGTAAGAACACTGTTCGCATTTAAACTTTTGAACTTGCTCTTTATTATGCCGTTGCAGATGAAGCTTTAAATTCTGCTTATGTTTAGTTTCAAAGTTACATTTACTGCATTTTAACATTTCAATTTCCTCCGGATTCCTATGTCGCAGGAGGTGTCTGTTTAAATACCATTTAAAAATTGTTTTATAAGAACACTGATCGCATTTAAATTTTTGAAGTTGCTCTTGATTATGTCCAAGCAGATGATACTTCATATTACGTTTATGCTTAGTTTGAAAGTCACAGTTATTACATTTGAACATTTTAACTTCCTCTGGATTCCTATGTCGCAGAAGGTGACCGTTTAAATACTTTTTAAAAATTGTTTTATAAGAGCACTGATCGCATTTAAAAAATACCAACTCATCCGAATTAGTATGCAGAAGCAGATGGCGTCTTATACCGTATTTGTGAATGGCTTGAAAGTTACATTTATTGCATTTGAACACTGCTACGTCCTTTCGTTTTATATGGTGGAGATGCTTCTTAATTTCACTTTTATGCTTATTTAAGTTATCTTCGCAAGGTGTTTGATCTTCACATTGATCGCAGTTGAGCATGTCCGCTTTATTTTCCTCTAGATATTTATGTTGAAGATGGCTCTTTAAACTAGTTTCGTCAACTATTTTATCCGTACAGAGATCATTTATAGGAAGTTTGCGATATAAATCGGTTTTAAGTGATATTTTATCATCCAATTGATCACTTTTCCCGAGCGTGCACCTCTCACATTTGTCCTGGCTATCTCGGCAAACACAGTCTTGCGAAATACTGCAAAGAGAAAACAGCAATAATAGAAAATGAAATTAGTATGCACACTTAAGAGGCTGGATTGAAAAGTTTTAGGAATTGCCAATATACCAATAGATGGCGGTTGTTAAGTAGGCGGGTGTTTTAAGTGTATAAACAAAACAAAAAATGCTTTAGTTTGCTTTTGACAAGCATGGTAACGTAAGAACGTTGCGACTTTCTAATTATAGAGAGAAAACAAATTCGAGCTGTAGTAAATTAACTTTTGTTATTTGGACCGTAAAAGTGAGACGGAGTCAAGTCTATATCCTTTTTTCCTCCATTCTATGTTTTAATTTTCCACCGTCATCGTCACTTCACCGGAAATAAAGGCCTCCGATTCTCATTATCAATTCCATTTGATGAACCTCGTTCGTCGGTGTTCGATAAGGTCTTAACCGATCGTCGAATAACAGTTCGTGAGATTCTCGGAGCTGCAGGCAACGTATGCATGGGTGGTTTTTACATAATGAATTGGGATAAAAAAAAACTTACACCGAAATGTGTGCCACATTACCTTACTTCAGAACAAATCGGCTCATTCTGTGGGATTGTTTAAAAAAACTAGGTTGATTTACTCAAGATATTTGTAACGATGAATGAAACTTGGTTTTATGTTTCGGAAACTAAGGAGGACAGCGTGGATTATTCATTTTATAAAAGGCAAAATCTGATAAGTCGACTGCAAAAATTATGGCATCCGTTTGATGGGATGCAAAAGGAAATTTACTTATCGATTATCGAGAAGAGTGAATAATCGTAAATGAGGAATATCATGGCCGATGATTTTAAGATGTTTTTAGAGGTAATTACTGAGGATGACTGTAATCACTTGCAGGAGGATCTGAACAGAGTGACTAAATGGTGGAAATAAATGTATTTCATTTGAATCCAAAAAAGTGTTTGCATGTTATTTACTTTAAAGAAATATGTTTTAAAAATAAATTAACATCATTGATGATAATATTTTAATTAGAGTGACTCATAAGGACTTAGGTATAACGTTTGGTGAAACGAAAATATCGCAATTAGAATTGCTGCTGCATTAAAGAACATGGGCTTCATAATCAGGTCGACCCGACATTTCAATAGGTACTTATACAGGGTGTTCATTTGAAAACTTCCCACCACGGATTTATCGAAAACCACTGATTAAAAGAAAAAACGCCGAGACACGTCCAAAGATTTGCCAAATGGGACAATTTTTTAACCAAAAACTACTTCACCCCCTTTTACCCTCTGCCCCCCGGGGTCATCCCCTTAAAAATTGTAAATGACAAGGGGTATTAAGTAATAGCTTGTTTGAAAGGTCTTTCAAAGTGCTTTATTTTGACGTTTGATTTTTTAAAATCGGTCGATTCGTTTTCGAGAAAATTAGAAAAATCTTTATTAATTTCTTCAGATAGAAAAAAAAAACACGAAAATATCACTTTTTATTTCAATAAGTGTTCAAAATGTTGCCCGTTATTGGCCAAACAATGATATAGGCGATGTTCAAATTCCTGACGGACATTCTCAAAACCATGTTGTGGAAGATCATGGCAGCTTTCGATGATGCGTTGACGAAGTTCTTCCAAACTTTCAGGTTGGGGAGTGAACACAATAGACTTCAAATGGCCCGATCCATTTATATGGAAACTCGTCGTCTAGCCATTGCCGAACCGAAAGAACATAGAGAGGAGGAGCGCCGTTTTGCTGGAAATATATTTCAGCCTCATCAAGTATAGGGTTTCCATCGTCTTCGATTTGGTTTTCAATGGTTTCAGTGATAAGCGGATTGATGGTATTTTCCAACATATCTAAATAAATGCCTCCATTTAAATTCCCATTAATAAACAATGGCCCAATCACTTTGTTTCCTAAAATGCCTGCCCATACATTAATTTTTTGGGGGTACTGAGTATGCCCTTCTACAAAAGCATGAGGATTTTCATTGCTCCAATACCTGCAGTTATGCATATTAACAAATCCATTTAGATAAAATGTACATTCATCACTGAAGCAGATATTCTTTACATGAATGGTATTATCATTAATCGCTGCAGTCATTTGTTCACAAAACTCAACTCGCCTATCGAAATCATCTTCGGTTAACACTTGCAAAATTTTCATATTGAATGGATGAAATTTATGCAATTTAGTAACTGTGTGTACAGAGCCTAATGAAATACCAGTCGCATCAACAATTTTGCGTAATGAAGGATTTATGCCAAAATGACCCAAAACTTCAACTTGTGCGGCTTCATCCAAAACTCTACGATGATTACGTTTTTTATTTGCAACAGATCCAGTTTGAGTAAATTTAGTAACAAGGCCCAAAACATACCTATGCGAAGTTATCTTTTCCCGATGTCTGGCGTTAAATGTGACGGCAGTTTGCCGAGCACATTGATTTTGGACACCATAAATTAGAATCATTTCCACTCTTTCGGCTAGTGTGTAAACCATTTTGGAAGTAAAATCTGAATCAATAAATTAATTTTCACTATCCCAAGATTGTCACAAAGGTAACTGACAGCAAATTAAATTCTTTCTTTTCCTTAGCAACTATAAAAAACTAAACAGGTATAAGAATAAATACATGCTATCTGTGTTGATAAAAAGAAGGCGGAAAAAAATTCGAGTTGTTATTTGGTTGCTGCCAAGTCTAATCTTCCAAATTGCTGTTTATGTTGGTTTTGAAACACTTATTGAAATAAAAAGTGATATTTTCGTGTTTTTTTTCTATCTGAACAAATTAAGATAAATAAAGATTTTTCTAATTATCTCGAAAACGAATCGACCGATTTAAAAAAATCAAACGTCAAAATAAAGCACTTTGAAAGACCTTTCAAACAAGCTATTACTTGATACCCCTTGTCATTTAAAATTTTTAAGGGGATGACCCCGGGGGCAGAGGGTAAAAGGGGGTGAAGTAGTTTTTGGTTAAAAAGTTGTCCCCTTTGGCAAATCTTTTGCCGTGTCTCGGCGTTTTTTCTTTTAATCAGTGGTTTTCGATAAATTCGTGGTGGGAAGTTTTCAAATGAACACCCTGTATATGTCTTCAATTATGATGCATTGATATTTTCTAAGCAGGGGTATTGTAGTATTATTTGGTCACCTCAATATATTATTTAAACGAAAAAAAGGTACCATTGGTAAGACATGATTAACATAGATAAATATATTTAAAAATTACCTTGCCATTGAAAAAATGTATGTAAACAAATCCTAAAATTTTATTATAAACTTCTGTAGTTTGAAAGTTTCCTATCGATTTTATTATGCCGCATTTTAGTTTTTCTGAGTATGCAGACCTGCATTTAAGCTATGGGTCCATCTTGGGTAATTCTGCAGAAGCAGAACGTCTCTATGCTTAGCGATTTCTCAACCGACTACTGTGAACAGCAATTTACGTGAAACAGGTACCTGTTTATGTTATCGAACCCACTCATCTTGGGAAATTTAAACACAACTTATAAATAAACATTTTAGACAGTCTGGTACCAAAACCTAATGGAGTAGGTCGTCCAAGAATTGCTCGTACTCTGGAAATTGAAGAAACTATTTTAGATTTGATATCAGACGACCCAACAAATACTGTTAGAAAATTGGAAATACTACTTCATACATCAAAATCTTTAGTGCATGTGGTACTTCAGGAGAAATTACTCCATCCCTAAAATTTCCAAAAAGTTCATGTTATGTTACCAGATGATTATCCTGCCCGATTAGAATACGCTTGGTTCCTGCAGAAGCAATGTGAAAATAATACGTTTGTAAGCAGAGTAGTTTTTAGTGATGAATTTGGTTTCTCTAGGGATGGTATTATCAATTCCCATAATCTTCACCACTGGGCCGAGGAGCACCCTCAGGTTGATACAAATCAAAAATGAACATCAATTTTTAATAAATATCTGGATGGGTATTATTGGAAACTATTTAATCGGTTCTTATGTTATCGATGGACCATTAAATGGGGAAAAATATTTGGAGTTCCTTAAAGATCATTAAAATAGGTTTTGTTAGATGTTCCTTGAGAAATGTGGTTTATGCACGACGGTGCTTCGCCACATTTTAGCAACGTCGTAAGAAACTATTTAAATAATCGGTTTCCAAATCAGCGGGTAGGTCTACATTTTGGTCACCTCCCTCCCCAGACCTAAATCCTTTAGATTTTTTTAGGGGTATCCTCAAAGTCTTGTTTATTCAACTTCTGTCACAACAAAAGATCAATAATTGTTAGATAGAATATTGTTTCACTCCGCTGCTTTTGCTTGCTTTTGCTTTAGAAAGTTATGTGATGTATGCTATCGTATTTTTCGAATGCAAAGTAATTTTTTAATACATTTATTTAGAAAACGGCGCATCCAATCTTGTCTTACCAATAATACCTTTTTTGGTAAAATATGTCAAGTTTTTCTAATTTGACACATAAAAAGATTAAAGTTAGCATAAAAAAGTTATGTCTAATTTTATCCACTATCTCCTATTTCTCACCACATTTCTTAAATATCGACATTTTTAAGACTACAGTTCTATTCAGGGTACAAAGTTAATAAAAATATCTAAAAAGCGATGAATATACACTTTGTTGTTCAGTGAACTTGCATTACAATTAGTAGTCAACATAATTTGTTTAACTTACTGAGTGAGCAAAATTGTGCTGACCTAAGATGTAGCATTGACCATTGAATAACAAAAATGACATAGGCAGTCGTTCTTGAAATCCCGTCATGAGTAAATGACGTACGACATGTGCCCGCTGGCCGGGAGAAGAGTCATCCAGAGTAACATAAGTAAGTAGAAAACATTTTATTGCAAATACTCAAAACTAAACCAATCCTTATTTTATGTTTTTTGATTAATAGATTTTATTTTTATAATTTGCATTTTTTAAATTCACGTTCCCTCTAAAGTCGATCCAAGAGACTTCTACCAAAGCGAAGTCTCGGTCGCAACAAAACACCGTTGTGACAACGGAAGAGTACGAGTCATGCGATTATGAAGATTTAGCGCTAAGAGAGATTTACATTGAAAGTGACGATGATTGTAATTAAAAATCAGGGATTTTGTAGCCGTGCAAAGTATTGCTAGTCTGTACTATGTCTATATAAATTTGCAACTTAATTTCGTGCAAAATTTTTTTATCAGACGTTAAAATAATATACGTACTTTTCGTTTCAATTTCCTATGTCGACACAGTATAACGTAGCGGGAATGGGGGGGGGGGGGGGGGGGGTATTTGTTAATTTATTGGTATTTGTAATATATTACTTATAATTATTGTTTGCCAGCGGCTCTAGCAATTATGTCAAATATGTTAATATGCAATGGCAAAAAACTATGAGGAATAGTTTTAAACTGATCGACCCCAGGTGTGTTCATCATTTGAAGAAATCTGTCACTCTAGCTGTACTTAATCGTCAAACGTTGTGGTATGACCCGGTCTACGTTGTGTTTATATTTAAGTTATTTTAAAGTTTGGCACAACGGTAAAGGTATGTTAGGTTTTAAGATTTTTTAGCTTTAATCTTATTCTGACGGTTTCCCTAAGATGCGGTATTCCGCTGCCAGTAAATGAAATTTAAAAAGGTTTTAAAAACAATCGATCTATTATAAAAGCATTTTGGCCATATACAATTTATGAACAATTCAATCAGATACACCTTAAATAACAAAAAGAATAAAATCTCTAACTATTACATTTAATAAAACTTATTGTAAGATGGTCTGTTTCCCATAATTTAACCCGTTTGCACCAACAAATGTTTACGACAGAATAGTGACGCATTTCTCAAATATTACCTTATTATGTCTGCGACAATAATAAGTAATGCTGTTTTACCTTTCGTGCCAATTACGTCTGCGACTGTAATGGTGACACTTTACCCCCTAAAATGCCTTTTTTTTTATGATTATCTTTGGTCTGCGACCACACTCTGGTTTTAATTGGTTAATCTGCAATTTATTTTGATACATAAATTGGAAATAATGTTTGCGATGGCAGTTATTTTGTTTCTGGCACGCATTAATCAAACGCATCATTTTTGAGAGTGCCAACATCGAAATTATGTTTTTTCAATGCCAAACAAAGAGAATAAGTATACTTCCAGACTTGCATCATCAAGGAGCCCAGGGGAGACTGTTTTTGTACATGTAATGGGGGAATATGAAGCGAAAAGTCAACAAAACCGGTAAAGTACTGTACCCATTTGATTATTTTACGGTCTAGACTGCTAAAAGTGATATTTTCTGGGTAAAAACCTATCTAAAAAGTGCCTATTTTCTCTGTCCGTTGTGAAAAAGATAAATTTAAACAAATAAATATAAGTGCATATAAAAGCCGCGAAATAATTTCCAAAGTATACATTTTGAGAAAACGGTTAGTCCTACATAGAAGTTGGTAATAAGGTTTTCTATGTAGAATTGATTGAAACGTTTTTTCGTAATTCTATTACCTAGATAATTTGGAAATAATGTTTGCGATGTCGGTCATTTTGTTTTTCGCACGCAGCAATCAAACGTGCCATTTTTGAGAGTACCAACATCGAAATTGTGTATTTTTAATGTCAAACAAAGATATTAAGACTATTACCGCACTTGTATCATCAAAGATCCCACGCACATTTGATAGGGGACTCATTATTTAATACTTTCTTATAAAAATTCAGAAATTAAGATAATACAGGGTGTTTAAAATTTTGATCCAAACTTAGATATTTCGTCAGTTTTCGTAACTTTTTTTAATTAAATGTATTTGACAGTTCCGTTGAAAGGAGTTTTAAATTTCCTTTAATTTGATACTAATATGTGGTAGGTACTTAATTTTAAGCGGTTTCTAATATAATCAAGATTTTCTAAATATTTATTTAAGAAACAAAGTTTAAAATGAATGGGTATATTTTAATGAAGGGTCGATCAATTTTATCAAATTCAATTATTTTGCAAATACCCATTAATAAGTTGACGGAACAATAATTATTTGTTAATTATTAAACTGTGTTTCATAGAGCTAAATAAATTCAAAAGGCACCCACCTCGCTTCCTTTTCTTCCCAATCTTCTTTAATGTACAGCTTTTCAACTTTCCAGTCTTGTATTTCCTCAAAGTCATTTGTTGTTTCATCCGGTTCTATTTTGACCAGGGTCTCGTTCGGTGAAGAAATGGATTCCTTTTGTCTGTAGAATATAAATTATTTAATTACTAATTTAATGTTACTACGTATAATAGGCAGGATTGAAACGTTTCAGGACGCGCCACTAGATGGCGATCCCTATTTACATTTTTTTGCATCGAGTAGGTCGATGGTGTTTCAGTTGTATAAGCCTCAGCCTTCTTTCCTTAATTCAATGTCATAACTTTTTTAATTAAAATTAAAGTTAATCTTTTTTAAATAGATTTTGTAATATCATATTTGTTGCATTTCAGAAAATATAATTCTTAAAATATTTTATTTTTCGTTTTGTCCAGTAAATGTAGCCTAATCAAGGTGCTTTTAAGAGTACTTATATATTTTCCAAAATGTAATAATTATAATATTACAAACTAAACTATAAAAATATTGACGCCGGTAAATTGTGCTGATATATTTGTCGAGTTCGCGTTTCTCTCTATCATCTGAAACATTAAACGTACAAGCGCGGAGTAATAGTAATCCGACGAATCTGATGGTGAAACCAAACTCGGTTATTATAATCAATTGTCAAGTCGGTGAAGCCACTATCTATTATACCGACAAAATTAGTGCTACCGGTTCTAAGGACGTAATGCTTAGCCGTAGAGCTTAATACCTGTTGGGTGTCAGTAACTACCTGAATTAACAATCAATCAATTATTTCGTCATTTTTGACAGTCGTTACAAGTAATTTGATTCATCGCTAATTTTTCCAATTTCTTGAACAATTCACACAATGGGCTGTACGGAACAGCACAAAACATTCATTGTTGAAGCGTATTTTCGAAACGGGGTTAGAGTAAATTCTGAGTGGCAATACAATCCGGGTTTGTGCATGGACGATTTTCACGAACATTTTCCTAACGTTGCTTTTATTGCTGGGGACTTTTAATCATTGCCTAAAAAGAACCGTGGCTGTGTTTAGGGAAACAGGTTCTATACACAACACAAGAAAGGAGCAGGAAGACCATCTGTAAGAACAGAAGAACTTGTTGCAAATGTTCGTGAAATAATGCAAAATACACCAACAAATTGTATAAGATACCTGTCCCAAGAAGTGGGAAGATCTAATGGAACATGCAGGACTATTCTTAAGAAGCAGCTAAATTTATTTCATTATAAAGTGTCAGTATTCCAAGAAATACCAATTTCAGCAATTTATGTAATTATTTTTTTTTTCTTTCTGTATATTCTTACTTTGTTAATTTTGTAAACAACAAAAATAACTTTGTATTTGTCTACTTATTTTATTACTCATTAGTTTGGCATATTACGTCATAATATGAATTTGACAAAATTTTAATCTAGATTTGGTTAGATATATCGTCTCCATATCATTGTGATCTAAACCAAGCCCCACGTTTTTTAATCCAAGCCCTCTTTGATGCAAATAATTTTTGCTCGCACGGTAGTAAATAAACATTTTAATAATTATTTGATTTTATATTCTACTATATTATGAGTATATTTAAATTTTTACCGTATTATTTTATCGTTAATTAAGATTTCTAAAAGCTTTCTCCGTAAGCTGCAATCAAAATTATAGAAAATTGCGCTATTTTAATTTTTTTAACCAAGATCTGATACCTTCGGTAGAGAAGTTGTACATTTTTTTTAATAAATTATCAATTTGTCACTAAAAACAAACATCTTCCACCAAAATTGGAAAGAAGCTAAAATATGTCCTTTCTTCAAAAAGGGTGATAGGAGTGGCATGCACAATTACAGACCTATTGCTCTATTGTCTACCCCAGCTAAAATCGTTGAGTCTATAATATACAAATACATTTATAATCGGGTAATAACCAAAATAACGGAAAAGCAATATGGGTTGCTAAGTGAAAAATCAACCGCTACAAATTTATGCAATATGACACAGTACATCTCTAAAAATCTTGACAATAAATACCAAATTGATGTGATATATATACTGACTTTGCCAAGGCTTTTGACCGAGTGCCACATATCATACTTATGGATAAGTTGAAGAATGAATTTTGGTACCATACTAACTTACTTAATTATTTTTAATCCTATCTTCATAATAGGCAACGAGTTACTGTCCAGGGATATTACTCGGATTATTACATATCTACCTTGGGCATTCCGCAGAGATCCAACCTTGAACCACTATTGTTCCTTTTGTTTATCAAATATATAGTCGATAAGATTGTAGACTGTAAAACGTTAACAGTTGCTGATGATTTGAAGCTGTGGAGTCATAGATATTTACCTTTAGATAAATAGCAAACAATAATCACGAAAGTGGCAAATTTATGGCCTCGCGCATGTAAACAAAGCTACACACGACTAGACATGCGCACTGCAACATTATCATTTGACGAATGGGAAAATCGAGGGGAAAATAGACAGGTCCGGGCTTTAAAATTCAAGTTCTTGCTCAAGAAGTTGTAAAAGTTGACTATAAATTTATTTTTACGTGTAAAAAGCTAAAATTTGCCCCAAATTCTTGCCAAAAAATTGGAACTTCTTCTCAATTTTTTATCAAGTTGGGAAATAAGATAGTGATTTCTGGCATTTTTAGTAGTTGCAAACCTATCATATTTTGAGGATAGAAGATTGTTTTAAGGTTTTGTTTTTAAAATTTGTTTAAAAACGATTCGTCGTCGTGTTTTAAGTTCAAAAAGGAAGAGAACAACTCAAATAAACTATAAAACTTATAAAATCGAATACAAAAAACAAACAAAACCAGCAAAATAACCAATCTTCGATGTTATCGCGTAATTAACTTCAAGTCAAATAATATTAGTTGGTATATAATTTGTATTGATTTTTACAATTTTGCAAAAACTTGGGTAGGTACGTGTAAATCATGTCGAGCACAATTTTTTGTTAAAAATTTGAAAAAGTTTTGCCCGAGAACTTGATCCGTGGAATACTTTCACCCTTGGATTAATATAAACATACCTAGCTATTTACTTTTTTAACACGCTTTTATTAGCTTCACCTGTATGTTTGTATGTAATATGTATGTTTGTTTGTTTGTAACCGACTTTGAACCCGATTTTGACCCACTTTGAACGGTCAGATTTAATTAAATTTTTTTTTTTAATTTTTTTTTATTTATTATTTAAGTACACTACAGAATAATATATTCCAAATGGTACACGAAAAATATAACAGAACAAACCATAAATGTAAAAGAGCAAGTTACAAATTTAAAATGACATGTATCGCTAACAGATAAATAAATTAACAATCACAACAAATAGAGTAAGCATTATCTTAGGTTAATCGTTTGTTTTAATTTAGTCAAACTAATGCAAAAAATGTCAAAATATTGAAAGTTTATATTGTAATTCACCAAAAGGTTCTTCACAATGTTGTACTTTCCATAGTTGGTCCTGTGAGTCCTTACCGAGAAGAGTTGATTGGTTCTTGTGTTTCTTTGTGGGACTCTGATTGCGACCAGGCTGAGAAGATCTTCGCAATCAATCACATTATTTATCACTTTATATAAAAACAGAAGCATTGCATTTTCTCTTCGAGTTTTGAGTGATTTCTGACCACATAGCAGTAGTTTAGTGCTATAACTGATGTTTCTTGATGGAAAGTGATGTTTATAGAGTAGGTACTTTAAAAATCTATTTTGAACCTTTTCTAGGCGTTCAATGTAACTTTGCTGACGTGGGTTCCATATCACAGAGCAGTATTCAAGTACGCTGCGAACTAGCGAGTTAAACAGAGTCGTAATTGCTCTAGTGTCTTTGATGTATTTGGTGTTTCGTTTGATAAATCCTATTAATTTACAGCTTTTCGAAGTGATGCCGTTTATATGTTTTTCAAATGATAGACTACTTTGAAAGATAACACCTAGGTCTTTAAATTCATTTACAACATCGATAGGAGCACCACTTACGCGATATTGTGTGATGACAGGATTAGCTATTTTATAGAAGCTTAGAGATTTACATTTATTAACATTTAGGCTTAGAAAATTTTTGTTGCACCAGTCCACAACTCTGTCCAGATCACGCTGCAGACTGAAAGATCCGCCAACTATGTTGTAGAACTTCAAATCATCGGCATACAGTAGAAAATACGATAGTAAAAAGCAATTTTTAATGTCATTGATAAATAGGGAGAATAATTTTATACAATGTTTTTTGCTTCGACATCTTCCCAGAGCTAAATCAAGTTTTGCCAGAAATAACATACTTAGTACAGTTTGCCGATGATACCTCAATGATAGTTCATCATACAAATGCAGCAAAAGCAGTGCAAGCACTACAAATAGCACTTAATGGGGTTATAGTGTGGTTTCGGAAGTGGAAATTAAAAGTGCACCCAGAGAAAACTCAGTTTATAATTTTCCATCATAAACTTAAAAACTCATCGCCAACTATTAAAGTTCTGAACCACCAAGTAAACCCACAGTCACATATTAAATACTTGGGGATTCATTTTGATCACAAACTGAATTTTAAACATCATCTAACAATTACAAAGAAGAAAATGATAACCAGAAGTAAACATTTTAGAAATCTCACTTATAAAAATGAAAGAATTAACTATAAAACTGCTTCTCATATATATAAAATGTTGGCTCGACCAATGGTGGAGTATGGCCAAATAATTTTCAGCGCTTGTAGAAAACCTGCCATAAATATTATAGAAACAGCCGAAAGAACAAGTCTTCGCAAGATTACTAGGATGAGACACCCTACCAATCCACTGCACAACCCATCTAATGATTACCTCTACGAAAAAACAAAAGTTGAACCAATTATCCAGCGATTTCACAGACTTACTGAGAAGTTTACAAGCAAGGCTACGAATATTAATATAATAGAACCATTTATTATGAACTTTCCCAACCAATACCCTAGAAAAAGACAATTCCCAGAAAGGACAGTTTTTGAGACTCTGACAAACTAGTTTTTTTTTTTGTATAAATAGTATCACACTTTTTCCAAAAATTATTTTTGTGATTTACTTAATTTTTTTATGTAAATTAAGGGCTGAAAGACCTTGGTCGATAGCCTTTTAGACTTTTGTCTAATTAATATGTTTTAATAAATAATAAAAATAGGGAGAATAAAACAGGTCCGAGGTGAGATCCTTGAGGAATTCCAGATCTCACTGCTACAGTTTTTGAGACTAGACCACTTAGGCTAACAACCTGTGTCCTTCCTCTCAAGTAGGACCCCAACCATGACAGATAAACTCCAGTAACACCCATCACAGCTAGCTTTCTCAGAAGCAGAGAATGGCAAACGCTGTCAAAGGCTTTGCTTAAATCTGTGTAAATGACATCCACCTGTTGTTTGTTTTCCACTGCATTCACGACATAGTTGTGAAAAGTAGCAAGATTAGTAGTAGTCGACCTTCCTCTGTAAAAGCCATGCTGCTGCTTGACTATTTTCCGTTTGAATGTTTCAAATAGCTCGTCAGTGATGATTGCCTCAAATAACTTTGGAAGGGCAGATATGATCGAGATGCCTCTATAATTGGCTATGTTGGTTTTATCACCTGACTTAAAAATCGGAATCAATGATGATTGTTTCCAAATCTTAGGAAATTCCCCACAGCTGAAAAAGATCTCGCAGGGGAGCCACTAAGGAGTTGCAGCAACGTTCTATCAGAGTATTTGGTATGCCATCCAGGCCGGTTTTCTTATTATTATCTAGAGTTTTTATCTTATTTATTATTTCATCGGTAGTGAATGTATGATGGTTAAGGTCTGCGATGTATTCGACCGTCGACGTGTCCAGTCGAGGCAAATCCAAACTCGAATGATCAACAAAACAAGCCTGGAAATAATCGGCAAAAGCATCAGCAATCGCTTTTGGTGTTGAGTGAGGCACATCTTGATAATTCATTAAGGATGGCAATGCAGTATCCTTGTTTAAGGAATGTATGTAAGACCAGAAATGTTTAATGCTTTCCGGGATCATTAGTTCAGTCTTCGAGGCAAAAAGCAAATAATTTAGATCGATTTGAAGTTTGCATTCTCTGCGCAAGAATGAATATTCCTCATAGTTTTCGGTTGTTTGGTATTTCCTGTATCTTTTGTAAGCCTTGTTCTTATTAGCTATAAGCCTCTTCAGATTGGAATCAAACCAAGTAGGATACTTATTACCTTTGATGATCCTGGATGGCACATATTGCTCAATTGCATGATATATGTTGTTGTAGAACTTACTGAGAGCCACATTTACATCATTACCCGTTTCCAGGAAGGACCAGTCCGCCCCCGAAAAGTAATCATTCAAAGCTCTGTAGTCAGCCCTCTGATATTTATATACTTTAACTTTATTTTCAATCTTTAGCCTTGGCATATAAGATTCAGCTATGGTAAAGTTAAAATTAAGCGGTGGATGCTAATGGTATCACATCTTTCGACTGGTGATGGATTGCTTACTGTGTCATCAATTAGTATGTAGTCTAGGATTCTGCCCATACTATTTTTAGTATAATTGATTTGCTGGAGCTCTAAATAGGAAATCCCGTCTAATAATGTCACGGCCGAAGCAGTTGTTATATTTTCGGGAGAATAGTGTTCCTCATCCATAGTCCAGTCAACATGAGGAAAGTTGAAATCTCCGGCAATCAAAAACTTTGCATTTGAATATTGATTTTTCAGCATTTCACATGTGTTAAGAAACGTTTCATAGCAGCTTACAATACTGTTGGGCGGAAAACAGACACCGCACATTACTACTTCTTTGCCCCCAAATTCACCCCTGACCCATACATCCTCAAAGAGTATGTTGCGCTCTGTTGGTATTTTAGTGGCATTTATATAGTTTGACAGAGCAATAAGAACGCCACCGCCACAGTTTTCAGGGAGTTGATCATAGGCCCTATATTGTCTGAACACTCGGTAACGCTCATCGAAATATTCACTATCCAGGAAATTATTGTTCAGCCATGTCTCTGTAATTATTATTGCGTCATAGTTAGAGGACATTATACTATTTTTAAAATAGTGAGACTTCGTACGTAGTCCTCTCACATTTTGGTAGTAGCAAACAATTGTCTGTGCTACTCGAGTGTAGTTGTTATTAGGGGAGGGGGGTCTAAAAAATGATTGGATTGTGTGTTCGCTTCTTCAGTGCTAAGTGGATAATTTCTTTGTAGACTGGCACTGTTGGAACAGTTAGCGGTGTCTGTTGTTACTATAAACCTTAAGTTGCTATTGTGATAGCTGTTACAGAAGTTGTTAATCTTATTTAAAATCAGCATTTGAAGTCTTCGCAGCCCATTTCTGTTTAGGTAAGGAGAGTTGTGTCTAAAATGTCCATTATGAAAGACAATGTTATGTAATTCAAGAACATCGATGTTAATAGTGGCATTTAGGGAGACACTGTTATTGAATGTGCTTAGATCAGATTGTCCCTTACATTGTGCAGTAAGAGTGCACAAGACCAGATTCGTATAAAAGCATTTGTTTGCCAAAAGAGTTATATTAGCCTTGTTAAAATGCGTGTTCCCGCCAGAAATACAACGAAATCCTCACTACCAAGACCCTCCAAGTAACAATCAACATCCGACACCAACCTGGAGCAGCTAGCGTTAGGTTTGCAAACAGTCTGCACTATGAATTTCTTGTCAAACATCTTATCCAGATGAGAATGCAAAAGCTTTCCATATTCGTCGGTAACAAGGAGAAGCTTGGGAAGACACCTAGACGATTTTTGTTTTTTTATTAGTTCTTGTTGTTGAGAATCCTTTGCTTGAAACAGTTGGAGTTTCTCTTTTGCGTTATACTCGCTCTGTTGGTTTATGCTTTGATGTAATTCCTTAAGCAAGTTGTTGCAGGGTCTTGTAGCGCTCAGGTCTTCCAATTCTTTATTCAGAGTGTTAATGTCCTTTTTAAGTTCCTCAATAATAATCTCCTTGTTTACTAAGTTTTCTTTAAGTTCGAAAGATTCAATTCTGCAGCTTTTAGCCTCTTTTGACAGTTGTTCACACTCAACATGCAAGTTATCTGCCCATAATTTATTTCTATTAGTTTCCGCTTCAATCCTCACTATATCCTGTCTCAAAAACTCCAATGCGTCGATAGCCTTTTCAGCTTCTTGTAATTTTCTGTCATGTTCTACCCTCTTTCACAGTAACTTCACTGCTTAGATTGCTGTTGGTTCTTTTTAGGAATTCATGCTCTTCAACTGCTTTCCTAAAGTTAGAAAATACATTTTGACATTCGGGACAAAGAAGTATTAATACTCTTTTGCTTGTGACCAGGGAATCACACTCACTTGCCGAGAGTCCCGAGCAGTTTTTACATATTTGTAGATTGCAGAGATCACATTTTGCGCCAAAGATAATTTCCTTTGGTCTCCGTTTAAAGCAGCAGTCAGAATTGCATTTTGAACATGTTCCTTCCATACCGTTTCAGGTAGAAAAATGAAGACAAAAATACAAAAATAAGCAAAAATAAAAATGACAACAAAGTAAAAACTCGAGTACAATCGAGTTGTGGCTCCTCCTACTCAATCCGGATTTGCCTCAACTCCCATTAATTATAATGTATTTGCGCTCCCTCTATAATAATAATATAAATATAAAGTATTGTTTCCTTTCAGTTAATACGGCTCTGTCTCTGGGGATTCTCGCCGGCGTACGCCAACTAATCCGTGCGATACCCTTTACACAAAAAATGAACACAAGGAGATTCCACAAACAAAAAAGAACAATAGCAAAAATGTTTACTGATAAGATTTAATGGTGGCACTGTTAAGATATATTCCACGTTCCACTGTGAATTTTGCAATTTTAATCCACTTTTAGTCTTTTTTAGTGTCTAAATAAAACAGTTTAGAAAGTCAATATTTTTAAATACACATGAACACCAAAATCACGTTTTAATACCACTTATTACTACACAAAAATAGCGATCTTTGCGGAGCCAAAGTTCCCGGCTCTGAAACCCATCGATTTTGTAGACTTATCAAAAACCGCTGACAATACAAAAATCTACACGCAAAAAATTCTCCTGTCAAATTTTGACAGCTGTCAGATATAAAACGAAGATGCGATTTTGACGAAACAAATTATGGGGCCGTATAGTATTCGATGCGGAGACTTTGGAAAAAATAAGCAAAAAATTCTCCTGTCAAAATTTGACAGCAGTCAATATGTCAAATCGTTTAAAAAAAATGATATTAATGAAAAAACTATAAGGTCGTATGTATATTGACGGTGGAAAGCTGGAATAAATACGCAAAAAATTCTCTTGTCAAAATTTGACACCTGTCAATATGTCAGAATTATTACAATAACCGATAGTAATGAAACAAATGTGGGGACGTATAGATATTGTCGCTAAGAATAGAGAAAAAAAATTATACCTAAAAAAAATTCTACCCGTCAAAATAAAATGTTGAAATTTTTTTTTTTAAATATGTATGAAGAATGTCGGAAAATTAAAATTTTAAAAAAATTGGCAAATACCGTTATTTTCTTATAATTCGGCATAGACGATCGGGTTTGTATACGTATGTTTGTTTGTAACCGACTTCATTGAACCCGATTTTGACCCACTTTAAACGGTCAGATTTAATTTAAATTTTGTAAAAAAACTAAACAACACGCTTTAATAATTAAACGAACTAAAAAGCGGAAAATAAATATAGTTTAAAATAATTCTTGAAATTCTTAATATAGGCAGACAATAATAATGAACGATAAACATTAGTATTATTGTAAAAAAAGCATGGTTTAAACCAGAGGTTCCCAAACTTTTTTTTCTCATACACCATTTTGAAAATTTTGCTGGTTCCGGTGGACCCCCTGCAGCTACATTTCTACCATTTTCACAAAACTCGACAAAAAATGTGAAGGTTAGATCTAACTATGGAAATTTTGTGTTGCGGCTGAGTTCCAACCACGAATTAACAGTTTTCGAAAAAAAAGTGAGAATTGATTGGTAAATAAATTAATTGATTGTGCTGTGAGGGAATGTCAAAAAGTAAAGTTGGCCAATCAAAAAAGTGATTACATCCAGCTTTACTTTTTTGGCATCTACTCACAGCACAAGAAACCGATCAATTCTTACTTACTTTATTTAGAAAACTCCCGGAGTGGTAAAAATAAAAAGAAAAATAGTACCTATATGTTTTTGTGTTGTATGTAATTATCACACTATTAATTATTATTGTTATCATATTGCATTGTAAGGCTTACATTATTATATTATATGATAACAGTCGTAATATAATTAAAAATAAACATCAATAACGTAACGCAACTTCTATAAAAACAAATAATTTTAGATCTTCACTATCGAAACCAGATAAATTTTCGTGGACCCCCGCTTACGAATTGTGAACCCCCATTTTTTTGTCACGCCAACGTAGACCCCCGTCGAGTCTCCCGTGGACCCCCGGGGGTCCACCTGGACCACTTTGGGAATCACTGGTTTAAACTATATTTATTTTCCGCTTTTTAGTTCGTTTAATTATTATCTCGATTATTATTAAAGCGTGTTGTTTAGTTTTTTAAAACTATATTTATTCCTTCATATAATATAAGTATAGAGATAGATAGTAATATATTGCCCGAAAATAGATTGCAGGGCTGCAAATAAAATATACCAAAAAAATGCATCGGGATAATCTGTCTTGGTGTGTGTGTGTTTCTCTATTTTCATACCTTGCTTTTGTAGCCTAAGCCTAGTTTAATGTGTTTAAGTCGATCATAATAAAATAAAGTTAAATATCAAGATACATTACTACTCCATACATACTGAATATGCCAGAATGTGATGAAGAAATTAATTTTATACTCATAGTTTTTAAAGTAAATATTTTAACCAAAAATCCAATTCTTTAAAATTTTAATGTGGAAGAAGTTTAAATAACATTGTGTAATATAAAAGTGGGTGATTTATTTGCAATAAAGAAGAAAAATTTGAAAATTCTGCGGTAATGCCCAAAGAAAAATAGCACTTCCAAGAATCTTGAAAACTAAGCGCTTCCGGTAAAAAAATATTTTCAGATTCGTAATCCACGCTCCAAAATGCATGATTCCTGAAACAATCACCAATTTTGGTGTGGTAAGCGTATAATAGACGTTCACCCAGAATTTTGCTTACCTTTCCTCGGTAAAGGTAAATGGTTAGAAGGGATCGCACATAATTCCAAAAACAATTTCACATGGCACCTGGGTCGATGACCGGACAAGCCTTATCACACGATTACGTCAAGTCGAAAATGTTTAACACAAAGCTTTTTCTTTTTTATATTATCTGTTTTAATTGATATTTAATATTTTTTTTACACTGCTCTTAGTACATTTTTCTTTTTGATTTCTCCTTCCTATTTGTTGTTTCTGTCTCTGTTTTCCTATATTACCATAATATAGCTAGGTGTACCATAATTTGTTAGACATTACCTACTTACTCAATGGGTATTGATGTATCTTGCAATATTTTTACTGTAACATTATGTCGATATAGTGTTAACGTAATATATTATGAAATCTTTGGGTTTGTCTATTTTAAGAAAGGACAGAAGAAAATATTTTGGTCGTGTTTTTATTTTGTACTTTGTTTATTTATTTTGTTGTTTATTTAGTATCATGTATTATACAGGGTGTCCCGAAATTAGCTGACAATATTTTAAGGGGATAAAGTACATTCAAAAATAAGACTAAAATTATCTATTAACATACCTTCAAAAACGCTTCGTTATGGGGCTAGAGCCCCCCGAATTAGAACCATGATAAGCAGTTTTTTCACAATATCTCAAAAATTGATTAGGGTATCGAAACAAAATTTGATACATGTTTTACCCATGACAAGACGCAATAAACGATTTTATTAGCTTAACTTTATTTCTTCCAGTGGCGTCTCACTGGGTAGGTAGTTGGGAGAATATTGCCCTAAGTTTTTTATTTTTAGGATTTTTTAACTTTAGGTGCAATTTTTAGAAGCCTTGAAGTCTTTTGTTGAAAAAAGGTACTCTTATTTTATTGCGGTAGGATTCACTATTTTCCAGTAAAATCGATTTTAAAGTTTTCGGTTTTTTGAAATCCAGTGACAAGGCTAAGGTTTTTTTTTGCATATCTCAGCAAACACTTAATATTAAAACTTGAAGTTTATTAGAACTTCTACTAGCGACAAGGCATAATAATATGAATTAATGGATGTTACTTTAAAATATTTTTACAGTGACGTCGCACGGGGTGGAGCCTTAAGTAAATATTACTATTATTTTTTTTTAAATTAATGTATTTTTTTTTAATTTTAAATTTTTTGTTAATAAAACCTTCCATTATTGTAATTTGACAGAATGTAACGTTTTTAAATTAAACATATTTTTAGATTCCTTTGTTTTTCAAATATTTATTTTCATGAAGATTTTAAGAGAGTTTTAAAACAAAACAAAAAATATTAACAAATTGCAAACCAAATTTGATTGTGAACCACACGGGAAACTAATTCTTAAGCAAGTACTAGTTGTGTCCCCAAAAATAATAATCAAGGGGATTTAAATCAAGTGATCTTGGTGGCCAGGCTATGGCTACCAATCCACCTGGTAATTTTCTTTAAGCCAATTTCTTACTTGACGTCCGTAGTGAGCTGGTGCCCCATCATGTTGAAAGAAGTGCCCTAAACGTAAATCCAGTGGCACATTATCTAATAAATCCCCAAGTTGATTATGTATTATTATTATTTGTCGCTAGTAGAACTTCTAATTAATTTCATGTTTTAATATTAAGTGTTTGCTGAGATATGCAAAAAAAAACCTTAGCCTTTTCACCGGATTTCAAAAAACGGAAAATTTAAAAATCGATTTTACTGGAAAATGGTGAATCCTACCTCAATGAAACAAGAGTACCTTTTTTCAACAAAATACTTCAAGGCTTCTAAAAATTTTACCTAAAGTTAAAAACTCGTACAAATAAAAAACTTAGGGCAATATTCTCCCAACTACCTACCCAGTGGGACGCCACTGGAAGAAATACAGTTAAGCTAATTAAACCATTTATTGCGTCCAGCTAGGGATAAAACATGTATCAAATTTTGTTTTGATACCCTAATCGGTTTCTGAGATATTGTAAAAAAACTGCTTGTCATAGCTCCAATTCGAGAGGCTTTAGCCCCTTAAAGAAGCGTTTTTGAAGGTATGTTAATAGAGGATTTTAGTCTTATTTTTAAATGTACTTTATCCCCTTAAAATATTGTCAGCTAATTTCGGGACACCCTGTATATGTTTATTATGTTTGTAATTTTACAATATATTTTAGTAGGTATCACATGCAAATGTTTATCATAGATAAATGTTCATCTTAAATAATATCACAGCGTGTAATGGAAAATATGGTTGCTTTGCCAATAAATTAATACTTCTGGTATTAAAGCTTCGATTTTAAATAAACCTTTTTTTTCGTGGTTTAATAGCAGACTCTCTATCAGACCTAACCTTCCCTTTATTTATTGTACTATGCGTCCAAAATATGTCGCCAAGCCAAATAATCATAAGTTAAAAGTTCGTGCTACACTATATGCATACAGGGTCCTGCACCTCACCTCCCGTCTTCTATAGCTCACTGAGTAATTAAGTTTGAATTTTCATATTTTGCAGACCTTATCTGTATCTTGGGGCGCATTTCAGAAAGCAAGGTGTGCCAAAAGTCATAAGAATGTATTTTTTTAGATAACATGCTATATATTTTCTTACTTATTTAGGTACCTCCTATACCCACTTCATACCCCTAAAATTTTATTAAAATCGATTCAGTATTATACAGTGTGTCCACGGATAGACCTAACTATACTTGTAAAAAACATTATTTTCAATTTTTCGAAAAAAAGTCATTCTTCATCATTTCTTCTGCTTGTTATAAAAATACAATTCGCGTTGAGAAAATTCGATTTTATTGTACAGGGTGTGTAAAAAATGTTAAAATGTAGATTTGCAAAATTAAAAATTTTTGATCCAACTTTTTTGAATGATTATAATAAAAGAGATTGGAAAGAGAATTCGAGATGCCGAATAAAGTTTTTAGATATGACCTGTGGTAACTACGATATTTTATATTAAAACTTTAATCTGTGGGAAAATATCAATAATTTATTTAACTTTGTACACTAAGATAAATAACAAACAGTAACATTCTTGAAACCCTCCAACATCGACACATTTCTTCATCCTTTCTTGAAATTCTTGATAAACATTATGAATTATTATATCTGGTGTCAATGTAGCAATGGCGTCAGTAATTCTAAATCAGGTAAATGCTCTGCTCTAAAGTAAGCATCTTTTTGGAGAAATTAAAATGCGTTTTTACTTCACTGTTGACAAAAGTTGACAAATAATGTAGAACTGTCACTATAGCATTATTTAAACACAGCACTCTTAATATTATTATTCACAAAGTGAGATAGCAGTCCAGTTTTAAAAATAATACACAGTTAATTTAATTAGGTTAGGAACTGAATTAAAAACCTTAATATAAAATATCGTAGTTACCACAGGTCATATCTAAAAACTTTATTCGGCTTTTCGAATTCTCTTTCCAATCTCTTTACTTCTGATTATTCAAAATAGTTGGATCAAAAATTTTTAATTTTGTAAATCTACATTTTAACATTTTTTACACACCCTGTACAATAAAATCGAATTTTCTCAACGCGAATTGTATTTTTATAACAAGCAGAAGAAATAATAAAGAATGACTTTTTTCCGAAAAATTGAAAATAATGTTTTTTACAAGTATAGTTAGGTCCATCCGTGGACACACTGTAGATGAAAAAAAAATAAAAACTAAAAAATATCACTTTGCACCACTGGTTTTAAAAATAAAAATAATGCCTCGTTAATAAAATTCAAAGGTACTTATAAAACAAGGTATAACAGTCTCGTTAACCAAGTTTGATTAATACGAATTGTACAGGGTGTCCAAAGTTTAGTGTCAAACTTTTCAAACTTTAACGCAATTTATTTTTCTTATTTCAAATAGGAACCCCTATATCTTTTTATGTCATTCAACGCAGAATTAAAAATCAAACATTTTTCCTAATTGCAACCCTATCGCAATTTCTAACGCATCAATACTTAAAATTATTTGCAGAAAACTCATTTTATCAACTATTCCAACAGTCATTATTATAAATAAATATCGAGGTGGCTTTAAAAAAACAATTTATAGGTATTAAAGTTTATTAAAGTGGCCAGAGACCATTTTGACTTTAGTAATCTAAAAGTTTCAAATATTGTTAAATTGTTAGTAATTATTTAAGCTATTATAATTACTTTATATGGTTTTTTGTGATGGACTACTACCAAGAAAAGCTCGTAGATGATTTTTATATTAGAAGCATACGAAAAGAATTATTTTTTGGCAAGCCGAGTTTACGCCCAGCGTTATCCGGAACGACGACATCCAGACAAACGGAGCCTGCAAAACATATTGGAGAGGTTTGTACAAACGGGAAATGTAAACTACCCAAAACCAGTGAGAAATAAACCGGTCCGAACTAAACAAAATCAATTGGCTGTGCTATTATCTTTTATAGAAAATACTTGTTACTCAACAAGCAGTCGCTGATGCCGTAGATGTAATCGAAAGAACAGTTCAACGAATTTTAAAGGATAACCATATCCACGATTATCATTTGCAGTTAAGGTGGGAGTAGCAACATGCTTGCCAACCTATAACCTATTTTGCGTAGATTTATTTATGTTTATTTATTTATTTAATACAAACAGTAGATCACAGAGAATACCTCCAAATAGTACAATAACACAAATACGTATACATTAATAATAAAGTTCATTATTAACGTAATTTTTAAACCTTGTAAAGTTCTGATGTCTAAAAATGTCAACGTTTTTAAAATTAATATTATAATTATTTATAAGTCTATAAGAAAAACGTTGAGTTCCGTAATTGGTCCGGTTATAAAATGAATAAAATAGTCGTCTTGAACGCGTTACTCTACTTGGGAGCCTGAAAGTAATTAAAGACAATAAGTGATCGCAATTGACGATACCATTAACTATTTTGTAAAGAAAAAACAACAACGATTTTTCTCGACGTTTTTCCAGACTGTCTATTCCTACTAATTGAATTCGGGTTAAATATGGCAAATCCTTATATGGAAACCTTAGCTTATAGAGTAATATTTAGCAAATTTGTTTTGTATTCGTTCCAGACGCTGTATATGACAGTAATAGATAGGAGACCATATAACGGAGTTATATTCCAAAATACTGCGCACTAAGCAATTGAATACACTTTTAATTACTGCTGTATCATTTATGTCAGCGCAGGTACGACGTAAAAAGCCCAACATTCTAGAGGCCTTCAGAATTATATTGTCTATGTGCTTGTTAAAGCTTAGATCACAACTGAAAACAACGCCCAAATCGTTAAAACTATCTACATTATGAAGTAAAATGCTACCGATGGAATATTGATAATTAATTGGACTAGTAGATTTGCTAAATTTCAGTACTTTACATTTACCAACGTTAATTTCTAAACCGTTCGCATTACACCAATTGACTAGATTGGTAAGGTCTTGTTGTATATAGACAGTCACTTATACACTTTACGACGCAAAACATTTTGAGATCGTCCGCGTACATAAGACATTTACACTTTGTAAAAACAGAGACGACAATATTTATAAAAATTAGAAATAAAACAGGCCCCAAATGAGAGCCCTGAGGCACACCAGATACCACGTTTATTTCCCGAGAGATTGCACTTCCGATTCTGACAAACTGCTTCCGATCAGACAGATACGACCCAATCCATTTAAGGTAGGAACCACAATGGTAGATGCTGGCCCACCCGGCATCGCCCGGTGAGATAACATTGCATCGGCTTAGGCGGCGTGAAGTTGCTCTTGAGTTATTCTTTGAGTCAACGTTTCGTCGCTGTGCCGATGTTCCCGGTTTCCAGGGTGGGAAGAAATAGCATGATGGAAGCTCCAGGACCAAAATACTCCGGAGGTAAACTCGCCCCCCGATCGGATCTCCGGGTGGGGGCTGATCCTGTGGCCTCATCAAGCGATATTAACCAAACATCCACTGTCTCCGACAATATATTGGGCTCCCCTAACAACACTCAACGGAGAAATAGTATGGCACCTACAGTTGCTGACACACCCAAAAACAGCAGCTTCAAAATTGATTTCTGCAATGTCAGAGGGCTTAATACCAACATCAATTCAGTCCACCAGCACTTACAATCATCCAAGCCCATGTGCTCGCACTGACCGAGACAAAGGTCAGATCGTCAACGAACACCGTCAGCTATTTATATCCTGGATACGATTTTCATTTCCGATTTAGACGCAATTTTGGGGTCTGTCTCTTTATCCGAGATGATCTTTGCTGCCAACGAGAGGACACACTTGAACCAGCAGAGTTTGATGTAATGTGGTTTAAAATATCAACGCAGAAAATCACCAAGTTTATCTGCTGCCTTTACCGTCCTCCAAGTGACACCCATTACAGAGCACTTTTCTCGTCACTAGCAAACACAATTGACTTCTTGCAAACCAACCATCCTAATGCCGCTATCTTTGGTGACTTTAACGTCCACAATATCAACTGGCTCAAATACTCAAATACCAACGATGAACAGGGTCGTGAGGCGGAATTTTTTGCGATCAGTTCTGGTCTAACTCAACTCGTGGAAGAACCAACGCGAATTCCAGACCGAGATGGAGATTTTGCTAGTCTTTTAGATCTCTTTTTGACATCCAACCCTGACCTATACACAGTCACCGTTCATCCTCCATTAGGATCTTCCGATCACAAACTTATTTCAACTCTAAGCGAGCTGCCAATTTGTTCTGAACAACCTCCTAAACCTCGTAAAATTTGGCACTACACATCAGCTAGTTGGGAAGAGCTAAGGGACCATTTTCGCACTTTTCCTTGGCAAGAGGTCTCCGATGTCATTCTTACGGGCATGGAAGCATTTATTCCTTTCTCCAAGAAGCGCCCTTTTAATGGCAAGCCCTGGTTTAGCAAGAACTGCGAGCGTGCTGTCAGAGCTAAAAATCTAGCTTACCGACAATGGCGTAAAAATCCTACCGATGTGAATCGCACCATCTTTGTTACCGCTCGAAACCAGTGCAAGCAAACGATAGATCAAAACAAAGAGGCTCACAACATGAGGATCAAAAATAAACTTCTCGCCAGTCCTAACGGATCTAGGTCCTTTTGGTCAGTCGCTAAGGCCGTCAGTCAAAATTTTACCAAATCAAATATTCCACCGCTAACACGTTCTGACTGCACAATAGCAACCACGGCTGAAGATAAAGCGAACGTACTCGCAGAACTCTTTGCTTCACACTCCACGGTAGACTTTCAGGGAAAAACACCCCCGAACATTCCAGCAGTTGGATCGGAAATGACTGATATCGTATTCCGTCAGCGTCCTGTCAAACGAATTCTGAAGGGGCTCGATGCCAAAAAAGCTTCTGGTCCAGATGAAATTCCTATTATAGTGCTCAAGAAATGCGCCGATGAACTCACACCAGTATTTTGTAGACTTTTTAACTTATCCTACAAAAAAGGAATATTTCCATCTTGGTGGAAAAAGGCGCGAGTCCAGCCTATACCAAAGAAAGGCAAGAAAACCCTGCCAAACAACTATCGACCAGTCGCATTGCTTTCAGTTATATCAAAGGTGATGGAGAAAGCTATTAACCAACAACTTATAAAATACCTGGAAGGCCTTAAAATTATCAGCGACCATCAGTATGGTTTTCGTAAGTCCAGATCAACAGGAGACCTGCTAGCCTATGTCACTCATCTTTGGAGCAACGCAATCGAACATCATGGGGAGTCCCGGGCTATTGCACTGGACATCTCTAAAGCCTTTGACCGTGTCTGGCACGAGGGGCTCCTAAGCAAACTGCGTTCTTATGGTATGCCCGGTCGATTTTGTTCATGGTTGTCTAGCTTCCTCAAGGACCGCTCTCTGCAAGTGGCGATTGACGGGTTTCTCTCAGACACCTTCACCATCAATGCTGGTGTTCCTCAAGGGTCCATATTATCTCCCACTCTCTTCTTACTGTACATTACCGACCTTCTAGCGAAAACAGAAAATCCATTATTTTGCTTTGCTGACGACAGCACACTTATCTCATCTTTTACTTTAAAACCTCAAACATCGGCTACTGACGCACATCTTCGCAGACAACATGAGGTATCACGCCTCAATAAAGACCTGGAAGAAATTTTGTCTTGGGGTGACAGTAACCAAGTCGAATTTAACGCTCAAAAAACCCAGGATGCAGTTTTCTCTAAGAAGGTCAACATTGCAGAACCCGATATCGTTATGGCAGGACACGCAATTCCACTGACTTCGTCTATTAATTTGCTGGGTGTCAACCTGGGAGGAAATATGTCTTGACATAATCACGTAGTGGCAATCGCCAGGGCAGCTTCTCAGAAGCTCGGTATACTTTTCCGTACCAAAAAGTTGTATACACCTCAACAACTTTTGACACTCTATAAAGCCCAGATTCGACCATCACTGGAATACTGCTCTCATATCTGGAGTTCTGCACCGAAGCATACCCTTCGGTTGTTGGATTCCATCCAAAGGAGAGCCGTTCGTCTAATCGGTGACCACGAGCTGACTAAGAACCTCGACAGCTTAGAACATCGAAGACAGGTTGGTGATTTGACTCTCTTCTACAGATATTTTCATGGCAAGTGTTCGACAGATATTGCCCGCTCGATTCCACCTAGAGTAATGCATAGCAGAAACACACGACGAACCACTGCCGCCCATCCCTATGTGGTTCAACTTAGTACACCCCGAACATCATTGTTTCAGAACTCTTTTATTTGGAGGACGTCATCTTTGTGGAACGGCCTTTCTGAGACCGTGTTTCCAACCGAATATAACCTCCAACGATTCAAGAAAAACGTGAATCGCTTTCTTCGCACACGCACCGCTCCCAGAGCGCCTTAAAGGATTTTTCCTATAGTGCTTGTGCTCTATCATAAAAAAAAAAAAAAAAAAAAAAAAAAAAAAAAACTCACGCCCATTTTAGAAAGTTTTCCGATTAGCAGCTAATGGTCCACGCGGTCGAACGCCTTTGTTAAGTCTGTGTAAATGAGGTCAACTTCGGCTCCACACTCGACATTGTGAACAACATAGTCCTGAAATACTCCCAGATTGGTTGCTGTGGATCGGTTCTTAAAAAATCCATGCTGCAGAGGAGAAATGTGATGCGCAAAACTTTGTAACACATCTTCCGTCACCAGCTTCTCGAACACCTTAGCCATAATCGATATCAAGGATATTCCACGGTAGTTTGTGATGTCTTTTTTGCTACCAGATTTGAAGATAGGCACGACCCAAGATTTTTTCCATACAGTTGGAAAATGACCCTGATCAAAGGATTTTTGGAAAAGAAGATTCAATGGCCTAGCTAGTGATTCGCAACAACTCCTCAGAAAACACGCCGGAACTCCATCCATACCCGTGCTCTTGCCTATATCCAAAGTTCGTAGACATTCTGTGACCTCCTCCTGCGAAAATCTATAGCTGTGCAGATTAACACAAGCAGATTCTGTAGGTTCAGGGAACCGCTTTAATACAAAATTTAAAGAAAATCAGTATCGACTTGATATTCTATAGGTAATAATTGACATATTTAATAAATATCAAGGAATTTCATAACTTATATTAGGAGAATTGTATAGCGAAAAATATCGGGTAAGATTTTTTTTTACATTATTATGTCATTGTCACTCATTGTTCTTTCACTATACAATTCGCCAAAAATTAGCAATGAAATAAATTGATATTTTTGTAATATATTAGATACTACCTAAATAATGTACCGACGATATTGATTTCCTTTAAATGTTAGTTATTAAAATAATAAACTCAAAAAAAACAACGCGAAATAGGTTATAGGTTGGCAATAGATTGAATGACGTTGAGAATTGAACCTTAATAATTACTAACAATATAACAATATCTGAAACTTTTAGATTACTAAAGTCAAAATGGTCTCTGGTCACTTTAATAAACTTTAATACCTATAAATTGTTTTTCAAAGCCACCATCGATATTTATTCATAATAATGACTGTTGGAATAGTTGATAAAATGAGTTTTCTGCAAATAAGTCTTGATGCGTTAGAAATTGCGATAGGGTTGCAATCAGGAAAATGTTTGATTTTTAATTCTGCATCGAATGACATAAAAAGATACAGGGGTTCCTATTTGAAATAAGAAAAATAAATTGCTTTAAAGTTTGCAAAGTTTGACACTAAACTTTGGACACCCTGTACAATTCGCATTAATCAAACTTAGTTGAAAAGACTGTTATACCTAATTTAATAAGTACCTTTGTATAATTTTATTATCGAGGCATTATTTTTATTTTTTATTTATTTTTAAAACCAGTGGTGCAAAACTGATATTTTTTTCCGTCTATAAAACAGAATCGATTTCAATAAAATTTTACGGGTATATAGGTAACTATAGGAGCCACCTAAATAAGTAAGAAAATATATGGCATGTAACCTAAAAAAATATATCCTTATGACGTCACACTTTTTTGGAACACCCTGTATAAAAAAAAAATATTTTCCTGAAATGCGCCGTAACATACAGATAAGGTCTGCAAAATATGAAAATTCAAACTTAATTACTAAGTGAGCTATAGAAGACGGGAGGTAAGGTGCAGGACCCTGTATACTTAAGTAAATAAATCTAGTAAGAACCCACCTTTTTTCATTTTCTTCCAAATCATCTTTAATGTCCTGCTGTTCATCTTTAATCTCCTGCTGTTCAATTTTAATTTTCTCATCTTCCATTTCTTCAGTCATTTATTGTTTGACTGGTTTCTATGATTACCAGGGCCTCGTTATGAATAAAAATGTATTCCTTTTATCTGTAAAATTTAAACTACTACCTATATATTTTATAATTATATATACATATAAACTAATTAGATTTACTTTCTAATAAATAGATCAAATAATAATAATCATAAGGTATATATTTTATTGTTCAAAAATTACTTTTTACGTGCAAAAAAAAACCCTTTAACACAATTTAAAAAAAATATTATTATCGTTAAGTACCTACATAAGTACCTATATTATTATAATGTAATGTGTTAATTGAATGTGAATTGAAATGGCATGTAAATGCAAAACCAGAACAAACCAGATTAGGATTATGCAAATCATCTTTCTCTACGGCCTGTATTTAGCTTATGCTTTAAGACTTTCTACTAATACTGTATATACAGGGTGCCCCAAGGTGGATGGCGTATTAGACGTTCATGGAGAACTAACTAACGGATCAATATAAAAATTTAGCCGTCGGGATAAACGACGATGATCTACACTTTTAAAATATTTTTGACCTTGCGGTGTTGCCGCTTCTACTCTAAACCGGTAGCAACATTGCTATTTTAAATGGAACACCCTATATATTTTAAAATTTTTAGATTTAGCATAAAATTATAGTTATCTTTTAATAAATGCATTATTAGTCTAGGCTTAATAGTTTCCGAGATATTGACTTATGAAAAATTACATTTTTGAACTTTGACAGCTTCTAGTTCTCCGACTGTACGTCTTAGAGCAAAACGGCTCACATGTCCCTATCTTCAATTTTTATTATCTTCCCAAAAGTGTCACCTTCCGGTCAAACCGGAAGTACTATAATTCCTACATCCGGTTTAACCGGAAGTTCTCATTTTTGGAAAAATAATGAAAATTAAAGATAGGGACATGTAAGCCGTTTTGCTCTAAGAAGTACAGTTAGATTGCTAGAAGCTGTCAAAGTTCAAATATGTCATTTTTCAAAAGTCAATATCTCGGAAACTGTTAAGCCCAGACCAATAATACATTTATTAAAAGATAATTATAATTTTATGCTAAATCTAGAATTTTTAAAATATATAGGGTGTACCATTTAAAATAGCAATGTTGCTACCGGTTTAGAGTAGAAGCGGCAACACCGCATGGTCAAAAATATTTTAAAAGTGTAGATCATCGTCTTTTATCTCGGGTGCCAAATTTTCAAAATGATCAGTTAGTTAGTTCTCCATAAACGTCTAATACGCCATCCACCTTGGGGCACCCTGTATTATCATAATCATACATAATATAGACTAATTAGACTTTCTAATAAATAGATCAAATAATAGTAATAATAAGGTACCTAAGTATAATATATTATATTGTTTAAAAATAATTTTTTTCCCTGCAATAAACCCTTTTTTTTCCAAGGCCTGTATTCAGCTTATGCTTTAAAACAGCCTAAAAATAAGAAAGCTCACTTTTTCGTTCGTCCTAAAACTAATAAAAAATGTGGATCAGCGTACAGCAATACAAGCCTAAGGTGCACTGCTAACAATGCCAAAACCTATCAAAGTCCATCAGTTATGTTGGATTGCTTCAATAATTTAATAAACAATTAACTAATCAGATAACTACGGCTGTGGCATCAATGACACTGACAGCAAATCATTTTTCTACTATCAAAGAGGCTTAATTACCTTTATTCATGATTTACTAACCAGAGGCCACTTTGTTTCTAAGTAAAAGATGTCTGCCAATGGGATTGATGTCACAAACTGTCTGGTTAGTTGGTGGACAGCAATGTGTTGTTGGAGCTAATGGGTTTGGGGGCACATTGGCCTCCGGCATGCAGTTGGTAAAAAAGGGAGTGCCTCAGGGATCTATCCTTGGGCCACTACTGTACATTCTGTACACTAACGAATTGCCGGGGTGCCGTGTCATGACACGGTTCAGTACGTTGACGATACGACCCTTATCTTTGGTCTTAAAAATATGGTTCGACTCAAATAATATACAGTGTGTCCCCGGATGAAGTTGACAAGATGAAAAAGATCTTTATTATTGATTTTACGACGAAAAGTTATTCTTTATAAATTTTCGAGAAAATTAATTGATCGTACTTATAAAAATTTTAGATCAGATGATAAATTAAGAAAACATGAAAATGCTTTAAGAGAAAAGTACCATTATTTATTATTTTAGACACAATGTGTATGAAACAAAGTTGTTTATAAGTAATCCAAAATAAAGCCTAAATACAAAATTTGAAATGTGAATTCTAATTTTTGTTTTTTATTTTTTACAATAGAATTTATGAACATTTAAAATGAAAACCTGAAAGTGCTGACATATTTATTTAATTTATTTTTGATTTGGAGAAATGTGTGCAGGTTGGAAAAGGATAATATCCTCTACATAACATGTAGAATCATAACTTTTTCCACATTTGTGCATTTTGAATGTTCGTAGCCCGGTTCATAGATTCTATTGTAAAAAATAAAAAACAAAAGCTAGAATTCAGACTTCAAATTTAGGCTTTATTTTGGATTAGGTATAACCAACTTTGTTTCATAAACATTTTGTCTAAAATATTAAATAATGGTAGGTACTTTTCTCTTAAAGCATTTTTATGTTTTCTTTTTACATCTGATCTAAAATTTTTATATGGTAAATTAATTTTCTCGACAAGCCGAATTTTTTATAGGGAATAACTTTTCGTCGTAAAATCAATAATAAAGATCTTTTTCGTCTTGTCAACTCCATCCAGGAACACACTGTATACAGTGTGTCTCCGGATCGACGCAACGATAGGTGAAAAAGGCTGAAATTTTTTGAGTTGAAAATTTATCTTCTGGGGTTCAGCCCTGCTTGGATAGAAACTAATTTCTACCATAATAATAATTTCGAAAAATCAAGTGTGCTTTGGAAATTTTCAAAAAACTTTTTTTTCCCACCAGTAAAGTGCTTGATTTCTAGGAGATACGAAAAAATCTTATTAAGGAAAGATGTTAAGAAATAATAAATGAGTAAGAATCCAAAATTTTAAAATCCTATGCCTACTTTGATGTTTTGCATTATTTTTATTGAAGATATTAAAAAATTTCGTTAAAAAAAGTTGTTCCAAATAATAAATTAAACACGATCGGTTTATAAGATACACCAAAAAATAAAATTGTCTATTAATAATAATAATCAATACAAATTATTATAATAATGCAAAACATCAAAGTAGGCATAGGATTTTAAAATTTTGGATTCTTACTCATTTATTATTTCTAAACATCTTTTCTTAATAACATTTTTTCGTATATCCTAGAAATCAAGCACTTTACTGGTGGGAAAAAAAAGTTTTTTGAAAATTTCCAAAGCACACTTGATTTTTCGAAATTAAAATTATGGCACAAATTAGTTTCTATCCAAGCAGGGCTGAACCCCAGAAGATAAAGTTTCAACTCAAAAAATTTCAGCCTTTTTCACCTATCGTTGCGTCGATCCGGGACACACTGTATATATATATATATATATATCCCGCTATCAATTCGACGACCATACATTGTCATTTTACATTCAATTTGACGGCCAGGTGCACTTGACGGCCATATATGGCCGTCAAATAGCAAACCATGTAAAATTGATGCTGATGACGTCATTTGACAAATGCCAAATTTTTGGTCGGCCGTCATTTAGTCGGTCGTATGAAAGTTTCGTATAGTTTTAGTTACGCGTCATTTCCCGCGAGAAGAGGTCGCTGCAAGCGCCGTATATTTTAACGTATATTTGTCTTTTATATCATCGCTTAATTAACGGCCTATGTATAGGCAACATCGCAATGTGTATATAAAGCTTGTGTCCTTTTAGATAGCCGATTATTTGACGACCTCTTGATGGGGGTTAATATTATAATTATTGCGCTTTTTAAGATTGTGATGGTTTCTGTGGCTTGGTGCAAGAAGGGCCAATGTCAAAATTGATCGTTTTAAAATAAAGAGTTTTTAAATTTTTTGTATGAAGTTGATCTCAAAAACTATTTGTTGACAGCATTTTACAAGTTCTTCTTTAAACGTGATACTCTTTAAAATCGTTTATATTATTAAGGAAAAAAATTTTTTTTAACAAAATTTACAAGAAAAATACCACATACCACTCTCAAAATTAACTAAGTTTTGACTTTGGCCCTTTAAATGAAACAAAACGACATGATTGTAACTATTTTATTTTTTTTTTATTTTAACATAAAAACACATTTTGTTTTAACTATTAATTTTCTTCGTCTCCTTCTTCCACGGACAGCGTGTCATCAATATTTGGAGCAGAATTTAAAACATATAGGAATTGTTCAAAATACATTTGGATTGATTTGCTTATAAGTGGTAACAGTGACTTCAGGTTTTGGTTTAAGGGTTGCAGAATAAAAGTTTCAAAAAAATGACACTTACCTGTCAAAATTTGACAGCTGTCGTATAAAACTGTGTTATTTAGGTACTGACAAATTATTAAATTTACAATTCTTACAGCTATAACCCTCGTTACAAAAAATCTAAAAAAAAAATTGACACTTACCTGTCAAAATTTGACAGCTATCGTATAGAACTTTGTTATTTAGGGACCTGATAATTTTATAATTTCGGACTCTTACAGCTATAACTCTCGCTACAAAAAAACTAAAAAAAAATTGATATTTAACTGTCAAAATTTGACAGCGCTCGTATAGAACTTTGTTATTTAGGTACTGAAAAATTTCTAAATTTCGGATTCTTACAGCTATAAACCTCTATATAAAAAAAGCTAAAAAACATTTAAACTTACCTGTCAAAATATGACAGCTCTCGTATAGAACTTAGTTATTTAGGTACTGAAAAATTTTTCACTTTAGGATTCTTACAGCTATAATCCTCTAGATAAAAAAAAGCAAAAAAATTTTACACTTACCTGTCAAAATCTGACAGTTGTCGTATAGAACTTTGTTATTTAGGTACTGAAAAATTTTTCAATTTAGGATTCTTACAGCTATAATCGTCACTACGAAAAAGCTAAGAAAAAATTGTCACTTACCTGTTAAAATTTGACAGCTATCGTATAGAACTTTGTTATTTAGGGACCTGAAAATTTTATAATTTCGTATTCTTACAGCTATAACTCTTGCTACGAAAAAGCTAAAAAAAATTGACACTTAACTGTCAAAATTTGACAGCGCTCGTATAGGACTTTGTTACTTAGGTACTGAAAATTTTTTAAATTTCGGATTCCTACAGCTATAAACCTCTATATGAAAAAAGCTAAAAAAAAATGTAAACTTACCTGTAAAAATTTGACAGCTAACTTAGGGACCTCAAAATTTTATAATTTCTAAATTCTTAAAGCTATAACTTTCACTACGAAAAAGCTAAAAAAAAAATTGACACTTAACTGTCAAAATTTGACAGCGCTCGTACAGAACTTTGTTATTTAGGTACTGAAAAATTTTTAAATTTCGGATTCTTATAGCTATAAACCCTTATATGAAAATAGGTAAAAAAATGTAAACTTACCTGTCAAAATTTGACAGCTGTCGTATAAAACTTTGTTATTTAGGAACCTGAAAATTTTATAATTTCGGATTCTTATAGCTATAACTCTCGCTACGAAAAAGCTAAAAAAAATTGACACTTAACTGTCAAAATTTGACAGCGCTCGTATAGAACTTTGTTATTTAGGTACTGAAATTTTTTTTAAATTTCGGATTCTTACAGCTATAAACCCTTATATGAAAAAAGCTAAAAAAAATGTTAACTTACCTGTCAAAATTTAACAGCTGCCGTATAGAACTTTGTTATTTAGGGATTTGAAAATTTTATAATTTTGGATTCTTACAGCTATAACTCTCGCTACAAAAAAGTTAAGAAAAAATTTACACTTAACTGTCAAAATTTGACAGCGCTCGTACAGAACTTTGTTATTTAGGTACTGAAAAATTTTTAAATTTCGGATTCTTACAGCTATAAACCCTTATATGAAAAAAGCTAAAAAAAATGTAAACTTACCTGTCAAAATTTGACAGCTATCGTATAGAACTTTGTTATTTAGGGACCTGAAAATTTTATAATTTCGGATTCTTACAGCTATAACTCTCGCTACGAAAAAGATAAAAAAAAATTTACACTTAACTGTCAAAATTTGACAGCGCTCGTATAGAACTTTGTTATTTAGGTACTGAACATTTTTTAAATTTCGGATTCTTACAGCTATAAACCCTTATATGAAAAAAGCTAAAAAAAAAATGTAAACTTACCTGTCAAAATTTGACAGCTGTCGTATAGAACTTTGTTATTTAGGGACCTGAAAATTTTATAATTTCGGATTCTTACAGCTTTAACTCGCTACGAAAAAGATAAAAAAAAATTGACACTTAACTGTCAAAATTTGACAGCGCTCGTATAGAACTTTGTTATTTAGGTACTGAAATTTTTTTAAATTTCGGATTCTTACAGCTATAAACACCTCTATATGAAAAAAGCTAAAAAAAAATTAAACTTACCTGTCAAAATTTGACAGCTGTCGTATAGAACTTAGTTATTTAGGTACTGAAAAAATTTTCACTTTAGGATTCTTACAGCTATAATCCTCCAGACAAAAGAAGCTGAAAAAAATTGACACTTACCTGTCAAAATTTGACAGATATCATAAAGAACTTTGTAATTTAGGTACTGAAATCTTTTTTAAGTTAGTATTCTTACAGCTATAATCCTCTGTACGAAAAAACCTAAGAAGAATTGACACTTACCTGTCAAAATCTGACAGTTGTCGTATAGAACTTTGTTATTTAGGTAACGAAAATTTTTCAAATTTCGGATTCTTACAGCTATAAGTCTCGCTACAAAAAAGCTAAGAAAAATTGACACTTACCTGTCAAAATTTGACAGCTATCGTATAAAACTTTGTTATTTAGGGACCTAAAAATTTTATAATTTCGGATTCTTGCAGCTATAACTCTCGCTACGAAAAAGATAAAAAAAAATTGACACTTGACTGTCAAAATTTTACAGCGTTCGTATAGAACTTTGTTATTAAGGTACTAAAAAAATTTTAAATTTAGGATGCTTACAGCTATAAACCCTTATATCCAAAAGCTAAAAAAAATGTAAACTTACCCGTCAAAATTTGACAGCTGTCGTATAGAACTTTGTTATTTAGGTCCTGAAATTTTTTTAAATTTCGGATTCTTACAGCTATAAACCTCTATATGAAAAAAGCTAAGAAAAATGTAAACTTACCTGTCAAAATTTGACAGATGTCATATAGAACTTTGTTATTTAGGTACTGAAAAATGTTTTAAGTTAGGATTCTTACAGCTATAATCCTCTAGAAAAAAAAGCCGAAAAAAATTGACACTTACCGGTCAAAATCTGACAGTTGTCGTATAGAACTTTGTTATTTAGGTAACGAAAATTTTTCAAATTTCGGATTCTTACAGCTATAAGTCTCGCTACAAAAAAGCTAAGAAAAATTGACACTTACCTGTCAAAATTTGACAACTATGGTACAGAACTTTGTTATTTTGGAACTGAAACATTTTTCAAGTTAGGATTCTTACAGGTATAACCCTCGCTACAAAAAAGCTAAAAAAGAATTGACACTTACCTGTCAAAATTTGACAGCTGTCGTATAAAACTTTGTTATTTACGTACTGAAAAATGTTTCAATTAAGGATTTTTACAGCTATAACCCTCGCTAAGAAAAAGCTAAAAAAAATTGACACTTACCTCTCAAAATTTGACAGCTATCGTATAAAACTTTCTTATTTAGGTACCTGATATTTTTTAAATTTCGGATTCTTACAGCTATAACCCTCGCTATGAAAAGGCAAAAAAAATTGACACTTACCTGCCAAAATTTGACAGCTATCGTATAGAACTTTGTTATTTAGGTACTGAAAAACTTTTTAATTTAGGATTTTTACAGCTATAACCCTCGCTACGAAAAGGATTAAAAATTTACACTTTCCTGTCAAAATTTGACAGCTATCGTATAAAACATTCTTATTTAGGTACCTGAAAAGTTTTTAATTTCGAATTCTTACAGCTATAACATTTTTGTAAATCAAAGGATAAAGTGACAACTTCTGAATTCTCAAGGCATAACATTCTATCATTTCGTTTAGCCTTATAGGAAGACTCTGCCAAATTTAGATGTTTATTTTCCTTCCTCAACTGTTTGGGCTTCGACCTAATTATTGACAGATTTAAGTCTCATTTCCAGACAGACATATTTCGCTTTCTGAGTTGCGTCTTTTTTCAACAATAACGCGTATTTTCTTCAAAGATACTTCCAAAGTGTTCATAAACATGACTTGACAAACTTCAACCTTTCTTTCATTGTTATTTCCTTGCGAATTTGCGGCGGCTTACTTTTTAAGTCTTTCGTCTTAACCTTTCAACCTGCTTACTAATTTCCTCAATTGAACAATTTAGGAATTGATTTTGACCTTCGAATGAAAACTCAAAATACCTCTTGAACATATTTTTCCGTGCATCTAAACCAAACTTTTCGTAACACTTTCTTTTACATTTACAAGGCTCTAGTAATTTTTTAGCTTCAATAACTTTTCCTGAAGTAGAAATGTACTGTTTTCCTCCAATTTTTGCCTTCTTTATCAATGATCTCGTCCATTGACTGGGTTCACCAGGTCAAACTATAGACAATTTACCTTTAGATACCTACAGCTTATCTCCTGCGCAAACAAAAGTTACGTTTTATGGGTGAAAAAATACGTCCGAGCGCATGACTCGTCGGTCAGCTGTCTTCATTCGGGGAACCTTCGTGCATGCGCACAAACCTCGTGTTATCGGCCGTCCTACTTTATCGACAATAATCGACGCGCTTCTTCTACTTAAAAACATAACTTCCGCTTAACATTCGGTTGTTAAATTAACCCGGAATTTAAGCGTAGAAGCATTTTTTAAGTAGAAAATAAAACTGTAAGATAGGAACGTGAAAGCAGTTTTTTTCTTTGAGGCACCATTAAGTTGTTATAGCCGGTCAAAGAGCCAAAAATCAGTGCTGGACTTACCAGTAGGCTGGAGCCTAGGGCGGCAGATTTTAGGGGGCGGCAAATTTGGCTCAAAATTTTTTTTTTATCTTACAGAAATAAATGGTACAATCTTTATTCATGGTTGACGAGTAGTATTTTTTTAAATAAACTTTATTGTTGGCCGTGTCTGTTAATGGGGATAAAAAAAGGTAGTTGGAACTTTACTGACTTTGCAGAAAGAAATTTCATTTTCAATAAAATAAGTAGGTAATCATAAATTTTTAAAATATTTAATAAAAATTATTGACTAAATTTGGGCGTGGTCTTAAAAAATTTTCGCTTGCGGGGCTTTTTCTTTTCCGAACGCTTCACCTGTTTCACAACTCACGAGCCGTCACTGGTAGGGGCGGAAAAAATTGAATAGCCTACTAGCGGCAAATTTATAAATCCGCCACTGCCAAAAATGTCATTTTTTAAATGCTTAAATCTCAAAAACAATTTAGTTTAGACCTTTGAACTGTTATACAAAAAAAGTTTAGAATTTTTAATAACCAAGTTGACAGCTACTTTTGGTATAAGCAAAAGTGATTGGAAGACGACAATATTTCAATTTAAGAGGGTACTTACATCTAAAAAATATAAAATCCCTAAGTTTTAAATAAATATTTTCAGTAGTTCTCACCCTGTATATGCTTTATTTCTTGCCTAATATTGGTATTATTTTTATCAAAAGTTAAAAATAAAATAGGTTATAAGTTAATTTTAAGGATAAATATTTAATAAAAAAAATAAGTTACCTAGTAGTTTCTATGAATTACTAATTCTTTTACTTCTGCTGCTGTTTACTACTACTACTATTATTATTTTTGATGCTCCTACTAAGATGTTATACCACATTAAGGTATTTAGGCAAGAAAACTTTTTATCCATAATTAGGTAAAAAACTTTTTATCCCCCCTTACCTTATTTACCTGATTTGGACTATATTTTACTATTAAAATTGTTTTCTAATAACACTTAGAACTCAGCACTATTACTGAAAATTTTTGATTTGATTGGGTCTAATAAAATATATAGGTACTTATTGCATTGGCATAATTAAGCTAAAAAACTGTTTTTGCCAGTTAGCAGAATGAAATTTAAATATACAAATTGACGAAATAAAGATTAAATGATAGAGTTGATTGCTTGAAGTAAAACTGACAACACTGTCGGTCGTCTTGTTAGCGTTGCTGTGTAATATACGGCCGTACAAATAATACGAGAGTAAAAAATACATATATTTCGACCGTCAAATTCACTGATTGTAAAAGGTCTTTCTATTGATAGTAATGTAAAAAATCAACAAAAAAAAAAGTTTTAATTTGAGGTCAGTTTGCTGTTTACAACTGCTAAATTGGTTAGTATACGCAGTCAAAACCTATATATATCCATTGGTTCTAGTGGATGCCATATTACGCTTCTGTGAAAGGTTGTCAAATTGATAGCGTGATGTAAATATATATATATATAATATATTAAACGAAAGAACAGTTATCAATATTTTTTTTTTAATTCATCATCATTTGGAATAAAGTTATATGCTTGTATACTCCTGTATAATGGGGAATCCTGTGCTTTCAAAATCCGAGAATATTCATTTCCCAAATTTATGGCATTTCTTACATTATGGTTGTGACAGTTTTTTACTGGTTTTATTGTTAAATTAGACTTAAGTTTTTGTTGGCTTTTAAAATTTTCTTATTAAAATTTTGGGGAAGCAGAGAATTTAAATTTTAATGACATTACACTAAAAACTGTCAATTCAGCTGCGTTTCTTGAAGTAACCTTAGACACCAGACTCAATTGAAGCACGTCCATGTTCTGGCTGGGAAAATAGCTAGGTTTCTTTTGCTCCCCGTGTGTTGTCAAGGAATATTGGGAAGACAGCTGCCCTTAGAGTATATCATGCTTATGTCCATTCTGGGCTTCGGTACAGGGTCACATTCTATGCTTGTATTTAAACTAAATGGAAACCTATTTAAGGAGACACAGACGTCACGATAACCCCTTCAGAGGAAGACCTGATCCTTTGCTTAAAGATATACCTACATGCAAAAGAATGCTCACTACATGATAATAAAGATAGAAGACATTTTCTACATACATTTTCTTAATCTATTTTAAAGTGTTGTTGTCTTGTGTAATAGTTACGTTGGATTTTATACAAATATTGTTATTTGTAATAGTTGGACCCTAGCAGGGTCTTCCTTCTGTTTCTTTCGTAAATTTTGTTATACTCTTTTTGTGTTATATTTATTATAGTATTCCTAAATTTCCCCTCTTAGATTAGCTGTTATATGACAAGTTCTATGCTATTGTGTATTTTGACAGAACTAATAGAGAATGATGATGATGAATTTATTATCCTTTAAAATATTTGTGCAACCCAATATTGAACTTTTATAAACTGTTAAGTACCTACCGAGGGGTGAATCACTATGGAAATACATGTACATATTTCATGGAAATCCCCGAAATCACCTTGGAAATCGTGGCGGCTGCTCGAAATTCTCGAAATCACGAGCGAAATCGCTGGCAGTCGCAGAAATCACAACCGAAATCCCAGCATTCGCATCCGAAATCCGCGCAATCGCTTGGAAATCAGGAATTTTCCGGGGAAGTCCCGCTTTCGAAAAATAATTGAGGTTCGATTTTAGAACATTATAAACCCGAACAAACCCTATACATTTTCTTTGATTAGAACTTGGAACAAAAATAGTTTGCGTGTAGCATCGTTTCTGTGTGGTTTTTAGTGATTTTTATTGAATACTCTTATTTATTAATTAGTGCAGTAAGAAGATAATTATGTAACATTATTTAATAATTAATAAGTGTAATAGTTCAGTTGATGACCTAATCGATAAATAGCTATCTTTACGAGACTGCCTCGAGTACATACATAGGTGCCCTATTAAATATTTTTAACCATTTATTTTTTAGAATAAAAAAAATCATTGTTTTACTTAGAAAAAGATACCTACAAACAGCTACCTATACAAAATGATTAAAATCAACACAAAAAATTATAAAATTTCATGATTTGCTGGCTGAAAAACGACTCCTTCTTAACTAAATACGGCGTACGTTGGAACAATTTATTAAACTTTGTAGTTATTATTGAATCAAAAATGGATGGAAATCTTGCTCGCAAGCCGAAGAAATCGTGGAAATCCTCGCAATCTTCGGGAATTTTTAAGAAATCTGAAAATCATACTGGAAGTCCCGAAATCTCTTAATGATTTCGAGGAAATCCTCGCAGTCTCGTAAAGACAGCTAGGAAATCGTCGCAGTCACCAGAAAATCGAAAGATTTCCGCAATTCATGCACATTTTTTTTGGAGTGATTCACCCCTCGTAGGCCTACCTATATAAAATGTATTTAAAATTTTAAGTAAAACTGCAGGGTCATCCTTGTTTCTTTTGTAAATTTTGTTGTAATCTTTTTGTGTTATATTTTTTATATTCCTAAATTTCCCCTAGTTCTTAGATTAGCTGTTATATGACAAGTTTGCTATATGTTATTTTGTATTAAATTTGACAGAACTAATAAAGAAATGATGATGATGTGAATTAATTATTGTTTAAAATAAATGTGCAACCCAACATTAGACTTTTATAAACAGTTAAGTATGTAAAATGAAAATGTATATTTTACGTAAATTTAAAAATTTTTATAAAAACTGCTTTATTTTAGTCAAAACATCAAAGTTAACCTTTACTTCCGATTACAAGCCGAAGTAACTCAACATTTAAAAATTGTTCTAAACAAGTTCAGTCAATTATGCAACCAGTACCTACCAAAAGTTCAATACAATCACTATTCTAGTTTACCAGATCTTTTAATAGGCCACTCCACTCACAGTAAAGCACCCTATATGTAAATAAAAAACATCATAAACACTGCACAAATATATAATGCAATTTAAAATCAAGGATGCCTTCCTTTTTTCTACGTTAGTTTTTTTTGGTAATTTTGCAGTTTAGCTACTCATGGAATTTTTTTCGTTTTTTTAACTAGCAATGGACGAATTTAGCGTTTTTATACGTGTTTTTATACATTACAAGTGGCGCAAATGTTCCTCCGAGGCAACAATTAAAATTTTCCTAAAAAAATGCATCTATATCGTAATAGGGTTTGTTTGGGTTTGTTACATAAAGTATTGCTTGGACCTATGGACTATAGAGACCAATTTAGAAGGCGATAACTAGAGGAACAAATTCCGTTCAAAAGGTATATTGGCAACTGGTTTGTTCATTGTTACCCAGAGCATTTTTTTTTAATTTACCTTAAATTTTATTTTTGTAAAATAATATTACTTACCTAGTTGAAAAATTGAATTAAAAAAAATGCTCTGGGTAACAACCTCGGTAACAACGAACAAACCGGTTGCCAATATACCTTTTAGAGGGAATTTGTTCCTCTAGTTATCGCCTCCTGACCGTGTGTATATAGCGGCTTTCTGCTTTTAAAACGATGTATCCCCCGACGTCGTCAATGCTATAATGGTACGTTTAAATCCGACACATGAGAGAGCGAAATATCGTAATAGGGTTTGTTCGGGTTTATTAATTTTTTTCCCTTACTTAATAACATTTGCGCCACCTTAAATTTACATGAAACGCATTTAAATTAAGTAGAAAATGTATGTATACCATTCCCATTACCGTATCTCATAAGTAGCTAAACTGCAAAATTACCAAATATTTTTCTAAATTAACTGGTGTTAGAAGAATCTCCATAAACTTAGGTACCTACATATTATCATAGACCTAATAAAAAAACGTTAACTCTATGATAATATGTGTGTACAAGAAATTTACCATAAAAACGATTGGTTCACATTGAAAGGAAAATTTCTTACAGCTTTTCTTCACTGGATTACAATAATGGCCTCTTATACTCGCTTATCTTCATCATATATATACAAAAAATATACAAAAAAAAACAACCACAAATATTAATAATAAAACTCAAAACCTGAAAACAATATGACAACATTGACAATGACAACTGCCCGAAGATCACATTGGACTACCAACCACAGAACAAAAACGGGTTTAAAGAACTACCAGCTTCCACACAACATTAATGGAGTTCCTTTAAGTTACTTTTAAGCAGCAAAGCAAAGGGCTAAAGGTGATTTCTTGTCGCTATTTTTTCCGTCTAACGGACGGTCACCGAAAAGATTTACCCCTGAACTTTTTAATAAAGGCATGTCTGTTGACTTAAAAGTGTCTTCAAAATTGTCCCCATAATTTTGGTTTCTTTCCTTTATAAAGGTTTTCCCACCAGTATTATCATCGGTTTTGAATGACGCCGTCAGCTGACGCCTTAAAGTCAGATGCCTATGATGATTAAAGAAAATCAATATCGTCGGTACATTATTTAGGTAGTATCTAATATATAACAAAAATATAAATTTATTTCATTGCTAATTTTGGGAAAATTGTATAGTGAAAGAACAATGAGTGACAATGACATAATAATGTAAAAAAAAATCTTACCCGATATTTTTCGCTATACAATTCTCCTAAAATAAGTTATGAAATTCCTTGATATTTATTAAATATGTCAATTATTACCTATAGAATATCAAGTCGATACTGATTTTCTTTAAATTTTGTATAAAAGCTAAAAAACATAAATAAATCTACTCAAAATAGGTTGGCAATCATCCCAGACGTCAATTTGACGTAACTTTTTCGTCATCTTTAACGTCAACTGTACTTTAAAAATGACGTGATAATGACGGTAGGATGTCGTGATTATGTCACGGACCGATGACGTGACATGGGAGTCATTTAGTGACGTTATAACGACGTGATTAGTGTCGTTATAACGACGTGATTAGTGCCGACATATCACGTCATCAAAGCGTTAATTTGCCAGCCATTTAATAGCAAACCTTAGTGACGCCTTCGCCATTTCGTTACTTCTTTGTTTCATCAAAAAATCGTCCAAATACCACTCTTTGGGGTACAATTACCTACAGTTATACGTACCTAATAAAAGTGTGAATTTATAAATTAATAAAAACAGAAAAAGAAATATGGTCAAATTCGACAAAATTTCGTTTTTTGCCTTTATTAGTTAATTAATTAATTTTTCTTAACCTTAAACTGTAGGTACCCAAGGGAGGGGTACCCAAAGGGGGATATTCAGCCGATTTTTGGATAAAACAACGAAGTAACGAAATATTGACCAAAAACTAAATGGCGAAGGCGTCACTATAGTGTTTGCTCTTAACCTGTAGGGGCTTTGTTAGTAGTTAGGTAACCAAGATAGGGTAGAGGATTAGGCACAAAACATTTAAAACTCTTTTATACGTTTTTACTGCACTTTATTACTGATGATGATTAGATTATAGTTCAAAAACTGCACAGGGACCTAGGTTAAAAATATTTTTTCTTCATTTTAACAGCAATAATTATATGTAATTAAAATATGTAAAAATATAAATTTTACTTAATACTCCAACCAATCATGGTTACACTACTCTGTATATTATATAGTAGAGACACTACTTATACAATTTCTTTAGTAATATGTTGTTTTTTTTTTCGTTCTGTACCCTAAACTTAATTTAACTAAGAAAGAGGAAAGATTCAATATTTAATTTAAAACAGTTATATTTCTGAAACATAGTTTTATATGCCTATATATTTAGGGGTCCTCGCAGGAGGGACATATTGAGTTGGTGACCCGTCTAAAAATAAAACAGAAAAAAGACAAATTACCAAGCAATATTATTTATTATATAATTTATTTATAGGTATATACCTAGTTATTAAAATTCTTACCATGCAGAAAACCATGGGTGCATTCTATTGTACTTACTTAAATTGGGTGGACGTTCAATAAGTATTTTCTTCTTAGTTGTAGGTACATCCTCATCGGAACTACTTAGTATTCGCTTTGGTTTTGGTTTCCTTTTTATAATAGGTAGTGTTGGTTTGTCGGTATCCAAGTTGAAGGTATCCTCTGCATCTTTGCATTTTTTATAGCTTTATCTATATCGTCTAAAAACATGTTTTATATAAGTATAAAATTATCAGAAATTATTTGTTTTGTCTTAAATTGTTAATTTGTTTTTATTTAATTGTGTATGTGGTTTATGTATGCACAGTACAGGACCTCTAAGTGGAAGACTTTACCTAAATAACTTTTAAATTCTTTTCACGACAAATCCATTTTACAACAAGGTATATTCCCAGCAAACACGGTTATATTTTATTTATGTACGCTTTACATAACAATTTTACATGTGACGTAACATATTGGGTCACTAGTGAGTTTAATTTATATATAAATAAAGGTGTGATATGTTCGCCTCGATATATACATTTTGTTATGTAACCATTGCTATGTATTTTTACGTAACCATTGTTATGTAGGTATTGTTACGTAACCATTGTTATGTATTATTACGTAACATTGTTATATATGGATAATATCCATTTTACATAAACAAATACAGGTGTCCATGGGGTTACTTATACCACAAATGAACCTAATTTTTAATTTCTCAACAAAAAAAGAATTCGTTATAAATAATTTAGAAAATACAATTTGTCATTAAAAAATTATTTTTTTTAAATACATAGGGAGGTTAAAGGAGAAAATTGATTTAAACTACATTTTTTAAGAATTTTGGATTGTTACTACAAAGGTAATTTTAACCAACCAACCACCTTTACTAATGGCATTTTCCCTAAAAACGAAAAATTAGGTGAAATTAATATTTTTTAAGATTTTGACCTTATAAAAAAACAAAATTTTGTGAAATCTTCCTTTTTTTTTAAAGCAACAATTTTTATAACGAATAATTTTTTGTTGAGAAATTAAAAACAAAGTCAATTTGTGGTATATGTAACCTCATCCAGGGACACCCTGTATATAAAAAAATATAGATAGTAACTGTTATGATTATATGCAGTTGAAAACAAAGTTAGGTACCTACCTATTTGGTATTGTAAAGGAATATTAAAAACCTTCCTACGTAGGTTCTTTGCCAAAATAAATGAAATAAAAATGTTTTATAGAAGTTACATTTTATTAGGAACATGTTTCATAGTAGGTACCTTAAATGACAATGTTGCCAATATTTATTTCTTAATTTAAAAATTATTTTGTCCATTCTTTGATAGAGAATATCAATAACTAGATGTGAACAGGTATCAATAACTGGGATTTTATTGTAGATGGCTCCAAAAAAACAATAGATTCCCCATCAAATAATGCCGGTTATACAAGATTTGGAACGCGGCAGCAATAAATGCGAGTATACTCTTACTGGTTTACTTGTTTCTTAATTTCCCTTTGTAATCGTTGGTTTGCCAACCGCAACCATTCGGAATAGTAGTGTTGGATTGAGGACAAGATGGTTGGATGCTGCATCATAATTACATCTAACAAAAAATACTCAACATTATTTTTTTAAATAAATATAGAAAAAATGTATAGGTAATAAAATAATAATTATTTTCAATACATTTTTTTCTTTAATAGCACTAAAAATATGTACAAATCAGCATTATGGACCTTCAAACAAATCCAGTGTTACTCTTGGGGTCATGACCACTTTTAACCACGGAGACTTTTTATTATTACTTTTGGATAAACATATATGGGGGCCCATGTATGTATATCCACATCATTCAATATCTCTTAAAGTTTGAGAGTTGACACAAAAGTTTAAATACAAAATTAATCAACATTTAAAGGCACACAACTATTTATCTTGGCGATCGGTATTTTTACTCAAATGTAAAAAAAAACTTTAGTCTTTCGAAATATAAAAAATATATACTAAAATAAATTCGAAAAAATAATCAGCACCAAATAAAAAATTGAAATTGGCTGCTTCTTCACATCATTAAAACATAATTTATTAGAGAAACATTTACTTACAAAAATGTTTTTTGTTTCTTTCATTTTCCTTTATTTCTCTTTCAAATATATTATAAGGTCATTAATGGTTCTGAGAGGTATTTTTGCTTCAAGGACCTTGACGTATCTTAAAAAAGTTTCATTTCCCTCTGAAAGTTCTTTGAGTTTGAATTTTTGATGCAAGCTTTTCACATACTTTTTTGTAGTGGTACTTAATTATTTTCGTGAGTTCAACTAAAAAAAAAAGTATTGTTTTGTATCAGAATATGAAGTGTCCCTGTCCCAGCAGTGTTAATCGAAAAGGTGTAGAAAAACATGTGACCTAGGTTAAGAGAGTATTACTCAATAAATATTTTTCCGGGAATTCATTAGCTGTTTAAACTTGATTTTTTAATACTAAAGATCGCACTTAACTTTTATTCTCTATGAAATTACAATGGAGCCAAAGTGTACCAGTAACATTTCTTTAAAAAAATATAACATATTAACCTTATTAAGGCTCAAAAACAAGTGAAAAGGCAGGGACTGGGTGGACCGTAGGTACTTTTTTTTTTATCTAAATGATTCTTATCACTAAGTTTGGCGAATTTATGTTTTACATCTTGTTGTACAAGACGCCTCTTTTGCCTTTCTGATAAATCCTCAAAATTTTTGAGAGTATGTAGGTATATAATAAAACCAAGAATGATAAACGATGTTTATAAACTCATCAATAATTACAAATTAGTACTTACCATGTTTTTATTTCAAATAGGATCAGACAAAACTGGCAAAACGAAACAAATTGTCAGAACCACGCGGAACAGGTGAAAACGAAAACGCCCTTGCTTGCAAAACGGTCGGTTGTCATTTATTTTGTCGGTGTCCACGGGCGGGAATTTCAAAATGGTCAACGATATTGGTAATAAAATGAACAAAAAAAAAACAAGTACCTAACAGATATTACATAAATATTACGTTAGATAACGCGAGCAACTTTTACATAATCTGTGTTATCCCAGTGTTATAGATTGTATCCTATGTTAATATAGCATTTCTGTAAAATGTAAAATATAAAAAAAATTATGAACAGTCATATCATTATCTTACATAAATAAAACGTTAAAATTTGTCTGTATAATTTTGTCACAGGATTTATGTAAATGATACGTTTAACATCACGGACGTGTTTGCTGGGTTATGTACTAACTTAAATGTAAAATAGCTTAATCAATTTTATTATGACAAAACTTAGTAGGCTTAGTTAAAAATACATTTTACTTAACCTCGACCCATTTCTTGAAAGTCCCTACCTGCCTCAAACATGCATCGCTTGATTTTATACAATTTCCAAGACTCATCAATGTGGACTTCTTTCTCTTTAAGTAATTTATTGAAAATCCTTTTATCTTTGTAAGAAGGCCAAAAGGCTTCTCTTTTTAATGGTGTTCACCACATTTTTTAGACACCACTGAAAGCGCACCATTTTTCCATTCTACAATGACATAATATATGCCATCTTTTCCTAAAACAAAAAACAAGTTATAGGTTAGGATTAGGTACAGAAAAGTTTAGAGAAATACCACAGAAAAAACCACAAAAAATAAGTAACGGAGAAGCTTAATTGTTATGTTTTCACTTTTTTTTTCATTGCAACGTACTGCTTTAATAAAATCTAGGGTACTCAGTTGGTCCTTCTCAATTTAAAATGGGAACTGCTATCAAAAATATTTTATTAATTATTAATTTAAATCGCTGCATAGCTAAATTTATTTGGCAGTTAGTAGTGGCACTGTAAATGTTTGCAACGGAAGGAGAACTTACAGCATTATAATTAGAAATTATTATTATTATACTGTTTTACTTACCCCTTTAACACGCCGCCGTGAAAAACACACACATACACACACAACTGAAAGAACCTCAGACTTCAGACCAATCACTAGAACACACCGATGCTATATGGCTATCTTTACTTTACACTGAGAAAATTATTTAGCTATGATGGCTTTATATCGCAGATTCGTGATCTCATAAAGGACATCAAATTTTATGCCGATCACTATGAAGCTCAACTATCACTGAATGAAGAATTTAAAAAGGAAATTAAGGAATTGAAAACTGATAACATGAGTTTACGTGACGAGATCAGTAAGTTAAGGGGATTTGCGTCTCGTCAGGATAGATCTGAAAGAAATGTTAATATGCATGGTCGTTGTGGGGGTTAACTATGAAATTGGAGATGGGGGCAATGTGCCCCGTGTTGTACTGCCGAGAATTGAAAGGGTACTGAAACGCGTAAACCCGCATCTTGAAAGAAAAGATGTTGTCATAAGACTAACTAACCCTAAGAAAGAAAACTGCCCAGTTGTGGTTGAATTTAAATGCAAGGAAGAAAGGAATGCGTTTTTTGCGGAAAGGAAACGAATTGGGAAGATCACATCCATGGACTGTGGACTGCCAGGAGAAAACAAAATAATATACTTCAATGAGGATCTTACTCCTGAGGAGCGCAGCATTCTCAGGGAGGCAAGAAAACTTAAAGAAAAGGGGTATAAGTATATATGGGCAAAAAACGGAAATATTCTGGTAAGACGTATTGATGATAGTCCAGTTATAAAGATTAAAAGTGTAAATGATGTTGAAAGGCTGTTGAACCAGTAAAGACAATCTTATAGACCTATCTTGTTCTCGTTAACGCTTCTTTTAAATGTTTTTATGGACCTAAATAACTTTCTAGATGATTATCAGCATATAAATACTATTTGCTGTGATACTTTGGATGGGGTAAATTTCCTTAGTAATTCCCCAAATACTATCAACATTGTTCACTTTAATATTCGCATAAAAAAAAATTACGATAACTTGATTGCTTTCGTCGAAACGTCGGCTGTTGATTTTGGAGTAATTATACTCTCTGAAACTAATGTTATAAATAATGTTGATAGTTTTGGTATAGCAGGTTATGATATATTCTACAATAATAGTCGAATTAATAAATGTGATGGTACAATTGTACTAATAAGGTCTGAGTGGTTACCCAACTATGAAATAGTTCAAGTGCGAGACACGAAATTTATAAGAGCTGTATTTACTGTTAACAACACCGTAGTGGGATTGACTGCTCTATATAGACTACCTTCTCTTAATGTTGAAGATTTTTTATTGGATCTGGAGACTTACCTAAATAATAGAGCAGTAACAAAATGCTCTATCGAGATATTTGGGGGGGATATAAATATAAATTTATTGGATGAGGCAAACTTAGCCACATGCAATTACCTAAACTGTTTGGGTGGCAAAGGGTACGTCAGTTTAATTAATATTACTACTAGACAAGATCGCTTATGTAATTCTTGTATTGACCATTTCTTTGTTTCTCACAAACCTGATAAATATAAAATTAAATCTCTTGTGTTAAAAAGTGGTCTTACGGACCACTTTCCCATAATACTGAACGTTGATATTAGAAAAGACAAACTGCAACCTGGAAACACTGATAATACCACTGTTATAAAAAAAATTAATCACGAAACACTGCATCAACAAATTGGGGAGTTAAATTGGAATTCGGTCTATGATCAAGATGTCAATCGCTGCACAGAAAACTTTATTCATGAAATTAGCAATTGTATTACTAATTCAACAAAAATAATTCAAATTAAAAATATTAATAAGAAAAAAGAATGGATAACTGGTGGTATTATCACTTCCATCAAGCAACGAGACAAACATAAAAAATGGGCTGATAGGAACCCTCATGATAATAAAGCCCAAGAAAGATATCGCAGATACAGAAATATGCTTACGAACCTAATAAAAAAAACAAAATTTAACTTCTATAAAAATAAACTTCTTAATTGTGGAAGTGACGCTAAAAAAACATGGGATCTCATTAAGGAAGCCACAAATGAGCACAAAGTAAACACGGGAATAGCTTCTCTAAAAGAAAATAATAAACTTGTTCATGACAACCTGGGCATGGCAAATATATTTCTTGATTATTTTGGTAATATAGGAACTAACCTAGCTAATAAAATACGTAAGAATGAACATCCCTTTCCAAGTAAGCGTATCTTAAATTCTATGTTCCTGAGTCCCATGAACATTAATGAACTTATAATAATTATTAATTCCGTAAAAACTAAGGCTTCGGCGGGGGATGACAATATTACACCTAAGATACTAAAAGATAATCACCTTTATTTGGCAAAACCTTTATTACACATTGTAAATCTAATATTTCAAAAGGGCGTTTACCCTGATATTTTGAAAAGGGCTACGATTGTGCCCATATTTAAGTCGGGTGATAAACTTGGTAAAGAAAATTATCGACCAATTGCTGTTACAAGTTCGGTAAGTAGACTTATTGAAAAATGCATTAAACTGAGATTAGACAATTTTCTCAAGGAAAATAATGTGCTGTCCAGTTCACAATACGGTTTTCTCTCTGGGGTTAGTACGCAGGACGCTATATTGCACGTCTCTGAATATATAAATAATAATTTTAATGCGAAACTTAAAACTATTGGGATATTTGTTGATCTAGCCCGTGCTTTTGATACTGTGGATCACGAAATTCTTTTAAAAAAATTGGAAAATGTGGGGGTGCGTGGCATTGTGTACAGTCTGTTCAAATCTTACTTACAGGACAGAATGCAAAGGGTTAGGATTCATGATACTTTTAGTAGTTATGATATTGTGAAGATCGGCGTGCCTCAGGGTACAGTACTGGGACCCGCCATGTTTTCTATATAAATCAATGACCTCTTTTCTGTATTGTCTGATGAAAACAGTACTTGTGTTTGTTATGCGGATGACACGGCTGTCCTCGTAAGGGGGAAATCTTGGGAGGAAACCGTTCAACGGGCCGAACTATGTATATCTAGTGTGCGTGTATGGATGGATCAAAATGCATTAACCATGAATGTAAAAAAAACATTTTATATACCTTTCTCTTTAAGTAATAGAAATGATTTTATCCATCACGATCTTAAAGTGCATGAGTATTCATGTATATCGGGAGCTAACCAATGCTCTTGTCGTCAAACTATATCGGTAGTGGATAGTGTTAAATACCTCGGTGTATACATTGATAAACACCTAAAATACGATGTTCACATACTCTATGTCACGCAAAAAATTCGCAAAGCTATTCATAAGTTCTACCAACTAAGAGAGTTTCTATCTTGTAAACTGTTAAAAGTAGTGTATCAGGCTCTCATAGAATCTATTATTTTGTATGGTTTAACGGTGTGGGGTGCTGCGTGTGGTAGTTGCCTTCATCCTCTAAATGTAACTCAAAAGTTTATAATAAAAATTCTTATGAAAAAAAATAGAAGGTACCCATCAGATCTTCTATTTGAAGAAGCTGGTCTGCTTACTGTACGAAGATTATATATGATAAGTGTTGTTAAATACATGAAGAAATCGGTGAAATACCGACAATCTCTATCCCATGGCGTTGACACGCGAAGAGCTTTCAATCAGTGCACTGTTGTTCCTCGTATGTTTTTTACAGCAGCGCAAAGGCACATTAGGTTCATAGGACCTAAATTATACAACATGTTACCAATTAATATTAGATTAATTATAAATATAAGCAGATTTATGTCAATGGTGTCTCAATGGATTGAGACTAACTACGAGCTGATAATTAATGAATTTAATATTTTTACTTAGTTATAGGTATGCGGTTCCTTTTCTATTTCTCTCACCATTGTTTTAGCGTACTTGGTTAAGTTTACTTGATTAACTTTGCAAATAATAAGTGTGCGGACTTCAGGCAAGCTAATTCTCAGCTTTTGAAGTCCTTCATTATAAGTAATGTAAAAAATCTTGTAATTACTTTATTAATAAATTTGAATTTGAATTTGAATTTGAATTTGAATATAAAGCAACACATAAATATTAGAGTAAATATAGCGCCAGCCCTAACGTCGTGTTGTGACTGCCAAATATATTAAGCAAAGTCTATTTAGTAATCATTACCTACTACATATTTTAGTAACAATATGATCCATGAAAAGCTGCTCTTACTAGAAAATTTGGCTGCTTTAGCAAAATTGAATATTAGTAAGGAACACGATATTGAATAGTCCTAGCCAGTTTATTTAGTAACTGTTACATGATCGTGTAATATCAATATACTCGTGTGGTAAATATTGTATTGTCGTTTAGTAAAGGAGCATACTTGTTTAGTAATCACAGCATGATTATTTAGTAATCACAGCATCGCAGCATTATTGTTTAGTAATCACTGCTTCTTTGTTTAGCAAGTAGTTATACAGGGCGTTCCATAAATATGTGCTGTTCAAACGAAAGTGTTATATACCTACGGTAAGTTTTTTTAAACGCGGGCCATAAGGAATTACATAATTAATTTTGCACCCCCTACAACTTGTATTGTAATAAAAAGTTTAAAAAAAAGTTGGTGTACATGTTTTAAACTGAGGACATTTTATACTTAACGTTAACATGTTTTTAGCGACAAACTTCAATGAAATTAAAGAAATTATTCAGATTTTTATTCTAATAAATTGTATTTATTACAAAAAAGACATATATTATTTAAAACTGATTAAAGCTTATAGCTAAAAAGAAATTACTCTTAAATTATGCCCCATCTAATTTTTTTCTAATTTTTTTATTAGAACAAACCATAACAGGAGGTACAAAATCACATAAAAAAACAACGAATACTTTAGGTAGGTACAGCACAGGCATACAGAACTGAAAAATAATGCGCGTAATGCGTATCGCGTCACACAACTATCTCGCGGAAGATACGATTACAGATTGGACTTTTGATTTTCCTGATGTCCGAGTGGCAGAGCAAGCGCTTTCTTATTGGCTGACGTTCAACCGAATTTACCCTTTCCTACATCTAAATAACGAATCTTAATAAACCGTTTTGCTCTAGTAGAACCGCGATCGAGCTATCATGGCTTTAAGTACCTGGCAAAGTGCATTAGGGTTACGATTAACAATTGTAACGCTAGGAGTGCTAATTCAGATAGCAATAATTACTTAGCCGTTTAAGTTTATTTATTTATAAAATTATTTAGCTGGTATAGACATAATAATATAGCAACAGTTAACAAATATGTTGTAATAACAGCACTATAAGATTTCTAAAACCCAGCAAAATATATACTGCAACGACTACAAGATCATCATGTCACATTTAAACAATAGTTTAACTAATATAGCGGTTTATTTAGTAACAGCTGCTAAATTTGTCCAGCCCGATAACTTAGGAAACTTCATTTTCTCAGTGTATTCTTTACCTACTATTCTTCCAAACAATAATTTCTTTTAGACCAAAATTTACAAGTTTACATTTACAATACAAACAAACACAAAAGGACAAAATTCCACAAAATGGCGGAGATTCGGAGAGAGGAGAAAGAAACGGAACGGCCGATGCCGAGCCAAAGTGAGAACGTAAGAACGATGGCATAGCGTGCGCGCACATTACGACAGCTGCTTGATAGAAAATGTCCAAAAAACGACGTTATATTGACGTATAACTTATGTCGTCTAATTGACGTAAAAATGATGACGACATTATCACGTCATTTTTTGGTAACATGATGTCGAGGACGTAAAAATCCCAAAATATGACGTGATTTAGACGACAGTCTGCTGCTTGGGATGTTGATACTCCCACCTTAAACTCATTTTAGATAAATCCGGTTGGCAGTCTTATTGGACCATCCTGTAAATATCTCCAATGTAATTCTAGACTCTTTCCTATCACAATTTACCTCTCTGATGTGACACTCCTTTTAGTTCGGCTGCCTTTCTCAATGAAAATCCTTCATCCGTAACAGTTTTACGGCACTTTTCATCTGGTTTTTCTGAAAAGGACCTTATGGCAGTTTTTCCTTTTCTATTTCTTGCCATTCTTTAAAAAAAAATAGTTTAAAAGTTAGGTACTCCAAACTTCTTGCGCATATTATATGGTTGGACACAATGAGACACGTCTCAGTGTGCCCCACCTAGTGTTGTCTCAGTGTTCCCCACAAGCACCATATTTAGAAATCATGTAATATTTTGTATCTACCTATATATCAATGTAACATGGAATCTTACGTTTTTCGAGTAATTAAAGTATAAATTTTAATAAATAGCTCATGGATTGTAGTGGTAGTGGACTATATATTTCACAGGTCAGACTGGCTCTTTATTAAACCTCAGGGTGGTTCGTTCAATTATTTTTTTTTGTATGGTAAATTAGTAAAAAAATAATGTAGAAATAAGAAATAGCAGTAGGTAAAGTAGTTAAGGATTAGGGACTCACCAGGGATCGCTAATCTGCAAAGGGCTCTGGTACCATTTCACACTTTAACACGTGTCTCGCGTCGTGCTGTGTCGAGGTCGTACCGGTACTGCTTCCACCCGATCCTTCCGTAGCACTTTTCGTAGGAAGTAGGTAAAACAAGTGATAGCAAAAAGGATGGGACTTTTTGAAGGATGGTAAAGTAAGTAAACCACTATTCTTAAATTAATTGATACGCGTATTTAGAACCGTCGAATACGGGGGCATATCAAGACTTATACAAATTAAATGTAATAAATCAAAAAGTAAAATAAAAAACTAATATGTAGGTAACCAAAGTAAAAGAAATATAAACAAAAAGTAATTAAAGTGAAGACATAACAGCTCATTTCGGATTCGAGTTAAAAAAACTCGAATCGTTTCTTTGCATTTTTTTGAGAACATTTACCATAGTAATGTATATTTTTTTAACACCGTCAGAAAGTAGAGATTTCAACAAACAAAAAGCCCACCGACTTTTTTAAAAAAGCAGATATTTTGAAGTGAGAATTTTTGATTGAAAATTAGGGTGTTTTTTCTATATTAAGTCAAAATAAGGTTAAAAAATAAATATTTTAAATCAAAAAAATTACAGTGTGTTTAGGACATAAAAAGGTAAGTTTTCACCAAATTTCGCGGATAAAAAAAAATTTTTGTAAATGATAAAAATAAAAAACCAAAAACTTGGTTATTTGAATTTTTCACATACATTTTGAGGTTATATGAAAAAAGTGTAAATACAAAAGTTGTAGATCTTTTTATTACCTACAACTTTGCGATTTTACGTTTTTCCATAGGACTTGTAGTTTTACCGGAAATCAAGATAAATCGTTTTCTACCCTTAAACCCTACCCCCCCTTCCCGACCTCGGATCGCCCGTAATTTATTTTTCCTTTCATTTTTGTTCTATTCTCTTCCTTTTCGAATGGGTTTCATCCTACTATTATTTTTTTTCCCTTTTTACCATTTTCAAAGGCTTCAGCACTGGTCTAATAATAGATCCCAAGCAGCAGACTGTCGTCTAAATCACGTCATTTTTTGGGATTTTTACGTCTTTGACGTCATGTTACCAAAAAATGACGTGATAATGTCGTCATCATTTTTACGTCAATTAGACGACATAATTTATACGTCAATATAACGTCGTCTTTTGGACATTTTCTATCAAGCAGCTGTCGTAATGTGCGCGCACGCCATGCCATCGTTCTCACGTTCTCTCTTTGACTCGGCATCGGTCGTTCCGTTTCTTTCTTCTCTCTCCGAATCTCCGCCATTTTGCGGAATTTTGTCCTTTTGGGTTTGTTCGTATTGTAAATGTAACCTTGTAAATTTTGGTCTAAAAGAAATCATTGTTTGGAAGAATAGTAGGTAAAGAATAAAGTAAAGAAAGCCATATAGCATCGGTTTGTTCTAGTGCTTGGTCTGAGGTTCTTTCAGTTGTGTGTGTATGTGTGTGTTTTTCACGGCGGCGTGTTAAAGGGGTAAGTAAAACAGTATAATAATAATAATAATTTCTAATTATAATGCTGTAAGTTCTCCTTCCGTTGCAAACATTTACAGTGCCACTACTAACTGCCAAATAAATTTAATGTGCGTGAAGTTAGCTTTGCCTACCGCTCAGCTCATGTTTTCGCACGACCTATTTAACGTATCGCGACGGTAACACCCGTAGCGTTTTAAATGGGCTATTTTCTTTAGATTTAAGTTTTAGAAGTAAAATTTTCACGGGAAACCCTTAAAGGGGGGTCTACTTTATCGAGTACATACGTCAAAATAATTTATTCCCCCAACTAGTAGCCCTAAGGGCACATCAAAGAATTATACCTTATTTTTTTTAAAAGTTATGCATTTTTGAGGATTAAGTTTTCAAAGTAAAATTTTCACGGGAAACTCTTAAGGGTGATCTACTTTATCGAGTACATACGTCAAAATAATTTATTCCCCCCAACTAGTAGCCCTAAGGGCACATCAAAGAATTATACCTTATTTTTTTTAAAAGTTATGCATTTTTGAGGGTTAAGTTTTCAAAGTAAAATTTTCACGGGAAACCCTTAAGGGTGATCTACTTTATCGAGTACATACGTCAAAATAATTTATTCCCCCCAACTAGTAGCCCTAAGGGCACATCAAAGAATTATACCTTTTTTTTTTTAAAAGTTATGCATTTTTGAGGGTTAAGTTTTCAAAGTAAAATTTTCACGGGAAACTCTTAAGGGTGATCTACTTTATCGAGTACATACGTCAAAATAATTTATTCCCCCCAACTAGTAGCCCTAAGGGCACATCAAAGAATTATACCTTATTTTTTTTAAAAGTTATGCATTTTTGAGGGTTAAGTTTTCAAAGTAAAATTTTCACGGGAAACTCTTAAGGGTGATCTACTTTATCGAGTACATACGTCAAAATAATTTATTCCCCCCAACTAGTAGCCCTAAGGGCACATCAAAGAATTATACCTTATTTTTTTTAAAAGTTATGCATTTTTGAGGGTTAAGTTTTCAAAGTAAAATTTTCACGGGAAACTCTTAAGGGTGATCTACTTTATCGAGTACATACGTCAAAATAATTTATTCCCCCCAACTAGTAGCCCTAAGGGCACATCAAAGAATTATACCGAGAATTATACCTTATTTTTTTTAAAAGTTATGCATTTTTGAGGATTAAGTTTTCAAAGTAAAATTTTCACGGGAAACTCTTAAGGGTGATCTACTTTATCGAGTACATACGTCAAAATAATTTATTCCCCCCAACTAGTAGCCCTAAGGGCACATCAAAGAATTATACCTTATTTTTTTTAAAAGTTATGCATTTTTGAGGATTAAGTTTTCAAAGTAAAATTTTCACGGGAAACCCTTAAGGGTGATCTACTTTATCGAGTACATACGTCAAAATAATTTATTCCCCCCAACTAGTAGCCCTAAGGGCACATCAAAGAATTATACCTTATTTTTTTTAAAAGTTATGCATTTTTGAGGATTAAGTTTTCAAAGTAAAATTTTCACGGGAAACTCTTAAGGGTGATCTACTTTATCGAGTACATACGTTAAAATAATTTATTCCCCCCAACTAGTAGCCCTAAGGGCACATCAAAGAATTATACCTTATTTTTTTAAAAAGTTATGCATTTTTGAGGATTAAGTTTTCAAAGTAAAATTTTCACGGGAAACTCTTAAGGGTGATCTACTTTATCGAGTACATACGTCAAAATAATTTATTCCCCCCAACTAGTAGCCCTAAGGGCACATCAAAGAATTATACCTTATTTTTTTTAAAAGTTATGCATTTTTGAGGGTTAAGTTTTCAAAGTAAAATTTTCACGGGAAACTCTTAAGGGTGATCTACTTTATCGAGTACATACGTCAAAATAATTTATTCCCCCCAACTAGTAGCCCTAAGGGCACATCAAAGAATTATACCTTATTTTTTTTAAAAGTTATGCATTTTTGAGGGTTAAGTTTTCAAAGTAAAATTTTCACGGGAAACTCTTAAGGGTGATCTACTTTATCGAGTACATACGTCAAAATAATTTATTCCCCCCAACTAGTAGCCCTAAGGGCACATCAAAGAATTATACCTTATTTTTTTTAAAAGTTATGCATTTTTGAGGATTAAGTTTTCAAAGTAAAATTTTCACGGGAAACTCTTAAGGGTGATCTACTTTATCGAGTACATACGTCAAAATAATTTATTCCCCCCAACTAGTAGCCCTAAGGGCACATCAAAGAATTATACCTTATTTTTTTTAAAAGTTATGCATTTTTGAGGATTAAGTTTTCAAAGTAAAATTTTCACGGGAAACCCTTAAGGGTGATCTACTTTATCGAGTACATACGTCAAAATAATTTATTCCCCCCAACTAGTAGCCCTAAGGGCACATCAAAGAATTATACCGTATATTTAAAAAAAATCTCACTCATTCTTTTAATTAAGCAAGCTGGGTCCTCTAATCTCTAAATAACTATTTCAATATCAACATCACCAATTAAACTTTTCTCTTTTGTTAATAAATCTGTATATGTTTTCTACCTCTGACTTTGATTCAACCCTCTGTTCTACCCCCCCAAAGCTAGGAACAACGCCAAAGAGCCCGTATTATACGTAATATGGCAGATGCTCTGTATCTATACATGACAATATAGTATTATAAAAACCAACACAGAAAAAATATAGGACATCTTAAAATAAAGTTGTTAAAAGTAAAATTATTTAACGGAAACGAGCATTTTACCTTTTAAATGTACATTTATGGTACCGTATGGTTGGTTGGTTGGTTTAATTATTGTACTTCCCAGTCTTGCTAGAAAAGGTTTGTTCCTTCTAAGAGGTCCAATAGTTTCCTACCAAGTTCGTGATGCTGGAGGTTATCCCCGCGTTGAATATTCCCGAAGATTTTAAATCATCGTTGGGTTAGCGCTTCGCAGCTGTAAATGATGTGAGAGGCGGTCTCATCCTCCTCGCCGCAAAGTCTACATTCTATGGGTCCGTTGTAGACTCCCATTTACTGAAGATGTCTTCTCAAGTGACCGTGGCCTGTTAGCAAGCCAGTCACGTGTCTTTACCGTATATGGTACTAAATATCCTAGTAAAATTTAACATGCACAACTTGAAAAGTTGACATGTATTTAATTTTAATACGAAAAAAAGGCTTTCGGGTGGGTGTTCAGATTCCTTTAAATATGCAACTGATGACATGCATCATGATTGTACTTTTTCATTAAATGTGCATTTTCAAATAATAAACTTCTTCGGTCTAAAATTTCTGCCAAATATTTTAATTTATTACTTGCATAAATGAAATCTACCCAGAATTTCAAAAATATTTTTGTTAAGAATGTTAGTGCACATTTTACCATTTAATAAAGTTTATAACATTTTTGTAATTTACAAAAAAATAATTTTACACTCCTTTTTTAGGCCAATTTTCTATTTTTTTTTTTTAATTATTTTTCACTCTTCGCGTATTAGAACCCATTGTCAGAAAATCGTTAGTTAGCTCAAGCTGACAAATACACTGATGTTAATTGACTGATGCACTAACGAATGAACGAATATTTTTTACACAAATGATTTGCTACCTGCAAATGTCGGCGTCTTTGATTTCTGTGAAACCCAGAACACCGCGCCGCCGACTGGTTTCTTGCAATCTTCACTAATCGGTAATCGTTCGCGTTCATTTGTTTGGTAAAACCACGATATGTAGTAAGCGGAGGAATATTATTTCGCACATTTTCTTATAGCTTTGCGGCTCGAGCTGGTATCTACGACGGCGTTGAAGGGCCACATAAGTTTTTTTTTAAATATAGGATAACATTTACGACAAAATTTAAGAACGAATTTTATAACTAAGCCCTCGATTTAAAGAAAATACCAATATAAGCTTGAACTAAATATTTTCATTCGCATTTTTTTATTTAAAATATTAGCTACATAATGGCCATACTTTTCGGTCTCAGAATAATATTTATATCGATTTATTAAGGAATACTCTTTTGTTGGCAAACATATTTAAAGTAATATTAAAAACATTAACGATCAAGAGGGTAATTTGCTTTGAAAATAACAAGCGTAATATATCATGTTATGTAGTACCGCTCCGACAGTGAAGAGAAAGATCGCTGTTTAATACCTAAATGCGCTAAAAGAGTTAACGACGATAACCAGCAGGCTGACGAAGAAAATTTCGGATATTTTCTCGCCCCGTCGCGGCTCGCGTGGCGACCTTGGATTAAGATTTCAGAAATATCGGTCGGATAGTCTTAAGTGCACTAGGTGATTCCCTCACCTAAAAATTATCGTAACGTGGCCCCAGGAGAAAAATCTCTCTACACACTTCATCAAAGGCCTAACAAACCAGCCAGTCGACTTCGGCCGATGGCGTTCTATCCGACATCACGTGGGGTAGTTTCCTGTTCCTAAACGGGTTTTTTCTATTTAAGTTATAGAAAAAAACATTATTATTGGCCGTAAACGAGGGAATATTCGATATTTGTACAATTTCTTATTATATTTTAGTACATTAATAAAATTAATAGGGGCTGCAATGTTTATAGGAATATATATAGTAGGTATTCTATGATTTGAACTTATGTTACTTTTCGTTGCGTTGGTGGTAGGTGATTGAATTAGTGAGTGCTCTAAACAGAAAAGGTAAGTACATTTTATACATTACTATACATTATACAATTAACAAATATTATCTTTAGGATAGATTAAATTTTTACTTTAAAATTTAAAAAGAAAATCTATTGATTTAAATAAAATTGGTTAATTTTATAAGTACAATTATCGAGCAGAGAACCACATTTAGAATATAATTTACCCATAAAGCACAATTACTACTAAAATAACATATCAATACCTAAGAAAATTGTATATACAGGGTGTCCCAAAAATAGCGTGCAATATTTTTCGAGCGGAAAGTACATTACCAAAAATATGACAAAAATACCCCGAAAAATTGGTACATGCCTTACAACCAATATGTTGTAAATTACAGTGAATTTACCATGAGAATATTTCTTCCAGTGGCGTGGTGCGAACGTAAATATTATCCTTTATATTTTATTTCTAACATTTTTAAATTTTAAATGCAATTCTTTGAAAATTTAATTTTAAAAAAGGATACCTACTCTTGTATTATTTCGATAGGAAGCACCGTTTTCGAAAAAAATTAATTTTAAAAATAAGGTATTTTTCAAAATGAAGGATAATCCATATGAATTCAGGTAGTTTCAAAGGTTCCGTTACAAAAAAAAATATATTTTGCAACTTATGATCCTCGAAACATTGTTTATAGGAACTTTTTATTATTATTTTGAGACCTTTTAGACATCGCTACATTGTTAAGGGTAACTTTTGGAATTATCTGAACTCATCCATATGGATTATCGTTCAATTTTGAAAAATACATTATTATATTTAAATTTAATTTTACTCAAAAACTGCGTTTCCTATCGAAATAAAACAAGAGTAGGTACCTTTTTTAAAAAAAAAAACTCTGGTTTAAAAAAAAATTGCATTTAAAATTAGAGAATCTTAGAAATAAAAAATATACAATAATATTCACCTTAAGCCACACTTTGTGCGACGCCACTGGGAGAAATATATTCACGTGATTTATAACTCGGTTGTAAGGCATGTATCAATTTTCATGCCATTATCTTAAACGGTTTCCATGCTATTACTACATGCAGCATTTCTGGGGGTATGCTCTAAAAATATTTTACGCTAATTTCTGGAAATAACTTATGATTTATATTTTTAAACCCGTTAATCCAGTTAGAAAAACATATTGCAGAAAAATATTTTTAAAGGTCTCTGCTATAAAAAAATTATTTTTTGGGACTGTGTGATTATTAGCGATCAAGAAAACTATGGTATCATTTACGATCACTGCAAAATATTTTCAGTGGATGTCATTTGCATTGGTTCTTTTAGCGATGGCTTTACCAGTGTCCTGAACTTTTTAGATATTCCAGAAAAAGCAGGGAACACAGCATTTTCTCCAAATCCAAATAATCAATTTTCTCCAAAAAGTACTAAAGCTCGACCCCCAAACCCTATTCTAATGTAATCAGCATTATAACAGCTATCATTTAACATTATTAATTACTAAATGATTTATTTAAAAATATTGATTTATTTTATAAACAGAAATTGGCCAATCAATACAATGAAAAATATGCATAATGTTAACAATCATAAACAACTTTGCAAATTATAAAAATTAACTCTTTTTGTCTATCTAGTGTGTCAAAATATCAGCTTGTCTAAATATACCGGTTGTCCCACTAAAGTCGGCCAGCGGCTGTATCTCGGAAACTATTGGTCATAAAAATAAAATACTAGAACTTGTTTTTAGAGTTGTACGATTGCCGCTAGAGGGCGAAACTGAAGAGACAAAATTCAAGTTAATTTAAAAATAGCCACAATAAGGTACTGTTTTGATACCGAAAATGCAAAGCTTATCCATTCTGGTGGCAGTTTAGCCCTAAGGATTCTTTTCGTAACTCTAGTAATAAGGGTGGGGGAAGCTGGTAAATAAGTTATGTACTATATCTTTAACATCATTTATGCAATAATAATAAATTTGGGCTCGAAAGACAATTTTATGCTTAATAAAAAGGTAATTTTGTTAAATGTCACTAATTCGTATTTTGTTTTACAGAGGGCGCTCTGTATAAAAGTTTCAGTTTTTCTTAAATTTCTTTAAAAAAATTAGAGAAACGGTCTTTTTGTATAACATATTTCAAAAACATTACAATACCTAGATTCTGGCGAAAATCAAATTTTTATATCTTTATTCGTTTTCGAGTTATTTTTAAATAACCTTATTTTTTCAACAAGAAATTAATGTTAGCCATTTGTAATGATTTTTATGTGTAGAATCTTCATTAAGGAGGCTTAAGAATTGAATTCATCAAGATAATAGCGCATCTTTAAATAAAACATAGTAGGTAGTTTATATAATTTTAACTTCAAAGACAATATTAGAATTCAAAATAAAGAATTACTAACTAAAGGCGAACACTAATATAGATAGGACTTATTAATTTTATTGTTTCGATTTTCATGGCTTACTTATTTATTAATGTATTGAACATTTTTACATATTTAAGGAGACGCTAATATTTTAAAATTTTCCTTCTAGGCGAATTTACCGCCTACTATTATCTATGGTTAAGTCAATTCTAAGGCCTCCCTAATTAAGATTGTAGACATAAAAATCATTTTAAATGGCTAACATTAATTTCTTGGTGACAAAAGGTTATTTGGAAATAACAAACAAAGAAAGATATCAAAACTCGGTTTTCGCAAAAAGATAGGTATTGTTATGCTTATCAGATATATTATACAAAAAGTATACCGTTCCTTTAATTTTTTTAAAGAAATTATAAAAAAACTGAAACTTTTATATATAGCGTCTGAAACAAAATACGAATTATCGACCTTCCACAAAATTACTTTTTTATTAGGCATGAATTTATCTTTCAAACGAGCCCAAGTTTATTAAAATTGCATAAAAGATGTGAAAATAATGTAAAACTTATTTACCAGCTTTACCCACACTTAAAACACAAAAAAAAATAGGGACCAATCTGCCACAAGAATGGATATGCTTTCCCTTCCCGTTATCAAAACAGTAGCTTTACGGAGCTATTTTTTAAATAACTTCAATGTTTTCCCCGAGGTTTTCCCTAACTTACATTTTTATAAAAACAAAATTTAAAAAAAAATGATATATCATATATTTTAATATAAGACTGAATAAAACAAAGTAGGTGATGTTTTCTCTGCTTAAGAAAATAGTGTAGCCCATGACAAAAAAAGGTACCCCATAGAACACCTCAAAATTATAAAATGAAAATGATTTAGAAACATGTAAGAAACCTATTACGCCCGCCAGGCTAGTAAAAATTTGTAAATTTTTATTTTTTATGAATTTTTCAATTTTGTTACAAAAATATGATTTTTTTTAAAACACCTGCTTGAAATTTATACAATTTGTAGAAAATAATGTACCATTTCTGAAAAAATTTGTCTGGCTGACAATTTTTGTTAATTAACTTCTAACAGACCTTTTGTTATAAATTATTTCTTTTATCAAAATGCACGTCATAACTAGGGCTGTGCGATTATCGAAAAAAATAATCGATTTTTGATGACATGAATTAATCGATTATTTTCGATTAATCGATTAATTGAATTAATCGAAATAATCGATTAATCGAAATAATCGAAATTAGGCGATTAATCGGAATAATCGATTAATCGTTTTTTTCAAATCGCCCTATTGAAAATAATCAATTATTATAAAAAATTAAAAAACGTCAACTTTCCACCTCTTAAAGATAGATGAAATGATTGATTAAATTTTTACTAGTCTGGCGGGCCTAACATGTGTCTTACAGGTTTTTCAGTCATTTTCATTGTATAATTTTGAGGTGTTCTATGGGGTACCTATTTTGTCATGGGAGCTTACACTAAAAGTGCAATTCTCTTTTAACAAACATTTCTGAATTTCTACCTTGTTCCAAACAAAATAAACAAAAAATAGTATAAAAAATGCTCTTAATTATTGTTATAAATGCTAGGGACCAGGGCCGTATTTATATAAATATATACACGAAATATGTTTTATAAGAGTGAAGATGATTAGGAAAATTTATTGTAAAAGTAGGAAAATAATAATAAGTTTTAAAAAGTTATTCCATTTTTCAGAAAAACTGCGTAAGGTACAAAAAACCTTTAAAATAAATAAGTTTTACGATAAAGTTTTGCTTGGATAGTACCATAGAGAAACCAAACTAAGAGAAACCACTGACGGTGGATGATATGTGTTGCCATAGCCTCCAAATACCGACTATGCCCACAACCAGTATACCACATTGCCACATTACTGAAATGGAAGCTAAACACGTAGTTTAGAACAAAGTCATCTATTTCTGAGGAAATAAAATTAATGAATGGTAAATTATATTATTACATTACTTATAATACTCTATAGTCTATAGGTTCCATATTATATTAAATAAGTTTATGGAATATTCTTTGCAGCCAAAAGACTGATAATGACGGTTTACCGCAAACATTCTTCTATGCAATTCTAATGGTGTAGATGATGGTACATCAGGAGCATTTTAGTGGATAATTCCATATTACTGAAATGGAAGCTGAACAATAAAGTTATAAGGTTAGGTAAGTTTATGTAAAGTTAATTCCGGTACCTATGTTTATTATACTTGCTTTTAAAGAAACAACCGACTTGGTTTTGTATGTTAATCTTAAATGGTGATCTTGTTTAAGCGATAAGTATGAAACATGTACAAATAAAAGGCTGAAATATTATTATATAACATACACAATTTTAGTCATCATGTACCTAAATAGGCTATAGTACATTATTTATACGTAGTATCATGTACCTGCTTTATATGTAGGTATTGTAAAACTATACAAAATGCCTTTTCCCGGTAGACCCCCTAAATTTGACAGTAAAGAGTTAGTTAAGTTCTTCCATCTTAATTATCCTGCGTTAGGATTGGAAGAACTTAAAAAGTTAACTAACGGTAATTCTGTAATTAAAGACGCTGCCAATATCATATGTGGAAACAATAATAAGTCATCTTGTAATTCAGTTGTAAATTGCATTAGATTAAAGAAAGCTTTTAGTGATTATTTTAATAAAAACACTTTTAGAGATCAGAATACAGGTCGAATTAAAATATTACAAGATATTGTTATAAAACCTTCGCCCCAAAGCAGTATTTATACTGAAAAAAGGAAGCAGCAAGATGATGAAATTACTTTAGAATATAACGGTGACGCAACAAATATTTCAGAGTACAATAATGATGACATAATAACCGATGATTACTATGACGTCAAATGTAATCTTACTCCTTCTACTTTTACAAATTTTTCAACAGTTTGTCCTAGTAAATTGGTAAATCAAAGTTACTCTCCTGATGACAAGATTTTACATACGAGTACTATTAGCCCGAATGAAAATTCTAAGCAAGTTCTAAAACATTTAAATATGTCAAAAACGCCTTCAAGTAGTGATGACTCTTTTCCGATAGGCCTTCTTAAAGTAAGCAAAGCGAAAACGCCAAAAAATATACTGCCCGCAGGAACTAAAAATTTAAATATGTCAGATTTTAAATCAAATTATAGTCAATGTTCAAATTTGGAGGGCGAATTTGAAATTGATGTGGATGAATTTAATGAAATATGTAAAGAAAATAATAAATTAATAACAAAAACTTATACATATCTTCTTGGGAAGCGTATTACAGAAAATGTTAACAATATATGTATAATAAATTTTAAATATTACCGATATTTAAAAAGTAACGATACATTTGTTGTTAACGCATATTGCGGGCAAAACTGTAAAAAATTTAAAATTTTTATATATAGTGTATCTTTAAAAGACCAGGCGCATAAAGTAAAAGTTTATAGTTCATCAATTAATTACAACCACACCCGCAAAATTACGAGGCAGTTAAGGGGTATTTCTCGAAATATTGTAAAAAAACAATCTAAATACGTTAAACCTTCAAAATTACGGGAACAATTTGTTAATGATACACACTCAAAAATAATTGAAGAAGGAAACTATCAGGACATCAAATCCGATTTAGTATTGCGTAAGGTTCGGTCGGAAAAGTTGGGTAGTTTAGATAGACACAAGGACGATATTATTGATATGATTCTAATGCAAAGAAAAAATCCATCGTATATTAAGCAGGTTGGTCATCCATTTCATGTTTACTTGTATAGTCGGAAGCAATTAGATATTATTAACTCGTGCACTAAAGAATATAATACTCTGCCTATTTTACATCTAGACGCGACAGGAAACGTCATTAGAAAACCACAGAATGTTGAAAAACGAGTCTTTTATTATGCCGGAGTGGTTAATACTGGACAACGTATCATTCCTGTTATGGAACTTATGAGTGCCGAACATGACGCTTTGTCGATCGGCATTTGGTTAGCAAAATTTAAATCATTTGCCATAAAAGAAAATAAAACCTGGCCTTTATTTTCCCATGTTGTAACCGATTTTAGTTATGCATTAATAAATGCAACATTATACTTTTTTAATAATCAGAGCTTGCCAACATATTTAGATGCTACATATTCCTATATAGCTACTGGTGAAAAAAAATATATTAAAGACATAACTTTCTTGTCAGTGTGCTGTGGCCATTTTTTCAAAATTATTTGTAATGATGTAAAAAAAAATGAGGACGACCTCTCAAAACAAATATTATTTAAGCAGTTATTGGCGGCCTGTTTTAATTTTACCAACTTCAACACATTCTTGTCATGGTTTAAAAATTTTACCTATTTATTAAATTCACCACAACTAGATGAAAGTGTTACAAAATCCTATGTAGAAATTCTTAACATCGTGTGTGAAATAGATGAAAAAGAACCTGAAAAAAAACCAGATTATGACTGCTTACAATTTGAGGATGAAAACAAAGACGAAACTATTTATAGAAATAGCCCTTATTTTAAAATTTGTAATAAAATTTATGGAAAAATGCTCGAGAATTTTGACAAAGTTAAATATCAAAAAAATAATCCTTATTTTAATGCTCAATTATATCAAGTGGTTTTAAAAAAATATATTCCATATTTACCGTTATGGACGGGTATTCTTTATTACAATGACCAGCAAAACTTTAAACGATTTAGCAATGCTAACGTAGAAGGCTGGTTCAAAATTGTAAAATATTTTATTTTAAATGGTCTTCTAAACCAAAAGTGCAGCAGGGTGATCCGAATGTTGCGTAAAAGAATTATAGCTACCCACAAAGAATGTACTTTTAAAATACCTAAAAATCGACTTACTATACGTTTGAGTAAAAATAAAGATAACGAAAAGGAAACTTTACTCACCGATTTAGCCGTTGAAGAGGAGTGGATAAAGAAAGTACCGACCAACACGACCCACTTTAAAGGGGAATATTTAAGAAAGTCGTTAAATCAATTAAAACAAAAATATGCAATAAACGACTCTGAAACATCTACAAGTGCTCCTGATTTAACTGATATTAATTGTGACAATGTCTTTCTTATACCGAAACTAGAACAGCGTAATATTAAGTCTTTAAAAGAAAGATGTAGTCATTTTTTAAGGAACTTGGAATGCAACCGAAAAGAATTATGTATTATGACGAGTGATCAAAGAGCATCTTCCTTATGGCATGAAGAACGAAAAAAACGAGTTACAGCATCTCATTTTGGCAATGTTTGTAAGGCTAAATCCTCAATTACCCTTATTAAAATAGTACAACGTATCTTACAGGATGAAAACTTGCAAACAGCTGCCATTTGCCATGGCATTAAACATGAAAGAGATGCCATAATAAACTATCAAGAGGAAAACGAAGTAGAGGTTCAGAAGGTTGGACTTATTGTCGATGTAACTAATCCTTGGATAGCATGTTCTCCTGATGGTTTTGTTCAAAATGACGGGGTAATTGAGGTTAAATGTCCGTTTACTCTAAGATACATGGCGCCTGTTGAGGCATTTAAAAAAGGCTTAATTAAATACCTTAACCAATCTGGACAAATAAAACAAGATAGCAACTATTACTATCAAATCCAAGGAATATTACATATCACCGAAAGAGTGTGGTGTGATTTAGTGGTATGGACATGGGCGGGCATGCACGTGACTCGTATTCATTATAACGAACATTTTTGGGCAAATAGTATGTTTAATTTTTTATATGAGTTTTATATGTATTTTCTTCTTCCACAGATCGTGGTGCCGCGCGATTCCATAGGAAAAAGAGTATGGGATTCAGATTGGTTTAAAATTCCCGTGGATAATTCATTTGATTTTAATATTTCTCCATTAGATACTTATCCTAATGGAATTATAAGGTTAAAAAATTATTACGAAAACGTTCAAACTTATGGCGATTACGTCGTCGCGAAACTATCTACAACCTTCTCGTGCGTTTTAAAATTTAATGATTTTAATACCTTAACTGGAAAAAAGTGGCTTACCGATTTTGCCTTGGATTTTTGCCTTTATACGTTATTAAAAAATTATACAAATATAATATATTTACCCACGCAGACATCGCTAGCCATATTTGAATATGGCAAGGAGCTAGAAAACAATTTCTTTTTGGAATTTCAATATATCTTAGAAGAAAAGGATATAATAATTTTTCCTCTGAACGTGGCAACAGTTTCAAGTAGAGACCATTGGGTGTTAATCGTAGCTAACTTGAAACAAAAATCTATTTCATATATTGATCCGAAAGGAAGCAGTCGCAGCAAGGGTACGAATATAAAAACAGCTTTTGAAGAATTTTTAAAAAAACTATATTTGATTAAATATAATAAACATGTTTCGGATGTGTGGAATTTACTATTACCACATCATTTACTTCAAACGGATTCCTACAATTGTGGCGTTTACGTTATATATTTTGCTAGCCAAACTGCCAATAAGAAACCTTTGACTGATTATAACGATATGAACCTGTATCGTATTGAACTTCAAGACCTGTTGTTAAGTTCTGCCGATCCCATTCAGGATTTATGTGTTATCTGTGGTTTAGAAGCTTCTCTCAAGCAGATAGAAATATGCTCATGTTGTAGACGAAATTTTCACTTAGACTGCACTAAATTAGACAACAAAGTTTGTGGTATATGCCAAAATTATTTTACTTCTAAAAAGCGATAATTAATGATAAATAGACAATTCATTTTATTTACAACTGTTTTTGATTAGGTCGTGGGTTGGTTTATTATCATTATAGAATATTAAAAATATACCTCCGAAAATTTATTTTTATGAATGGAAGGGTCCTTGAATTGCAAGAAATTGTGTGTATATTTTCGGTTAAGAGCGTCACAATTTTCTTCAAAGATCAGAAATTTTGTGACAAATCACTAATAAAACTTTTACGTTTATGGCAAACGTTTTTGTCCACCCATTATCGCTAGCCTTCAATAAAAATGTTTTCCCAATATAAATAACTTTTTGGTATACTAATTGTTCGACACCGCCGTAAAATTATTGAACTGTTCTAAATATGTTGGCCTTTTTTAAGTAATAGTAAAATAAAGTTATTCAAAATTATCCATAAAAAATGTCACAGTTTTAACAAACCCATAAATGGCAGACGGGAAAAGTTTATATTTGGCACGTGTGTATGGGTTTCTATCTACAATTCCCTCGGGGCATAAAAGTTCAGGTTTCAGTATTTTTAATAATATTTGGCTACTAATTATCTATTTTCGGAGAAAAGCAATGTGTTTCTTCCATAACCCTGAAAACTGAAAAATTTACATAATTTTTCTAGGGGGACTGAAAAAAGGCGAAGGCATAAATATTTATGATAAAAAAATTTCTGATTTTTATTTAGAATACAAATGTGCTAAACGACTAACTTTTATGCCACATGTTCCCTTTCTTTCTTTTTGATGCTGTTGTTTGTTTCCCCTCTTATGTGGAGCCGCCATCAGGTAATTAGTCTGGATTATTACATTTCGACACGCTGTACATTTTTGAAGAAACGCCTGGCTCATCCCATCTTGATTTTTCATTTTCTAGCTATTTGTAACAATAAAATATGTTCAACTCAAATTTTGGAATTTAACCGAAAGTTAACCTTTGAGGTAGAAAATAAAAAATTAAGGGTGAAATATGCAAGCATTTCTCTTCTAAGCTACACTGTAAACCCGCTACAACCGGTCAAAATGTAATAAATGTAAAAACGTAAAAACTTGTCAGTTTAGGTAAATTACCATTATTTTTCCGGGATAATAAAAAGTCATACGTTAAAACATGTTGCTAAGAGTTTTCTAATTTGAAAGATTTAATGGGCCACTTACTGTAAAACACTCCATATGCATCGAGTATCAATTCAAACAAATAAAGCACACAAATTGACGTTATATTTACGAACATGGACTTTTGGCTTATTAATTAATATGAATTTAAGAAATATTTACTTACATATTATATGTAATGTGATACTTTACGGTATCTTAACTTTAGTAAACTGCGTGAATATGTTCGATAAGTTATGTTATAAGGTTTTTAACATATTTTTTTAAAGTCAATTTAAAAACAGTTTTGCCGATTGGAATGATGTTTCCAGATTTGAAAGAGGTGGTTCTTTATAACAAAATATAATTAATTACTCCTTTGACGTAAACAAAACTCTTTACTGTAAGACAGTGACAAAGAAAGTCTTGCAAAACAAGGAATATATAAAGTATAAAGTGAGTGAATTTTGTTTGTAATTTTTGTCATCGAGCCGTTTTATAGCTGAAATCGCGTCGGGTGTTTTTGTTTCTTGCTATGGGGCAAATGTTATTTTATCTTCTTTACACAGCTAATTCCCATTAAAATAAATTAGCACATTATTTGACTTTTTCAGAAAACACTTTTAATGCTTTGGTCGATATCTCGATACGTTTTAGGCAGTTTTTCGGGTAGTGTTCTAAGACAAGAATTTATGAAACTTTATGACGCGCAGTTTTAGTCTCCCGGAAAAGGGTATTTTGTTTATTTAAAGATTTAATTAAGTTTTTTTTGTCATAATAGTGATCTATAGTCTATTTATTTCGAACTGGCACTGAATTGAAACAGACGGGGACACTCGGCTTGAACAATGTCGTATCTAGAAAATTATTGTCTTATTTTGTCTTGTTTAAAATTGTGCAGTCGTATAGTATTATAAACTTCTAAACACGACCCTATTCAGTCGAGCGTCCACGTGCATATGTCTGAATTTAGTGCCAGTTGGAAATAAATAGACTATAGTGTAGTTGCAATTGTTTTACAATAATTAATATTCAGTTCTATACATAAAAATATTATATTTGTAAGTTTTTCATGCAAAGTTTATTGTTAATAAAAGAGTTTAAATATTGTTAAATAATAAATAGGTTATATCATGTATTTCCTTTGTAATACATGTACCTTTTTGAAACGTTGTGATAGTGTACTGTGTATTTTCTTACATAATATATTTAAAATTGCTTATTTGCGCGAAAAAAAAGTCTTAAAAGTTCTAAGGTGCCGTAAATACATTTAATTTTTTAGATATTCGTCTTTTAGGCGTAAATTTATTAGTATTGCGCCTTTAAGATGTTGGGGCCAGTGAAGCATTTTCCAATTCTTTAAGATGGTAGTTTTAGTACCTAGTTGCAATTTTCCTTTAGAATGTTTTAAGTTTTTTACAGTATTGAAAACAACCATACCAGGTTCACTTAGAACGTCCTTCAGGTCAAATAGCAGACATGGTAGGTCAAAAAATATAAACATTATTTAAGAGCAAAGCACCATTATGTTAAAAAATTAAGAAATGTTGTAGCGACAAAATATTTTATTGAAAACTTTAAATTAACCTCTTATAATTTTTTTATATTTGGGTATAATACCATAATATATAAAAATTTATCGAAATTTAATTATTTCTGAACAGCTTTCCTCAAATTAAATTAAAAGTTTTAATATTTTTTTAAAATTGAACCATGTATTTGGACATTTTTTAATCATAAATAACCTTTCTTAATAACGTTTTCTCCAAACTTCAACATAAGTGTAGATACTTTACTCTTTAACAATTTTTATATTTTTAACCTACCCTTTCTGCTATTTGATTTAAAGCCATTCTTAGTTTTTTTTCCTTTCCTATTTTTCGGGAAAGAGTGTAACTGAAGTTTTCATCCTCATGGTTTAAAAATATTTTCTGCCGCTGGCCATGACTTTTACTTAGCAGTAGTACTAAATATTATATTCAATATTGAGTACCTACTGGATATATATACATACTATTATGAAATATATTATTATACATTTTTTCGCAAATGGGCACTTTTTCCTTATACAGTAGACTCCTGATTATCCGAAACCCGATTATGCAAACTCCGCATTATCCGAAACGACCCATGAACTGGATCATCCGAAATGATTCTAGCTTTGCCTTCGCATTATTCCAAATTTCTAAGAAATGTTTGCGGTCAAAAATCGACAGACTTTAAAATTAAAACAAGTACCAATTACCTCTTTCTTGAATGAATGAACTTTTCTTAAAGTTAATAATTTTTTCTGAATCTCCGCATTATCCAAAATTTTGATTATCCAAAATCGACCCGGTCCACATTATTTCGGATAATCGGGAGTCTACTGTATGTAAATATGTCTTGTTATATTTTTCATTATCTCTTGTTATTTATTTTTTGTTAATTTATGCTAAAAGTTATAATGTTAATATAGATTTTACAATCTTAGAATATCGAGCCGTACCAATATTTGAAGCACAATTACCCACATTTTAAAGCTAAGAAGTTGCGTTGTAAAAATGGATTTGACAAATTTCGTTTTTTGCTTTTATTAACAATAAAAACAATTTAAGGTTAACATTTTATTTAATTCCTATACCCAAACACGGGTATTAATTACCATTTTAATAAAAGAGAAAAACTAAATATTGATCAAAACATGAAATTGTGCAAGCGTCATTAGCATTACCAATTTCTAAAAAAAAGATTGTTGTGTAACAATTTAGGAATTACTCAATAAATTATTATATAAAAGTTTTTCAAGAAAATTTTATTTTAATACCCCAATGATAAAGAATACACTATTTAATTTTTTTTATTAGGTTTGCATAACCTTAAAAAAAAAAAGGTATAATTCTTTGATGTGCCCTTAGGGCTACTAGTTGGGGGGAATAAATTATTTTGACGTATGTACTCGATAAAGTAGATCACCCTTAAGAGTTTCCCGTGAAAATTTTACTTTGAAAACTTAACCCTCAAAAATGCATAACTTTTAAAAAAAATAAGGTATAATTCTTTGATGTGCCCTTAGGGCTACTAGTTGGGGGGAATAAATTATTTTGACGTATGTACTCGATAAAGTAGATCCCCTTTAAGGGTTTCCCGTGAAAATTTTACTTTGAAAACTTAATCCTCAAAAATGCATAACTTTTAAAAAAAATAAGGTATAATTCTTTGATGTGCCCTTAGGGCTACTAGTTGGGGGGAATAAATTATTTTGACGTATGTACTCGATAAAGTAGATCACCCTTAAGAGTTTCCCGTGAAAATTTTACTTTGAAAACTTAACCCTCAAAAATGCATAACTTTTAAAAAAAATAAGGTATAATTCTTTGATGTGCCCTTAGGGCTACTAGTTGGGGGGAATAAATTATTTTGACGTATGTACTCGATAAAGTAGATCCCCTTTAAGGGTTTCCCGTGAAAATTTTACTTTGAAAACTTAATCCTCAAAAATGCATAACTTTTAAAAAAAAAAAGGTATAATTCTTTGATGTGCCCTTAGGGCTACTAGTTGGGGGGAATAAATTATTTTGACGTATGTACTCGATAAAGTAGATCACCCTTAAGAGTTTCCCGTGAAAATTTTACTTTGAAAACTTAACCCTCAAAAATGCATAACTTTTAAAAAAAATAAGGTATAATTCTTTGATGTGCCCTTAGGGCTACTAGTTGGGGGGAATAAATTATTTTGACGTATGTACTCGATAAAGTAGATCCCCTTTAAGGGTTTCCCGTGAAAATTTTACTTTGAAAACTTAATCCTCAAAAATGCATAACTTTTAAAAAAAATAAGGTATAATTCTTTGATGTGCCCTTAGGGCTACTAGTTGGGGGGAATAAATTATTTTGACGTATGTACTCGATAAAGTAGATCACCCTTAAGAGTTTCCCGTGAAAATTTTACTTTGAAAACTTAACCCTCAAAAATGCATAACTTTTAAAAAAAATAAGGTATAATTCTTTGATGTGCCCTTAGGGCTACTAGTTGGGGGGAATAAATTATTTTGACGTATGTACTCGATAAAGTAGATCCCCTTTAAGGGTTTCCCGTGAAAATTTTACTTTGAAAACTTAATCCTCAAAAATGCATAACTTTTTAAAAAAATAAGGTATAATTCTTTGATGTGCCCTTAGGGCTACTAGTTGGGGGGAATAAATTATTTTGACGTATGTACTCGATAAAGTAGATCACCCTTAAGAGTTTCCCGTGAAAATTTTACTTTGAAAACTTAACCCTCAAAAATGCATAACTTTTAAAAAAAATAAGGTATAATTCTTTGATGTGCCCTTAGGGCTACTAGTTGGGGGGAATAAATTATTTTGACGTATGTACTCGATAAAGTAGATCACCCTTAAGAGTTTCCCGTGAAAATTTTACTTTGAAAACTTAATCCTCAAAAATGCATAACTTTTAAAAAAAATAAGGTATAATTCTTTGATGTGCCCTTAGGGCTACTAGTTGGGGGGAATAAATTATTTTGACGTATGTACTCGATAAAGTAGATCACCCTTAAGGGTTTCCCGTGAAAATTTTACTTTGAAAACTTAATCCTCAAAAATGCATAACTTTTAAAAAAAATAAGGTATAATTCTTTGATGTGCCCTTAGGGCTACTAGTTGGGGGGAATAAATTATTTTGACGTATGTACTCGATAAAGTAGATCCCCTTTAAGGGTTTCCCGTGAAAATTTTACTTTGAAAACTTAATCCTCAAAAATGCATAACTTTTAAAAAAAATAAGGTATAATTCTTTGATGTGCCCTTAGGGCTACTAGTTGGGGGAATAAATTATTTTGACGTATGTACTCGATAAAGTAGACCCCCCTTTAAGGGTTTCCCGTGAAAATTTTACTTCTAAAACTTAAATCTAAAGAAAATAGCCCATTTAAAACGCTACGGGTGTTACCGTCGCGATACGTTAAATAGGTCGTGCGAAAACATGAGCTGAGCGGTAGGCAAAGCTAACTTCACGCACATATAAATTTAGCTATGCAGCGATTTAAATTAATAATTAATAAAATATTTTTGATAGCAGTTTCCATTTTAAATTGAGAAGGACCAACTGAGTACCCTAGATTTTATTAAAGCAATACGTTGCAATGAAAAAAAAAGTGAAAACATAACAATTAAGCTTCTCCGTTACTTATTTTTTGTGTTTTTTTTCTGTGGTATTTCTCTAAACTTTTCTGTACCTAATCATAACCTATAACTTGTTTTTTGTTTTAGAAAAAGATGGCATATAATTGTAGAATGGGAAAATGGTGCACTTTCAGTGGTGTCTAAAATATGGTGAACACCATTAAAAAGAGAAGCCTTTTGGCCTTCTTACAAAGATCAAAGGATTTTCAATAAATTACTTAAAGAGAAAGAAGTCCACTTTGATGAGTCTTGGAAATTGTATAAAATCAAGCGATGCATGTTTGAGGCAGGTAGGGACTTTCAAGAAATGGCTCGAGGTTAAGTAAAATGTATTTTTAACTAAACCTACTAAGTTTTGTCATAATAAAATTGATTAAGCTATTTTACATTTAAGTTAGTACATAATATACCTTGTTGTAAAATGGATTTGTCGTGAAAAGAATTTAAAAGTTATTTAGGTAAAGTCTTCCACTTAGAGGTCCTGTACTGTGCATACATAAACCACATACTACACAATTAAATAAAAACAAATTAACAATTTAAGACAAAACAAATAATTTCTGATAATTTTATACTTATATAAAACATGTTTTTAGACGATATAGATAAAGCTATAAAAAATGCAAAGATGCAGAGGATACCTCCAACTTGGATACCGACAAACCAACACTACCTATTATAAAAAGGAAACCAAAACCAAAGCGAATATTAAGTAGTTCCGATGAGGATGTACCTACAACTAAGAAAAAAAGACTTATTGAACGTCCACCCAATTTAAGTAAGTACAATAGAATTAACCCATGGTTTTCTGCATGGTAAGAATTTTAATAACTATGTATATATAAATAAATTATATAATAAATAAAATTGCTTGGTAATTTGTCTTTTTTTTGTTTTATTTTTAGACGGGTCACCAACTCAATATGTCCCTCCTGCAAGGACCCCTAAATATATAGGCATATAAAACTATGTTTCAGAAATATAACTGTTTTAAATTAAATATTAAATCTTTCCTCTTTCTTAGTTAAATTAAGTTTAGGTGTACAGAAAGAAAAAAAAAACAACATATTACTAAAAAAATTGTATAAGTAGTGTCTCTACTACTTAAGTTATGTGAAGAGGATCCACGATGATTCAGAAGAAACCGTCAACACTGCACTTTTATGCAACGTTATAAATATAGGTCAAATTGCATTGTTATTCATTCTTTCTCGAATCTTGGTTCATACTGTAATTAAATAAAGTTTTTAAAAACAGTTTTCCGGCTCTGCAACCCTTATTTGGCGCAGTCGTATTTGTAGGATAAGTGCAGTTTTTTCGATTCGAATAATTCACGGCATCGGGTCCGGTTCGGTCGCATAGAACGTGGATTTTAATCCTTTGGCATTCATCAAGAACCCGCAAGAGCTACCCAAGACGACAGAAGAATCACCCCAGAAGACAGGAAGTCATATTTGGTAAGCCAAGTGCCTTATCCTGTTTTTCACTTTTTCCCTGAATAGGAAACCTCATAATTTTAGGTCAGGAAATTTCTCTAAATAAGAAATATCCTGTAGGTTTAAGAATTTGAATTTTTGATTTTGTTGCAAAATTGCAAAAAGAATTTTGTTTTGTTTGAAACTTACACGTTTATTATTTACAATTATTTAAGTGTGCTGAAAATACTACACTTTGAATTTAACGAAAAGAAACAGTTTCGTTTATTTTATTTACCTTACTTTGAGAGTAGAAAAAAGCCGCAGGTTTAAATTTATTTCAGTATATGACTGAAAACAACGATTTTGCTATAGACGACATTGTTAGTGATCTTTTTCGAAGGTTAAATATAGCAACAGAGCCTAAAGAAAAGATGGCCAATCCACAAGAACCGCAGGTTCAAGGCCCAAACCTAAGTATGTTAAAAATGTATGTTGATATAATCCCAAATTTTGATGGTGATGCAATCACCCTATCAAGCTTTATATCTGCATGTAACTTTATAGACTCAAATTACGGTCAAACCAACGATCCAATTTTAAAAAATTATCTAATTCGCGTAATTCAAAACAAACTTATAGGCAGAGCTAGATTATTAGTAGGCTGTCGAAACGAGTTAGATACTTGGAGTAAAATCAAAGGTGCACTTCAAGATTGCTTTGGAGATAACAGAAATTTAGAGTGTCTCGAACAAGATTTGTTTGTAGCCAGACCTAATAAAGGCGAAAGCACCTTAGATTTTGCCAAAAGATTACAAATATTGCGTAGTCAACTAGCCCAAAAATTGACATCAATACCCGAAACTACCATTCCAAATGCTACAAAAATTATTTACTTAAACCAATATGAACAAATTACCTTGCGAACATTTATTCGAAGTCTTCACGGAAGCTTACAAAGTGTTATACGTTTAAGAAACCCCGCGAATTTGGAAACCGCGATTACCCTGATAACCGAAGAAGAGAGTTTTCAATATACCCAATATTTATTTAGACCATCGCCGCAGGCGCAGGCTGAATATAAAAACCCACAAAAAAATAATTTTCAAAATCAAAATTTTATGAACAAAGCCGCAGGCAGCAGTCAAAATAATCAAAATAATTACCCACAAAGACCAATGAATTATTTACCCCCATTTAACTTTAGAAACAATCAACCTAATAATAATTATCGTTACAATCAACCAATGCATAATTTCAGGCAAAATCAATATCAAAATAATTTCCAAAATTCTCGATTCCCGAGCCAACCAGTAAACGTACAACCGCGTCCCCTTCCACAGAGGCATTTTCCAACAAACCGCGAAGTGTTTGGCCCACCAAAAAATGTATTCAAACCCACAGGGCAAGTGCCAAACAATCAACCCGAACCTATGTCAACGAGATCGCGAAACTCGACGGTTCAACAACCAGCATACCAAGGGTATAATGATTACAACCCTTTCAGAAACCGCGCAGATCCGCGTCATTATATTTCGGAAGAATTATTCCAAATAGAGGACCATCGCGAAAACCCTGAAAATATCGTGAACAATGAGGCGATAAACCAAAACGCGCAAACAACCCCAGATACGCAATTAAACCGCTACGAACCCCAAAATAATGATTTTGACTTTTACACCCCAGACAAGCATTACGACTATGACGGTTACGGTGACCCCATAGACGAATATTCTGAAGATTATATAAATTTTCGGAATGCCAACCAGAACAACGACCCAACATAACAATAACCGAAATGCATACGGAAATTAACAGTAAACTACCCTATATCGAAATTCAACACCCACCAATGAAACTTTTAATTGACACCGGATGTTCTCAATCTATGTTAAGACCAGCAATTGCAGAAAAATACTTTCCCAATAAAATCTTTACATCCCCAACCAAAATACGCACAGGCATAGGCGAAAAAATCGTTCGTTCTAAAATAACTATTCCGGCACCAAAAGAACTAAAAAGCAAAGAAAGTCTAACTTTCATTCTTTTTGATTTTCACACATTTTTCGACGGAATATTAGGCCTTAAAGAAATTCAAAACTTAAATTTTCTTATTGATTTTAAAAACAATTATTTGGTAAATCAATCAACCAAAATTCCCATATTTTATCCCAATTCGCAAAATAAATCATATAAAATTTGTGTTAACCCACATGAAGTTGCAGCTGTGCAAGTTCCCGTATTACAACGGCGATGTCATAATCCCCGAGTCCAATAGAGATAACCTTTATTTTGCTGAAACACTTACAGTAGCAAAACAAGGCGTTGCAAAGACGGAAATTTATAATTACTCTGACGAAACTATAACAATAGACCTTTCAGAACCGATAAGCGTAATTTCTTTTCCGGACGTGAACAAAGAACAATTTGAATTTTTTCATATGGAAAACTTTTTACCCGCTAGCAATACCGAAACGCAAAAAAACAACAAAATTGATATTTCAAAATTAATTCGTATCGACCATTTAAATTCGGAAGAACGAAGAGAAATATTAAAAGTATGTCAAGAATTTTCCGACATTTTTCATAGAAATGAAGACAAACTAACCTTTACAAACGCGATAAAACATGAAATAAAAACAAAGGACGAGATCCCAATACACACAAAATCGTATAGATACCCTTACATACATAAAAATGAGGTACAAAAACAAATAAATAAAATGTTAGATGACGGAATAATCAAACCTAGCCAAAGCCCTTGGTCCAGTCCAATTTGGATCGTACCTAAAAAGCTTGACGCGAGTGGTAAACAGAAATGGCGTATAGTACAAGACTATCGTAAAATTAACGATAAAACGATAGATGACCGGTACCCTTTACCCAATATAACGGACATATTAGACAAGCTAGGCAGATGCCAATACTTTACTACCCTTGACCTTGCCTCTGTGTTTCACCAAATCGAAATGGACCCCAATTCAGTAGAGAAAACGGCATTTAGCGTCGAAAATGGGCATTTTCATTACGTCCGAATGCCCTTCGGGCTCAAAAATGCCCCGGCGACCTTTCAACGGGTCATGGACAATGTATTAAAAGGTTTACAGGGCACTATATGTCTTGTATACATGGACGATATCATTATATTCTCAGCAAACTTAGAAGAACATAATAAAAACCTAAAAGCAATCTTTAAACGCTTACGCGAAGCGCGATTTAAAATACAACACAATAAATGTGAATTTTTACGAAAAGATGTTGAATTTTTAGGACACGTTATAACACCAGAAGGGATTAAACCCAATCCAAAAAAAATCCAAGCTATTCGAAAATTTCCAATTCCGAAAACGGTTAAAGAAATTAAATCGTTTCTAGGCCTTTTAGGGTATTACCGCAGATTCATCAAAAACTTTGCTAAACTAACAAAGCCTTTCACCAAATGTTTAAAGAAGGGTGAAACAATACAACACACCCCCGAATTTACTGAAACCTTTGAAATCTGTAAAAACCTACTATGTAACAATCCTATTTTACAATACCCTGATTTTGAAAAACCATTTAATTTAACGTGTGACGCATCAAATGTTGCCCTAGGTTGCGTATTAAGCCAAGGAAAAATAGGAAATGACCTTCCAATTGGTTACGCATCGCGTACTTTAAACCCGGCAGAAATGAATTACAGTACAATTGAAAAAGAACTCTTAGCAATCGTATGGGGAACAAAATATTTCCGACCCTACTTATTTGGCCGAAAATTTACCATAGTCACTGACCATAAACCACTTCAATGGTTGTTCAGCTTAAAAGAACCCAATTCCCGGTTAGTAAGATGGCGATTAAAACTTGAAGAATACAACTATGAAATCGTGTACAAAAAAGGCACACAAAATACGAATGCTGACGCACTTTCTCTTGTCGAAATTCATATGACCGAAAACGAATCTCTGGTAGGCAACCCCGGAGACATTAACTTTGATATTGACCAATACTTACAAACAGACACAGATCAAACCCCGACAGTCGAAGACTTAGAAAATTTAAATCAAATATTTAATATACATCAACCCTCTGACAACACCGAAATCCTTGAATTACCAAACGCTCGAGAACCTGATGAAAACGAGACGGTACATTCCGCCACAGAAGATCCAATATTAAATATTCCATTTACCGAAAACGCTGTAAACTATTATACCAATCAAATAATTATTAAATACAAAAAATCGAATACCTATCATGTAATAAATTCAAATCCTTTTGAAATGAAAACGCGTAAAGTCGTTAACATAACTGACAACTTTGAACAAGAAATAATTAAACTTTTCAAAGAACACGTTAACCCAAAGAAAATGCATTGTTTATATTTGGAAAATTCAGATATTGACTTATTACCAAAAATAAGTACGGTATTAACAAACACGTTCAAGAACCATTCTTATCGTTTACTAATTTCTAGGAAATTATTAACTGACGTCACTGACGAAGAAAGACAAAAGAACCTACTTAAATATTATCACGAAAAAACTTGCCATCGCGGAATAAACGAAGTTTTGTCCGACTTAAAAACCCTTTATTTTTGGCCTGGTATGAAAACAGACATTACCGAATATATTAATAATTGTGAAATTTGTCAACAAGCAAAATACGACAGACACCCACCGAGAATAAAATTTGCACTAACACCAACCCCTAAGGAACCCCTGGAATCTATTCATATAGATACATTCCAAATTCTTAATACAAAATTTCTCACCATCATAGATGTATTTTCGCGATATGCACAAGCATACCCCCTAGAACCTGTTTGTAACGCAGAAACCACCCTTGACAAACTTATTCATTTTATAACTCACTTCGGCATACCACAACAAATTACTTGTGATTATGGCCCCGAATTTAAAACATCACTTTTAAAGGACTTTTGTAAATTACATAAGATAAATTTACACTATACTACCCCCGGAAACTCCAACAGTAATAGCCCTGTTGAACGTCTACATTCCACCCTTTTGGACAATTTTAGAGTTATAAAACTAAAAGATCCGAAACTAAGCATAAAAAAGACTATGCAGTATTCTGTTTTAGGATACAATAATTCAGTACATAGTGTGACAAAACAAAAACCCTTTGACGTCATAAACGGTCGTTCCAAGGCAATCGACCCGTTCGACTTGACCGACGAAATGATTTTAAACCAATTTATCATAGAAAGACGTGAAAGACTAAAACATCTCTATAACCAAATTCATCAAAATTCTCTTAATGAGAAAACGCGTGTTATAGAAAAACGAAACGAAAATCGTGAGGAACCCCCTACGTAAGTGACTAATACAAAGGCATATGTCAAAAATAAAGCCGCTCAACGAAATAAAGCTAAACCAAGACAGGTCAAAACAACGGTCAAAGAAAATCTATCAAACAAAATAAAAACCTCTAAAGACAAATTAGTTCACAAATCTCAAATCACGAGACCCCGTACTAACATACATTCTTTTCCACAGGAAAAAGCTGACAAATCACAACATGACCATGACCATGACAAACCTCAACCCGGTTGTAGTTATGCTCGTAGCAATAGCGAGTCAAGCAATATGTAATGACATTAAGATAACAGACCTTAAGTCTCCCTTACTCCCATTCCACTTAGGAAAGGCCCGAGTAGTCTAGAATAAACATACATTTATTCATTTTATTGAAATATCGCATCTTAGCGATCAAATAAGTAAGATTGATAAGTTTTATCAAATAGTAGAATCTAGCTTAAATAAGTCTAACCCTAAGTTACATAATAATAACCCGCTATTACGCAATTTATTAACGCATACTCAACATTTAATCTTGAGTGCAAAAAATAAACTTAACAATATAACCCCTCATAAACGTGAGAAACGTGGTTTATTAAACATTGTAGGAAAAGTGCATAAATGGCTTTATGGCACGTTAGGTAATGATGACGGCGAAAGATTCGACCAAGCTATCTCTGTCTTACAAGAAAACCAAAATTCTATATATCATGAGATGTCTCTTCAAGTATCTTTAACAAAACAGCTTATTAATAACTACAATAAAACAATTTCGCTTCTTAACATAAACCAACAGCTAATAAAGCAACGGTTAGAATATTTTCAGTATAATGTTAATCGATCAATCGATGATATTTCAGCCTATTTAAGAGCCCAAAACACGGTAAATCAAATAATCCTAAATTGTCAAAATATAATTACATTTTTAGACAATTTAGAAAACGCGCTGATGTTCGCGAAATTAAACACATTACATAGTGCAGTAATTTCAGCTAGTGAACTGGACAATATTGTTACTTATTTGACTAGACTATATGAAAAAGAAAAAATCATTAATTTTAAAAATATAATTTCTTACTATCAATTATGCGGTCTTCAAGTAAGTTTATCAAACAATAAAATTATTTTTGCAATACATTTTCCAATTTTGAAAAATGAGGTTTTTGATAACTTTTACCTTATCCCAGTTCCCGTTAACCAATCAATTATTGTACCTAATTATCCTTACCTTATACTTGGCAAAAATGAGTTGCAAGAAAACTATGAAGACTGTCCCAGTATAGAAGACGTCTACATATGCCAAAACCGATTAAAACCATTGTTTGATGATTGCATCGTATCGATGATCCGTGACGCTGAAAATCGAAACTGCCACCTAGTACCAGTATACCTACCAAACCCAATAATAAAGGCCGTAACAAGCAAACACATAGTAGCTGTACCTGCCGACAACCCTTTGAAGATTTTCAAAAAATGCCAGTCCAATGGAGAATACGTTTTCATCAAGCAGCCCAGCCTGATCGAACTACCAATTAATTGCGAAATCAAAATACTAGATTTCCAATTTTACAATAAAGAAGATAACGTTAAGGAGAATCCATTTAACCTACCAGAAATCAAAGTTTATAAAGACAATAACCAAAGTCAAGATCAAAACCCAATTAATCTATATTCTATCGATATGGATGATATTCACGACCTACAAGAAAAGGCGAAATCTATGGAAATCCCAAAGAAATTCGAAATCCACCCTGTTGGCTGGAGTTTCATAAGCACCCTTACTACAGTAGCCTTCATGATGCTAGTATGCTACATTTCGGCGAAAATCTACCTAAGAAGAAGAAGAAATCAAGCTGCCCAATCAATAGAGACTGATCAATCATAGTACCGAAAACATATCAACCCTTATGTTTTCTGCTTAAGGAGGGAGGAGTTATGTGAAGAGGATCCACGATGATTCAGAAGAAACCGTCAACACTGCACTTTTATGCAACGTTATAAATATAGGTCAAATTGCATTGTTATTCATTATTTCTCGAATCTTGGTTCATACTGTAATTAAATAAAGTTTTTAAAAACAGTTTTCCGGCTCTGCAACCCTTATTTCTTAGATAATATACAGAGTAGTGTAACCATGATTGGTTGGAGTATTAAAGTAAAATTTATATTTTTACATATTTTAATTACACATAATTATTGCTGTTAAAATGAAGAAAAAATATTTTTCCCTCTGCAGTTTTTTAACTATAATCTAATCATCATCAGTAATCGAGTGCAGTGAAAACGTATAAAAAAAGTTTTAAATGTTTTGTGCATTGGGGGAACTTTTTGAAAAATAAAATAAATTACTAAATTAAATTTACTAAAGCAATCTACCTTGCAAAGTAGCAACGCAGCAAAAACTTTCAAAAATTTCACAAGGAGAATTCAAAATCACTAGCGGTTCCCTCGACTGACTATAATAAACTGACAAGTCTAAAGTTAAACCCCTTCCAAGATTCAAAGACCAAAATTTCAAGTTGCAAAATATGGATGGCGTCATCATTCCGAGAACTACATTTTAATCCGAAAAAATGCCCGAGAGGAATGTGGTTTTCTCACGTTTGCCGGAAACCAAATTCCTAAAAAGCTCGTAAATCGTGCCTAGCGACCTGTCACTATTGAGCAATACTATTTCAAAAATGCGGTCAAAATCTCGTGGCTGTTTTTCTCGTGACTATTTACGTGACTTTCGTGGAATTTCACACCATCGATACCGAAACAATTTTGGAAGGAGTAAATGTCACGCGACATACCAGCTCCCTTATAAATAGTTTCGCGCACCCGTTTTTCGACACTCTTTTGACAGTCTCGGTCCAGTCAGTCTTTGCCAGTATCAGTCCAGTATATAGTTTTTCGACAGTCTAACAGTTCTTTACAGTCTATAGCTTTCGACAGTCTATACAGTCTGCAGTCAGTACAAATATAAAACAATTAATAAAGTCGCAAAAGTTAGAACGGGCAGAAGAGTCAGTCAGTCAGTCAGTCAAGAAAAATAAATCTTAAGTCAAGTGTTAGTTATCTCGGTCTTACCTAATCACCTTTTCGTTTAAAGAAATTACCTGGAAGAAAAAAGAAGTATTTTGTTAAAAAGTCTGAATAAAAGTCAACAAGTTTTGTGAATTCATAAGGACAGGGATTTTTGCAACAAGTGAGTGGTTTTTCCTTAATTTTATTATTGAAATAACTGTGCTAAACATTAGTGAGTGGCTTAAGAAGTCTAATTTCAGAAGTTTTTACCAAAATTGTGAATTATAGTATAGCAAAGCAAATATATTTTATTTGAAGGTACTGATTACCTTATACTCATATAAAACATTTATATCAGTGTATTTTAAATTTTTATCACAGTTTTTATTAACAATATATATGTCATAAACATTTACCCCCGTTGATGATCGATCCTGACAAGTGATTTGTCTTTGAGACCTGTTTCCTTCTGCCAAACTGAGCCTCACTGATGAGCCGTAATAACGGCGAAACGCGTCTGGGGATGGGTTTGGCGGAAGGAAACAGACAAAACTTTTTCGAATTAATATCTGTGGTCCGGCACTTATACCGGTTTTGAGGGCATACTTGCAAAAATTTTCTGTTTTTACAGAATAATCTCTTTACGACTGACCTTTTCTAAGGTACCGTACTGGGACGCAAGATGTCGCACTTGGTTTTATAAACCCCGTTGATGATTAAATAGTTGTTTTACTGATAGAAAAGTAGTCTAGGGTCGAACCCGTTCCCCAAATTCCTCTGCAGTGCTCCTGCCTTATCTATAAAGAGAATTAAAATTTTTAATAAAAGATAGAAAAAGGGCAGAGCGCTACATTGGTGTCAGGTGTGGGGTTAAACAAAAATTAAGAGAAGAAAACCAAAACATCCTAGAACTGTAGAGCAAATTTTACCCTCTACGACAGTACTTCTATCAAATAATCAGTATGGAACCAAAATCATCTACCATCTCAAATACTAGTTCTACAGTAAATAATGTACTTATCGGAATTGAATCAGTACCTATTTACGAAGGGCAGACAAGTATCGAAGAACTCTTGTCAATTATTAAAGAAACCGCAATTTTAGCAAACTGGACAGAGACTCAAAGGATTTCTGTTGCAAGACTCAAACTTAGAGGAAAAGCCAAACAAATTTTAGAAGCCGAGCCAAGCCCTAAAAATATAAATACATGACAGGACTTAAAGGATGCATTACACAATCAATTTACAAGACAACATGTAACTGGTTTAGCCCTTAGACAGTTTATTGAATGTAAACAACGACAGGGTGAATCTTGCAAACAATTTTTAACCCGTCTAAAGGTTTTGGGACACAAAACCGTCAAACTTACAGGAGTTAAGGCAACTGATCTGGTAATAACTACAAAATTAGACCAGCATCTTACCAGTCAGTTTATGCTAGGCCTTTGCATGTCTATAAAACAACGCGTCCTCTCAGGAAATCCGACTACATTGAAGAGCGCACTAGAAATAGCGGAACGAGAAGAAGCAATCGAAAATCTGTTGCATCCAAGGGACCATCAAGACTGCCGTGCAGTAAGCCGAACTCAACAAAACAACAAACCGAAAACCTGTTTTATTTGCAAGAAATCGGGACATTTCTCGTCCTCGTGTCCTGACAAACCACCTGAAAAGTATAATAATAATTGTTTTCAATGCAACAAACCAGGTCACTGGAAGAGAGACTGTCCGGAAAAAAGAAATTTCCAGGCAGGACCTCGGCGATGTTATCAGTGTCAACAAATTGGTCATTTTGCTAGAAGCTGTCCAAACCCAGGAAGGAATCAACGAGGACAAGCTTTAAACGCCAATGCAGCCCCTCTGCAACCCCGGAGTTCGACTGTAGCCAGGGCAAGCTGGTACTAAAAAGGAAACCACCGGTTGGGATATATACGTGTTCTCAGAATGGAACCCCGAGACCACGGAATGTAGTCAGGGTAAGTGTTAACCATAGTGACTATAAAGCCCTGATAGATTCGGGAGGAGTTATATCCCTAGTAAAACCGGAAACTGCCAAGGGGTTCACGATAGAAAAAGAATTAAGTAATTTAGTAGATATACAAGGAAATGGTATTCCTACATATGGAAAGGTTACCCTTCCAATAAATTTTGGAAAAGATAATACAGTCTGGCACGAGTTTATGATAGTAAATGCAATAAGTTTTCAAGCTGATTTCTTATTGGGTATTGATTTTCTGCATTCACATAATATAAAAATTGACTGGGGAAATGGGTGTATGTATGCATGGGAAACAAAGTTCACCTAAGAAGAAGAAGAAGGCAACAGATGTATATGGAGTACAAAAGGAAATATATGAAATAAAAAATGAAATAGGGGAGTTAAAGGAAATGATACAGCAAATTAAAACTGTGTTACAAGGCAACTCTATCAAGGATTTTTCGTTACGGCTAATAACGGAAGAATCAGATGCTTAAGCGTATAGCCGACGTTTGGACATTCACGAGAAATACCTAGCAGATATCAGAGAAACCTTGGAACCAAAGTTGAGAAGAAATGCTGTTGAAAATGAGATCAAACGGACTAGCTCTCGAGAAGCTAGTGGAGAAACTTTGGAGAAAACAAAGGAAATTAAAGTAGCTACCAAGAAAAAGACTAGACTTCATGAATCTAGTGGAGAAGAAGGTGGAAAAGAAGAAAAAAATTATGGAAAAGTAGCTTCTGTCCACTTACTCGAAGATATGGTTATTCCCCCCAGATGTGAAGCCGTTTGTGAAGCGATTCTTAAAGGTTTATCTAGGGTTAAGGCCCAGCACATAGTTTTAGAGCCATGTGTAGATATTCCACAAGGATTGTTGGTTGCCGGAGTGTTGTGCCAAAAAGCAGATAGAGTCCCAGTCAGAATTGCAAATGTTCCTGATTCGCAAATTCGTATACAGAATAATGTCACCCTCGCCATAGCTTGCGAATCAGAGATTGAATCAAGAAATGATGCAGAAAAGGTTATAGGACACGTTACTCACAACGATAGCCAAGACATATTAAAACAACACAATTTAGATAAACCAACAACAAAAGGAAATAAAACAAGCTCAGGATGATCTTATGTTTAATTTTGAAAGATCCGCTTTAAATAATATAATAATACGAAAAATGGCGGGAAAACATTTAATTCACAAGGATATTCTTCACTATCTTTATTCGATAAATATGATCTTAAAAAGTTTGCTGATTCAACAATAAAAACATTGTATGGATACTTTTCAACTGTAGGAGAGTTTACTAGTGGCCTTCTAGGTGGCGTTGTACAGTGCAAAAGGTTAAAAACCCGTGGGTCGTACCCAGAGGAAATCTAGTCTGAAATTAATATAAATTCAAGTGTCGCTAAGAGATGGCGTAGAGAGACCGTTTTGAACAAATAAAATAACTGGTCAGTTTTCCACCGACGAAGCGTTTCGGCAATATTACAAACAGATTTAAATGGTTTATAAATGTTTAGATGTCAATGTTCCAGTCTAATTTATTGATACTAAATAATAAACACCAGCTTCGGAAATTCGCGGATTTGGTTGCGGCAATTTAATTACCTTCCCATCGAAATCTCGATATCATCAAGAAAATTTAAAAAATCGCTGACAGGGAAAATTTTTGTGTCATTTAATAAAACCAGAAAAGGGACGCCTAAAACGACAGTTTTATTCTGATCTTGCGACTGATAGTACGGTATCAAAAATTTTAAAAGAAAACTTAAAGTGAAAAAAAAAAATTTTAGTTTTTTTTTATTAAATAAGACTATATTCTCCAATGAAGTGGCTTGTATTGTTTGTGGCCTATGCTGGCATGATAGTGGATCTCCCCACGCGAGCTCTTATTATCCGGATGGCCCTCTACCACTTATGAGAGCTATATAATTTTCACGAACAAGACTTCCCTGGACAACCGATATCGTGGCCAATGAGAGCTACCTTAACTCTCTGGCGGGAGATGCTACATGCTAGCTACCGTATGTTAAGGTTGCAAAGGGTGCAACAAAATAACCTACCCTGTGATTGTGCTTTGTGTGTACCACCACGAGAGAGGCTTTTTACACCTGAGTATTTTTGGCACGCATGGAATTCCGTAAATCTCCAGGGTTGTACGTGCCCAGTATGCCAGCTGGAACAGACAAATCTACCTCATGGATTTTCACGAAGGGATGTCAGTACACAAACCCCTCATCAGCCAATGAACAGCACACACACTCAAACTCCAGTAAGGCAACCTCCACCTCCACAGCCGTTAGCACCCATCTGGCCCATGCTGGCACAAGAAAGAAGACATCAGCCCGGACTACCCGGCCATAACATTTACCCAAATAGCATTTAGACGTCTAACCAACGTCGCTATAGACAACCCGACGTCGGTAACTGACGTCGAAACGACTACGTGTGGACCCGTTTTTGCACTAAAATGGAGCAGACAAATTTGAGTTGTTTAGACGTCGGTAACTTTACTATTGAAGTATACTCTTTTAACCAAATTTTACGCTATTTAACGTTAACTTTTGATAACCAAAAATGTGTACTAAAAGTTTTATTTGGTCATGTGGAAGTACCTATATGTTGCTCCCGTATAATGTGGTGTAAGCAAAATATAACCTAATTTGATGTTGATCTGTAGAAAGAACAAGACCAGAAATTAAAATATCAAACAGTTTTCTTATTGTTAAACGATGTTTGTTATAGACGTAAATAAAATGAGATTATAGGGTTTCTCGAGAATAAAAGTTGCTTGCGAAGGGTACTTTACTGATAAATGTGACCAAAATAGATCGAAAAATATGTGTTCGCCTCAAAATAAACAAATATTTAATAATTTTTAATATATGTTTTTATGAATGACCAGAAAAAAAAAATCATATATTGGCTTGATTTCCAACTCCATCTAAATAAAGCTATAAGGAAATTAAATTTTATTCATATAGTTGCCATTTGATATGGTATTTATTTTCGAAATTTCAAAAATAAACGTACTGTGTTTTAATGGCCGACGGGACGCTACAACGCTCATCAGCATAAAAATGGCGGAGTTAGCTAATGTATCTAAATTTACTCAATACCACCAAAGGTTACTTTATATCCAAAACTTTATCCAAACTTAACTTAAACTACCACCCGCAAACGACACACCAACGTCGGATGATTAGAATTCCAAACCACAACCAGGTTTTAACCTTAAGACATTTGAACTACTTAAATTGACGACCAAAGGACGTTAAAAGTAAACGTCAATTTCTGTAGATAAAAATTAACAAACAGAAATGTCATATGTCATTATTTTTTAATCGTATATTTAACCGTTAACCCCAATAAAAGGTTTTTCAATTTTTCATCTCTCATCCAAGCTTATCCTGTTATATTTTATTAATTTTCGTTGGTAAATAACTAAAAAAATGGATCACTTTAAATTATAGTAGGTATATATTAAAGACCTTAATGAGGTTGAGCCGGACCCTCATAAATATAATAATAATAAATTTCTTTATTTTTGATTAAATAAACTATACAATTCACATAAAAGAAAATGGCGTCAGCAAAGGGAGAGCATTAACTCTCCATGTAGTCCTTTAAACAGTATGGTTCCATCTGTACTAAATGTTCCTTTAACTTTCTTTTAAATACCTTCACACCGAACACATCGAACACCCACATAATAGGGTCCACTTTCAAAAGACAGATGATGTGCTGAATAATTTACATCAACAGAACGAGTACTATACTTATGATTCATTTCAGCATAAAGACCCTGTATATTCTTAAAAAAGAACATAATGGTATCAAAAATGTATAAACCATAAATTGTCAATAAAAAATTATTTCTAAAAACATTCCTACAAGTCTCTCTAAATGACATTTTATACATTATTCTTAGTAAACGTTTCTGTATAATAAAAATATCCTATATCTTTGATTTTCCACCTCAAAAAATTATCCCATACCTTGCCGTAGCCTCAAAGTTTGCAAAATACAGGGTCCGCAGGGCTGCTGTTGAAACATACTTCGAAATCACTCTGAAACCATAACATATACTGTAAGGTTTTTTACCAAGTGATTCTATTTACTCGGTCCAGTCTAAAAATTCATCTATATAAATTCCCAGAAATTTTGTTTGGGATTGAATTCTTGTTTGAAATTGAAATCTTTGTTATTGATTTAAATATTTTCTGGTTTTTCCATTCTATTTAATTTTGTTCTAAATAATAAGATATTTGTTTTGTTCTCATTGACTGTATAACAGTCTATTTTTTTCAAACCAAGAGCAAATTTGCAAAAATATATCTGCAGTCTCGTTAGTGAGTTCAGTTGGGTCATTAATTTTTAATAAGAGATTGGTATCATCAGCATAGGATGTAAGAATAGCATTTGAGTTCTTTATTTCAAAATTTAGGTCATTAGTAAAAAAAATAAATAAAATTGGTCCCAAAATGCTGCCCTGGGGGATTCCTACATTATTATTCACACTTTCAGACTTATAGCTTACCTTATCTTTATTAACTACTACCTTATGTATTCTATTATTCAAGTATGACTTAAACCATTTTAACGCATTACCCCTTATTCCATACAAATCAAGTTTGTGTAACAAAATTTCTCAATCAAGACAGTCGTATGCTTTTGAGAGAAGATCCAGAAATACTCCAACAGCCACTCCACTCTCCTCCAGTTGCTCAAGAATGCCATGAGTGAATTGAAACGTTGCTGTCTGAGTTGACCTGCCCCTCATGTAGCCATGCTGGTTACCCGAGAGCTAACTGCACTGTCCCATGAAAGACACAAGGCGGCTGCATGCAACCAACTCAAACAGTTTTGAAAAACCTGGAAGAAGGCTGATCGGCCTGTAGTTATCGAATTCCTCTGGATCTCCCTTTTTCAATAAAGAGGTTTTAAAACTGCTGTTTTAAGTTGTTCCGGGAAATGGGGAGGAAAGTGGTATAGTTTGGTTTCCCCAACGTCAGAAAGAAATTAGACTTTTACAAGTAATATTAAAAGTTCACCCAATAAAGAAACATGGAAACGATACAAAAACTGCAAAGTTAAAGCTCAGGGTTTTGCGGCTTTTGAATTTGCAACAGCTGCTGCTGACTAACTGGAGATTAACCTGAGCTTGTAATGCTATCAATTTAGCTTTTTTTCTATAAAAAGTATTAGTATGGCGGTAGGCTCTTTTTCCTTTATTTAAGGACATGCTCATATTGCTTGCACCTGCATACCTGGAAGAAAAAAGAAGTATTTTGTTAAAAAGTCTGAATAAAAGTCAACAAGTTTTGTAAATTCATAAGGACAGGGATTTTTGCAACAAGTGAGTGGTTTTTCCTTAATTCTATTATTGAAATAACTATGCTAAACATTAGTGGGTGGCTTAAGAAGTCTAATTTCAGAAGTTTTTATCAAAATTGTGAATTATACTTAGTATAGCAAAGCAAATATATTTTATTTGAAGGTACTGATTACCTTATACTCATATAAAACATTTATATCAGTGTATTTTAAATTTTCATCACAGTTTTTTATTAACAATATAGGTATATGTCATAAACATTAAATAGTTGTTTTACTGATAGAAAAGTACTCTAGGGTCGACCCCGTTCCCCAAATTCCTCTGCAGTGCTCCTGCCTTATCAATAAAGAGAATTCAAATTTTTAATAAAAGATAGAAAAAGGGCAGAGCGCTACAGTCACTAGACAACATGTATCTTAAAATTAAAAATTACCCTTTACAGAAATATCGCAATTTGAATCTTATACTTACCAAAGATTTTAACAAAATTATTTTTAAAATTAATTTTTCAAACTCAAAATTGAAAATATTAATATTTATTCCCGTACGCGAGAAAAAGAAAAGAATGAGAATTTGATGATGTTAAAACCAATTAAGTAAGATGTATTTGACTTTTAAATAAAATTTATATTTTTGAAAATTATGGTTTTTGTGATTTAAGTTTTATTTTTGAATTTGAATGGTAAGGACCTAACCCTACGCTCATCTGTTCATCCACACAAACAGGGCTACCTGAACTATGTGAACTTAGTAGAGCCTGCGAATTTTTAATGAACTAAACTAGAAACTGTTACGTCAGTTTCGCATTTAAACTTTCCTGTCTAACCGCGGATATGAAAACGTTGCAAGTGCATCAGCCGGCTGAATCACTTGTTTCTTCGGTATTTGATTAAAACAATGACCGTGCAATGGTAATTAAACCTGTTAATGTTTTGATCCAGTGACAGTTACCCACGAAAACGATTTAAGGAACGCGAGACCGTACAAAGGCGCATCCTACGTAGAATCTCAGGCTGAAGACATCAATTTAATGCTCATCTAAGGAACAGGAACAAGTTGTCGGGAACAAAGTTTTTTATTATTAAGAATATCTGTTATAAAAATAACAGGCGAATCATATTCAAAATATTGTTGATTTTAAATTTCGAAAAAATTGAAAACTGCTATTCAAATATTGCTAAGACGTTGGCTTCAGATGGCAAATGTTTTCTTCGGAATTATCCTCTGGTCTTTTTGGAAGATCAAATCTTCTTTAATTTACCAAATCCTCTAGGAATTTTGTGACGCTGTGGCCTTTCCCATGGTTTGCGGTTAGCTTCTGCTGACGCTCGGAACTCCGAAAAAATTACACTTTTTCTGTTACTTTAGTCTTCGCTGATTGAACTTCTTTTTAAAAAATAATTACATTATTTTATTTACTGATAAAATTTTTGAGTGTACAACTATTACGACTGACTGACTGTTTTCCACAGAATTTTATTGGCGTTTGTGTTCGTATTTAAGTCATCTCGAGGGGGCGTGTCTTCTAAATTACGCTTTCCACCAATCAGGTGAATTTTCCACTTAGCATGGGGAAATCGTTTTTCTTTAATATTTTCTTTATTTTTGTATGAAATTAAAAACTGGATATGTTAAAATGAGTGTTTTTGAAATTTGATCGATTTGACTACATCAACGTGGACTGCAGGGCGACTGAACGCTTTGGTAAATTTTTCGTACTTTTTTTGCCGGGCCCCTCTCTTATGAAGATTTAACATGGATGAATTTTGAAAACTTTAATGGTTAGGTTAGGTTAGGTTAGAGTGGCAGATCTCTGGCATTGTCCAAACAGTCACACGTAGTCCTATAAGGACCGTTGTGGTACCACACATGTTCCGCGGAACCTATTTGCATCAGCTACCTGATGGTTAACGCGATCGTAAAAGAATCTTGACAGCTCAATCAAACCAGCCACTGCTGTTAATAAACTTAGTAAGTCGACCCAGTTGCAGGCTGCTCACTTCCTCCAGATCATTAAAAAATGGTTCGCCCAGTGCATTGAACCTTCTTCTCGCGAGGCCGGGGCATTCACACAAGAAATGCTGAATACTTTCCTCCTCTTCTTCATCTCTGCAACTTCTACAGAAGTCGTTAGTTGGTATTTGCATACGTTCAGCGTGTCTACCGAACAGGCAATGTCCGGTGATTACGGCAGTAATGTTTCTTAGGTCCTTCCGACTGTGCTGTAATAGCGCTGCGGTTTTCCTGTTATCAAGTAAGGGCCACAACTGCCTGGAGATGCTACAAGTTGTAAGCCCTGTCCATCTGCTTTGCGCAAGCTGTATAGCTATTCGATCTATCTCTTCTTTGACTGATCCCAGTGGTCTAGCCACAGTATTCTCTGCTAGTTCGACAGACATGCTTGCGCCCTCCCTGGCGAGCGCATCAGCAGTCTCGTTACCATATATGTTGCTGTGTCCAGGAACCCAACACAAGGTGATTCGATGTTGAGCACCAAGTGTGCAGAGATTGTTGCGACAGCGCTTTACTTATTTTGACTTACTGCTGGAGCAAATCGTCTTTATGGCTGCTTGACTGTCTATATAGATAGCTATAGACGCAGGTCCTCTCAAGCCAGGGTGATCCCGCAGGGTGTTGACTGCTTTATCCACTGCAAAAATTTCTGCCTGAAAAACGCTGCAGTAGTCAGGGAGTCTATACGACCTCTGTATTAGCATGCTCTCGGAGAAGATACCAGCTCCCACCCCGAAGTCCATTTTTGAACCGTCTGTGAAGATCGAGTGATCCACCTCCATTGTTACTTGATTGCCTTCCCACTCTTCCCTACCCGGAATAAGCATAGAAAAGCTCCTTCCAAATTCTGGCAGCGAAACAGTGCAATCGGTCGGCTCTCGCAATTTTTGGTCTGGATATATCCTTAGTGTATGCTGCTGTGTCCGTAGTTGGTACTGGTCCAGCATTTTGACTCTTTCATAGAACGCAAGCACTAAAGTACTGTTGTCCAGGATTGGAAGCCTGAAGTTCTCAATCACCCTTTTGCGTGTAAATAGAACCAGCTCCGTTTTTTCTTGGTTGACTCTCAACCCACATTTCGCAGCCAACCGTTCGAGTTTTCGTAGGCGCTGTTTCTGTTAGATCGCTGATGGTGTTTAAATATTTGCCCGACACAAGTATAACTAAATCGTCGGCATACGCAATCACCTTAAATCCAGCCCTTTCTAACGCTATAATAATTTTGTTCATTACTCTTAGCCACAGAGTTGGCGACATCACCCCGCCTTGCGGAGTTCCTCTTCCGGCAATCCTGGCTATCTCACTGCTTCCTAATTTAGAGCATATTTTACGGCCTTTCAGCATCTTGTGAATCCAACGGCAGATGTAGTTGTCAACCCCTGATTCTACCAGGGCATCGCAAACCGCCTCCGTCGTTACGTTATTAAAGGCCCCTTCAATGTCTATGAAGGTTCCTAGAGTGTACTCTTTATTTCTAAGGGATTTTTCAATTGCGCCTACTACCTCTTTAATGGTTAATAACTTTCTTATTTCTGTACCGATCTGGCTGATTTTCGACTCAAAATGTAGGTAAATTAATATATTTTCGTGATATCACGACACCCCCTCCTTTAGACGGGTACGTTTTTCCAAATGTTTATTTATAGTGAAATTAAATCTGTAGTGTTTCCTATTTCTGTAATTCTACCCTTCATCATCTATATCGATAATGGGTAAAATGTCTTAATTAGACTGGTCTAATGTTATTTAAATTTAAATTTCTTGGTTCTTGATGAATATCAGCTTGGGTGACAATTATATTTTCTTGGGGATTTAACTCATCTTCTGACTCGTCCGGAGTCTGATTCGAGTCTTCGGGGTTTTCAGGGTGAACAATAATTTCGGGAAGAATATTTACACGGGGTTCTTCATATTCATATTCTGAAATTTCTGAGTCCGAGCTATCATCCGAATCTGAATCGAAGTTAACTTCATTTCCACGGTGGGCTGGTCTGATGTCATCTAAATGAAGTATAGTAATTTTACCATTTACTTCGGCTTCATAAGTATTGGTCCTAAAATTTTTGTAATTATATGTGGTCCATCCCACATTAAACCAAAAGGTTGGGCTGTGCGAGGTCTAACTCGAACATTAACCCTATCACCAACATTAAATTGTCTTGGAGGTTCTCTCCTATCATGGTATTCTTTATTTTTATAATTTTTTAATTTTAATTCCAATCTTTTCAAATGTTCTTGTCTTTCTGTTTTTAGTAGTTGTTTCTAGGACAAGGTAATTCATATCCGAGGATAATAGATGCTGGGGAACACCCAGTTACTCTATGTACAGGTCCTCTTATACTTTTAAAGCGTTTGGTAAAACAGTGTCCCAAATATTTTCTCGTTTATTTATTAATAACGTTCTCATAACTTTCTTGAGTTCTTGTACGGATTTTTCTACTGGGTTTGCTCTCTGGTGGTATATAGGAGAGTATTCTTGGATAATTTTATTTTTTTCACAAAATTGATTAATGTCGTTTCCAATAAATGGACCTCCATTATCTGTAATAATTTTTTGAGGTGTCCCATATCTTGATATTATTTCTGTGTTTATAGATTCAATAACTGTTTTTTCCTTGATCTGTGGGTAAGCTTTTGCTTCCACCCATTTGGAAAAAGTGTCTTCACATATTAAAATAAATCTGGATCCAGTATGTTTACATGGAGGATTATATGGTCCTAAGATATCTAAACTGATGGTTTGAAAAGGACATTTGGGAAAACGAGCACGTAAAGGTGCTTTCGCTTGTTTCTGTTGTGTCTTTTTGATTGAGCATTCAATGCAATTGTTTATATATTCTGTAATTTGTTTATATTGGTTAGTCCAATAATAAACTCGGGATTTCTTGATATAACAGGGCTGCCATGCCTATACCACTAGCATCGGTCTGTAGGGTAAAGTCGGGTGAGATGGCCAGCCGGGAGAGATGACCAACAGCTAAAACTCAATAACGCCGCCGTCCGATGGCGCTGAGTGTCCTCCCCGGCGACCAACGTTTATATGTACACACGGCCAGTGTGTTTTCGACCACGTCAAAGCATATTAAGAGCACTCAGAAAATAAAAATACTATCGCGCCCTTGCAAAATTATATAATAGTTTCTTAGTACTTACTACTGTGAATGTGTGGAAGAAAATTTACCGGTAATTTTAACATATTAGGTGAGTACGATGTTCATTCGATAATTCTAACCTCTCAAAACAGTTAATAGCATGCAGCGGATTTTGTTTGTCAGGTTGGCCATCTCTATCTAGCATTTGGAAGAGATGGTCACCATACTTATAGGGATAGATTGCCATTTATTTTTTGGAGGAAAGTGAAACCCTTTCCGAGATAGAGAACACTGAATGTTCAGGATGTGGAGAAAGCTACAACAGCACCCGAAAGAAAGAAGATTGGTTGCAATGCATAATATGCCAGATGTGGTTTCATAAAAATTGCTCTTCTTTTTGAACACTTGTCAAAATTGTGGTAAAACCGCGTTTAAGAAGAAGAAAAATTAATACCAAGAAAGAAAATATTATTTTGACTTTATAAAAATTTGTTTTGTTAACGTTTATCTATTTTATTTTCATTTTTATTTTGTGGCCATCTCTCATTTGTTGCATTGGCCAACTAACCCCACAGGACTGGGATAGATGGCCACATACAACTTATTTTTACAATTAATAAAACAAAAATTCTAAAAACATTTTGATCCTATTTATTTACTTACCTGTTGGGATAATAGTTAAGCTGTTACAAAAAAATTATGTCATAATCCTAACCATTACAAAAAATTTACAGGCGCATACTGTTCAAAACGGTGGCCATCTCACCCGACTTTACCCTAATATAAAAGGTTGAGAATAATCAGGTCTATGTAAGGGTTTGCAATTTTCTACTGCTTCTTTAGTCTTATCAAATGAGTCTAATTCTTTTTGAGTAATTTTAAAGTTATTTTTCTTTTTGAGGAGTTCACATAATGGTGCTTGTATTATGGACAAATTTGGTACGTACTCTCGCAACCAATTAGTAAGGCCCAAGAATGATTGTAATTGTTTCTTTGTATTTGGTATTTGAAAATTTTTAATTTGCATTTTATGTTTTTAAAGTGGTTCGACTTTACCTTGTTTTATCTGATGTCCAAGATATTTTAGTTCTGTCTGGAAAAGGTGACATTTCTTGCCAGAAATCTTAAGGTTGTGGATTTGTAGTAGTTCAAAAACAAATCTTAAATGTTTTAAATGATCTTCAAAATTTTCGCTGTAAATTACTAATCGTCCAAATAAACTAATGTAAAATTTTGTATGTACCCTACGAGTACTTCTGACGTCATTAATTGTTGGAACGTCCCTGGGGCCGCTTTCAGCCCAAAAGGCATGACTTTGAACTGATAAGAAGCTTCATCGGGAGTTGAAAAGGCTGTCAACAGAGGAATTTGCCAATATCCTTTTTTGAGGTCTAGAGTTGAAAAATATTTTGCTGTTGAAAGGTCTTTAAGGGAGTCAGTTATTCGAGGTAAATTTGCTGATTCTTCAGTTGTAATTTTATTGAGTTCTCTATAATCTACACAAAATCTGGGTTCTTTACCTTCGGCCTCTACAAGTACCGGGGGTGAAGAGTAAGCTGAGTTGGATGGTTCTATTATTCATTTAATTAAGACATTTCTTCAATTTGTTGATTAATGATTTGCTTTTTGTGTGGATTTAGAGGGTAACATCTTCTATTAATTATTTTATTTTCTTTTAATTGTATTTTATGTTGGGTTGTTCTTGTAACTGGTTGATAATATGGAGTCACTTCGAAAAAATCTCGAAATTCTTCTAATAAATTTATTAATTCGAGAGATTGATTTTCTTCTATTGCTGGTAGCTGGATTTCTTTATTTTCTAAATTTGGTAAATTATGCCAGTATAATGTTTGTCTATTTTGTTGCCCAATGTAGATATATTTTCGGACATAATCTAGAATGACTTGTTCTTTATGCATAAAAGCATTTCCCAGGATAAAATCTACACTGTCTACAACTTGAAAATTTACGATATATTGATGTTGATCAATTTCTAACAATATGGTACAACTTCCTAAAATATTTACTTCATATTCTTGACAAGCCAAAGGAATCTAATGGTTAAAACTTTTCTTTAAATTTTTTGGTTCTAATTCAGCTGATATTAAATTTATTTCGGATCCGGAATCAAAAAGTACGTGACGTAATTTATTTCGAAATTTTATATTTATATACGGTTTAGTTTCCAAATTTGTCATAAATAATTTTTTCATCTGTTTATCCTTAAGGTCGGATATAGTTTTTTGTAAAATTTCTATTTGATTTTTTAATTTAATTACTCGTTCATATACCCGACCATCTTCTAGTTTTTTGAATTATTTTGTGTGGAGTATGTCCTTGAGTATAAAGTACTTGGATTCTTACATTCGTAGCCCCAATGCATGCCTTGACAGTGCCTACATGGTCTAGACGGAGTTTTTTGATTGTTTTCAGGTAAAGGTAAATGAGGAGTATTCCTATTTTGATTTTGACTTCTTAAATTTTGATTTTGAGTTCTTAAGTTTTGATTTTGAATTTGATTTTGATTTCTTGAATTTTGATTTTGAATTTGATTTCTTGAATAGGTAATTATTCGAATTTCCTGGTCTATTCTGATTTTATCTGTTGTCCACTACTTTATTGTTAAATGAGAGGTCAGATTTCAGCTTTTGGACAATTTTTTTAATATTTAAATCACTGCCAACGTTTCGGTGCAGTCCGCACCATCATCAGGGCTAATACACAAAGAAATAAAGGACTACTTTAAAATTACAAAACTATACATATGTGTAAATAAAATAAGGCACAAAATTGATTGTATAATCCCACTTGACCAAAACATGTCACTGTGATGTAACAGTTAAAAAACATTGTTTAATGTTTTATCACTGAGCTAAGCACACAGATGTCACAGAGATGCTCCTAACTTGCACTAATGTCGCCACAACCAAGGATTTAAGCTTTATCACAGAGACAAAACGCAAATCTATGTCAGTGACAAACCATGTTCCATTTTTTATCTTTTGGCTTGACAGATGAAATCTGTTATTGTTTCATCCCTGTGATATCTTTGTTTTATATATCTTATGTCAAATAAATCCATGCGGTTTGACAGATGTAATATATTGTAGTTACATCTTGGAGATAAAACTAGATTGGAACAAATAATAATAATAATAACAATAATACTTTTATTGGAAAAATTTTAAAACAATTTTATTTATTTAATTTTTCGTCACGTCCCAATCTTTGTTTGCCTTGACGCACCCAGTCACTAGTGACTTCTTCAAAAAAAATTTCCGTGCAATCTGGCCCATATTGACAATATCTGCAATAATGTAGAATATATTAGTTTGTCTCCGTTGGAACCATATTATGGAAAACTTTTTTATTATTAATTTTACAAAAAAGTTCTGCATGGTCTACATTCTAAAATGCAACAATCAGATATTAAATTTTTTCATGCGTATACCTACGAGCTTTGTCAAAAAATATGAATTTTGCCCAACTTCCAAGGAACCACGATTCATAAAATTAATTTTAGTATTGTTAGTATCTACTAAATAATAAATTAAACCAGTGCTGCTGGAAGTAGAGGTCTGCTCTTCAGGTGAGTCATCAGATTCTGTCTTAGGCTCAAGTTCTCAAAGTCTACTACGACTACTATACATACCTAAAGTTTTAGCACTACGGGCTACGGGTGACATTTTCTTTAGGTATATGTAGGGCATGTCCGAGGTCTGCTGATGGACTGTAACAGAGCTTACAGATTCTGGATTGGATTCATTAAAGTTTTCCCAAAATAATTTTGCTCTCCTTTGTTGCTGCCTCAAGAAGGAGCCACAAATACTTTTTTCGTGCGTCTGCTGTGTTCCATATAGACAATTTAAAAAACCAATAACTTTCAGTATACTTTACACATGCTAATAAATAAACAACTTACCACGCAATCACAATTCAAAAAGTAGAAGTAGAAACACACTATTCGCTCTCCAAACAATAAACAATAAACACGCTCGAAACGAAAGGCATCTGGAGTGAAAAAGACGCCAAATTGACAGACTAAATTGACTTATATTAACGTCAAACTTGTCTCTCTTTATTGCAACAACAGTTTTAGCACTGAGTTGTCACAAAGATAAAACACTGCTGCAAAGCAATGTTCTTGGTTATAGTGCTATTAAAACATATATGTTTGTTTTGTCACTGCTATAGAACCGTGTGATAAAACGGTGCTCTTTAATTGAGCTCTATATGAGATATCACAATCTTGTCACGTTCTATGTTTGGTCAAGTGGGATCACATTCAGAGTTAATAAACATTGAATAAAATTTCCCCCAAAAGAGGGGCATCTTACAGCATGTGACTGACAAGCAATAGCTAGGTGGAAAAAAAACACAATGTCGCGAACACATACGTGCCCCGACAATTGCCAGAACCACTCCTGAACTCTGCATATATCTTAAAATTACTTTAATTACAATAAACAGGGTTTCCACTCACCTCGATTCATATTTTTTAAAATTTATATCCATACAGGATACAAACACAACGAAAACAAACCAAAGGATTAAACACCACCATCCTTCATGAGATGTTTACTTACTTACTGATGTGTTTTCTCCTTTTTTTCTATCTTTAAAATAATTTGGCGAAGCGACGTCAGAGTCTGAAATGTGTGTTGCCGACATACAAATTCCAATACCACGCAAAACAACCAATTTTTCACAAACACATACCACAGATATAATATTAAATATTATGTGTATTTTAATACATTTCTTGCATTCTCCAACCACTTTACGAGATGCACCACACTCACCCAGAACGAAAACAACCCGAGGCACAAACTTTTGGCAAAAAATTTGCTTGTGGACTGCACCGAAACGTTGGCAGTGATTTAAATATTTAAAAAATTGTCCAAAAGCTGAAATCTGACGTTTCATTTATTCTGATTTTGTTGATTTATATTTTGACTTTGATTTTTATTTCCTGGATTAAAATTTTTATCAAGTTATTTTTATTTTCGTTAAATTTAATCTGCAATTGATTGTTTTGATTTCTTTCTTCTTTTAGGTATTTTTCGATAAGTTGGGATAAATACAATAGTATTTTTATTGTATCTATATTTTGTCCTCTTAATCTGGATTTTATAGCTGGTATCAGCTGTGACAATAATAAATTGACAAGTTTACTTTCTGATTCTTAATATCTTAGTTTATGTGCTATTGCACGTTTTCTCAAAATGAATGTTTCGACGGGTTGATAATCTTTTTGTACTGTCCTGTATAAATCGGTTGTTAGTTTTGCCTCGTCTTCTACGGTGGCAAATTTATTGTAAAATTTATTGACAAAATCTTGAAACGTGTGAACAAAAGGTTCATAAATCTCGAACCAATTTTTTGTAAATCCAATTAATTGTTGCTTGACGTAAAATATTTGTTCTTCTTCTGAAGTTTGATTTTCTTGAAACCATTTTTGTAAAGTATTGATAAAATTTCTTGGATCTTTGTAGTCTTTGTTGGAACATGTTATTCTTAAACTTGTTGGTTGTTTATTTAAATTTGTTGATAATTTAGTTCTAATCGAGTTAACGCGTGTAATTGTTGAATATTTTGATCGGTCATTTCCATTGGTTTATTATTAACAGCACTTGCCTGCGGCATAGTCTGTGTTTTATTTATTAAATTTAAAAAAGGATTGGTTTGATTCAGATTTTTATTATTATCATTATTTTTTATTAAATGTAAAAACGGATTATCGGGCGAAATCTTACTTGCCTGCGGCACAGTAGGATTATAAGTCATAGTTGGATAACGTGTCATATTCGGTTGATTACTTTTTAAGTTATTTTCTAGCACTTGAGTATAAATTGGACGCTCTGAACCGAGTCCGTCATTAACAAGTAACGAAGGTATCCTGGCAGGATCGCCATGTCGTCCTTCTCTAGCATCATTATTTGAATTAATATTATTATTATTCGAAATTTTTACACAACGTACCCCCACTATTCCTCTGTAAACCCAAAAAGTTTTAATCGTCCCACTCTAACCGTTTCCGAGAAAAAAAATCGCAAATATGAAAATGTCGAAACTGACAACGACAACATACGCACATTATCTTCACGAACGCGCCTATATAGTGCAAAATTTTCTAGAGACAATCGGGGTTGTCGTGATTCCGTGCGGAAGCGCAGAATAACATATCGCAAAAATTGCGATATGTTAATGATCATACTTAGTTAAATTTACAAAGGTAGGTATAGCCAAAAATAAGATTTTTCGTGTTGTCGGTTTTGTGAAATTGCAGAAAAATACACTGAGAGAAAACTCTATTAGCCGTAGTAGCTAGAAATCTATTAGTAGTAGCAACAAATCTGCATTAAATAGGCGCCGAAAAAGACAACTCTGTTGTATAGCTACTAGGTTAATTTTTTTTAAATGACTTTTAAACTCAACATGGTCGATTTTTAAATTTTTTTTGATGCTAAAAGACAACTCTATTGCCCTAAAAAATATTTTATGCGGTTGTAAAAAATATCTTTTATTTATAAAAAAAAAAAATTTGATTTTGTGATTAATTGAGCTCATGTACCTAGTTAAAAAAGTACTTTTACCATTGGTAGTCCTATAGTAGGTGCCTAGCTACTACTAATTTACCTTTTTCCGAGCTCCTTTTTTTAGGATTTGTTCTCAGTGACGTAGGTATTCGTCATTATATTTAATTTTTTATTAGATTTCTTTAGCCAAATTAAATCTCTGTAGTGACAGTGACATTTTGAGCCAGTATAGGAACCTAGTTAAAAAAATAAGATGGCCAGTTGATGGTTTTATTTTATATTACTTTTTAATCTATACCGGGTGTTTCTCAAAAGACGTTCACCCCTATAACTTTTTTGTATTTATAGATATTAAAATAAAATTTTTGAATTATGAATAAGAGATGTGTCTGCATTTATTGGCATAATTTTCGATTTGTTAGCACTTCCGGTTTGACCGGAAGTGACCTTGACTTTGGTATTTTAAATGGGACATCTTACATATTTTTACTTATTTGGATTCAGCATGACATTCTGAGTAAAATGACATCTCACTTGTAATTTTTTGACGTGTTATAACATTTTTATGTTTATTTTTTATTTTCAATCTAGCCCAGATAACACATTTGGTACATTGCTAATGCGAAGAATATTCCCTCTTCATTCTTATTCGCATATTCGTTTAATAATATTCTTTTCATGTGTCTGGAATCTACCAGTAAATACAAGCATAAAAGGTCAATGAAATGAATGTATTTAGCATATTCCAAAAAGTAACTCGATTCCAGAAGGTGATAATATGTATATTATATTCATGTGCTGTATCCTACTTATTTTTAGGACTATTAGGGAACATTCCTTGAACATTCTATTCTGGTTCCAAATGTGGGCGCGGTTTCAGTATGTGTAAAGAAAGTGATATTCTCGTACCTGCCTGTCCGATATGTAAGAAGAGAAATAAAAAAAAAGAATAAAATATAATCAGTTATTCAACCTATAAAATTTGGTCGCGCAAAGTGCAAAATTCGTTAGCATCTGAGAACGGAAGTTATCTCGTCGGTTCTCTTGATTCTTTATTGCGTTTTGTAAAAAAATAACGGGAACAGGACTTCAAACTTTTACTTTGGGTGGCAATCATTTTATGAGAGCGACCCTAAAGAAACATGTGCGACCCAACTGTACTTTTAGTACCTACGTGTAAAAATCTTCCTGACCTACAATAACTATACAAAGGAGCTTTTGGGAAAATACAGTACCGAACATCGTATCGACTCTAGGTTTTTATTTCACCATATATTTCAGTTTAATTATTTAACTCCTGAACTTTTGCGGATCGGGTGTTTAATTTTTAAGGTCGAGTCTTTTGCATATATTTAGTGAGGTTTATTGTAGTGCTGATCAGAAAATAAAATAAAGTAAGTATAGTTTAATTTATTTACCCCCTAGCATTTACAAATAATTCATTCCATAGTGATCACCAAGTGTTTTTACCTCGGTTTTTACTTACCTATTTACCTTATAAAACTTGATTTTTTTGTAAACTTAAGTAAAAATATTTTGGCATAATTATATAGGTACCTAAATATTATGAATATCTATTTACAGATGGTATAATATGTTACGGACACAATCTGCATGTTCCTAACATTAGTTCTTGATTTTTGTTTCTGGGCCCGTTTGTGTTTTTGGTTAATTTTAATTAGATATAGAAAGCATTCAACTATTACTTGGGAAATGCCAACAGTACGCATACACGTACACCTTAAGAGCTAACACTAGTGACGCCTCCGCCATTTCGTCTTTTGATCAATATTTCGGTACTTTTATCGTTTTATCCAAAATTCGGCCAAATACCCCTCTTAGGAAAACAATTACCTATTTTTTACGTTAAAAAAGGTTGGATTTATAAATTAATAAAAGCAAAAAAAGAAATATGGGCAAATTTGACAAACTTTCGTTTTATGCTTTTATTAATTTTTCAATTATACTTTTTTTAACTTAAAACTGTCGGTAATTGTACTCCAAAGAGGGGTATTTGGTCGACTTTTGGATGAAACGAAGAAGTTACGAAATATTGTTCAGAAAACGAAATGGCGAAGGCGTCACTAGCGTTTGCTCTTAATGCAATCACTAATGGTAAATACCAAGTAGACAGGTTTTAAAAATAAATTGCATAACAATAACTTAAAAAAGGTAATACTAAAATTATTTTCATTTTTATTTCTATCTTCAAAATTACGGACAATAAGTGATAATTGATTGGAAAATCCCCTGTCGATATTTTTTAAGATAATTAGGGTTGGGTGTAAAAATTTGCATTTTATTGTTTTATTAAGTTGTTATAAACATAAATAAGATTGTCTGTATCAGCTCTAAAATTAAGGGGATTTTTGGTTTTTTTAATGTAAATCATTTCTTTCGTACTTCGTTTTTTTATAATTAATTTCGTAATCAATAAGAATCTGAACGTTGTTAAAGTTGAAATTATGAGTTTTGTCAAAATAAACTGAAACGTAAACAAATAAAAAGAATTTCTATTAACAATTGACCTATAACCCAGGAAAAAGTTACTATAAATTACAAATATGTTTTTGAGGCTGATCATTTTTTATAGCTGACACTTTTTTATAGCTTTGTTGAAGACTCTCGTGGAAGAAATGTCGCTATTGCATTTAAAAATTGATGCCGTTATGGACAAATTATCGACAATAACTAAAATTGTATCTTTACAATCAGCCAGTATTCCATCAATTAATGATCAAACTATTAAAAGTTTATATGAACATATTCCTGTACATACAGAGGAAGGCCTTTCATTGTTGGAAAATTGGTTAGACACTAAGAACAATTACAAAGTAATGGTAAGTAATGATATTTTTTTATAACCAACCAAATTAATTTTTAAAAAATAATATTCAGATTCTAAGAAGTATGTAAACCAATTAATAAATGTGGTGTACTTTAGGTTTAGTTGCCAGTACATATTTGGATAAATATAAAATCTTTAAGTTGCTCTGTTTTTTAAATTCAACTAAGAAAATGAATATTTAAGATTGAATTATGTTGAATAATAGTTATATTGATTTAAAAAAAAATTATGTGGGTTCCAGGCTATTTAGCAACAACATTATTGTATTTTGGGATAAAACTAAAATATACAAAATTTTACTCAACTTCTTATTTACAGTTAGAATTAATGCTATAGCCTAGGTACCTAATCTGAAATTGTAGCTCTCAAATTAATGTAAACTTTACTATACTATAAAATTATATTACTTTTACTAAGTTTCGTATATTTTAGATTTAAATCAAGCGTGATGGCAAATACGATTTTTAAATTTGAAAAGATAACCTTTAGTGTGTCCTTTCAGTCTATATATCTGGGGGACACGCATATACCCCAAGTGTATTGTCAAATTTTATTTTTAGATATTGAAATTGAATCACAGTCATGTCACAGTTCATAAGAAAAAATGTATATAAAGTGCTTTCTAATGAAGTGGCTCAACATTATTCCTGGGATGGCGCAAAACAAAAGAGAAGTTTTAAAAAGCTGAAACTGTCAAATTCTATTCTAGGTACTTACTATCTACCTATATACATACCTAGCTTATAAGTTGACATTAAAATCATCATTTAAATTTTCTAATATAAGTTCATTGTTTTAGATGCGGTGAATATTCAGTTGAGAGAGGCTACAGAAACCGAAGTCATAAATGTTATTAAGATTTGGTTTGTTAAAGCCAAAGAATAAATGAAGAATAATAAGGAGGTTAGATTTTGAGATAACTTTGTAGACATCTATTAACACTTTTGTGATTCTGCCCATACGGTAGTTAATACTTTTTTAAATATTTTTATAATAAAGATATAATTAATTCTAATTCAGAATTCGAAGTTGCTTTTATATTAAAGTAATTAATTTGTTTCAGATTCCCGCAGAAAATACAAAAGAAGATGATATTTTATAAACAAATACCATAATAATATCATGATTTTAAATAATTTGTTAAATAAAAAAGAAAATTAATAAGAACCATATTTTGCTATACTGCTGCATTTGCTGGAAAAGCAAACAGCTTTAATAACAATTATTAAAATATTACAAAAAAATAAAAAAAGTTGTTTCAGTTTAGATGACACCAACTAGAATTTAGGCGTGACTGTATATATCTGTAAAAATGTCAAACTATCGAAAAGTGTTTTAAGTTACGTGTTAAGTTATTACGTTTTAGATTTTGGAAAATGTAGATTTTCCAGCTGCAGGCAACTTTCTAAAATAGCCTGTTTACGTTAGGTGCAATGACTGCATGCAACGCAATTAAATAGTCGTTTTTAAATGGATAAATTGAAACTGATTGAAAAGTTATCAAAGCGCATGCTTACAGGCAATTTTACTTACAATTGCACCTAATGTAAACAGACTTTTTTAAAAGTGACCTGTTGATGCTGTCTTCATATTCAATTATGTAAAGAATAAGAGATATACTCGAACTACAGCCGGGGGCGGATCCAGAATAAGTATGTAAACGAAGCGGGGGGGGGGAGGGTCGATGATAAAAAATAGCTAAAAAAGTACAAAATCATATCAAATTTAAATAGTAAGCATAATCTTTTTAACCAACTTTTAAGGCTCTGGGGCGGGGGGCGGGGGGGGGGGGGAAGCGAGCCCCCCCTAGATCTTTCACCGCTTACATCTGACATGTAAAGAATATGCTAGGAATATTATGCATGTTCATAATATATGAAAGGAATATCATGCTAAAAATTAACCTTGTCCTAGAACATGCTAAGAAGGTGCTAAGCATGTCTTTGCCTTAGGCACGTTTTTCGCATGTGATTAGAATATCTTTAATGACGTGAATATCACTTCTTCCGCACATGAAGAGGGTGGAACGTAATCTATTCCTAGAACATTCCTGACACGTGCGCAATGAAAAAAAATGATATTCCTCTGTCATGTGCCGTGTACCTTAAATTATATTCATAGTACATGATAAGGATGTAAACATGTTATCTGGGAGAGTGCTACGAATCAATTAAATCTGTTAATTTATGGTCAAGTAGTATATGAAAATTAAAATTATGTCATAATAATTGACTTTTTAAGTTTCACAAGCGTTTAAAAAATGAAGTTTTGTTTTTTTGACGTTTATTCCATTTTCCAAATAGAACGATGGTAGTTCACTAGGATATTTAAAACGAGCATTTTTTTTCCAACAATTTGATACCATACCCTCCTATGCTATTTTAAATTTGACACGAAAAAATTTGCCTTGTCCCAATCGCAAATTTAAAAGCGTTATGCATTATTACCCTGTCCTGTCTTTTCTAAAGAAATATAAAGACGGCTTGGAAAAACAATGGAATGGTTTTGAAAACCAACATGGTTTTAAATTAAAATTGTAATGTCATTAGTTTATAAAACATACAATACATACAATCTTACGGCTTAAAAAAAAAATTTTTGGTCAGTCCAAAAATTAATAGCATATAAATTTGTTCATTTCTAATAAAACTAACCGTTTTATCTGATTTACAATGTAAATTTTATAAACAAATTTAAAGTAAAGCCATATTGGTTTTCAAAACAATTTCATTGTTCTTCAAAGCCGCCTTTATATTTCTTTAGAAAGGACAGGGCAGCAATAATACATAACGCTTTTAAGTTTATTTTTGGTGTTGGCGATTGGGATTTAAAGCAAATTTTTTCGCGTCAATTTTAAAATAGCATAGTATCAAATTGTTAAAAAAAAGATTGTTTAATATTCTAGTGAACCACCATCGTTCCATTTGGAAAATGGAGTAAACAAAATTTCATATTTTAAACGCTTGTGAAACTTCACAGTCAATGATACTGACATAATTTTAATTTTCATATACTACTTGACTATAAATTAACAGATTTATTCGTAGCACTCTAGATTAAAAATAAACATAAAAATGTTATGACACGTCAAAAAATTACAAGTGATCGTGTCATTTTACTCAGAATGTCATGCTGAATTCAAATAAGTAAAAATATATAAGATGTCCCATTTAAAATATCAAAGTCAAGGTCACTTCCTGTCAAACCGGAAGACTTGGCTAACAAATTGAATATTATGCCAATAAATACAGACTTATCTCTTATGCATAATCTCAAAACTTCATTTATATCTATAAATACAGAAAAGTGTTAGGGGAGAACGTCTTTTGAGAAACGCCCGGTATAAATATATATAGTATTTTGCCCCAGCCTGTCACCAGTGATGTTTATTTTGAAAAAAAAAGTAAGGAAATCATAATAAAAAATAAAATGGCGTCGAAGTTCTTACCTAAAGAAACATATCAGTTGGGATAAGGCTTAATAAAACACAAAAATGAACGAAAATGTTTTTTATATGAAAAATTTATGTTTACAACTACGTAAAACCAAATAAGATTAGTTTTTATTTATTTTAAAGTATGTTAATAACTCAGAGGACCAAGTTTATGGTTAAAGGGAAAATAAACACAAATAAACCTTGAATATAAGGACACATCTACACAACACTTACTTATAGGTATCACTGAACAGAAAAATTAGGCTTGCAGTCATGCACGTCGCATTTGCACTAAAAGTACACCATATCATCAGAAGTCAATCACCCACCAACTACGGCAATCAAATGATATGTTTTGAAAAACACCGTTCAACCTCGCGGAGCAACGACAGATCATTGTTTTAAGTTAGTTCGTCCCTCTCTGTTCCGTTGTAGTAAGGGATAGACTATCTAGCGATCGCTGAAAGTTACCTAAACGATTTCTCCATATTTTAAAAAGGAACTTTTTAGTTCCTAAAAAGTATATTTTAGTTAGGCATGTGTCTAAACTAAATATTTTAGGGATTAAAGGAATTATTTTTGTTATACTCTATACATTAAAAAAAAAAACTTTTATGGAATGATTTTTCTGAGTAAATCTGATATTTTTGAGATGAAGTTGTTTTGTTATTTTTTATTATTTTTTATTAGTTGAGACTTTACCTTAGGTTTGAAGGGTTTGATCCAATCCAAAATACAAAAACAAAAAAAAACAGAAATAATTATTCCTTATATATTCCTTCTTCCCGAAATTCTACTTATACAGTATGCCACAAATTTCAGCGTGTACGAGGGGACCTCGAACAAGTTCGAGACACAAAGAGGGCTAAATTGAGGCTAGCTTGCTTATTTTGGGGCTTAATAATTGATGGATGCAGTTGCAAAACTTACATTCCCCACTTTTTAACAAAACTGACTTATTTGTTCTATTCCATTAAGAAACCATGATACAAAGAAAACAAGATATACGCTAGATCGCAGTCATAATTTCGTTTGCCTGGCACATGACGTCACCTGGTGACGAGAATTTAAATTTGAACTGGATTCATCCTAAACCCAAACCCCTAAATCCTAGAATCATGAAATTTCGAGGATGTCTTCTACTTATAACGAACGCATTTACTAAGAAGGGATTTTTAAAAAATCAACTCCTAAAGGGGCTTAAAACGGGGGTAGAAATTAGAAATTTCTCTTTAATGACTCCGAGTCCCTTTTGTAATATATATTTTTTTCCGCAAGCCGTACGGTAAAAGGTTTCCAAAATACATCCGGCGTCCCTTTTTAGTTGTACTAATAAACATTATTTTGGTGTAAAGAATATTATGTGGAACATCAGACATTTCACTGGATTGTGCTATAAATTCGAATGCGTACCTATACAGGGTGTCCCGAAATTAGCTGACAATATTTTAAGGCGATAAAGTACATTCAAAAATAAGACTAATATCCTCTATTAACATACCTTCAAAAACGCTTCGTTAAGGGGCTAGAGCCCTCCGAATTGGAGCTATGACAAGCAGTTTTTTTACAGTTTCTCAGAAACCGATTGGGGTATCAAAACAAAACTTGATACATGTTTTACCCATAGCTAGACGCAATAAATGGTTTAATTAGCTTAACTGTATTTCTTCCAGTGGCGTCCCACTGGGTAGGTAGTTGGGAGAATATTGCCCTAAGTTTTTTATTTGTAGGATTTTTTAACTTTGGGTGAAATTTTTAGAAGCCTTAAAGTCTTTTGTTGAAAAAAGGTACTCCTGCTTCATTGAGGTAGGATTCACCATTTTCCAGTAAAATCAATTTTAAAATTTTCGGTTTTTTGAAATCCGGTGAAAAGGCTAAGTTTTTTTTTTGCATATCTCAGCAAACACTTAATATTAAAACATGAAATTTATTAGAAGTTCTACTAGCGACAAATAATAATAATACATATTCAACTTAAGGATTTATGAGATAATGTGCCACTGGATTTACGTTTAGGGCACTTCTTTCGACACGATGGGGCACCAGCTCACTACGGACGTCAAGTGAGGAATTAGCTTAAAGAAAATTATCAGGGGGATTTGTAGCCATAGCCTGGCCACCAAGATCACTTGATTTAAATCCCCTTGGTTATTATTTTTGTGGACACATGACTGGTACTTGCTTAAGAATTAGTTTCCCGTGTGGTTCCCAATCAAATTTGATTTGCAATTTGTTATTATTTTTTGTTTTATTTTAAAACTCTCTTAAAATCTTCATGAAAATAAATATTTTAAAAAACAAAGGAATCTAAAAATATGTTTAATTTAAAAACGTTAGATTCTGTCAAATTACAATAATGGAAGGTTTTATTAACAAAAAATTTAAAATTAAAAAAAAATACATTATTTTAAAAAAAATAGTAATATTTACTTAAGGCTCCACCCTGTGCGAAATATGTTAAAGTAACATCCTTTAATACATATGCCTTATCGCTAGTAGAAGTTCTAATAAATTTCATGTTTTAATATTAAGTGTTTGCTGAGATATGCAAAAAAAACCTTAGCCTTTTCACCGGATTTCAAAAAACCGAAACTTTTAAAATCGATTTTACTGGAAAATGGTGAATCCTACCGCAATGAAACAAGAGTACCTTTTTTCAACAAAAGACTTCAAGGCTTCTAAAAATTGCACCTAAAGTTAAAAAATCCTAAAAATAAAAAACTTAGGGCAATATTCTCCCAACTACCTACCCAGTGGGACGCCACTGGAAGAAATAAAGTTAAGCTAATTAAATCCTTTATTGCGTCTTGTCATGAGTAAAACATGTATCAAATTTTGTTTCGAAAACCTAATTGGATTTTGAGATATTGTGAAAAACTGCTTATCATGGTTCCAATTCAGGGGGCTCTAGCCCCATAACGAAGCGTTTTTGAAGGTATGTTAATAGATGATTTTAGTCTTATTTTTAAATGTACTTTATCCCCTTAAAATATTGTCAGCTAATTTCGGGACACCCTGTATAAGGATCCCGAAACAGTAAGACGATATATTTCAAATAATTTCGCAGATAAAATATAAGAATAAGGTTTCTCAGTTCTCACACATTGTTTTTTAAATTTATAAAGAAACAATGATTAATTTCACAATATGGTTTTTAATTACTAATAAATCTTAGATAACTAATTAGTTTTTAAATTCTTGACATTTTGTCATTATAATACGTCCTGAATATTACAAATTATTTTGTGCAACTATACATACTTACATAAGTAATAACTATACATACTTACATAAGTAATAAATACTTTAAAAATATGGATTAATACATTCTAGGTACATTAAATACAACTAAGCCAATTATTGCCACGCTAAGGAATTTTTATTTTTAATTCCAAGATTTTCAACTAGATCAACCTGTACGTAATAAAAAGCATTCTACAGCATGTCCTCTTATATGGAAGGTATACCATATATTTGTAATTTCAATACATTTTTTTTATTGTATCATTTTTAAAAATATTGCAAAATGACAATATTTGGAACATGTAACCGAAATATTGCCATATGGTGGCAATATTAGGCATACCACTGAAATAAGCAAAATAACAAACAGAGCTTTATTTACATTTAGGAAGGTACACTTCATAATATCGTAAATGCTACCCAGGTACAAAATAAAAGGAACTTTCTTTCTTATTTGTGGGTTTTTTTTTTTTTTTTTTTTTTTTGATAAATTTACCCCACTTTTGGCAATTAGCGTTAGTTATCATCCTTGGGTAATTAGTACATTTTTTTTTAAATAATATATTATTATTAATTTGTGGTCAACAAATTATTTGTTTGCCACATATTAATTATAAATTAAATTACATAAGCCAATATATGCCAAATATTGCCATGGCAATATTTGGTCTACCTAAGGATGGTAATATTAGGTATCCGTGAATCCACTGGACAAAACTAAGGATTTTAAGAAACACCTTTATATTAAACATAACAACACTACAACAATGAAACGTGTACCTAAGTTCCCTTGTCTAAATTTCTTGCACCATTTATTTTAATTGGAAAGCCGATACAACGTCAAACAAATGACCATTTTTTTATAACAGGGGCAAACAAAAAGCAGTATCTACGGTTCCGATGCTCTACGTAGTGTGGGCACTTTTCTGGTACGTTCAATTAGTTGATTTCATTCCTAAGAATGGTTTAGTACGTATACTGGCCGCAAAAGTAATGACGTCATGATTTTGGCTTGGGTGACAATATATGCCATAGGTACCTTAAAATATTTTTTAAGCTCACAGTTTTACTGCCTCAGAGCATACAAAAGTATTTTGATAATATTTTTGATTTAAAGTAGAAATTTATAAATTGGTCATGAATCTCTGTGATTCTAGCTGACCTTATTTGGATGGCGATGATAAACACTTCTTTTCCAGACCCCTTAAAAATAATGAGTCCTTAGAAACATCTAGAAATTTCTATGATTTTTCGAGGGGTGTTGTAAAATAAATTCTCATATATCCAAAGATGTATCTACAACTAGTAGCAATGCGTGGTGTGGCCAAACTTTGGGTAATTTATCCTAAATATAACAATTTTCGGGCCGTGGTGACCAAAAGAATCATTATAGACATTAATCATAGACGATTAGTATTAACTTCCTCTATATTTCTATGACGTCTTAAAATATGACTCTTTAAATTACTTTTATTCGGTGTTTGATATTCACATTGACCGCATTTTATTTGACGCATCAGCTTTCTCTATATTTTTATGACGTCCCGAAATATGTCTCTTTAAATGACTTTTATTCAGTGTTTGATATTCACATTGACCGCATTTAAACTTATCTGAAGCATCAACTTCCTCGATATTTTTATGACGCCCCAAAATATGTCTCTTTAAACTACGTTTCATTAGTGTTTGATATTCACATTTATCACACATAAACTTATCTGAAGTATTAACTTCCTCTATATTTTTATGACTCAAAATATGTCTCTTTAAATAACTTTTATTCAGTGTTTGATATTCGCATTGACCGCATTTAAACTTATCTGAAGCATCAACTTCCTCTATATTTTTATGACGCCCCAAAATATGTCTCTTTAAACTACGTTTCGTTAGTGTTTGATATTCACATTTATCACACATAAACTTATCTGAAGTATTAACTTCCTCTATATTTTTATGACTCAAAATATGTCTCTTTAAATAACTTTTATTCAGTGTTTGATATTCGCATTGACCGCATTTAAACTTATCTGAAGCATCAACTTCCTCTATATTTTTATGACGTCCCAAAATATGTATCTTTAAACTACCTTTCGTAAGTGTTTGATATTCACATTTATCACACATAAACTTATCTGAAGTATTAACTTCCTCTATATTTTTATGACTCAAAATATGTCTCTTTAAATAACTTTTATTCAGTGTTTGATATTCGCATTGACCGCATTTAAACTTATCTGAAGCATCAACTTCATCTATATTTTTATGACGTCCCAAAATATGTATCTTTAAACTACCTTTCGTAAGTGTTTGATATTCACATTTATCACACATAAACTTATCTGAAGTATTAACTTCCTCTATATTTTTATGACTCAAAATATGTCTCTTTAAATAACTTTTATTCATTGTTTGATATTCGCATTGACCGCATTTAAACTTATCTGAAGCATCAACTTCCTCTATATTTTTATGACGTCCCAAAATATGTCTCTTTAAATGATTTTTATTCAGTGTTTGATATTCACATTGACCGCATTTAAACTCATCTGAAGCATCAACTTCATCTATATTTTCATGACGTCCCAAAATATGTGTCTTTAGACTACTTTTCGTAAGTGTTTGATATTCACATTTATTACACTTAAACTTATCTAAAGCATCCACTTTCTCTATATTTTTATGACGTCTCAAAATATGAGTCTTTAAATAACTTTTATTCAGTGTTTGATATTCGCATTGACCGCATTTAAACTTATCTGAAGCATCAACTTCCTCTATATTTTTATGACGTCCCAAAATATGTCTCTTTAAATGATTTTTATTCAGTGTTTGATATTCACATTGACCGCATTTAAACTCATCTGAAGCATCAACTTCATCTATATTTTTATGACGTCCCAAAATATGTGTCTTTAGACTACTTTTCGTAAGTGTTTGATATTCACATTTATTACACTTAAACTTATCTGAAGCATCCATATTCTCTATATTTTTATGACGTCTCAAAATATGAGTCTTTAAATAACTTTTATTCAGTGTTTGATATTCGCATTGACCGTATTTAAACTTATCTGAAGCATCAACTTCCGCGATATTTTTATGACGTCCCAAAATAGGTCTCTTTAAACTACCTTTTGTCAGTGTTTGATAGTCACAATGATCGCACTCAAACTTCTCTGATGCATCAACTTTCCCTATATTTTTATGACGTCCCAAAATATGAATCTTTAAATACCTTTTCGTCAATGTTTGATATTCACATTGATCGCACTTAAATTTATCTGAAGCATCATTTTCATCTATATTTTTATGACATCTCAAAATATGTATCTTTAAATGACTTTTTGTCAGTGTTCGATATTCACATTGATCGCACCTTAACTTATCTGAAGCATCAACTTCATCTATATTTTTATGAGGTACCAAAATATGTTGCTTTAAACTACTTTTCGTCAGTGTTTGATATTCACATTGATCGCACTTAAATTTATCTGAAGCATCAACTTCATCTATATTTTTATGACGTCCCAAAATATGCGTCTTTAAACTACTTTTCGTAAGTGTTTGATATTCACATTTATTACACTTAAACTTATCTGAAGCATCCACTTTCTCTATATTTTTATGACGTCCCAAAATATGAATCTTTAAATAACTTTTATTCAGTGTTTGATATTCACATTGGCCGCATTTAAACTTATCTGAAGCATCAACTTCCTCGATATTTTTATGAAGTCCCAAAATATGTCTCTTTAAACTACCTTTCGTCAGTGTTTGATATTCACATTGATCGCACCTAAACTTATCTGAAGCATCAACTTTCTCTATATTTTTATGACGTCCCAAAATATGAATCTTTAAATAACTTTTATTTAAAGTTTGATATTCACATTGAACGCATTTAAACTTATCTGAAGCATCAACTTTCTCTATATTTTTATGACGTCTCAAAATATGTCTCTTTAAATGACTTTTCGACAGTGTTTGATATTCACATTGATCGCACTTAAACTTATCTGAAGCATCAACTTCCTCTATATTTTTATGACGCCCCAAAATATGCCTCTTTAAACTACTTCTCCGTAATGTTTTATATTCGCATTGATCACATTTAACAGTATGTGAAACATCAATCGTTTGATTACAGTGATCACATTTGAAATGATCTAAATACTCATTTTTCTCTATATTTTCATCTCGTAAGAGATGCATCTTTTTATGACACATGCCACATCTGTACTTTATATATTTCTTACAGTGTTCTTGATCGATGCAATCGAATTTCGTGCTGAAAAAAATAAAAATGTTTTTTGGATTACTCGAGAAAACATTTTCAAAGCAAACTGCTTCTACTAAATGATTAATAATTAGTTTAGAGACGGTGTGGGGGTAGAAGTTAGTAGTAACTTATACTCTTATTGTTACTAAGAATTTGTTCGTATTATTGGCATTTTCTTGCCAAAAAGGCAAATTACATATTTTAATTTTTACTGTTAAGACGCGTCTGCAATGAAGCGACGACTCACGACGGCATCGAGGAAACAAGTACTTATGCATAGATCATTTCCACGCCGAATATTCTGTTTCGAAAAAACCATATTTTGCTGTGGTCTAGACTCTCCTTGATAGCGTCAGGAAAAGTCTTGTTGGTCTCGATTACTTAACTTTTGTGGTTGTATTTAAATGTTTAAAATAAATAATATTTATAATTAAATCTTACATTATAGGCCAAAGCTCCACATTTAGAAAAAGCCTATAGTGGAACTGACAATTAAGTAATTTACCTAATTTAATTTATTTTTAAGACACCATTTAAATAGAAAAAAAAAATAACATTTGATTTTTATATAATTTTTGTCGGGTTTTAAGAAAAACAAAAATAGATGTACTTACATTTGATTTTGTTCAAGGTCTTCCTCTTTCAGGTCGATTTCCTCGTTTTTAATTTTCCATTCATCATAAACAATTTCAGATTTTTGTTCAAATTCTTTTGTGTTTTCGTTGGTTTCAATTTTTACTGGTAAATTTTTAGGATAAAAATCTTGTGATCTGTAAAAATAAAACACAATGGGTATGTATATCAAGGGTATTGATTCATATTTTTTTTAAGGAAAATTGACTACTCAAATTATGATTTTGTGTAAATTTCATATTATCCAGGACGGAGGCGCAGACGAGGAGGTAAATTCTTTGTGTGACTTCGCATTTACATTTTAATGTGTGGCTATATTTTGTGATAAAAATTTTTTAATTGTACCTGGGAAAAATTAAAGAAATAAATACAGAAATTAGAGGTAAATTTGCTCAGGTACAGTCTAAGTCTGCCATAAAGTTGTGATGGATAAAGAAAGAGGTACTGGAGGCAACCTATTTAATTATTTAGTTTTACTGTCCAGGCTGACCAAGGGCATATTCAGCTTTTTGTCAAAGGGGAGTAAGTCTCTAAAATCTGTTACGAAGTTAAAAAAAAATAAAGACAACCGCGGCGTGTGGATTACAATTGTTTTTGGTAAGGGGTGGTTGGGGTGCAGTGCAATTTGTATCTACCACTACTTGTACCGTGCGAGCAAAAATTATTTGCATCAAAGAGGGCCTTGCATCTAAAGACGTAATGCTTAGCCGTAGAGCTTAATACCTGTTGGGTGTCAGTAACTACCTGAATTAACAATTTATTCCGTCATCTTTGACAACTCTATTGCCATAAAAAATATATTATGCGGCGGTAAAAAATATCTTTTATTTATAAAAAAATATGATTTTGTGATTAATTGAGCTCATGTACCTACCTAGTTAAAAAAGTATTGCTTCAGCTATAAAAAAAATATTTTTATCATTGGTAGTCCTATAGTACCTGCTACTACTAATTTACCCTTTGCTGAGCTCCTTTTTTTAGGATTGGTTCTCAGTGACGTATTCGTCATTATAATATTTAATTTTTTTATTAGGTTTCTTTACTTTTCTTTAGCCAAATTAAATCTCTGTAGTGACAGTGACATTTTGAGCCAGTATAGGAACCTAGTTAAAAAAAAATATGACCAGTTGATAGCCTTATTTTATATACTTTTTAATCTAGGTATAGGCATTTTGCCCCAGTGCTATTTATTTTAAGAAAAAAGTAATGAAATCACAATAAAAAATAAAATAGCGTCGAAGTTCTTACCTAAAGAAACATATCAGTTGGGATAAGGCTTAATAAAACACAAAAATGAACGACAATGATTTTTATATGAAAACATTTATGTTTACAACTACGTAAAACCAAATAAGATTAGTTTTTATTTATATTAAAGTATGTTAATAACAACAGAGGATCAAGTTTATGGTTAAAGGGAAAATAAACACAAATAAACCTTGAATATAAGGACACTTATAGGTATCACTGAACAGAAAATTAGGTTTGTAGTCATGCACCTCGCACTTGCACTAAAAGTACACCATATATCATCAGAAATCAATCACCCACCAACTACGGCAATCAAATGATATGTTTTGAATTACACCGTTCAACCTCGCAGAGCAACGACAGATCATTGTTTTAAGTTAGTTCGTCCCTCTCTGTTCCGTTGTAGTGAGGGATAGACTATCTAGCGCTCGCTGAAAGTTACCTAAACGATTTCTCCATATTTTAAAAAAGGAACTTTTTAGTTCCTAAAAAGTATATTTTAGTTAGGCATGTGTCTAAACGAAGTATTTTAGGGATAAAGGATTTCTTTTTGTCATACTCTATATGATGTATATATTCAAAAAAAACTTGTATGGAATGATTTTCCTCGTAAATCCGATATTATTTTTGAGATGAAGTTGGTTTGTTATTTTTTATTATTTTGTGTTAGTGGAGACTTTACCTTAGGTTTGAAGGGTGGTTTTAGCCAACCCAAAATGCAAAAAAAAAACAGAAATAATTATTTCTTATATTATATTCCTTCATCCCGAAATTCTACTTATACAGTATATGCTACAAATTCCAGTGTGCACGAGGGGACCTCGAACAAGTTCAAGACACGAAGAAGGCTAAATTGAGGTTAGCTTGCTTATTTTGGGGCTTAATAATTGAGGAGTGCAGTTGCAAAACTTACATTCTCCACTTTTTGACAAAACTGACTTATTTGTTCTATTCCATTGAGAAACTATGATACAAAGAAAACAAGATATATGCTAGATGGCAGTCATAATTTCGCCTGCCTTTTTTTGAACTGGATTCATCCTAAGCCCAAACCCCTAATCCTAGAATCAGGAAATTTTGAGGATGTCTTCTCCTTATAACAAAGGCATTCACTAAGAAGGGATTTTTAAAAAATCAACTCCTAAGGGGCTTAAAACGGGGGTAAAAATTTAAAATTTCTCCTAGTCCCTTTTCTAATAAATATTTATTTCCGCAAGCCGTACGGTAAACGGTTTCCAAGAAACATCAGGCGTCCCTTTTTAGTTGTACTAATGAAAATTATTTTGGTGTAAAGAATATTATGTGGAACAGACATTTCACTGGATTATGCTATAAATTCGAGTGCGTACCTATACAGTGTCACCATTAGAGTCCGCATCATATGGGATTTTTTTTTTTATTAATAGCTTTATTCGAAATTTGACTTTGGCATCAAGTTCTGCTTTGACCGAGATGAAAATTAAGCAAAAAAATAGTAGTCACGTGATTCGCATTATCTGTCAAATTTTAATTTTTTCCAAAAAATAATTCAAAAGTGGGGTTATTTCTGAAAATATCGAAAAAAGTTATTAGAAAAAGTTTTTTTAAATGCAGTTTCTAGCCCACATGCAAAATTGCAGCTGGGTAAGGTAATTTTGATTTTTTACCTATATTTTGTAAATTGCACCACTTTTGCAAAATAAGGCTCAACGCAACCTACATAAAACTTCTTAGTTTTGACAATGCTTTATTTCAGATATATTTTCTTTAAAGTAGCGCCATATTAAATGTGTGTTTTTCTACAAAATCAAAATTGGGCTATTAAAATTTGGTCGCATGTGATGCAAAGTTCATTTGATTTTGACCCTGTATAAGGTAACTTTATAAAATAAGTAGTTTTGAAAACTTAGTTTATGTCTGAAAGTAAAAAAATAAAAAATAAAATAAAGGGGTTTTAAATTAAATCGTTGAAAATAGCTAAACTTTACGTTAAGTTAAACTAAAATTTATTTTCCACTTAATGAAAACTTTACTGATGACACTGTGTTCTTTTTTGTCTTAATATTAACGTGTATTACTTTCAGACACAAACTACGTTTTCAAAAATACTTATTTTATGAGGTTACCTTATACAGGGTCAAAAACTAATGAACTTTGCATCACATGCGACCAAATTTTAATAGCCCAATTTTGATTTTGTAGAAAAACACTCATTTAATATGACGCTACTTTAAAGAAAATATATCTGAAATAAAACATTGTCAAAACTAAGAAGTTTTATGTAGGATGCGTTGAGTCTTATTTTGCAAAATATAGGTAAAAAGTCAAAATTATCTTACCTAGCTGAAATTTTGCATGCGGGTTAGAAACTGCATTTAAAAAACTTTTTCTCATAACTTTTTTCGATATTCTCAGAAATAACCCCACTTTTGAATTATTTTTTGGAAAAAATTAAAATTTGACAGATAATGCGAATCACGTGACTACTATTTTTTTTGCTTAAATTTCATCTCGATCAAAACAGAACTTGATGCCAAAGTCAAATTTCGAATAAAGCTATTAATAAAAGAAAATCCCATATGATGCGGACTTTACTGGTGACACTGTATAAGGATCCCGAAACAGTAAGACGATATAATATTTCAAATACTTTCGCAGATATAAAAATATGGTCTTTAAGTTCTCACACATTGTTTTTTAAATTTATAAAGAAACAATGATTAATTTCACAATATGGTTTTTAATTACTAATAAATCTTAGGTAACTAATTATTTTTTAAATTCTTGACATTTTGTCATTAGTCCTGAATATTACAAATTATTTCGTGCAACTATACAATATACATACCTAAATAAGTAATAACTACTTTCAAAATATGGATTAATACATAGGTACTAGGTATATTAAGTACAAAATAAAATATTTTTTAAGCTCACAGTTATACGGCCTCAGAGCATACAAAAGTATTTTGATAATATTTCTGTTTTTAAGTAAAACTTTATAATTGGCCATCACGAATCTCTGTAATTCTAGTTGTCCTTATTTGGATGGCGATGATAAACACACTTCTTTTCCAGACCCCTTAAAAATATTAAATGAGTCCTTAGAAACATCTAGAAATTTTCATAATTTTTCAAGGAGTTTTGTGAAATAAATTCTCATATTATATCCAAAGACAACTAGTAGCAATACGTGGTTTAACCAAACTTTGGGTAATTTATCCTAAATATAACAATTTCCGCGTCGTGGTGACCAAAAGAAACATTAATCACAGACGAAAAATAGAAATTTTAAAATTAATAAATAAATAATGCCTAAACATAAGATTTCTATGACGTAAAGGCCGACACAAAATTACAAAAATAGCTATAGGCAATAAGAAATAAAAAAATATATATGTTGCTTGTTACTTAAAACTTAATTAAGTCGCATTGGATTTGCTTCTACGTATCAAATCTTATTTCTGTTGCTTATTGCTTATCGCCTAATGCTCACTTTTTAATTGTGTCTGGGCTTTAGAAGTGTCTAAAACTGTATTTAAAATTCTAGGTGTTTATTTAAAAAAGTTGCCCTGATTAAAAATAGAAATTTTAAATTGGATCGTACCTATTCATTATTTAAATTTTAGAATCAAATAAAAAAATGTGCATATATTTTTACAACTTCACAAATCAAGGCATAAAAAGTAAAAACGAAAACTTTAAATTTTGGATATCACCTAATGCACCTGTCTGGAATAGATTCCATTTTTCAGCACATTAATATGCCCTGGAATACTCAACTTTGCCTCAATTTAGCCGTCAATTCTTAGCTTTATAAGACTACCTAAAACTTATCTGAGACATCAACTTTCTCTATATTTTTATGACGTCTCAAAATATGTTTCTTTAAATGACATCTCGTAAATGTTTAGAATTCCCATTGACTATACATAAACTTATCTGAAGTATAAACTTTTTCCATACTTTTATGAAGTGCCAAAATATGTCTCTTTAAATTACTTTTCGTTAGTGTTCAATATTCACATTGATCGCACTTAAACTTATCTGAAGCATCAACTTCATCTATATTTTTATGACGTCCCAAAATATTTTTTTTTTAAACTACTTCTCGTAAGTGTTGGATATTCACATTTATAAAACTTAAACTTATCTGAAGTAGTAACTTCCTCTATATTTTTATGACGTCTCAAAATATGTTTCTTTAAATTACTTTTTTTTAGTGTTTGATATTCACATTGATCGCACTTAAACTTATCTGAAGCATCAACTTCATCTATATTTTTATGATGTCCCAAAATATGTCTCTTCAAATTACTTTTATTCAGTGTTTGATATTCACATTGATTGCACTTAAACTTATCTGAAGCCTAAACTCTCTGGATATTTTTATGGCGTCTCAAAATATGTCTCTTTAAATGACATTTCGTCAGTGCTTGATATTTACATTGATCGCAATTAAACTTATCTGAAGCATCAACGTCATCTATATTTTTATGATGTCCCAAAATATGTATCTTTAATCTACTTTTCCTCAGTGTTTGATATTCACATTGATCGCACTTAAACTTATCTGAAGCGTCAACTTCATCTATATTTTTATGACGTGCCAAAATATGTTTCTTTAAACTACTTTTCGTAAGTGTTTGATATTCACATTTATCACACATAAACTTATCTGAAGCATCAACTTCCTCTATATTTTTATGACTCAAAACATGACTCTTTAAATTACCTTTTTTCAGTGTTTGATATTCACATTGATCGCACTTAAACTTATTTGAAGCATCGACTTCCTCTATATTTTTATGACGTCTCAAAATATGACTCTTAAAATCACTTTTCATCGGTGTTTGATATTCACATTGACCGCATTTAAACTTATCTGAAACACCGACTTCCTCTATATTTTTATGACGTCTCAAAATATGTCCCTTTAAATGACTTCTCGTCAGTGTTTGATATTCACATTGATCGCACTTAAACTTATCTGAAGCATCAACGTCATCTATATTTTTATGACGTCCCAAAATATGCATCTTTAAATTACCTTTCGTAAGAGTTTGATATTCACATTGATCGCACTTAAACTTATCTGAAGCATCAACTTCATCTATATTTTTATGACGTCCCAAAATATGTATCTTTAAATTACCTTTCGTAAGTGTGTGATGTTCACATTTATCACACTTAAAAAACTTATCTGAGGAATTAACTTCCTCTATATTTTTATGACGACTCAAAACATGTTTCTTTAAACTACCTTTAATAAGAGTTTGATATTCACATTTATCACACTTAAACTTATTTAAAGCATCGACTTCCTCTATATTTGTATGACGTCTCAAAATATGACTCTTTAAATCACGTTTCCTCGGTGTTTGATATTCACATTGACCGCATTTAAACTTATCTGAAACACCGACTTCCTCTATATTTTTATGGCGTCTTAAAATATGTTCCTTTAAATTACTTTTCTTCAGTGTTTCATATTCACATTGATCGCACTTAAACTTATCTGACGCATCAACTTCATCTATATTTTTATGAAGTCCCAAAATATGTCTCTTTAAATTACTTTTCTTCAGTGTTTGATATTCACATTGATCGCACTTAAACTTATCTGAAGCATCGACTTCCTCTATATTTTTATGACGTCTTAAAATATGATTCTTTAAATTACTTTTCCTCGGTGTTTGATAGTCACATTGACCGCATTTAAACTTATCTGAAACACAAACGTCCTCTATATTTTTATGGCGTCTTAAAATATGTCTCCTTAAACCACCTCTGTTAAATGTTTGATATTTACATTGACCACACTTAAACTTATCTGAATCATCAACTTCCTCTATATTTTTATGGCGTTCCAAAATCCTCTTTAAACTACCTTTCCGTAATGTTTTATATTCGCATTGATCACATTTAACAGTATGTGAAACATCAGTTTCCATCGTTCTGTTATGTTCTTGCAAGATATTATGTAACTTTAAACTATCTTTCTCAATCGTTTGATTACAGTGATCACATTTGAAATGATCTAAATAATCATTTTTCTCTATATTTTTATCTCGTATTAGATGCATCTTCAAATTGCATTGCTGAGCTTTTTGATGACGATCGCAATAATTGCAGTTTAGTTTATAAACTTCTTCGTGATTTTTATAATGAAATAAACTTTTATTCAAACTACATTTCCATCTTGTTTTACGACACATGCCACATCTGTACGTTTTATATTTGTTACAGGGTTCTTGATCCATACCATCAAATTTTGCACTGAAAAAAATAAAAATGTTTTTTGGATCACTCGAGAAAGCATTTTTAAAGCAAATTGCTTCTACTTAATGGTTAATTAGTTCAGAGGGACTTAATGGTTAATTAGTTCAGAGGGAGAGGTTGAACCCCCCCCCCTTTTGGGGCTAGAAGTTAGTAGTAACTTATATTCTTGTTACTAAAGTCTATTTTTATTCGAGATGGACACGACCAAAACAAAAGCATGCCATGAGCACGTGATTTCCCTAATAGCTATATTTATAAGGGCCGCATTTAGAATCGTTAAAATCTTATTTTTGCAATATTTTTTTAAATTATTTTTGGTGTGAAAAATGCTATATGAACAATTACACATTTTGTAGGTTGGTGGGTTGGGTCAGATCTATTGATATACAGGGTGAGTATAAAGAACCAGAACGGTCGATTATTTCGTAAAGTATAATGTTTAGCAAAAAAAAGTTTTGGACAAGAGTTTTAGGGTTTTAAAGGATTTATAAGACCATAATAATTTTAGTTGTACAGGGTGTCCTAGAAAAACGTGGCAGACCAAAGTAATTTTTTTTTTTTAATGGGACACCGTATATATTTTAACATTTTTTGTTTCTACATAAAAGTACGAGTATAATAATATATCACTTGAAAACATTCAATTATACCTTTAGGAGCTATAAACAATTGAAAATCGTTATTTTAACCTATTTGACAGCTTTTAATGCCAAACCGGTATGAGATCGAGCAAAATTAATTTTACATTCCTACCTTAAGGTTTTAAGACCTTTATAACAGTAATTCCATAAATGGTACCACATTCGGCAGCATCATGGTACTACAGTTGGATAGGTCAGATCACATATTTTTTTTTGGACATAATTCCTATTTTTTTTTAAATAAAAAATAAATTTATGTTGTTTTGTTCACTTACCATCACAAATTAGTATAAACTATTCGGTAACACAAAGAGCAATTTATATTTGCAAGATATGTTGGTATCTGATGGATGGCCCGCAAAGGTGATAAGGCGGAGGGAAAGGGCGTTGCTGCTTTTTGAAAGTTTATTTTATCGTACGATTTTTCTGTACAATATGTTTAAAAATCACTTATTTTCTATAAGTATATTTTATATTTTCACCCTGTGAAAAAAAAAACCCTGTGGGCAACCGTGTATATATTGGTCACATAAGTAGTAAAAGTAAAAAATGTATTTATAATACATAAAAAAGCACTATTCAGATAGATCTGAATCACTACTGGTTGAGGTTGTATCCTCATTCTCGCTAACGTGAATCACAAGGCGTTCCACTTGGATCTCCATGATGTTGTCTAGTTCCCACATTTTAGTTTCCACATTTTCCCGGACATGTGCAATACATTTTTGCCATTTTTCTGGTGTAATATTTTCTAATGCCTATTAAAAATCTTTTAAAAACACACAAATCGTCAAAGAGGCCTAGTACAATACTGTATAAAAACAATAGCCAGACTGTCTGGAGATGCAGGTGTTAAAAGAGGCACGATCGTTTGATCCTCCATCGGAACGACCAATAAGATTTGGACAATCCCTTCTATCACGCGCTGATCACGCGCTGGCAATGTTTATATCGTGTCCATCTCGAATAAAAATAGACTTTAAGAATATGTTCCTACTGTTGGCATTTTCGTGCAAAAAAAGGCAAATAACATATTTTAATTTTTACTGTTAAGACGCGTTTGCAATGAAGCGACGACTCACGACGGCATCGAGGAAACAAGTACTTATGCATAGATCATTTCCACGCCGAATATTCTGTTTCGAACAAACCCTTTTTTGCTGTGGTTTAGACTCTCCTCGATAGCGATAGGAAAAGTCTTGTTGGTTGTCGATTACTTAACTTTTGTGGTTGTGTTTAAATGTTTAAAATAAATAATATTTATAATTAAATTTTACATTAAAGGTCAAAGCTCGACATTTAGAAAAAGCTTATAGTAAAATTGACAATTAAAAGTAATTTACCTAATTTAATTAATTTTTAAGACATCATTTAAAACAAAAAAAAATAACTAACACTTGATTATTATATTACTTTTGTCGGGTTTTAAGAAAAAAATAAAAATAGATGTACTTACATTTGTTTTTTTTCAAGGTCTTCTTCTTTCAGGTCGATTTCCTCGTTTTTAATTTTCCATTCATCATAAACAATTTCAGATTTTTGTTCAACTTCTTTTGTGTGTTCGGTTTCAATTTTTACTGGTAAATTTTTAGGATAAAAATCTTGTGATCTGTAAGAAGAAAATACAATGGGTATGTATATCCAGGGTATTGATTCATATTTTTTTAAGGAAAATTGACTACTCAAATTCTGATTTTGTGTAAATTTCATATTATCCAGGACGGAGGCGCAGACGAGTTACATTCTTTGTGTGACTTCGCATTTACATTTTAATATGTGGCTATATTTAGTGTTAAAAACAATACTAACAGCGCCACCGGCAAAAGTTTTAATTGTACCTGGGAAAAATTAAATGCTGAAATTAAAGGTAGATTTGTTCAGTTACAGTCTAAGTCTGCCATAAAGTTGTGGTGGATCCAGAAAGAGGTATTGGAGGCAACCTACTATTTTTTTAGTTTAACTGTCCTGGCTGACCAGTCAGTTTTTTGTCAGAGCGGAGTAAGTCTCTAAGTACTAAAATCTGTTATGAAGTTAAAAAATAATAAAGACGGCGTGTAGATTACAATAATATTGTATTCGGAAAGGGGTGGGTGAGTTGTGCAGTGCAATTTGTACCTACCCCTGTTAATATATGAACGTACCAATGAAATTGTTTGTATCACCCTAGTTATGAGTCAACCTTGTTGGCTAGTTAGTTTTTTAGTTCTAAGAAAATATAGGTTGGTAACACTGACAGACGTCAAGCGTGTCGAAAATAGTTGTTGACAAGGTTCATCACTACAGACGCCTCAAATGATTCTTGCGGAGCTGTATTGTCACAAATTTTTGATGGCCAAGAGCTACCGATTGCATATGCGTCACGCACATTTACAAAAGGTGAATCACACAAGCCAGTCATTCTAAAAGAACTGACTGCCATCCACTGGGCCATTAAATTTTTTCGTTGTTATTTATATGGACAAAAATTTCTGGTTAAGACAGATCATAGGCCTCTCCCCTATCTTTTCTCAATGAAAGACATCTAACCTAACTAGAATGCGTTTAGATTTAGAAGAGTATGATTTCAAAATTAAATATATTAAAGGTAAGGATAACGGCGCTGCCGATGCCTTATCCCGAATAAGCATCGATACATTAAAAGAAATACGCGATAATACCACATACGTGTACGCGATAACTCGTTCTATGACAAAGTCTACCACTTTAACAAACAATAACCCGCCCAATGATAAGTCTTTTATTCAACGTAAAATTTATGAAATTTTAGAGAGTTATACAGTGTTAAATAAGCCTAATTTAAAATTTGAAATAAAGCCCACCTCTTTTAAGATGACGATTAAATATAAAAATAAGATATGCGCGCGTAAAACTATTCAAATCACTAACGGCAACATTGCTTTAGAGCATCTATACTCTAAGTGTGTTCCGCGGAACCCTAGGGTTCCGCGATACCTCTGTAGGGGTTCCTCAAGAATTTAGAAAAAAAATCAAAACACCTCTCTCTGGTCGAACGTTTTGACTCCGCGGCCGCGCGTAGGTATATTTATTTATTTATTTGTATTTGTATAAACATGTGTTACAATAGCTGGTACAATATCTCATAAGTTTGGTATCAACATGTATACTTGTATACTTGTGAGCGCGCAGTCCCTTTGATAAAAGCCGCCTCTAAATTGTTTACAACGCAATTTTTATATTTCTCTTTTTATTTTTGCTTTTTGTTTATCAAAGGCGCCGACTCGAGTATTTTCGAGAATATTCGAGATCGAGTCTAGGACTAAGTATAAAAGCGGCGATCGCGCGTCGCGCCTCGTCAGTCAGTTGACGATTAGCGTTCGGAGCGATAAGTTCCTACCTACCTACTTACAAGCTCGCTAGCGAGAAACTAGTGTTCATTGTTCTACTGCCTGCTGTATTCTGTTGTCTCAGTTTTATACATTTCTTCATTGTACTAAACTTAGTCTCTTATACGCAGTAACGATTGTGCATTATTTAGACCCCACCATCCTGACGTGTAACATTATAAATAAAGAAGAATGGAACGTTGGCTTAAAGGTGTTAAACGTGTTGCAACAACATCTTCTAATGACGCTGTATGTTCAAAAGCAGTACGCGCGGAGAATATAGCAATCACCGATCCAGACGATGATGCCACGACGTCAAGCTCGACGGTTTCAAAGACGAAAAAAAGGAAGTATGATGAATCATATATCAGTTTCGGATTTGTTGATTCCAACGGCTCACCTCCCTGCATGCTATGTAGTAAACAGCTTCCTAATAGTTCCATGGCACCTGCCAAATTGCGCCGACATTTACAAACTGTACACCCCGAGTCTAAAGACAAGAATAAAGAATTTTTTGTTCGTAAAAAAGATCAGTTATTGGAAAGTCAAAAAAATATGATGCACGTAACAAAAACTATTAACGAAAAGGCCACGGAGGCATCATATTTAGTTAGCTATCGCATTGCACAAGCAGGTGAAGCGCACACTATCGCTGAGAATTTAATAAAGCCATGTGTATTAGACATAACAAAATGTATGCTCGATGAAAAATCTGCAAAGCATCTTTCTACTGTGCCGCTATCAAACGATACTGTTTCACGGCGAATCCATGATCTGGCAAGCTACGTCAAACAAGAACTAGTTACACGTCTACAAAAAACACGATTCGCCTTGCAAATGGACGAGTCAACTGATGTCGCTGGTTTGGCTATCTTGCTGGTTATCGTGAGATATCCATATGAAAGTTCTTTTGAAGAAGACATGCTTATGTGTTCACCGCTGCTCACAAACACTACCGGGGAAGAAATTATTAATAAAATAAATATATTTTTTGAAGAAAATAATCTCAGTTGGAACAATTGCATTGACATTTGTACAGATGGGGCCAAGGCGATGACAGGTAAAACAGCAGGAGCAGTGTCACGAATAAAAAATAAAGCGCCTAATTGTAGTTCCAGCCATTGTATTCTGCATAGACAAGCACTTGCGATGAAGCAAATGCCGTCAAATCTAAAATTAGTTATGGATGAAGCGGTAAAAATAATTAATTTTATCAAATCACGACCACTACAATCCCGATTGCTCTCATTATTGTGTGAAGATTATTGCAGCAAACATAAAATACTGCTGCTCCATACAGAAGTGCGATGGCTGTTTTGGGGTAAAACTTTAACAAGGCTATTTGAACTTAGAGCCGAGTTACAAATGTTTCTTTCAGCAGATATTTCTTTTAATTTGAAGGACCGTTTGTATGATAAAACTTGGTTGTTCCGATTGTCTTTTATGGCGGATATCTTCCAAAAACTGAACGAATTGAATTTATCATTGCAAGGTAAACAGACAACAGTGTTTCAGGCCTATAACAAAATAACTGCCTTCAAAAGAAAATTAGATTTTTGAATTATTTGCGTTGGTAAGAAACAAATAGAAAGCTTTACGTCACTCAGTGAGTTTGTTAGCGATAACGACTCAGAAATGTTTCAAGATTATGTGTTTGAAGAATTGGTCCAATATCTCAGTTCGATGCGCGCATCTTTTAAAAAGTATTTTCCCGAAGAACAGAATACAAAAATGAAACTGAATTCATGGATTTATAATCCTTTTTTACCCAACTTGGAAAAGCCCGAAAGTATGTCAAACGAGATATATGAATCTCTTTTAGAAATGTCATCAGACACAAGTATGGAGTCATTGTTCAAGACGACGCCTCTCAACGATTTTTGGTGCAGAATCCGTGATGAATATCCAATGCTTGGCAAAATGGCTCTGAATATTCTTCTCCCGTTCCCAACAACATATTTGTGCGAAACAGGATTCTCAACCTATGCAGCCACGAAAACAAAATATCGCAATAGACTGGACGCCGAACCTGATATGAGACTTCAACTGTCTTCTATCAAACCTGATATCAACCAATTGATGAAAAATAAAAAACAGTTTCATACCTCCCATTAGTTAGATTTTTTCTTTTTTAATATCTTCTATTATTGTACTTGCCATGTGGTAAAGTAAGTAATAATTAGTAACTGTTACATTGTACTTTTATTATGCTTATTAATAAAGAATACACTTTTAAAAACTATTGTTTTATTGTAGGGTTCCATCAAGTATTTTGCTTCCCAAAAGGGTTCCGTCACCAAAAAAGTTTGAGAACCGCTGCTCTAGTGTATACAACACCAGTGAATACCGTTGATGATTTACGAAATTGAATATTAGATGGATTTTAAACCATAAGAAGTACTCTTTGAAGAAGTACGGGCCTCAATGAGAAGAAGAGCGGGCGCATGCATAAGAGTAGGCGGAGGTCATTTCCAACAATTTCTATAACGTAGTTTCCTTGTTATTGTTATTATTTGATATTTTTAAAATAAATACAAACAAAAGGTTATATAAATCAAGCCAGAGTTTATTAGGCTATTTAAAAAAATTTTAATTTTATCTAGCGAAACACAGAAAACCTTTTATTTTTTTTCTCGATAACGGTGGTAAATACAAAAAAACTACAGGAGATTAAAATGCTTTAGAACAAAACAAAAAATGCATTTTGTATTTTAGAATCCACCAGGGGCGCACCGAAAAAAAGTTCATGGGGAGAAAAGGAGGAATGTCCCCTGAAAAATATATCCCTGTAGATTCTTAAAACCATTTGGTATGCCCAATGATGTAAGTCCTACAGCGTAACCTATATTCCAAATTAGAGCTAAATATCTCAAAAACTACAAGAGCTATAAAGAAAAAACTAAAAAAATCTTGAATATTCAACACCCTGTAGATCGGCAACGAAGCGTTTGCGGACCTATGTTTATATGAATTTTTAGTCACTAAATAAGCCAAAGAATTACCCCTTTTCGTATTTACATAATATTTAGGAACGCCCTGTATAATAATATTATATTAAAATAATAAATATAAGGGAACTCAAAAATTCTATACACAAAACTAAAATCATAAAAATAAACCTGACACGGCACGACAGTGCTCAGAAAATGCTTTAATATTTTTACCAAAACTCCATTCTCGGACCATTGTCCAGCCCGTCCACAAGTTCCAAATAACGTATATTTTATCTTCGTCTCTTCCACGCCATTGGCGGTCACTGGCCTATCTCTGTCTGACAGAATCGATCGTTGAACGGGCTGGAGACCGCTTCAGCTTATACCAGCCGCTTTAACTGGCGCTTGTATCCCTTGGCAACCGCAATAAATTATATGCTGTTGCCAATTCTTCAAAATTTTCGGATTTGTAAGCACAATGTAAGTATATACGAGAAACAAGGGTTTGTTAATTAGTTGTTTTTAAACACTGAAAACACTTTTTGTCTTGATTTCAGTTTTATATTGTTTCTTATGGACTAAAGAATGTATTATTATAACAATGAATGACTTGTTATTGAAGCGAAAACTTCTTTAGGCGCGTTTAGCACTTTTTGTGGGCACTGAATTAAACTGAGCCGTCACGCGTCAGGCTCGGCTGTGTTACGCTCGAATTCAACTGTTATATTCAATCCGAACTGACCCGAATGAACGTTATATGAAAGAGCATGCCGCGTTAGTCGCATTCAGTATCGACGTGGAAACAGTGTGCGTTGTATAGACACTTGTTGCGTCTCAGGTATGTTCTGGCATTTCTTAAATTATATATTTACGTAGGGTGAAGTAAGGTAATTAGTTTTACCGTAATTCCTTATTCCGTGGACCTAATTTATTATGATTTCTGATTCTGACTTCTGTTGAAGATGTAAAAATTCAAGGGTTGTTCAATTTTAGGAAATATCTTTTTTCGTATGCAGTAAAATTATCCCGTATTCCAAGTTTATGTTATTTTTGAAGTGAAAACTTCTTTAGGCGCGTTTAGCACTTTTTTGTGGGCACTGAATTAACCTTGTTGAAGTTTTCACTTCTGTCGTGTGGTCTTAAGCACACACAATTATTTTTTTCTGTCAAACTCAAAACTCCTCGGTTTAAAGTATAATTGCAAACTAGCTTTTACAGAAAGTTACTGACTAACAATTGAATACTGATATAAAAGAAACATTTTTAATAAAAAAAAAACTTAAAGAATTGAAGAAGAAAAATCTGACAACCCTGGTTGTGAGGTCGGTCTCTTTGAGACTGTTTACCGCCGTTTGTATGCCATATGGAATGATTGGAATGTCATCACACTGACTTTGGATAAATTATACCTACTTACTCAATGGGTATTGATGTATCTTGCAATATTTTTACTGTAACATCGTGTTGATATAGTGTTATATAACATGATATATTATGAAATCATTGGGTTTGTCTATTTTAAGGAAGGGCAGAAGGAAATATTTTGGTCGTGTTTTTATTTTGTACTTTGTCTATTTATTTTGTTATTTATTTGTATCATGTATTGTATATGTTTATTATGTTTGTAATTTTACAATATTTTTTAGTAGGTATCACATGCAAATGTTTATCATAGATAAATGTTCATCTTAAATAATATCACAGCGTGTAACGGAAAATATGTTTGCTTTGCCAATAAGTTAATACTTCTGGTAATAAAGCTTTGATTTTGAATAAACCTTTTTTTTTTCGTGGTTTAATAGCAGACTCTCTAGCAGACCTAACCTTCCCTTTATTTATTGTACTATGCGTCCAAAATATTTTGCCAAGCCAAATAATCATATGTTACGGAATCGCCAGTTGATAAGGAGACGCCAGATGGCGTAGGTGATAATAAGTTGTCGCCGAAATGTTATAAAAGTTGTTTTTATGAAGGCTAATTTTATTTAGTCTTCAGTCAGTAGGCAGCAAGGTTGCCAGACGTACCATTTTAATGGTATTTATACCATTATTTCGTCGTTATGTACCCGTACTAGAGGTGGGCTTAAGAGTTATTTTTGAATCACCGGTATACCGGTTAGAGGTGTGTCCGACCCGCTATTTTTGTTTAGCAGCTGCTTCTGCTATTGCTAAACAAAAATAGCAGTTATAAATAGCTGCTATTTTAATAGCAGTTGCTATTTCAGCATTATTCGTGTCGAAAAAACGGAAAACGACACGTCCACCAAATAGCAGTTCGAAATGAGCATAGCAGTGTGATAATGTCACCTACAATATGAGATAAAAAATAGCAGTTGCTATTTAAAAAAAAAAAAAAAAAAGGTCGCCACTTCCGTAAATACACCAAAAAACCAATATATGTAATCCTTGGCAAATAGCAGCCTGCTTTTTTTGTAACTGCTATTTGAATTAATAAATTTTATTTAACATATCGGTCCGACCCATAGCCCTTAAAAAAAAAAAGGTCGCCACTTCGTACTCCCGGACGCTCATTTCGCTTTATCAGCGCCAGTTACACCTAATCAAGACAACAAAAATAGCGGGTCACACAAATAGCAGCTAAAAAATTAGCAGCTTATTTTAAAGCTCGTAGCATTTAGCACTGTATCGAATCAAGGTCCTATCTCAGCGATAGACGACAGATGGTTTCTGTTGGGGGATTTTATTCTGAGCCTTTTATAGTGCCGTCTGGTGTGCCGCAGGGTAGTCACCTTGGCCCCCTGTTTTTTATTATATATATTAACAACATACAACAATGCTTTAATTTTTCTAGATTTCTGCTGTACGCAGATGACCTAAAATTTTTTAGAATAATCAGGGGGCCAAGGGACTGCGATAGATTGCAAGATGATCTTAATACTTTGGTAGGATTCTGCAAAAGTCGGAGTTTATTTCTTAATCTAGATAAGTTTGTGTCGATTACGTTCCCCAGAAATAGGAATGTGCATAATTTTCGTTATTCGATTAATAATAGTGATCTTAAGTCGGTAAGTGAAATACGTGATTTGGGTGTTATAATGGACACTAAGTTAATTTTTAGCTCTCACATTGAGCAGGTTGTTAATAAGTGTAACCGATTCTTGGGATTTATTATAAGAAATAGTTTAAATTTTCAAAATCCTCAAACAATTCTAAATTTGTACTATGCGTTTATATTTAGTAAACTTAATTTTGCATCAGTTGTTTGGAGTCCTCAGTACGCGATTTATATACGGAGGTTGGAAAGTATTCAAAATAAATTTTTACGGTTCTTATCACGTAAGACGGATGTACTCATAGTAAATAGTAATTACAAACCCATTATGGAAAGGTTTTCGGTAGTAACGCTTGCTAGAAGACGGACAATTTCTGATCTTGTCATGATTTATAAGCTAGTTAATAGTCTTATTGATTCGCCAATACTTAGATCAAAGTTGAGCTTTAATATACCGGTTAGGGACATAAGGTTTCAAAATATATTTAATATTCCATTTCGAAATACTAATTCAGGTCAAAATTCTATTATCTGTAGAGCGACACGTACCTATAATGGTCTTTCCTTGAGTATGGAAGTGTTCGATATGTCTATAGTTAGATTTAGGAAACACATCAGATCATTGCTGTAAATTTTTTTTTTGTTTTTAATCTTAATTTTTGTAAGGTTTTATATTACATTTTTGTTTGTATAATTAAAACATTTAATTCCCACTAGCTAATACCACAACGTGGATGCTTTATTGGACTTAGTGTCTGTTGTATCCCTACTTGTTAATAAATAAATAAATAAATAAATAAATAAATAAATAAATAGCAGTTAAAAAAAAGCAGGCTGCTATTTAGCAACCCATCTCTAATACCGGTGACTGTTATTTTAAATTAACTGTTATTTTAAACAGTTACCAGTTATTTTCAAAAAATGAGATTTACTAAGGTGAAGGTGTCAATTTAAATAATCGACTTTTGTCTTTTTAAATATTTTATTGGCGACAAATTAAAATAGCTGTTATTTTGAATAATAACAACGTTTTCTCTATTTTATTTTCAGCATATTATGTTACTGTACCCATCACATACCACACACCCTAGTCTCTAGTTAAATTACCAATAAAAATAAAGTCCATGTAGTATCACATACTAAGTAAATACACACAATACGACGGTCACGACTCACGACATACACACACATAAATAGAAAATACATTAAATACAACGCCACAACGCGCTTCGGGGAATCACAGAATATACAATTGCCAACCTATCCACCAATCCACTATTTCCCTCGCAATTTTAAACGTGAAGAGTAGTGAAGACGTGAAATTATCTTTTAAATATTTAACACCTTTCCTTTAAGCATAAGCATCCTGCAAACCAGGACTATCAAATATCAGAGAAATAACGTTAATTGCAAATTAATTATACCTTACCGTTACCGCCCACAAAGTGATATGAAAATTATTCGATTACTAATAATAACCATGTTATTTTTTAATATCCAGTTATTTAACAGCGAGAGAAGGCTGCATGAGCCGGCGACTATAGCAGCGGCAGTGCTGTGCGATCGGTTGGTATATGAATCACTAGTAGTTGCTTCACATCCTATTACTAAAATAACCATGATATTCTTTATCCAGTTATTTAGAAAATAACAGCGTACAGCGAAAGAAGGCTGCCATGAGCCGGCGAACTCAGTCAGCAGTGCGATGTGCGAGCGCTTGGTATATTGAATAACTGGTAACTGCTTTAGATCATATTTAATCACCGATAGCGACTGTTATTTCTTAATAACCGGTTACTTTTAACCGTGACAGTTATATCGTCACACCTCTAACCCCACGGCCGACTAGAAAGAATGGCCAGGGCGCTAGATGTACCACGTGACCAAAGTAGGTCGGTTGTTTTCTCTGCAAGTGCGTGGGATCACTCTTGTCGCTCTGAAAGGTGAACGGTCGCGCGCTGTCGCGATAGTTGTTTTCCGACGATTTGTTTGTTATTTTACACTTTTTGATGAAATATGTTCCATTTGGTTATGTAAAAACATATTGTGAATGTAAATTACATGTTTCTATCATAAACTAGGCTAAATACGCTTTAAAATCCTTTGAATCGGCCGTGGAAATAGTGTTTAGTATTTCTAACCTAACATCGCGTCTGTTAAAATCTTAAACAGGAACTTTTAATAATTTACAATGCCGTGGATGTGCAGTGTTTCAGGGTGTAAATCGAATTATAAAAGTGAGAAAGGTGTTAATATCACCACATTTTGTCTTCCAAAAGATGAACAACTTAAAAAACAGTGGTTGCGTGCTATTCCAACCGATTTAAGTGCTCTAAAAAATCCGCGTATATGTGTGAAACATTTTGAAGAAAAGTATATTTTTAGAAAAGATAAAATTATTGTCCAGAATGAAGTAAAAGAATATGACAGAAAATATTTAAAAGTGTTGCCAGAGGCTGTGCCAACTATTTTTAAAGGGGTACCTAGTTATTTATCAAAAAAAACAAGTAATGTAAATAGACTTATTGATGTAGAGAATTCTCGGTTTGAACAAGCTGTCAAAGATAGTCTTGAATCGTTTGTTCAACATGAAAAGGCAATCCAAATACATAGCTTGGAGGATATTGCCAAGTATTATAATCATAGTAATTGCATCAATACAAATTGGATTTATTTTCAAGAGGACTCGAAGATATTTCTTTGCTATATGAGTTTTAGACATGATATACCTATTGTTGAAGCTTCTATTTCTATTCAAGAAGATTTAAGCATGAGTTTAAGTATTGCATAAAAAAGCATTTCTCCGAAAGATATTCCACCAAATCTGTGTCAAGCAAAGACCACTAAGATTTTAGATGAAACTATGGAGTTTTTGAGGGGCAAGGTAGAGAACCCCCACAAGACTGACCTAATTAACAGTGTTATTGATCAGCTTTCTACCTTGGAGGTGTCCAATGATGTTGAAAACTCTGATGATGACAATAAACATATTAGTTTTATCGTGGAACAATTAAAATTATTTAAAACAAAGCCAGAAGCGAGGAGATACAGTGGAGAAACACTATTATTGGCATTGTCAGTTTACATTCAGTCATCGGCAGCTTATTTTGGTTTGTATAAAAGTAAGAACATTTTTTTCCCTCATCCCAGGAATATTAAAAAACTGGTCTGTAAAATGTCACTAACCGATAGTGATCTAAAAGGTAGTATAAACTATTTAAAAACTAAACTAGAATTACTTAAGCAACATGAACTATTAGTAAATCTGCATATTGATGAAGTTTATATTAATTCTGGACTTAATTTTAAGGGGGGGAAAATCTTTGGCAGAAGTGAAAATTGTTCAGCTATTGCAAAAACAGCTCAAGTTTTTATGATATCGAGCATCTTATCAAAATATAGGGATGTTGTTTGCATTATTCCTGTTTGCAATATGTTGTCTGAACAGTTAAAAACATATATTTTAAATGTAATTAGGGAAGTGGAGTCTGTTGGTTTTACGATAATATCTGTCGTATCAGATAACGGTGCTGTTAATCGAAAAGCCTTTCAACTTCTGAGCAATAGTGGAAAATTAGAACCTTATATCCCACATCCATTCGATGGCAGCAGATTACTTTTTTTAATCTTCGATACAGTGCATATTCTTAAATGTATTAGAAATTGCTGGATAAACCTAAAAAAACAATGTTGTTTAACATTTCCTGATTTTGATGATATTTATAATGACTTGGTATCTTTGTGTCAAGCTTACTTTAAATTTTTTGAACTGTTGTATGAAAAAGAAAAAAATAGTTTAGTCAAATATGGACATTTATTGTCATATAAAGCATTATATCCGTCACAAATACAAAAACAAAATGTTAAATTAGCTTTAAAAATTTTTGATGAAAAAACCATTGTTGCTCTAAAGCACCTGGGAGAGGAATACGATGTTTCAGGTACTTGCAAGTTTGTAGATATTATTTGTACATGGTGGAAAGTTACAAATGTAAAGAGTTCTTTAGAAGGTAAAAGATTTAATGATATTTACAGGGAACCTGTAAGAAAAAGTGACGGCCAAACTTGTCATCAAGTTTTGTTTTTAGAAAAACTTTCAGTATGGTTAAAAAAATGGAAAGAGTCAGTTCCTACTTCTAAATCGATATCTCCACAAACTTTTCAATCATGGATAAATACAACGGACTCATTTCTCAAATTAATACCTTATTTGTTTGAAAAATATAAAATAGATTATATTTTGTTGAGTAAATTCCAAAATGATGTTTTAGAATGTAGGTTTAGCCATTATAGACAGTTAAGTGGTGCTAATTATTATATAGGTTATGTACAGTTACTGGAAAGTGAAAGAAAAATAAGGGTAAAAAACACATTATCATTAACTAAAGATAATAGTACAATTTCTTTGAGAACTTTACTTTGTTCAGCTGAAACTAAAGAAGAAATGAATTCCTGCCAAAATGTTGACCTAAGTAAATTTACTCCTCTTATACAAAACATATATGATTTTTCTCTAGAAATGGTACCAAGAGATATTTTACCTATAATAACATATATATCAGGTTATTCAGTAAGGAAACGGCTTAGGTTAGGGAAGTGTGACATATGTTCGCAGTGGTTGCAGTTGGAAGATAAAATTGTGGATGTTGACATGGAATCTATTCCATATGATTTTGTAAAGGAATTAGACAGGGGTAAATTAACACTACCCAGTGAATATAGCATATATGCGGTTTCTGTATGTTGGTATATTATAAAAAATATTTTTAATGATTTTTATGATGAATTTCTACAAGCAGAAAATCAACTGGCAGTGCTTTTTTCTTTATCATTAAAATTTCTTCATAAATATTGTGAGTCATTAGAAATGTTTACTCTTTCTGTAACTGAAAGCCTATCTTGCTCTTGTGGCGGCCATTTGTTTGATAAACTAAAATCTATAAGCTTTACAGCATGTAAAATTTTTCTTGATAATTTTGTAAAGAATGTCAATGAAAATTATTCCACTGACAATTCTAAAAGTAAAAGAAAATCATTTGAAACTGATACTCAACGAAAGATAAAAAAATTAAAACAGTAAATTTTTAGTAAATTCTTGTTTGTATTTATACTATCTATATATTAGAGCAGGTTTTTATTTACTATTTTCTTTTCAAAAATATGAATCAAGTGCTGTGTATTCATGCATGTTTATTTTAAATATGTGGTAGTAAGTTTAGATTCTTCGAGGGTCGAGAACGACTTGAAGCGACATTTGTGCATTTTTTGTATAAGCCAAGACCACTCTTAAGTCGTCCTCGACCCTTGAGAAGCTACCATAAATATATAATTTCTAATTCGCATCTTTAAATTAACATTTATTTAGATTAATATCACAAACCATCTTTTTCGGTATAGACCTACTTTGATCAGCTGATTAATGAATTTGTCAGATGCGCCCTGGCCATTCTTTCTAGTCGGCCGCTAGTCGGCCGTGCTCTAACCCGTACCTTTAAAAGTAACAAAAATACTATTATTTGGATTCTTTCGAAAATGGTGAATCTAGCTTATCCTTTTACATATTTAGCTGATTTCTGTACTACTGAACTTCTCTGTCGACCTTTTTTGTGTTTTGGCACGGTAGAGGGAAATAAAATACTCCCTGAATCTCTATTTCCCATCATATATTTGCAAGGTGTTTTTCCTTCCGTCGACCTTTTTTTTTCGGAATGAATCGATTTCGTCCAGTTTTTTAAAAGTACCATTATTTCTTGACAAATACCATGAAATTTATTCGTTTGTACCATTTATTTGTCCCACAAATCTGGCAACCCTGGTAGGCAGAGGCCAGTGCTGCCAGAGCTACCGTTATAACGGTAGATCTACCGTTTTCACACTCTATCTCTCTATCTACCGCCGAGGTTAGTAATTCTACCGTTTTTTGCGGCGAATGCACAAAAACTAAAAACAGAGGGGTATTTATAGTACCTAATAATAAAAGTAAAGTAAAAAAACGATAATCAATCGATTAAACTATGAATGACGATTCGGTGCTTCATCTCTACAGACGTCGAGACGACCGATAAATACAATCGCCAACGATTTCTAGAAGCGACCAGCCAGCTGGGAATGCTAAACTTTGAAAATTGTATTAGTTTTTCCTTTGACCAAATGTCAAACTTAATAATAATTATTACAAATTGTAATTTCTAATTTATAATAAATAATAAAATATTAAACAGCCAAATTTATAATAATATACTAAAGTAAAATCTTGTTATACTTAGTAGTGGACACGTTTTGGTGTGTGTGAAAATGAAATTATGACGTCATATTATGACAGCTACCGTTTTCAATCCTAAATCTACCGTTTTCTATACGGCGAATTTACCGCCCTGGCCTTTTTAGATCTGGCAGCACTGAGGCAGGCCTTAACCGGCCGCTAAATTCAAACAATAAGGAACGGGGTTTTCGATCTGTTTAAGTTTTTTAGTATTGTCTTCGGCTCCTCAGGCTGATCGCAAAGTAGTAATTTTCGCGGGGCGGACTTTTTACTTTGGATACCTGAGACTTGGATGTTGAAAATTAGAATCAAGAGTTTTATTTATTGAAAGAGTAGGCTGGCGGAAAATCTTCTGCCGCTGCTCGCTGAAGAGTTTAATTCGCAAAAGGTAATAGGTTTTGCTGGCGGCCGCTGAGTTAGGCTGGCTGCCGCAAAGTATACAGTGGAGGAAAAAATCGTATAGAAAAAAGAAGAAAAGCAACGGCAGCAATTGGACGATTCTGAAAGGAAAATTTTTACTGGAAAATCTACTAGAAATAGAAAATCTAAGTGAACCGCTGGCCGATTTTTTCGAAATTTTTGGACTTTTTGGGAAAAAATTTATTAATTTTCTAAAACGGAACCGGACGTTCCACCAACCGAATTTCCTATATAAAAAGTGTGCAGAAACACGCTAGCTACCACCTCCCGAAAGAACGGTATCAATCGGAGGCTGGTGAAGAAAGTTGAAATTTTAAAGTGGAAAATTTTGGAAAAATTGTCACGGGACAAAAAGTTTCTACTAATCAAATAACTCATTTAGCCGAGTTCCCGAACCTCGAGAGACGTTCCCTAAGGATTCTGAATCCATTCTAAGAAGTTAAGCGACTTTGTGAATAATTTCGCTCAGTTTGAACTTAGAAAACTTTTAAGAAAAATTAAAATAATTTTTAATTTTAAACTGGTCGTTCCACCAACGGAATTTCCTGTATGAAAAGTGTTCAGGGGTGTATTACCTACATTCTGGTGAGAGAAAAATTCCAGTAAGTGGTTGGTGAAGAAAGTTGGCTTTTTGAAAGTGGAAAAATTTCGAAGTCAAAATTTTTTGGGAAAATTAACCTGGAATTAAGTGAGACTTATTCCAGATGTATAAAACGGATTCTGGAAGAGTCCTGGCGCCCATTTTGAGTATTGAGATTAAGAAGACGAAATGTTTTTACGAACAACGAGATCACCTGTACGCCGTAGTACAGGCAGCATGAATACAGAAGCATATATATACGCCCGACGTGAAAGTACATCAAGAACCTGATACTTTCGTCAATGACGCCGACGCGTTGAGAATTTACCGGGTGTTCCACCCACGAGTTCCACCAACGATATCGTCACCGGAGATATGAGTCAAATGCCGGATAATGAAAATGAAAATGAGCTAGCCCGAAATACGAAAGACGATATCGCTTCCCGAAATAATAGAGAAAAAGGAGGTAGTTTGGCACCCAGAGTAAAAACGGGTGAAGGAGCCTACGTGCCCGTGGACACATAAGTTAAAAGTTCGTGCTACACTATACAGGGTATTTTTTAATTGAGTGCCGATATTTAAGGTTGTGAATCCTTGAGTGATTTTAAGAAGTAAAGTTAATATTAACATATGTCCTAAAGCTCTTCATTTTTGAGCTACAGGATGTTAACATTCTTAAAAAAATATAACTTTTTTATCATAATTATTATATCACTCTTAGATATTTTTATGAAATTTTGTACACACCTTTTAATCATTAAGGAGCATTTTTTGACTTAAAAGATTTTTAAAAATGTTTACCAGTGACGTCCGGAAGAGGTTTGAACTGAATATTTTTAAAGAAAAAAATGGTACGCCACTGATTTTTCTTAAAACAAAACTTATATTTAAAATCCTCATTTATTTTGGAGCAAATTTGGTCCATAGACTTACTTTCGTACGATGCACCCTTTTTGCATTAAAAAATAAAAACCAAAAAAATGTTGCCGCGATTTTCCTCGTGCTAGTTTCGGGGTTCTCTTCAATTTCATGTAAAATTCCTTTTTCAAGTTCCGGTGTTCTTACTGTTTGATGGACTCCTTTAGCACTATGGTTTACTATTAAATTTCCGGTCTTGTGAAGATGTCTATGAATCCTAGAAAATGTTCTCGGATCGGGTAGTACGCGATTTGGATACCGCTCTTGGTATTTATATTGGAATTTTTCTGCCAGTTAAAAACGATTCCAGAAGTTTGTTTACGTTTCCTCTAAAGCCCATAGCGAACAGTTTTTTAATTAATAGTTTACTATCGATACAGTCATCATTTCCAAACGGTATCTACTTTTTAGGGCTTTGACTGTGTTTAAGGGCATAAGAGTTGGGTTGATCTTATTTAGAGCAGTGATAAAGTGTAGTCTTTCCCGCATTGTTACAAAATTTGTTTTTTTATGGCATGTAATCTAAAAAAATATATCCTTATGACGTCACACTTTTTTGGAACACCCTGTATAAAAAAAATATCATCCTGAAACGCGCCCTAAGATACAGATAAGGTCTGCAAAATATAAAAATTCAAACTTAATTACTAAGTGAGCTATAGAAGACGGGAAGTGAAGTGCAGGACCCTGTATACTTAAGTAAATATGAAAATCTAGTAAGAACTCACCTTTTTCCATTTTCTTCCAAATCATCTTTAATGTCCTGCTGTTCATCTTTAATGTCTTGCTGTTCAATTTTAATTTTCGCATCTTCCATTTCTTCAGTCATTTATTGTTTGACTGGTTTCTGTGATTACCAGGGCCTCGTTATGAATAAAAATGTATTCCTTTTATCTGTAAAATTTAAAATACTACCTATATATTTCATAATCATACATATTATACTAAGTAGATTTACTTTCTAATAAATAGATCAAATAATAGTAATCATAAGGTATATATTTTATTGTTCAAAAATTACTTTTTACGTGCAGAAAAAAACCCTTTTACACAATTTAAAAAAAAAAATTATTATCGTTAAGTACATAAGTACCTATATTATTATAATATAATGTGTTAATTGAATGTGAATTGAAATGGCATGTAAATGCAAAACCAGATTAGGATTATGCAAATCATCTTTCTCTACGGCCTGTATTTAGCTTATCATAATCATACATAATATAGACTAATTATTAGACTTTCTAATAAATAGATCAAATAATAGTAATAATAAGGTAAGTACGGGGGTAAGTATAATATATTATATTGTTTAAATTTTTTTCCCAGCAATCAACAATTCTTTTTTCCAAAGCCTGTATTCAGCTTATGCTTTAAAACAGCCTAAAAATAAGAAAACTCATGTTTCCGTTCGTCCTAAAACTAATAAAAAATGTGGATCAGCCTACAGCAATACGAGCCTAAGGTGCACTGCTAACAATGCCAAAACCTATCAAAGTCCATCAGTTATGTTGGGTTGCTTCAATAATTTAATAAACAATTAACTAACCAGATAACTACGGCTGTGACATCAATGACACTGACAGCAAATCATTTTTCTACTATCAAAGAGGCTTGATAAGCTTTATTCATGATTTACTAACCAGAGGCCACTTTGTTTCTGAGTAAAAGAGGTCTGCCAATGGGATTGATGTCACAATTAAACTGTCTGGTTAGTTGGTGGACAGCAGTGTGTTGTTGGAGCTGATGGGTTTGGGGGCACATTGGCCTCCGGCATGCAGTTGGTGAAAAAGGGAGGGCCTCAGGGATCTATCCTTGGGCCACTACTGTACATTCTGTACACTAACGAATTGCCGGGGGTGCCGTGTCATGACACGGTTCAGTACGTTGACGATACGACCCTTATCTTTGGTCTTAAAAATATGGTTCGTCTCAAATAATATACAGTGTGTCCCCGGATGGAATTGACAAGATGAAAAAGATCTTTATTATTGATTTTACGACGAAAAGTAATTCTTTATAAAAAATTCTGCTTGTCGAGAAAATTAATTGATCATATAAAAATTTTAGATTAGATGTACAGGGTGTTGATAAATTAAGAAAACATGAAAATGCTTTAAGAGAGAAGTACCATTATTTATTATTTTAGACAAAATGTTTATGAAACAAAGTTGTTTATAAGTAATCCAAAATAAACCCTAAATACAAAATTTGAAATGTGAATTCTAATTTTTATTTTTTATTTTTTACAATAGAATTTATGAACATTTAAAATGAAAACCTGAGAGTGCTGACCTATTTTTTAAATTTATTTCTGATTTGGAGAAATGTGTGCAGGTTGGAGAAGGATTATATCCTTTACATAACATGTAGAATCATAACTTTCTCCACAATTGTGCATTTTGAATGTACATAAATTCTATTGTAAAAAATAAAAAACAAAAGCTAGAATTCAGATATCAAATTAAGGCTTTATTTTGGATGATAAACAACTTTGTTTCATAAACATTTTGTCTAAAATATTAAATAATGGTAGGTAGGTACTTCTCTCTTAAAGCATTTTCATGTTTTCCTAATTGTACTATGTACATCTGATCTAAAAATTTTATATGGAACTTAAATTAATTTTCTCGACAAGCAGAATTTTGTATAGGGAATAACTTTTCGTCGTGAAATCAATAATAAAGATCTTTTTCCTCTTGTCAACTCCAACTCCATCCAGGGACACACTGTATCTTAACATAGTATAAAACAAAGTCGCTGTCGCCCGTCTGTCCCCTTATCCGCTTAAATCTTTAAAACTACGCAACGGATTTTGAAGCGGTTTTCTTTAATAGATATAGTGATTCAAGGGGAAGGTTTTTATGTATAACTAGCGACCCGCCCCGGCTTGGCACGGGTGCAATTTCAGAATGTGGCATGCCGGGTACTAATATATCGGGTTTGTTCGGGTTTGTATTTATACCAGCGGGTTGCAACGCATGCCGGGTACACGCTAGTATAATATATTAAACAAAAAAACAGTTAGGTACTTATCAATATTGTTTTTTAAATTTATTTATTGATGACCCAAAAAAAGTAAAATTGGTTTTACTGGTATCAGGGCCTACCGAGGGGCCTACCTTTTACATTATTACAATCTTATATACAGGGTTAGAAAAAATTACCAGAACGGTGGATTATTTGAAAATATACAGGGGTTATCGAAAAACGTCTTATATAAAAAATGTAGGGCTGTTAAAAATCTACATATCGGTGATAAATTGAAATATACAGGGTCGCCCACAAAGTTGTGGAGAATGATAGTTATATTTTTTTAAGTAGAACACCCTGTATATTTTTACATTTTTAAATTCCACATAAAATTATAATTATTTTTTATTAAATGCACTATTAGTCTATACTTCATAGTTTCCGAGATATTGACTCTCGAAAAGTGACATTTTTTAACTTTGACAGCTTATAACTTTTTAACAGTACGTCTTGCCGCAAAACGGCTTACATGTCACTATCTTCAATTTTTATTATCTTCCCAAAAAAATCAACTTCAGGTTAAACCGGATGTAACTCGAAAGCAGGAAATGTAGTTGTTCCGGTTTAACTGGAAGTTGATTTTTTGGGAAGATAATAAAAATTGAAGATGGGGACATGTAAGCCGTTTTGCTCTAAGACGTACTGTTAAAAAGTTATAAGCTGTCAAAGTTCAAAAATGTCACTTTTCGAGAGTCAATACCTCGGAAACTATGAAGTATAGACTAATAGTGCAGTTAATAAAAAATAATTATAATTTTATGTGGAATTTAAAAATGTAAAAATATACAGGGTGTTCCATTTAAAAAAATATAACTATCATTCTCCACAACTTTGTGGGCGACCCTGTATATTTCAATTTATCACCGATATGTAGATTTTTAACAGCAATACATTTTTTATATAAGACTTTTTTGATAACCCCTGTATATTTTGAAATAATCGACCGTTCTGGTAATTTTTCCTAACCCTGTATATCACAATAACATTATTTTTGAAATTGCTTGGGTTATGGCTGCCCGTCGAGTCCTAATGAGGACGAAACGGCCGTCGTGGTCTACCCGCCCCAGGGTATCCATTGAACTTGGATCCCTGTGTATTCCAATATAAAAAATAGTTACACACTTGTCCGATATGCCACTATATTTTCTTTTTCGTTTAATTATTTTAAACATTTACAAATTTAAATTGATTTCAAATAAACTTTTAGGCGAGCTTTTAGGTTATGGGAAAGTGTTTTTATTGTTACTACATTGAGTAGGTCTCGGAGTAGGTATATCATTTGGAATAGAGGTATTATATGCTTGTATACTCCTGTATAATGGGGAATCCTGTGCTTTCAAAATCCGAGAATATTCATTTTTTCCTAAATTTGTGGCATTTACTGGTTTTATTGTTAAATTAGACTTAAGTTTTTGTTGGCTTTGGAATTAAAATTTTCTTATTAAAATTCTGGGCAAGCAAAGGATTTAAATTTTAATAACATTACACTAAAAACTGTCCATTCAGCTGCGTTTCTTGAAGTAACCGTAGACACCAGACTCAATTGAAGCACGTCCATGTTCTGGCTGGGAAAATAGCTAGGTTTCTTTTGCTCCCCGTGTGTTGTCAAGGAATATTGGGAAGACAGCTGGAGCTGCCCTTAGAGTATATCATGCTTATGTCCATTCTGGGCTTCAGTACAGGGTCACATTCTATGCTTTTATTTAAACTGAATGGACACCTATTTAAGGAGACACATGAGATCATGAGATCAGAGGAAGACCTGATCCTTTGCTTCAAAGATATAATTATACCTACATGCAAAAGAATGCTACATGATAATAAAGATAGAAGACATTTCCTACATAAATTTTCTTAATCTATTTTAAAGGGTTGTTGTCTTATGTAATAGTTAGGTTGTATTTTATACAAATATTGTTCTTTGTAATAGTTGGACCCTAGCAGGGTTTTCCTTCTGTTTCTATTGTAAATTTTGTTATACTCTTTTTGTGTTATATTTTTTATATTCCTAAATTTCTCCTAGGTCTAAGATTAGCTGTTATATGACAAGTTCGCTATATTATAATGTTATTTTAAATTTGACAGAAATAAAAAAATGATGAATTAATTATTGTTTAAAATAATTGTGCAACCCAACCGAGAACCCAACATTGGACTTTTATAAACAGTTAAGTATATAAAATGTACTCCTGTACCACTCCACTCACAGTAAAGCACCCTGTATGTAAATAAAAAAACATCATAAACACTGATGCATAAATATATAATGTGATTTAAAATCAAGGATGCCTTCCTTTTTTCTACCTTAGTTTTTTTTAATATTACTCTACAATAATTAATACTATAAGGCCTTGTTCTATATCTTTTAAATAATAGGAAATCCGGTAAAATATTTGGCTAGTGTTAGAAAAATCTCCCTAAAACTTGGGTACTTACCTGTGGTACTTACATAATACTATGGAGAACTAGACCCTCTAGTTCTCCATACATAATACTTACCTAATGAAAACTCGTTAACTCTATGATAATAATATGTGTGTACAAGAAATTTTCCATAAAAACACATTGAAAGGAAAATGTCTTACAGCTTTTCTTCACTGGATTACAATGGCCTCTTATACTCACTTATCTTCATCAAATTACAGTATTATACAAAAAAACCAACCACAAACATAAATAAACAAAACTCAGGGTATGGTCCGAATATCACCACCAGTAACCACGGTTAACCTCGACAAATGACAGATCAAGATCAACCATAAAAATCCGGTTATATTCGGGACGAAAAATCACCATGTTCGTTAAAATCATAACCTTTAATTTTGAAAAGTTCACGACAGACTGATAATTTACAGAAATGCTAAATACACTTACTTATAATTTCATTGAGATTCATTCTCTTAATAAATTACCAACCATCGGCCAAATATTTTGAAATTAAATTCATAACAATATTTTATAATGACAAGTGACAGGAGAAACCACTTGTAACCCATGATACAAAGAAAGAAGAGATATCGATACCTTTTTGGCAAAACGTCGTAAGTCTCAGGGAGTGAATTTTACAGGAGGCAATATTTTTAGCTAGCGTTGCAAAATGTTCGTATTTGGATATAATTATAGGGCCAAGTTTTTAAGTAGGTATTGCTTGTAAAAATTAATTTATGTATGGTATAAAATTGCATATAGTTTATTTTATAATGATGCTTACGATATTCTTCCGGACAGAAAAATAGTGCGCTACTGTAGTTTTATCGTAAGTTTCACAGTTACAATGATCCGGCGGGACATACAATACTGTAAGAAAATTTGTTGAATTTTATTAATTTGGATTTAATAGCATTCAAAACGTCATTTCTTTTATATTTCTTTTCAAAACACGTTTCAATATACATTTTTATTATTACTAAACCTACATTGTAATGAGCAACTCAGAAATAATTCCACAAAATGAACCAAACGGAATTTAAAAAGAAACAAAATGAGAAAATTTTAGATACTGCTATCATCCATAACTTCATCCTCTACATCTGTCTCGGGTAACATGTCTGGGATGGATTGTGAGGTCTTCATTTCTAAATATTCCTGATGATATTTGAAGGGAATGACATTTTTGGTGCATAATGTTTCCAAATCTTTCTTTTTTTGAACACTAATGGAGAGGTTTTGATTGTACAGATGTTTAGGTTTTTTATTTTTTAAACGTTTTGGTAAGTCTATCTTTAAAGTTTTTTTATCAGTGCCATCATAAGAATTGTCAATGACTACACAGGGACTTCCTTTTTCGAAATAAACTGTCTTCATCTTGCTAATTAAAATAGGTTCACCTTCAACCGACTTAAATTTTTGAGGCTTTAGTACTTCAGTTGATATTTGTTTCCAGTCAACAAAATCGGTTTGGCTTAGTTTAACAGTTCTAAGTGGATACGGGTTGGTCCTGGCATATTAGCTATAATAGTTGTCCACTCCGAAGGAGCCCAGATAATTCGTTTCTTAATAAATCTTTCAATTGTGCCGTGAATAGAATCAACTGACATGTAAGTGTGTCCTGGCAGCAGAAATCTTATATTAATGGATTCTATATTCAGACACTAATTAATGAAGTAATACAATATTGTCAATGTGGTCCTGCTATTATTTTGACCATAGCAGCTATCGCAATTGAGTAAAATGTGCTTAACTGACACTCTCTTATCAATTTCACTCAAGTATTTGAAGAGAATTGTGGAGATCCCATTACAACCTCGTCCTCCATCGCTTTCACCCCACAGAAAACAATATGAATTTTGATTATTACTTTCGTAACATGTAAGGTTATAAAAGGCATACTTTCTTGAATAATAAAGTAAAAGATTATCTCCATGAGGAGTATTGAGAACCTTTTGCAGATCAAAGCTGATACATAGAAAGGCTGCATCAGTGAGTGATTTTTTTGGTCCATTAAAAATACATCTCTGCAAAGGTTCTTCTCTTCTTGATGTTTCTTATATTCCTTCTTTAAGTCTTCGGTTTCCACATAGTCTTTATCCTTTCTATATTCACACAAACTACACTTGTCCTTTTTTGGCAAGTGGAAACCCAAGTTGAATTCTGTTTTAAAAATTTGTCTAAATACTTTCAAAGATACAAATTTTTCTTTTCTCTCTTTAATCTGATCTTTTTTAAAAATACCATAAAGAAAACATATATTTTTTAGTTCTACGGGCAAGTATTTGCGAGATGTTTTGTTTCTACAGTAATGGGACGGCACAGCGGGGAATAAAACAAATTCAATGAATATTTTACCGAAATACCATAGAAAAACAAGAAATTGTGGTACTTACGTTATGCCGCCTAGCACAAATCACTACAAGTAGAACAGCGTAAGGCACGAATTTGTATCGTAACTAACCTAAATTTGTACCACGTGTTACTGATGATACGATGTTTTGCCGGGCAGTGTTGACGTTACGATACATAGGCGGATTTATTTGTGAAATCCTTAAGTGAATAGTGCTATACGATAAAGAAAATAATTAAATAACTGTAATACCATTGTAAATTAAGTTACAATACTTTGCTGGGACGTTCTAGAGACTCTGAGATATACGATTCTGGTAAAATACCATTTTTGAAAAAAATGTCACTTACGATGTTTTGCCAAAAAGGTATCGATATGACATTGCGCATGTGGGCGGAGCCAAATCGACAGCCGCTTACGTCATGTGGTGATAATTTTCTGGCGGGCTTCGTATAACCTACGTTTGGTTTTATGTACTATTGTTATTATTTGTTATACAGAAAGAGGTTTTTAGTGTTTTTTTGGATTATTATTGTTGTTTGTTAGTGACAATTAGTTGTTAATATGCGTTGTGCAGTGGCGTTATGCATAAGTGACAATATGACAGCTTTTACTTCTTATAATTATCTGCAAAAGTATACCTATACATATTTATGATACAAATCAATGTTTAATATTTCAAATTTTAGCTTAAAAAAAGTGTTCTCTTCCTCGTAGGTGAGATAAAAAAGTTTAATTTGACGAAATTGGTTTAAAATAATAAACTGTTATATGTGTCCCTTATTTTTTAATAATTGTTAATGTACCTCTTACACTATTATGATAATTACCAGTCCTAGTATATTTTTTAAAATGTCTAAATGAGTTTTTTACATCCTTATCTTTGGTAAAATTATAGTCAAATGCAGTGGCGGACTGGAGCGGGTGGCCATCGCCACCAGGGCCAGAAGGCCTTTGGGGGCCAATTGGTCCAAACATTTAAACAACATTTTTTTTTTCAAAAAATGTTCTTAATGAGGGTTGGGGCCATCATGTAGCCACCGGGGCCAAATGATTCCAGTCGGCCCCTGGTCCAATGTTAACAACATAAATTTATAAACAGACATCTCCAAAAATATTATCGTTACCTATTGTATAAAACAAATCTTAATAAGCAAATTAATTGATTTTGGCCATTTAAGGCTCGAAACTGCTAAAAATGTTTAAGACATTTATTGTACCTATTTTTTTTTTCAAACAATTTATTGCTTAAGGTGGAAGGGCCAAAAAATATAGGTTATTTTTTTATGATTTTGTAAAAATAAATAAGTAATTGTAATCATTTAAAAGATAAAATGTATGTCAGCATAAGCAGAAAATTATTTTCATTGAAACCAAATATATGCTAAATTTTAACATTTAACCCAAGAACATCATGAAATACGTTCTGATTTATGAACCTCTATCCTTAAAGTACTTAAAATAATATGCACTGAAATCTTCCAAATCAAAAATTGCAAAATATGCAGTAAAATTTCTATTTCTAAGGGCTAATCCTATGTAATTTTAAATCTCGTTAGCACCACATGACGTCATTGCGCGGACCGGACCGAATTGGGAATACGATCGATCATATCTTTCTTTCTTTGTATCATGCTGGTGAGCATTTTGACATTTCGGTGACGTCGTATCCGAAAACCGTGTTCCAAAATAAACCTATTTTTTGGTTACCGCTATCATTTGGTTAAATACGGAACGCTAAACCACGACACTAGTTACTTTCGGACCATACCCTCAGTCTGAATCTAAAAACAATGACAGCATTGACATTGACAACTGACAATTGACGGCCAACCACAGAAGGGTTGAAGAACTACCATAAAACATTAAGAGTTCCTTTTAGTTACTTTTAAGCAGCAAAGCAAAGCCAACGGCTAAAGGTGTCGTAAAACCATCTTTCTGGCCAAGAAGAAGAGCTTTGATAAATAAACAAATAATAACGTTACAAAATATTCGCAGGGTATCTATTCTCCAACTTGAGAGAAGTGATCGCTCTCTCGAGAGAAGGGACCATTCACATCATATGCTCACATCGTCTGATATCGTTCTCTTGCAGTCAAAAGTCCGTATTCTCGAGCATCGATCGATGAGAATGATGTAGGCGTGGCTTCCAAGGCGCCAAATTAAAATTTCTCTTGCAGTATGATCATCGAGGTAGAATATTTTTCTGTATATTCCAGCGCATGCACCGTTTATTTGATTCTGCACTGTACGAAAATTTAAATTTCGAATAATTTGTTTATCTATTGGTTATTCATATATACTTATATCTGATTATGTTATTAAATTATCGGGTTGTATTTATTTATATTAAAACAAGATAAATACTTTAAACCTTATTATAACTAGGTAGGATTACCTTTCTTTGAATAGAAACATAATTCAATCAAACAAAAAAAAATAGTATTAAAACTTAATATTTATTTATGTAAATACTGTTTTGTTCTATATTCACTTAAATTTAAGAATATTTATTTGATGGCTCAAAGGGTGGACAACCCTAACCCTATACAAGTAATGGTGAAAAAGCAAATATTGCTCTGCTGTCCCGCATTTATCATTTTAAAAGTTGGCAGCCTTACAATAAAACCATAACGTAAAATTTATAAAAACTCGACCATCGTTTTTGCGTAATGCGCATGCTTATCAACTCACTTCTCCTGACTCGTGTTCTCTTGAAATTTTTGAGAGAATGAATTCCACAGAAAAATAAAGGGTTTAATGAATTCTCCCAACTCTTGATGGAAATGAATAGCCATTTTAAGTTTCAAGAATAAATTTTAAACATTCTTAATACCTACCTAATCACTTCTCTTGAAATGATAATTCGCCTATTTTCTAGGTCCTAGCAATGTTATCAATATTTCCGAGTTTATAATAATATAAAGTTACAAATAAATACTCTACTTCGAATTTATGCAGCAGCATCCCGAACTAAAATCGGGATGGTTTACCAATAATACTTTTACATTCAAAAAGGCCCAAAACCTTTGGGAAGAAGTTTCTTCTAAACTTAATTCCGTTGAAAATGGATCGGAAAACAACTGGCGGCAATGAAGGAAGGTAAGTCGCAGTAGATATGTTTATGTACCTACATTTTAATAACAAATAAGTAATTAGGGTTTTCTTTAAAAGTTATTATTCTTGTAATGGAAAATTGTAACCTCCACAAAATGTAAAATGATATTGATAAATGAAATTATATTTGATTTTATATTACCTGACAAAAAATGTAGAAAATTTCTATAATTAATACTAGCTCAATATATTCAATACAATACCTATATTAGAAAAAATTTTACAGACAGTTTTATATGAAGTAGATTAATTACATAAATTATAAAGCATTCAGGCAGGTACCTAGAAAACTTAATTTCTGCAATGTATATATATAATTACAAAATTCAATAGTTCAAACGATTGTTAAGTCTACATCATTTGATTATCATTGGCAGACAATACAACCCATAAAGCCTTACAAAGGCCATACAATAGAAGAAGAAATTCAAAAAACAAGAAAATGCGCGGAAAAGAAAAAAGGGTAGAAAACAGAATGGTTATTTTAAACCACAGAAAAATAAAGGGTTTATTTTTAAACTAGTCAGAACAATGTTGCAAACTTTTCAAAGTTATTTGCTATAAAAGTTATATACTTAATGTACTTAATACCTTTGTAAGCGTATTTTATTGTTTATTAAAATTTCAATATTTATACTTAAACATTTTATTGTTATTTTGCTTCTTAATATTCCATTACCTTTCTTATATCTAATGTAAGTATAGGTGCGTCGTAGGACGAAGTCCTGTATGTTTGTAACTGACAGACGATAGAGTAAAGTAATACATAAATTAAACATAAAACAAAGATTTCCACTTCATTATATTATGGGCATAATTACGTATTATATCGATATGCCCATTCCTATATAAGTCGCGATTTTACATGTTTCTCAAGTATATTTTCAGTTATTAAACTATATAACCTGGTATAAATAGCCTGTATAATATAATAAGTGTAAATACTTTCCAAAAATAGAAATGCAATTATAGGTTTATTTTTGGGTTAACCAAACACCTATATAATCAAGTCGATATCAATGTATGTGCAGAATCGATAATTCCTCCCATTGCTATTGCGATTTATAACTCATAACTCTCTGATATGGTACAGACCAGACAACATCACGATCACCCCTAATGTGCTGGCAAATTGCCCCCAGTGAGCAGAGCCATTAAGAACAAGACAAGACAATTCTAAACCCTTTATTTTTCTGTGCATAACCCTACTTTTTCGACATAAATAGGTTAACAAAACATAAATTTTCTTTGGACGTTTTATATATTATTTTTTTATAATACTATTTATTTAAATTATATTAATATATCTAAAGAAAATGCTAAGCAAATATTATAAAAAAGCTAAAATAGGACGTCGATTTTTTTTTCTCAGCAAGAGTTGAACCCCTCAAGATGCTGAATCGGGGGCTGTGAGCAGTGAATTGGAGGTACGACGTAAAGTCCTTGATACAGATTCAGACTTAAGTTTCCCTGAAGACGAAAGGGTGTTTTCAGAGTGTAGTTTCTACACCAATTTGCTAGACTGCCCAGTTGATATTAATACTTAACATTCAGTGCTAAGTTTAGGTGTTGCTACTGAGATTCCCGAAAATACATTGCAGTCTCCAATTGGAGAATGGTGTTTAAAACATAATATTATGACACATATAGCAGTAAATCATCTTTTAAAAATATTAAATCCATACCATGTTAATTTGCCTCTCGATGACACAAAACTAAATTGAATTTGTGTTAAAAAATTTAAAAATTATATTAGTAAGACTTCTTTCTTTACTCTTTTAGGTCGAGACTCTATCAAAAGTAGGGGGCAGAAACAACTGCGACTTTGTAAAAAGATCCATGAGCATGCTAATTGCAGATAGCTTGGCCATTTGATAGGTATAGTTGACTGGGATGGAGGGATAAGGAAAAATTTAAAGATCTAACTATTTGCAACTTGGTTCTAGGTAATTAGAAATAATAAATTTTAAATTAAATTAATTTTCTGATACAATAAAAATATCTGCAGTAGGTATTACATAAAACAAAAAAACTGCGGGTTGTTAATCTTTACTTTTTTTTTAGACGCCATAGAAAGGTGTGGTGTTGCACCTACTCATAACAAAACAGAGGAATCGTTGGGTAATTGGTTGAAGAGTGCTCCCGAGAGGACTAAAGAAGAGTGGCCCGATGGTGGATAATGTATAGATAGGGTAAATGCTCCAGTGAATGATCATTTAAGGCAATGTTGAGATTGTAAAGGTGGTAACAAAAGCTAAGAAATCTTTTAAGTCTATTTAAAAAATTGTCGGAACAGATATATTATCCTATTAATTTATAAACCTATCTGGGAATTAATAACACTTATTGTTTATTATATTGGCGCCACTTTTGGAGAAAAGTTTAAAATGTTGAATAAGTTCATCAGTGTAAACATACCTAGTTGGTTTTAAAATGCTTTATTATAAATTTAATATTATATTATAATTTGATATACCTATTAATCTTAATCAGAAATGGTCATTCACTGGTACATTCACCCTATTATGTTTAGAATTAAAACTCATTTATATTTAAAAAATGTACATATAAAGTTGAAGATTAAAATAGTTTGTAATACATTTTGGCTTATCTTGAACTTGACCCAAAACCAATCCTGAATCGTACGTACTATCTACATACCGAGCCGTACGTATTACCTTCATACTGGTCAGTACATAACTATGTACGTACTAAGCCGTATGTTATACATACGCACATATTCGTATGTCTTCTGTACGCCTTATAATTTTGAATTCGGTCGAGTTAAAGCAATACCCTCTGAAATACAGTTAAAGACGTACGACGTACGTACAAATTACGTAATCGTACGTCACCTGGACGTACTTTCGTCTAAAACACGTACTGAGGACGTACTTAATTCGTATTTGTGCTTATTGGGTCAATGAGGCCATGCTGCGTTTTCTTCAACATCTTTTCTATACGATTATTAGTTGACGGATTAAAAAGTCCTCATCATCAAATACCACTGTCATGTCGTCAAAATTGTCACAAACGCAAAGAAAATTCGAGAAATAAAAATGTATTAGAGTTGCGATAACAAATACAAAACTATAACCTACATTCTTCAATTTTTAAAAGCTTAACCACTAAGTTTTTTATGCGCATGCTTATCAACGCACTTCTCCTGACCTGATCGTATTCATGGTCTGCGCACTCTCAATGAGCCGCTTGAGATAAGGTTTTTAGTTGTACCCTCGCCACCAGACGGCGCAAATCAACACGTTGGTTTTGACCCTTTTTTTTTCTGTGGTTTTTGGCATCGTAGACATAAAACCCTTTATTTTTCTGTGTCGACGACGGAACGACAGCTGAGCGAGAACGCCATTTTCATTTTATCTTGTTGATTGTTGAACATTTTTGGTTAGATTGTTTGTTTGTCATAGTTCATGCTTTTTTGTGTATTTTTATTGTGATTTATTATAAATGCTTATACCTAGGAGACATTTGAACTTTTTACTAAACTGTTACAATTGTTAGAATTACGTTAAATTACCAGGTAAGTTTCAAAATCCTATTATTTAATTTTTAACACTGACTTTTAGCTATGATGCTAACCTCAGACCCTCATGATTTTTTTTTTTGAGTTATTAGAATGGTGTGTTATTAACAATCCTAGTGGAATAGAAAAACCTAACAAATACTTTAAATTTTTTTACGCATAAAATAGCTCGCAAAGTTAAATTGAAGAATTTTTTTTTTCCATTAAATTTTCTATACTTGCATTTATTTTTAGATACTACCCTAACCCTCTAGCGTGTTGGATTTTTTCCAGTGCCATTGAACGTCACTTACACTCGCACCGATATATACCTACCACCTTCTTAACCATGCCTGGTTACTGCTGTATAGAGAGCTGCTGGAAAAATACTGAGTCTAAACATCGGTTTCCTAATCCAGCAAAGGACAGAACAATGTTCGATAAATGGGTAAATGCTTGTGGCAATATGCGTTTGGTGAATGAAATTTTACCAGAACAAGTTTATAATACGTATAGAGTATGCTCTCTACATTTTCTACCTCAGGATTTTGGAATGAATCGTAAACTTAAAAAAGGAGTGGTGCCATCAGTTAATTTACCAGGTATTTATAATTTTTTTTTCTAAAATGTGTACAGCCTTTAACTTTGACTAAGCTATGTGTATATTTGTGTGTCTTTACAATAATACTTAATGATAATTTATTTGTTTAAAATTAAATAAAGAATGTATCTCGGAATGTATTGAGCTTGTTTGTTGAAATTTGAAATAATATTGAAATATATACATACAAAGGTACCTACCTACATATAATAGTTTGTAGGTGCAACTAAAAAATAAAATAAAAACCTAGAACTATCCAAATAATGACAAATATTGATAATAATTGAGTTTAATATTTTATGATTATTTATTAGCTAAATAATACTTAATTCATTTTTGTATAATTTGAATATGCTGTTTTTTTTTTCAGTTTTTATGAGTTAGTTATTGCTAAACAAAAGCTTAATTTTTTTAGAACCGTTACGTCCTGCTGGAGAAACTAGTCGCTCTGCACCTGCTATAATCATGGAAACTGTCACTTATTTCAACTGCTAGCACCAGTTTACAAACATTAAAGTGTCTCAGTGAAAGCGATTGCCAAAATGATAATGCCTTTGCCAGCAGTACAAGATAATTTTTAAGTATCCAATACATAGGCTAACACTAACCGAAAAATCTCCACATTATGTGCCTTAAGGTATTCAATACATTGCTAGAAAAGTTAAAACGAATTGGTACACAAAAATGATGTGTAAGTGTAATGAGTAATGTGTAAAAGAGAACTAAAAAGTATTTAATTGACCTGGAACCTTATAGTTTAAAAGACTTTTGTGAAAATTCATAAAATTTAAGCAGTATCTATAAAATTGTTTTTCTTTAATGTGACGTAATTTCATTTTGCTTTGTTTTACATTGTAACCCATTTGAAATAAAGATTATTACTATTATTATTATTGTTAATACAATAGAAAATACTTTCAAAATAATTTATATTTTTTTAATTTTATGACAAAAATGTTATACAAGTTATAATTTTAATGTATTATTTGAAGTCATGGTTATTTTACATAATTATTGAATTCAAGTATATGCTTGACTATAACTTGTTAACGTTTTGTCAAAAATTGAAAAAAATAAATTATTTTAATATATTAAAAATTATTTTGAAGTTCCCGCCGAAAACTAAAGAAGTCCATCTAGTGGCGAGGAGCTGTAGTATTAATATAAGACGCCAACTTAAATCTAAGCAGATTTCTTTAAAATGTTGGAGTTGGCACTTGTACCCTGAGGCATAGATGGCGCATGTTATAGTGACAGTTTTACTAATACAGAAGAGTCCATTCTATCCCCCCTATAAACCTTTATCTATGATCGTATTCTCTTGAAATTCTTGAGAGAATATGAGTTCTCCCAACTCTTGATGGAAATGAGTAGCCATTTTAAGTTTCAAGAATACGGTTTAACATTTTCAAGAGAAAAAGTAGTCACTTCTCTTGAAATGATCAATCACCTAGTTCGAGAATAGACGTCCTGATAGCAATGTTTATTGCTTCTACGAAAATTTGGTTTTTGCAACGTGGGAGATTTTTATCATTTCAGGGTTCGATGAGAGATATTGACGACAAATTTACCGTTAGGTAGTTGACTCAGTCTTGCCAATCGGCGGACTTTAGTCCGATTTTCGGACTTTTTTTAAGGCTATGGACTTTTGTCGGACTTTGAAACTATTTCGGACTTTTTGATACCTGACGAAAATATGCTAAATGCACAAATTTGGAAATAAAATCGGCAGGTAACTTATTGTTTATTTACCAAGTGTTGGGTTGTCTTATTACTTATTACATTAACTTTTTTATTATTGTTTTTTTTTGTTATTAAAAAGTAAATGTTTATAGAGTTATCAGTCTTTTTCATTATACAGGGTTAGGAAAAATTACCAGAACGGTCAATTATTTCAAAATATACAGGGGTTATCAAAAAACGTCTTATATAAAAAATGTAGGGCTGTTAAAAATCTACATATCGGTGATAAATTGAAATGTACAGGGTCGCCCACAAGTTTTGTGGAGAATGATAGTTATATTTTTTTAAATGGAACACCCTGTATATTTTTACATTTTTCAGTTCCACATAAAATTATAATTATTTTTTATTAAATGCATTATTAGTCTATCATAGTTTCCGAGATATTGACTCTCGAAAAGTGACATTTTTGAACTTTGACAGCTTCTAACTTTCTAACAGTACGTCTTAGGGCAAAACGGCTTTCATGTCCCTATCTTCAATTTTTATTATCTTCCCAAAAAAATCAACTTCAAGTTAAACCGGAACAACTATATTTCCTGCTTTCGTGTTACATCCGGTTTAACCGGAAGTTGATTTTTTTGGGAAGATATTAAAAATTGAAGATAGGGACATGTAAGCCTTATTGCTCTAAGACGTACTGTTAGAAAGTTATAAGCTGTCAAAGTTCAAAAATGTCACTTTTCGAGAGTCAATATCTCGGAAACTATGAAGTATAGACTAATAATGCATTTAATAAAAAATAATTATAATTTCATGTGGAACTGAAAAATGTAAAAACATACAGGGTGTTCCATTTAAAAAAATATAAATATCATTCTCCACAACTTTGTGGGCGACCCTGTATATTTCAGTTTATCACCGATATGTAGATTTTTAACAGCCCAACATTTTTTATATAAGACGTTTTGGTAATTTTTCCTAACCCTGTATAATATACCTCCAACAGTAAAAAATAAATATCACTTATGGCGAATGCGCCAGACGAAGCATTTTCATTTCGACGCGGACTAAATCGGACTTTTTCGTGCCACTGGGCGGACCTTTTCACCTAATGTCATTGGCAACACTGCGTTGTCTGGATGCCTTCGACGAGTTCATACGCCCGAATTAGAAATTCGCTTCGCTAAGAACCAGTAGTACAGGACCAGGAAATTCGAAATTACACCGACTTTTTTAAGTCGCAATTACAGAAATTAATCATAATTTTGACTTTTCCAGTATCAGGAGCAACGCAGACCTTCAATCAGCGTCATTAATTCCTAGTGCGTACCCTGGGAACCACGCTTTTCTTTGAATATTGAAAACTGATAAGTATCATCCTTATACTTGTTAGCTTTTCTTTCTTTATTGAAGAAGTAAAGAGGGTTTAATTTTACCATTGGGGCATCCCTCATGATCCACAGGGCTGTCGATAACCCCTAGGTCTCTAACAAATTAAATTCACAGCGATCTATATAAAGTGCGTTTTTATATAGAGTGACGAAACGAAGCAAGAAGAGCCTTTTGGCGAAATAGTAAAAATAAAAAAAAAACTATATACGGCCGTTGTCAGACTAGTCTAAACGTTAGCGCACGAAAAAAGCCTTTATCGTAGGAAACGGCTTGGTAAAACGTATTAGACAGAACCCAAGCAGCAACTTTACGTTGACCCGACGTTGGTCTACGCGACCCGACGTCGCCATCCTACGTCATTACGACTTCGTTACAACTCCTGGTTGGACCAATATGGTCAATCATTTTTGGGTCGTTTCGACGTCGGGATCCGCCTTAAAGTTGTGGACAAGAGCAAGTAGCGACTAACATCTTGTGTTGCAAAAAATCAAACCATGCCGTGCAAAATTTTATATAATGATAGTAATAGTCGGCATAATATACTAATTGGTTATATTATTGCTACTCGTCTAACCTATATAAAATATGATAGAACAAAATTAATTTGTACCTCATGCCAATATGTTTTTATTTAAAAAGATGGCAAGCATATGGGAAACGATAAATGGTAGGTAGGTACCTAATTAAATAATTTGAGTACACGCAATTTTTTAGAGAAAAACTTTATTTTAGCGTCAAACTTTAAAATTATAATCATATTGCTTTATTATGAAGTTTCAATGTGTTTTAAAACATTATTTTAGGAGTAATCATAGTATAAAACAAAAATAATTAAAGTTGTCCAACAATGGCCGCCGAAAATACATTGTTGTAAACTGCTAAAATGGCGTAGTCGTAGAAACGACCAAACTTTTACTAATAAGAACTAGTAATTTTTTACCCAGTGCCCCACGAAATATAACTATACCGAGTTGCTTGAGCAGAGGATATTATGGAAACCAGTCTGATCTGAGATAGGGTTGTTGATGACTTCTTGGCCCGCTTCTTGGCATCCAGTAGGAGATGAGCTTAAGCAACCTTCTTGAAGCTGTTGCAGTTTTTTTGTTTTTTTTTCTATAATAAGTGGCAGAATATTTAAAACGACGTTTCATTTTATTTATTTTACTGATAGCCGTTTGCACCAACATAATTTGAGGAAGACTTAACGCTAAGGAATCCTTTAATTGCTTTTACGACTTGCACCAACCTTAAGGACGCCTTAAACGTCTCCTTATGTGTCCTTTTCTTGAGTGCCGAAAATGGAGCACTTAAGTGCTCCCTTACGATTTTTTTTGAGGTTATCTTTCAATTTGATGGTTATTTCTGCTGTCGTATTTTTGTTCAGTGCAGCTTAATTTGATATATTTTGCCTAAAAATGGAATATGTAGAAGATTTTGCGGATTTCGATTATATAGACGATGATGCTGAGCTCATAGATATAATTGAATATGATTTTCCAAAAAAAATCTATCAAAGAACGAATTATTTCCAAACTATGGATGAATTAACTTTTTTTCGGCGTTTTCGACTTTATAAGGAGACTGTTTATTACATATTAACCCAAATTGAACATGATCTGGAGTATACCCATCAACGAATACTTACACCAGGCATAATAGGTAAAGTTAACAACCAATGATCTGCTAGTCCACACTTCTTGGTGTGTTCTCCGGACAACTAGCATTAAAGGCATTTGCCACCTTTTGCCAGGCTTCAGCCTTCTGCAAATTTGTGACTCCATCCGTTTTTTTGTTTTCTAGGATTCCCTTTAATTGGGTAATTAGGGACATGAGCGCTATTGCCTCCTTATCCGTAAAATTTTTACCCCTTCTATTTTTATCACTCATTATAAATAGAAATATTCTCACGAACACAGATCAAATACCTGGAATAAGGATTTTATCGGCCCAGCCAAAAATCCAAAAAAATTATAAATGTAAAATGTAAATAACAAAATGAGATGTCATCTGTCAACAAAATCAGTGTCGCCAACAGAATAATCAGAAATTGTATAAAAAACCAACGTTGCCATCTCCTAAATTTCATTTAATGAGGTCGCCACTACTTTAAGTCCTCCTTTGTTGAGTGGTTGTCAAAATCTTTTGGTGCAAGTGAACCATTCCTTAAAAAATATCTGTTCCTCAACTAATCATTCCTTAAGAAAAGTTTGGTGCAATGGGCCATGAATAATTGAAATGACATACTTATAAAAAACAAGGTTAGAAAAAATTGTTTGTCAACTTTTCAGCCCAAACATGCAATAACCTTAAAATCTAAAATTACTAGAGCTTAGTTGGATACCGACGTTGTTACAACATTGGATAGATCACCTAAATGAAAGTACTTTAGTGGAGACTTCACCGACGTAATAACGTCGTTGGCTGCATGGACTAATCACGTCTATTCTTTATATGACAAAATCCGACGTCGCCCCAACATTGTTTAGTAATAGTCAGAGGGCGACTATTATTTAAACCTAATGGGAATAGTCACAGTTCTAAAACCAATTAGGCAGCCTTATCCTGATCTTGCAGGTGGTGTCCGGCCGAAGTGGTATAGAAGCCTACCCTTTAAATAAAAAAAATTTCAGAATTTTTTCTCTTTATTTCAGTAAATTTTCTCTTTAAAATTGAATTTAAGACCTTTGCAAAAGGCACGCCGTCACCGCAGACCCATAGAAATTAGGCTCCGGTGTACACTCGAAAAGTTAGGTTATCGTTATAGTGTGACATACATTTTAGACTTTTAAAGTTCGTCACGCTTACATGGCGATACAGTTTTAATAATAGCTAAAATATATTAGCGGACAATCTTAGTTAGTTTGGTATAATAATATAGGATTTTTGAAAATCTTAGAAGATTTTAATTTTGTTCAGATAGGGTTTTGTTTTATTTTGTAAATAAAATAGTAGCTTATTTAGGGCGAACTTACTTACAACGGACAGACTCACCCTGAAAAAATTAAAATTAAAATCAAACAACAAACAATATAAGGACTAAATCCTCCGTGTTATCGAATAAAATATGCCACATTTGGTGGCGCTGTCCACGAAGATCCTGTAGCTTTTTTAACTGAGCTACGTCATTATTTCCAAAGTGTCAAAATTATTACTGATCGCGAAAAGCTTTTAGTTTGTAAGAAGTGCGTATACGGGGAAGCCAAAAAGTAGTTTCATACCTAACAACCCTATGCGTTTACTTACGCCGAATTCGCCGAAAACGACGTTTAAATAGGAAATTTAACAATCCAGCATTGATAGCAGATTTAAAAGCCGATTTATACGGCAGCAAACAAAATCTAAACGAAAAGGCCGAAAATTTTGTACTGAACAAAAGAGCCCTTTTCACCAAAATTGTACCGGATGGCTCAGAAGCCGAATGCGTACAATTAATTACCCAACAATTGACACCGATGATACGATAGCGCATGAGATGCGCACGCATTAACGACACCGAAGAACTCTCTTTATTAGTAAACCTTATCGAAGATGATCTAGTCGAAGAAAATAAATTGGCAACAAAAATTTCGGCGCTATGACGGTTGGCAGCAACACCTCCATTCCAAAACCAACAAGTACAAAACCGTAGAAATCCAGCGGTCAATAATGGCACTTATGTGCAACGACCCTGCAGACACTGCAGAGGAGCACATAAAGATGCACACTGTCCCAAGAGGGCAATAGAGGACGCGCCAAGGGATAATAGGGAACGTCTATACCAAGATCAAAATAGACGCCGAGAACCAGAGCGACAAGTTCAACAAATACAAGAAATTGATGATATCGAAACTGTTGAAATTTACAATTCAAAAAACTAGATCAGGGCCGGACTGAGGAGCCATCAGGCGGCCCAAGAAAAAATAAATCAAAATCCAAAAAAATTCAAAATGTCACGTCATGCCCGATGGTATGCGCAACAAGCCAACTGCGACCTACACTTCAAATCGATATCGATGATGAAAATTATGTCGCTTTAATAGACACAGGGGCGGACTTAAATCTCTTGTCGGATCAAGTAGTACAGAACAATACCTGGGAGCCGGTGAAACAACGCCTAGGATTGACTGTAGAAAATAATTATGCTCAGGTGTTAGGAACCGTACATAAAAATACCAAAATTGGATCTAAAGTGTATATTATACAGTATTACGTTGTGAAAGGACTTAGTACGCAAGTAATACTGGGCAGTCCCTTTTTACAGCAAGAAAATGCTATAATAGATTTTACGAGGCACTGCATGTATATTGGCACTACAGACCGTCAAACAGTTTATTGGAAAAGGAACTTTAATAAAAAATCAGCGAAAATTGAGCTTCCCGAAGTAGACCTGGCTGAACCCAGGAAACTTCAGGCGCTCTTAGCGAAATTTTCGTCGGTTCTTGAAGTTGGGCTAACCCAACCTACTACTAGAACCACCAAACATGTTATTACCATAAAACAAGATAAAATTATAAATAAACGATGCTACCCTATGCACCCGGACGGAAGAAAATTTTATATGGACAAATCCAAGAAATGCTATCTGCCGGAGTAATCGAACCCACACAATCCGCATATTCATCCCCGCCTGTACTGGCCTACAGGGATGGAAAAGAACCGAGATTTTGCGTCGATTATAGGGAAGTTAATAATATTATTAATGATGAGAGCAGCACGCTGCCATCAATACAAGGAGCCTTGAAAAGCCTCGAACAGGCCAAATACTTTTTAGTACTTGACCTCAAAAGTGGATATTGGTGGCAAATACCCCTTGAGGAGGGTAGTAAAAAATACACCGCCTTTTCCACCCCCGACGGGGCGGCTTACCAGTTTACAGTCATGTCCTTTGGGCTCAAGAATGCCCCCTTTACTTTCCAGAAGCTCATGACGTCAGAGGTCCTGGACAAATCCAGGACTTCGTACAAGTTTACCTTGATGATATTATTGTGTACTCCAAAGACGTAGAAAGTCACTTGTTGCACTTAAGGCTTGTGCTAGAAAGATTAGCAGTGCATAACTTGAAAGTTAGCGCTAGCAAATGCCACCTTTTCCAGCAAGAGATAGACTACTTGGGGTATAGAGTAAGTCACAACGTAGTGAGGCCCCAAACAAAACATCTTGAACAAATTAACGAATTTGCCGAGCCAAAGACCAAAAAGAATCTTCAAGCCTTTCTTGGAATTTGCAATTGGGTACGTGAATTCGTGCCGAATTTGGCTGCCTTAACGACACCCTTATCAGATGCCCTGCGGACAACCAAAGGACATTTTAGATGGGGAGAAATTCAAAAAATATTTATTTTATACTTTTAATAAGTATTAATGAGACTGCAGTTATATACAGTGCGCTCGTCTCACTTTGTTGTTACACAACATAATAGTTAATCACTACAAACAAAATTCTCTACCTACTGTTATTTTTATTATGTATGACACTATAAACTATATAATATACCTATAACTATATAATATTTACCATACAATGGCTGCAGATCGCCTTAAAGGTCTGGCTTTCCCATATGTCCACCGCGATTATAAACGTAGGTAGATGTAAACAAAATCATAAATATTTTCTCTTCTAAGAACAGAAAACTTGATTTTGTAATTTAGTACAAAGTAAGTAGGTACTTCAGATATTTTTTTGTTCTTATTGTTTATTTTTCGTTTTCATTCTTATTTTGTTTTTGATCTTATTATTACATAATATAATTTATTATAATAATTATTATACTTAGATATAATTATGACTTAATATAAGAGACATGTTAATTAGTAAAATAAATAATTTATTGTTTATTTTGTCGACCGACCTATCAAATTTCGAATTTCTTTTAAATTATAAGAGTGTTTTAAAGTCTGGCATAATGCCGCAGATTAAGCTTTACGGCTATTTTACCCAAAAAATTTTCGCAAAAGAGCGCCTTCGGCGCAGTTCCCTTACGCCCCCCCGAAATTATTTTCTGGCTACGGCCTTGTTTACCTTATTACCTTCCTTGCATAAACGGTTTCTGCATTCCTTGCCTGACTGCCTGTGCCAAATAGCTATACTAGCCGCCGTGAAATACGTGGCTCAGCATAGCAGAAGCAAAACATTTCGAGTTCGAATGTGTCATCCGACGACGAGACAAGAGATAATCGTTATCCGATCGTATCCACTTGAGAACAAACTCCTAATCCTAGAATCATGAAATTTTGAGGATGTTTTCTCCTTATAACGAAGGCATTCACTAAGAAGGGATTTTTTGAAAATCAACTCCTAAGGAGCTTAAAACGGGGGTAGAAATTTGAAATTTCTTAGTCCCTTTTGTAATAAATATTTATTTCCGCAAGCCGTACGGTAAACGGTTTCCAAGATACATCCGGCGTCCCTCTTTAGTTGTACTTCATAAGGAAAATTATTTTGGTGTAAAGAATATTATGTGGCACAAACATTTCACTGGATTGTGCTATAAATTCTAGTGCGTACCTATATCCCTATATCCCGAAACAGTAAGACGATATAATATTTCAAATACTTTCGCAGATATAAGAATAAGGTTTTTAAGTTCTCACATTGTTTTTTAAATTTATAAAGAAACAATGATTAATTTCACAATATGGTTTTTAATTACGAATAAATCTTAGGTAACTAATTATTTTTTAAATTCTTGACATTTTGTCATTAGTCCTGAATATTACAAATTATTTTGTGCAACTAAACATACCTACATAAGCAATAACTACTTTAAAAATATGGATTAATACATAGGTACTAGATATATTAAGTAGAAAATAAAATATTTTTTAAACTCGCAGATATACTCTATATTTTATGACGTCTCAAAATATGACTCTTTAAATTGCTTTTCTTCAGTGTTTGATATTCACATTTATCACACTTAAACTTATCTGAAGCATCAACTTCATCTATATTTTTATGACGTCCCAAAATATGTCTCTTTAAATTACCTATCGTTACTGTTTGATATTCACATTGATCGCACTTAAACTTATCTGAAGCATCAACGTCATCTATATTTTTATGACGTCTCAAAATATGTAACTTTAAACTACCTTTCGTAAGAGTTTGATATTCACATTGATCGCACTTGAACTTATCTGAAGCATCAACTTCATCTATATTTGTATGACGTGCCAAAATATGTCTCTTTAAACTAGTCTTCGTAAGTGTTTGATATTTACATTTATCACACTTAAACTTATCTGAAGCATCAACTTTCTCTATATTTTTATGACGTACCAAAATATGTCTCTTTAAATTATTTTTCGCCAATGTTTGATATTTACATTGATCGCACTTAAACTTATCTGAAGCATCAACTTTTTCGATATTTTTATGATGTCTCAAAATATGTCTCTTTAAAAAACTTTTTGTCAATATTTGATATTCACATTGATCGCACTTAAACTTATCTGAAGCATCAACGTCATTTATATTTTTATGACGTCCCAAAATATGTAACTTGAAACTACCTTTCGTAAGAGTTTGATATTCACATTTATCACACTTAAACTTATCTGAAGCATCAACTTTCTCGATATTTTTATGACGTCTCAAAATATGTCTCTTTAAATGATATTTCTTCAATGTATGATATTCACATTGATCGCACTTAAACTTATCTGAAGCATCAACGTCATCTATATTTTTATGACGTCCCAAAATATGTATCTTTAAACTACCTTTCGTAAGTGTTTGATATTCACATTTATCACACATAAACTTATCTGAAGTATTAACTTCCTCTATATTTTTATGACTCAAAATATGTCTCTTTAAATAACTTTTCGTCAGTGTTTGATATTCACATTGATCGCACTTAAACTGATCTGAAGCATCAACGTCATCTATATTTTTATGACATCCCAAAATATGTATCTTTAAATTACGTTTCGTAAGAGTTTGATATTCACATTGATCGCACTTGAACTTATCTGAAGCATCAACTTCATCTATATTGTAATGACGTCCCAAAATATGTATCTTTAAATTACTTTTCCTTACTGTTTCATATTCACATTGATCGCACTTAAACTTATCGGAAGCATCCACTTCATCTATATTTTTATGACGTCCCAAAATATGTATCTTTAAACTACCTTTCGTAAGAGTTTGATATTCACATTTATCACACTTAAACTTATCTGAAGCATCGACTTCCTCTATATTTTTATGACGTCCCAAAATATGCATCTTTAAACTACCTTTCGTAAGAGTTTGATATTTACATTGACCACACTTGAACTTATCTGAATTATCAACTTCCTCTATATTTTTATGACGTCCCAAAATATGTATCTTTAAAGTACCTTTCGTAAGAGTTTGATATTCACATTTATCACACTTAAACTTATCTGAAGCATCGACTTTCTTCATATTTTTATGTCTCAAAATATGACTCTTTAAATTACTTTTATTCGGTGTTTGATATTTACATTGACCGCATTTAAACTTATCTGAAACACCGACTTCCTCCATATTTTTATGGCGTTTTAAAATATGTCTCCTTAAATCACCTCTGTTAAATGTTTGATATTCACATTGACCACACTTAAACTTATCTGAATCATCAACTTCCGCTATATTTTTATAACGTCCCAAAATATGCCCCTTTAAACTACTTTTCCGTAATGTTTTATATTCGCATTGATCACATTTAACCCTATGTGAAACATCAGCTTCCATTGTGCTGTTATGTTGTTGCAAGATATTATGTAACTTTAAACTACCTTTCTCAATAATTTGATTACAGTGATCACATTTAAAATGATCTAAATAATAATTTTTCTCTATATTTTCATCTTGTAAGAGATGCATCTTCAAATTGCATTGCTGAGCTTTTTGATGACAATCGCAATAGTTGCAGTTTAGTTTATAAACTTCTTCGTGATTTTTATAATGAAAGAAACTTTTATTCAAACTACATTTCCATCTTGTTTTACGACACATGCCACATCTGTACGTTTTATATTTGTTACAGGGTTCTTGATCGATGCCATCGAATATCGCACTGAAAAAAATAAAAATGTTTTTTGGATTACTCGAGAAAGCATTATCAAAGCAAATTGCTTCTACTAAATAGTTAATTAGTTCAGAGACGGTGTGGGGGGTAGAGGGAGGGGTTAAACCCCCTCCCCCCTGTTGCTAGAAGAGTAACTTATATTCTTGTTACTAAGAATATGTTCGTATTATTGGCATTTTCTTGTAAAAAAATCAAATTACATATTTTAATGTTTACTGTTAAGACGCGTCTGCAATGAAGCGACGACTCACGACGGCATCGAGGAAACAAGTACTTATGCATAGATCATTTCCACGCCGAATATACTGTTTTGAACAAACCCTTTTTTGCTGTGGTTTAGACTCTCCTCGATAGCGACAGGAAAAGTCTTGTTGGTTGTCGATTACTTTACTTTTGTGGTTCTGTTTAAATGGTTACAAAAATAATATTTATAATTAAATTTTACATTAAAGGTCAAAGCTCGACATTTAGAAAAAGCCTGTAGTGAAACTGACAATTATTAAGTAATTTACCTAATTTAATTTATTTTTAAGACACCATTTAAATACAAAAAAAAATAACTTACATTTGATTATTATATTACTTTTGTCGAGTTTTAAGAAAAAAACAAAAATAGATGTACTTACATTTGGTTTTGTTCAAGGTCTTCCTCTTTCAGGTCGATTTCCTCGTTTTTAATTTTCCATTCATCATAAACAATTACAGATTTTTGTTCAACTTCTTTTGTGTTTTCGTTGGTTTCAATTTTTACTGGTAAATTTTTAGGATAAAAATCTTGTGATCTGTAAGAAGAAAATAAAATGGGTATGTATATCCAGGGTATCGATTCATATTTTTTTAAGGAAAATTGACTACTCAAATTTCGATTTTGTGTAAATTTCATATTATCCAGCACGGAGGCGCAGACGACGAGTTAAATTTTTTGTGTGACTTCGCATTTACATTTTAATATGTGGCTATATTTTGTGTTAAAAACAATACTAATAATAGCGCCACCGGCGAAAATTGTAATTGTACCTGGGAAAAATTAAAGAAATAAATAAAGAAATTAGAGGTAGATTTGTTCAGGTACAGTCTAAGTCTGCCATAAAGTTGTGGTGGATCCAGAAAGAGGTATCTACTGGAGGCAACCTATTTATTTTTTTGTTTTAGGTACTGTCCTGGCTGACCAAGGGTATATTCAGCTTTTTGTCAGAGGGGAGTAAGTCTCTAAAATATGTTATGAAGTTAAAAAATATTAAAGACGGCGTGTGGATTACAATTGTTTTCGGAAAGGGGTGGGTGGGGGAGTTGTGCAGTGCAATTTGTACCTACCTCTACTTGTAATATGGTAAAAGATACTTTCAAATTAGGTAAGTAAGATTTTTTTAAAAGCTCACATTTTTATTTTTAATCTCTCTAGAGCATGAATTATTTCCGAAAAGTACTTTAAAAATTCACAACTGAGATCAAATTTCCGGAATTTTAATTCAAGCTCGGGCAGATTCGGCAAGAAAATTTTACGCGAAAACTATTTGAAAATAGAATTGAAGAGGAAGATAGTAGATGACGTGCGAGTAGTGCAATCGTTGTCTATTGTTGCTCCCAAAAATTGTCTAGAAAAAGCATTTTAACTTAAATAAATTAAATCTTCCTCCTAGAGAATTCATCCACAGTAGGGTGATTAGTGTGCCTGTAAATTACAAATTGTGTGTTTTCCACTGAGTGTCATTCCCGCCAAAATAGGTCCTTCATCTGTTGACATGCGTGAAATCAAGTCTGTGATGGTCCTGGGGTAGGAATACCCAGCAGACAGGTATTAAAATAAAGTTTGTAAATACCACCCTTGTGTATAACTGGTTTACCGTAAAACACCCTTTACATGGCGCAGTTGTAGTCTTTAAAGGGCAAAATAACGTTAAAATAATAAAGTTATAGTGTTAAGGTATTCAGAGTGAGCTAAAGTGTTAAATAAATAAAAAATGCCCGAGACTCGTGAGTCTACACAACCCGATTCTATACAATATCCAGCGATTAACATTCCGCCTCCAAGTCCAATGTCGTGAGAGGAAAGTTTGGCAGAAAACTGGAGTTTTTTCAAACAAATATTTCAGTTGTACTTACGAGCTACAAGAGCAAATAATGAAGAATCGTCTTATAAATCCTCAGTATTTCCGCTTTGCACACCTAGTGCGTGATTTGCTTCGTACTTCACCTAGACCTATAGGTACCGGTGTACCTAGGTTTCGGCCTTGTCTAATTACTTTGTTTACAGCTTACTGTGAAGGTGTTTGTGTAGGTGTAAGGATTTTGGTGTAGTGAACGTGTTTGTGCTTAAGAAGTGATAACACGTACCCATGCTTCATGGGTATGAAAACCTCACTATTTCAGGCAGGGTACTTGCAGTGCTGATCTGTAGCAGTAGGAAGCTGTTGCGGAAGTGTTAGTTATGTTTGTTGTTAGCTACTTACTGTGATAGTGTCTGTGTAGGTGTCTGATTTGGTGCAGTGTAGGTGTTTGTGCTTCAGAAGAGGTACACGTGCGTATGCTTAACAGTTATTCGACCCCACTGTTTCAGGGAGAGAACTTGCAGTGCTGATCTGAAGCTGTAGTAAGTAGCTGCTAAGAACACTGGTATTAGTGTTAGTGTGAGAGGGTGTGTGTGTGAGGGTGTGTGTGTGAGGGTGTGTGTGTGTGCGCCTGCAATCTCATCATTGTGCGGTCTGTCGCCTGATCAAACGATGCGTTGTGTGGCCTTCACCGACTTATGCGGCCATTTTCATGGCCACACAATGCAAAACCTTTTTTAATGGACTCTGCGCGACCTGCTGATCAGATTGATACTTACTTTGCCTATTAAATAATTTTGACCCCATAAAAATAGTAAAAATAAATGCAAAGCCAAATTTTTACACGCTGAAAGAATTTAACTCACCTTATGTGGCCACGCCTAATTGTTGATTAGTGCTGCCCTCTGCTTTAAAATAACCTGCTATGTTGTTTTTCAAGGACAGATAATTTTAATATTATTTTATTTTTCTCATATTTTGCGTGCCTCGATGAGTGTATTCGAATTGTGGTATTTTAAACCTTATGGGGACATTCTAAGCATTATAAATGTGGGGAGTTGTATTATTATTGCAGGTTTTAAAAATAAATTTAGAAAAAAAAACATCATTTATTTGTAACGGATTTTACGAATGGTAGGAGGTTTTCAATTAGACGTATTTCATATTGTACTTTAAAAAATAGAGATAATGTGGGAAAATTAGAGAGAAGGTAGGAAGAGAAGATGAAATGTAGTAAAAAAAAAATGTTTATAGCGGGAAGACATAAAACTGGATTGTTCTCAAATATGTTTAGTAATATGTCGTTATCGAGGCGCTTGAGGTCAAAAAAGCAAATTTATTTTTAAAATTTTAAAGAAGTGAAAGGCTTGGTATTAGGAGGAAATAAATCTGATCTTTGTAGAATATAAAGTGATATGTCGTTTTTGAGGTTTTTACTTTGAGAATACTAATTCTGCTGTTCACAAGTATCAAAGAGAGGGTGAGGCTGACAGGAGATTAAATTCGATTTCGTGAAAAAGGGATATTATGTCATTAAAAAAAAAATTGTAATACCTCTCTATGCCACTGCGGGAACTACAAGTGAAGGGCCATATGGGGATCTCAATTTTAAAAACAAAAACTTATCTCGTGATTATAGTGATAAATAAAAACTATTAAAAAGTTACCTGACAAAAAATTGTTATTAAAAAAAAAGTGTATGGCCCCTTTAGGCCACCGCTGGAACCACGTGTGTAGGGCCACACAGGGAACTTACTTGATTTTGAAAACAGAAATTTACTTCGTGATTATTAATGGAAATATATAAATCTATTAGAGAAACACACGTGATAATAAATAGAGCCTTTAGTAGAATAATATAAAAAAATGTTAACAATAGTTACCTATTTAAAAAAAGTATATGGCCCCTTTAGGCCACCGCTGGAACTACATGTGTAGGGCAACACAGCAAACTTTCTTGACATTGAAAACAGAAATTACTTCGTAATTATTGATGGAAATATATAAATCTATTAGAGAGAGACACGTGACAAAAAATAGAGCTTTCACTAAAATAATATAAAACATTTCAAAAGAAGTGAAAAAAAAAGTGTATGGCCGCTTAAGGCCACGGCTGGAACTATATGTGTAGGGTCACACTTGGGACTTACTTGATTTTGAAAACGAAAATTTAGTTCATCATTATTGATAGAAATAAATGAAACTATTAAAAAGACAAGATAGTCTAGTCCTTGTAAGTCCGCTTCCTAACTTATACAGGGTGCCCCAAGGTGGATGGCGTATTAGACGTTTATGGAGAACTAACTAACTGATCATCTTGAAAATTTGGCACACGAAATAAACGACGATGATCTACACTTTTAAAATATTTTTGACCATGCGGTGTTGCCGCTTCTACTCTAAACCGGTAGCAACATTGCTATTTTAAATGGTACACCCTATATATTTTTAAATTTTTAGATTTAGCATAAAATTATAATTATCTTTTAATAAATGTATTATTGGTCTAGTCTTAACAGTTTCCGAGATATTGACTTCTGAAAAATGACATATTTGAACTTTGACAGCTTCTAGCAATCTAACTGTACTTCTTAGAGCAAAACGGCTTACATGTCTCTATCTTTAATTTTCATTGTTTTTCCAAAAATGAGAACTTCCGGTTAAACCGGATGTAGGAATTATAGTACTTTCGGTTTGACCGGAAGTTGACACTTTTGGGAATATAATAAGAATTGAAGATAGGGACACGTGAGCCGTTTGGCTCTAAGACGTACAGTCGGAGAACTAGAAGCTGTCAAAGTTCAAAAATGTCATTTTTTATAAGTCAATATCTCGGAAACTATTAAGCCTAGACTAATAATGCATTTATTAAAAGATAACTATAATTTTATGCTAAATCTAAAAATTTTAAAATATATAGGGCGTTCCATTTAATATAGCAATGTTGTTACCGGTTTAGAGTAGAAGCGGCAACACCGCATGGTCAAAAATATTTTAAAAGTGTAGATCATCGTCGTTTATCCCGACGGCCAAATTTGCATAATGATCCGTTAGTTAGTTCTCCATGAACGTCTAATACGCCATCCACCTTGGGGCACCCTGTATAACCTAACTATTTACAAGCTAAAGTTCCTTATTTTAACAAGTCAACTCAACTAAAGGGTTCAAGTGCTGGAAGAATATATTATTTAAAGAATAAAGGTGTTTGTGATTAAAATTCCACGGTGCGACTTAAAAAAGTCGTACCGACGACAACTTATTGAAAAAGAGCGCTTAAACCATTAGAATCTTCGAGTTTCTCAATAATAATCTTACGGTGCATTTTTTTTTTCAAAATCGAAAAAATTCTTTTTTGAGTCACGACTTGTAATTAATTTTCCAAGTCGCGAATAAATTTCGAAAATTTAAAAAAAAATCTGACGCGTCTTCTATAAGCTCAGTAGCAAATGGTTTGTAATCATTTTGGTCAGAATTTATAAGCGGTTTAAGGCCAATCGTCATTACCTGACTTTTTACTGATTTTTAACCAATCGCGATCAGTTCTAAGACGACACCACTTTTTACCACGGGAAATTTAAGTTTTATTAAAATAATATTTCCTTACACTATGCTATTGCACGATATAAAATTAATTTAGGCATCATGTATAATCAGTATTTAATCAATCAATCAACAACTGATCTTTTATCAGCTTAGCGTATTTTCTTTATTTTTAGCAATAGTATTCTTGTTCCAATTACATATTCTTAAAAATTTTGACGTTTCTATCGGTTTCCGCACACTCTGTGCTGCACAAAGAGTAAGATCGTTTGTAGCTGGATATAAGAACTTTTTGTAATTACGTCTATCTACAAAAAATTCAATAGAAAGGCTTAATTTTCAACAAGGGAATCTAGTTACCGTTATTTATTCTATGAATTTTTATATTTTTTAATTGGGCATTGTTGGTACTTTCCGCATGATCTGTGCAATACAAATTGTTGATAAGTTTGTAGGATAATAGTAGAAGGACGTATTTTTCTACAAATTTCATTGGAAAGTCTTAATATTCATATTTTAATATTTAGTAATCGTATATTGGATATTACGTATTATTTGAATTTTTTATGACGTTTACTATTAGTTGTGAAATATTATTTTAATAGGCCATACAGAATGTCTTTGAAGGTATATCTAAATATTTAAAATAACGGTTCTAATTCAGTTTGGAAATGAGGTACTTAGTGTAAATTGAAAACATGATCTATATAAATATGTTAAAATGTATAAACGGGACATATAGAAAAAGTAAAAATTACAGAGAATATTTTAAAATGTTCTGCATGATTAGCCAAACGAAAGATAAATTGGAATCATATTTTTGTTCAGGTTTATGTAAAAAAAATAAGAATAAATAAGTTTTACCGTTAAAAAAAATACCCGACTTCTTAATGCTTTTAAAAGTATAAAATAATAGTTTTTAGAAATAATACTTAAATTACTTATTACTAAAAACAAAAACATTCCGTTAATTTTTGAACATTTTTATTAAATATTAAAAATAAAATGGTTTTTAAGTTATTACTAAAGTTATATTTAAAAATGTAAGAAAAAGTTTATTGTTAAAATAATTTCAGTGACGTGGCACTCCAACAGCTGTTATTTGTGTTGAGCGACGCAGAGGTTTGCAACGCGTTGTTTTGTATACTGTGCTGCTTTTTGATTTGGATGTTAAATTCAAAATAAATAAAAGTATTAAAAAGTTACCTGACAAAAATAGGGCATTCACTTGGATAATATAAAAAATTTCAAAAATAGTTATATTTAAAAAAAAAAAGTGTATGTTTGGGCGTTTTATGCCACCGATACGCGAAATTGAGTCTTATTAAATTTTATTAATATACCAAAATAATAAAATGATATAATCCCCATAAAAATAGAGCAGATAATCTTTACAGTTATGTCTTTCTGTATATAACTGACTTTCTTTCAATGTTGCCTAACGTCTAAATGCAAAAAAGTAATTTTTTTACAAATTTTAAAATTATAACAATGTTCGAGAGGCGTTCCTTTAACAACTTAGCCAAGTAAGAATAGAATAAGTATTTGCCCTTTGCTTCTTTAAAATAGCAAGGTAAAACTCTTTGCTTAGCTAAGCTGTTAAAGAAACGCTTCTCGATAAAATTTGTATCATCGTATGAGAAATATGGCTTACTGGCAAGGGAGGAAGAAAAAATCTTTGCTATGCTAAGCTAAATTTATAAAAGGAATACTTAACGCCGTTGTCTTTGCTTTGCGGTTTAAAAGTATCTACAAGGAACTTAGCCAATAGGTAATGAAGGAATGCTTCGCATTTTAGAAAGAAAAGTGTATGGCCACTTTATGGTTCATTAAATTTGTATCATCTTTATGTTTTCAAAGTAATTTGCTTTTTCAAAAACTATTAAGGATAATCTTCTGATATTTCGTATGCACTTAGGGTCATTAATAAGTGGGAATAAATTATTTTGGCATATGTGCTCAATAAAGTAGATCTTCCTTAGTATTTCAAAATTTAAACCTAACAATTGCACCATTTTCCTAAAAATTTCTTTTGTTTGCCCATTGCCTATTGTTAAAAATAATTTCAGTAACGTGGCATTCTCAAAGTTGCTATTTTTATGGAGCGTCGCATAGGTTTACAACGTGTTATTTCCCCCGCTTCAATTACTGTGCCGCTTCTTAACTTGAATGTTAAAATCGAAATTATTAATACTATTAAAAAGTCACCTGACAAAAAACAAGCCTTCACTAGGATAATATAGAAAGTTTCAAAAATTAATATTTAAAAAAAAAGTATATGGAACTACGTGTGTAGTGCCACACAAGGGACTTGATTAAAAAAAAAATATTTCGTGATTATCGATGGAAATAAATAGTGCTATTCGATACTCACCTGACAAAAAATAAAGCCTTTACTAGGATGATCTAAAAAGTTTCAAAAATAGTTATTTTAAAATGAGAAGTGTATGACCCCTTTATGTTACCGCTGGAAAGTGGAACTACTTGTGTAGGGACACACAAGAAACTTGATTTAAAAAAAAAAAGAAATTTACTTCGTGATTATTAATGGAAATAATTAATATTATTTGATACTTCCAACACAAAAAATAGGGCCTTCACTAGAATAATCTAAAAAGTTTCAAAAATAGTTATTTTAAAATGAAAAGTGTATGACCCCTTTATGCCACCGCTGAAACTACGTGTGTAGGGCCGCACAAGGAAATTGATTTAAAAAAAAAAGGAAATATACTTCGTGATTCTTGATGGAAATGATTAATACTATTTGATACATAAAATACAAAAAAATAAGGCCTTCGCTAGGATAATCTAAAAAATTTCAAAAATAGAGAGAAAGATACTTGATTTAAAAAAAAAGGAAATTTATTTCGTGATTATTGATGGAAATAAATAAAACTGTTCGAAACTCACCTAACAAAAAATAGGGCCTTCACTTAAATAAAATAAAAAGTTTCAAATATATTTACGTTAGAAATAAAAGCGTATGGCCCCTTTATGCCACCGCTGGACCTACGTGTGTAAGGCCATACAAAGAACTTGGTTTTAAAAACGGAAATTCACTTACTGATGTTGATGGAAATAAATAATGCTATTCGATACTCACCTGACAAAATATAAGGCCATCACTAGGATAATATAAAAATTTTTAAAAATAGTTCTTTTAAAAAGAAAAGTGTATGTCCCCTTTAGACCACCGCTGGAACTACATATGTAGGGCCACACCAGGGACTTGATTTTAAAAAGGGAAATTTACTTACTGATTATTGCTGGAAACGATTAATACTATTTGATACATAAAATACAAAAAATACGGCCTTCACTAGGATAATCCAAAAAGTTTCAAAAAAAGTTATTTTAAAATTAAAAGTGTATGACCCCTTTATGTTACCGCTGGAACTACGTGTGTGGGGCCACACAAGGAACTTGATTTAAAAAAAAAGGAAATTTACTTCATGATTATTGATGGAAACGATTAATACTATTTGATACTTAAAATACAAAAAATAAAGCCTTCACTAGGATAATCTAAAATGTTTTAAAAATAGTTATTTTAAAATGAAAAGTGTATGACCCCTTTGTGCCACCGCTGGAACTACGTCTGTAGGGCCACACAAGGAACTTGATTTAAAAAAAAGGAAATTTACTTAGTGATTGTTGATGGAAATGATTAATAGTATTTGATGCCTAAAATACAAAAAATAAGGCCTCCACTAGGATAATCTAAAAAGTTTCAAAAGTAGTTATTTTAAAATGAAAAGTGTATGACCCCTTTATGTCACCGCTGGAACTACGTGTGTAGGGCCGCACAAGGAAATTGATTTAAAAAAAAAAGGAAATATACTTCGTGATTCTTGATGGAAATGATTAATACTATTTGATACATAAAATACAAAAAAATAAGGCCTTCGCTAGGATAATCTAAAAAATTTCAAAAATAGTTATTTTAAAATCAAAAGTTTATGACCCCTTTATGCCACCGCTGGAACTACGTGTGTAGGGCCGCACAAGGAAATTGATTTAAAAAAAAAGGAAATTTACTTCGTGATTGTTGATGGAAATGATTAATACTATTTGATACCTAAAATACAAAAAATAAGGACTTCACTAGGATAATCTAAAAAGTTTCAAAAGTAGTTATTTTAAAATGAAAAGTGTATGACCCCTTTATGTCACCGCTGGAACTACGTGTGTAGGGCCGCACAAGGAAATTGATTTAAAAAAAAAGGGAATATACTTCGTGATTGTTGATGGAAATGATTAATACTATTTGATACCTAAAATACAAAAAATAAGGCCTTCACTAGGATAATCTAAAAAGTTTTAAAAATAGTTATTTTAAAATGAAAAGTGTATGACCCCTTTATGCCACCGCTGGAACTACGTGTGTAGGGCCACATAAGGAACTTGATTTAAAAAAAAAAGGAAATTTACTTCGTGAATATTGATGGAAACGATTTATACTATTTATTTTTATACTTAAAATACAAAAAAATAAGGCCTTCACTAGGATAATCTAAAAAGTTTCAAAAGTAGTTATTTTAAAATGAAAAGTGTATTACCCCTTTATGCCACCGCTGGAACTACGTGTATAGGGCCACAGAAGGAACTTGATTTTAAAAAAAAGGAAATTTACTTCGTGATTATTGATGGAAACGATTTATTTTATTGTTAAATAAATGAAATATTATTAATTTGTAAAATGTATTTATTTTTATAAAATCATAACCTTAAATCAGGAGACCTGGCGACCCTAAATTGTACGTATTGTTTAAATTATATTTTTATTTATATTGTATTTATATATGTATAAATTATAAGGAACTGGACTTACAACAGAATTTTAGATGAATCAATGTTTTATTTAATTTATTTTGAAAAATACTTTCTTTTAAAATCCAACAGTCAGTAGGTATGTATCTTGAATTTTGCAGGAAACTTAAAGGAATGCATGCGCATTTATTGGCAATGGCAAAAGAATTTCAAATTCCGATCAGCTAGCTGGTAACAACGTATGCTTATAAGCAAGAAAATTGAACATAGGACTCCCAACCATCTTTGATTTATAATGGTTGCATGTATAAAGGCTTTAATGTTTTTTTAAATATACCTAGAAAAATTTAAACCTTTCTATTAAATTCACCAAGTTAACTTACCAAGAAGAGAAAAAATACAGGTATTATTCCTAAAAGCTTCATATTAGTACCTGTGAGGAAACCAGAGGGACCCCATAAGGTTTTAAAATATAATGTCCTTGAAATTTATTTGGATAATAATGTGTATGACCTCTTAATGTAGGTAAACTCAATACACTTAGTGTAAAGTCTTTATGGGGCCTGGCCACTTAAGAGTTTTTTAAACATAACTTCTGAAATCGCGAGTGTATAGAAATAATTTTTGTACCAGCATATTCAGCAATAAAAATGGCAAATAGTTCATAGCCTAGTTCGCATGGCCACAAAAGTGATATGCCATCTCGATGTCCGTCTAATGATTGCTTGGCATGGAAGGGTGTGTGTGTGTGTGTGTGTGTGTGTGTGTGTGTGTGTGTGTGTGTGTGTGTGTGTGTTGGTGCAGTGTTGTATGGTCGGTAAACTTTTCTCTAGGCTTTTTGTTTACTAACTACTAAACTAGGTATGGCAGCGTATAGGTTAATTACTTCTTACTAGGTATAATACTTCTAGTTTCCTTTTTCTTTGTTCCAGCAGCAAATTTTCTTTAAGCTATTATAAAAGCTGATTTCTTGGGCGCTTATAGTATTTTTTCCTCGTCCTGTACTGGATCATGATTCACTAATATTCTAAATCTTCATTGGGATGAGTTCCTGCTTTTTCAAAAACTTTTACTGCTTTCCTTTTCATGAATGTTGTTATCATATCGGTTCCCATTCAAGATCTCTATGGATTTGTGCATTTCTTAGAAGCCATGGTGCCGCTACTGCTTTTCTTACATAATTATTTTCTGTGGCCTCCAGCCGTTTTATATAAAAGTATTAGCTGCATAGCCCCACGCGGCTGAGCCGTAAGTCAGCTATGGTCTAACTACTGCTTAGCTACTAGCTACTGCCCTGTCAAAGGCTCTGGCTACATCTAGTAGCACTACTCCGGTTGACATATTTTCTTGAAAACCTTTTGTTGCAATCTCCACTATTCTGAGCACCTGTTCTTCTAATGAATGTGCAATTCTAAAGCCGAACTGTTCGTCTGGCAACATGTTGAGCATCTCTGTTTTATCTTTTAGTCTGTTGTTGATGACTCTTTCTATCACTTTGCTTAGTGCTGATAGCAGGCTTATTGGTCTATAGTTCTGAGGAATTTTTTTCTCTTTTCCTGGTTTATTCAGTACTATGACTTCTGCATATTTCCAATTTTTTGGGTAATGCCTGTTCTTATTACTCCATTTGCTATATTCACGTCCTGCCTATATTTTTATGCATTTGATTGCTGCCTAATCGATTTCTGCATATTCTGCTTGTCTTCTGCCATTCGCGTTTACGCGTCTGCTATTCCACTGTTGTGATTTACAGTTTAGATCACCTATGATTATCTACGGAGTATCATCGATATCCTACTGCACTACTTTTTGTTGCGGTGGTAGATATACCGATAATATTTTTACCTGTCCCCGGCTTGTACTTGTCTCTATTTCTATATCATTATTTATTCCTATTAAATGATGGTGTAGGCTTCTCTTTACTAGTAATGCTACTCCTCCATTATTATTTGGTCGGTCGTGTCTTTATACTTCGTATCCTAGGAACGACATATTTTCATCCCTGGACATTTTTGTTTCTTGCAATGCCAGGATGTCCGGTCGTTTCTCTGCTAATAAAGTCTTTTATTTTAATTTTTCTTGCTTTCATGCCGTTGACCTTCTAAGACACGATCACCAAGGGGACTGAATGCCGTGCGTTATTAGGCATTTCTGGTTAGGTTCTTCGATAGGGCCTCTAGTGTTTTATGCACCAAGGCCATTTGTGTTGCTTGATCAGGCATGATCTGGTGCTCCATGCATGCTTATCGGCTGCGCAACATGAATTTGTTGCTGCAGTTGTTCTTGCGATGGCTTCGCTGTCCTCGCCGCCCTGGCGTATGACAGATTTGGCGATGCCATTTTTGCCGGTGGTACTATTGCTACGTTCCTGGACCTATTTATGGGCCTAGGGAATTCACTGCACCCCTTATAATTAGAGACCGATCAAAGGTTTGGTTTCGGCTAGTTTCGGCCAAAAAATCTAGTTTTGGTTTCGGCCAACAATCGGCCGCGCCAAAACTCAGTGTTTGTGAATTGTCGCGCACCGTTCGGCTAACTTTGGGTGAGTTCGTAGGCAGTGTAGTCTATACAGGGTGTCCGGGAAAATGTGGGAAATCTCCCGGATATTAAAAAAACACGCGAAAAGAATACTACAAGTTCATATAAACTTCTTTCGTATCGGCCTCCTCTTCGGAGATATGGGCTCCCAAAGAGCTCCCATGGAATTACGTTTTTGACACATAATTATTAAACCAACAGGTATATTTCAATTTTTTTTTCATATGATCTATACCAGGTAAGACCCTTCCAATTACTATCCCAGAAAGTGTTGCGAATTACTCCCAGCTGCAGGGACGGACTAGCTGTGACACCAATGACCTTTAACTATTGACTAAAAATTAAGTACTCTTCATTCATGTTGCTAATCCTAACCGTTTTCGGAAAAACGTCATTTTTAACATATTTACATCATGTATATTTAGCGTATTTCAATAAAAGATACATCTTTGTTCCTATAAATTATAAATGTTCACTTTTAACTGCTTAATGTTAATACATGATAGCAATAAAATGACGTTTTTCTGAAAACGGTTAGAATTAGCGACATGCACTTAATTTTTAGTCAATAGTTAAAGGCATGTAAAAAACGTTGTCCAAAGTTTTTATCATACAGGGCGTAAAAAAAATGGGCACATTAGTGTCACAGCAAAGTCCGTCCATGCAGCTGTGAGTAAGTCGCAACACTTTCTGGGATAGTAATTTGAAGGGTCTTATCAGGGTCAGATCATATGAAAAAAAATTGAAATAGGTATACCTGTTGGATCAATAATTATGTCATTGTGCCAAAAACTTAATTCCATGGGAGCTCTTTGGGAGCCTATACGAAAGAGGAGGCCGATACGAAAGAAGTTTATATGAACTTCGTTTCTCTTTATTGGTGTTTTTCCGCTACACTAAATTTCATACAAAAATCGTAGTTCGCCGTCAGAGCATTCGACAGTTTTTGCCCCTTCAAGCAATTCCGGAACGAGTCGACCGATCCGAGTCGACCGATCCGAGTCGACCGATCCGAGTCGACCGATCCGAGTCGACCGGTCTGACTCAGTGCGCGGGGTCTAATTTAATTACATAAAATCAAAAATTTCCGACTGCTCTTTTCGGAGTCGACCGGTCCGAGTCGATTCAATGCGTGTACTCCTTAAGGCCGTATTTAAAAATAATTATCACATTCCTGAAGATGTAATAATGACATCAAAACGTCTAAATATAATTAAGTGTGGTACATTGTTTATTTCAGGGCTTAAAGGGCTATCAAAAAATAAAATAAAAAGTGCAGGTCCGTATTTAAAAAAATAAAGTTGATAATAGTTCCATAAAAACGAAACGTTGTAACGAAATTCTAAAAACGTCACAATATGGAGCGTAAAAAGTTGCCATAACAATGTTGTGCTTGTTTTTCTGTGGCGGATAAAATAAGTCAAGCAGTTTAAAAAAACAAAAACTCAAAATTTTAGTTTTTTGCAAAAATTTCAAAAACTAAAAAAGATAGCTCAGATATTTTTTGCGATATTGCTCAGTACGAAATTGCGCAACTTTGCCACAATTTAACCGATGCTGTGTCTCTTATAGTTTCCGAGATCCCCATGATGAGGCTCGAATTTGGGACACCCTGTACACAAACACAAAACCAAACCCTATGGGAATACTGTAAGCCACATTTACCACACTCGTGCAAGAATGAGTAATGATGTTCTTATTCCATTAAATTACGATAACATTATATATTACAGTGTTGCCTACTTGGGACCCAAGTTGTATAATATGATCCCTACTATAATAAAGAATATTAAAAACATATGTAAATTTAAAAATGAATGCACAAATCACTTAGCAAAAAATTTCAGATATTTTAAAAACATTTTTAATTAACTGTCCCTTACTTCTTTCTTATTTTTAAAAATTGCGAATAAAATCAGGAAACCAGTAAAATTAAAACCATTAATAATTATGATATAATAAAATTATATTTAAGATTTTATTACAATACAAGTAAATCTAATTACTTGGGTGCCATAATTAAACACCTTACCTTATATGGTGTTTTAGTAATTAGTATTTAATTAGTTTAATTTGTATTGACTACAGTACAAAATACAGTAAAATTAGTGTACTAACTATCAATTATCTTTATTTTTTAGTTTTTGTTATGGCACACACAAATGTTTTCAACACTTAGGTGTCTTATAAACCTTTACAATATTCATCCATTCGTGTATACTGAGATATTATATAATTTTTGTTAGAATAGTTTAAATAAATAAATAAATAAAATATAAGGTAAACCGACTTTATAATTTGACGGTTACAGTAGAAGCGCAGAGGAAACCACGCGATCCTAACTAGTGTTTCCGATGCCAATCAAGGTGCTCCTTCCCGCTGAGATGCGTGAAATGCACCGGACCTCATGCTGTCAGAGAGTGCACGCTCGAAAAGCCTAAAAATGACGAAGATAGAAATGCGACATGCTTTTTATGCAAACCCAGTCAATTATAAGTAGATATAGGGAAAAAACCCACAGTCGTCTCCACATATACTTATATTAAAAGAGTCAGATTAATGTGGTGTACATGTTTCGGTACTAGGGAGTACCATCATCAGCACCGAAGGGCCCAAGTGCCACTAATACTAGGAATGTAAAAGATTTTTTAAAATTAAAAACTAAAAACCATGAATAAGACGAGGACATTTTGTGTGCTTAGACCAGGGGTCTTCAACCTTTTTTCATAGAAGAGCCATATTTAAGCTACCCATCGATTGCCGGGCCAGAACAAATAGAAAGTGAGAAATATAATATAGCTGAAATATAGTTAACTCAACACAATATTTATACAAACACATTTATATTTAATGTTTAATTTTATTAATAAATTTTGATGCGGGCCACAAAAAAGTTAATAGCGGGCCGCATGCGGCCCGCGGGCCGCCTGTTGAAGACCCCTGGCTTAATTAAACACCTTACCTTATATGGTGTTTTAGTAATTAGTATTTAATTAGTTTAATTTGTATTGACTACAGTACAAAATACAGTAAAATTAGTGTACTAACTATCAATTATCTTTATTTTTTAGTTTTTGTTATGGCACACACAAATGTTTTCAACACTTAGGTGTCTTATAAACCTTTACAATATTCATCCATTCGTGTATACTGAGATATTATATAATTTTTGTTAGAATAGTTTAAATAAATAAATAAATAAAATATAAGGTAAACCGACTTTATAATTTGACGGTTACAGTAGAAGCGCAGAGGAAACCACGCGATCCTAACTAGTGTTTCCGATGCCAATCAAGGTGCTCCTTCCCGCTGAGATGCGTGAAATGCACCGGACCTCATGCTGTCAGAGAGTGCACGCTCGAAAAGCCTAAAAATGACGAAGATAGAAATGCGACATGCTTTTTATGCAAACCCAGTCAATTATAAGTAGATATAGGGAAAAAACCCACAGTCGTCTCCACATATACTTATATTAAAAGAGTCAGATTAATGTGGTGTACATGTTTCGGTACTAGGGAGTACCATCATCAGCACCGAAGGGCCCAAGTGCCACTAATACTAGGAATGTAAAAGATTTTTTAAAATTAAAAACTAAAAACCATGAATAAGACGAGGACATTTTGTGTGCTTAGACCAGGGGTCTTCAACCTTTTTTCATAGAAGAGCCATATTTAAGCTACCCATCGATTGCCGGGCCAGAACAAATAGAAAGTGAGAAATATAATATAGCTGAAATATAGTTAACTCAACACAATATTTATACAAACACATTTATATTTAATGTTTAATTTTATTAATAAATTTTGATGCGGGCCACAAAAAAGTTAATAGCGGGCCGCATGCGGCCCGCGGGCCGCCTGTTGAAGACCCCTGGCTTAGACGAAAACAGATTAAAAAGTGGTAGTAAAATAAAATTCGAAAGGAATTAATTTTCTTCCTCTACCCTACATTGTGAACAAATAACAAATTGATACTACAAACTTTACTACCACTTTTTAATCTGTTTTCGTCTAAACACTTAAAATGTCCTCGTCTTATTCATGGTTTTTAATTTTTTTTAAATCTTTTACATTCCTAGTATTAGTGGCACTTGGGCCCTTCGGTGCTGATGATGGTACTTCGTAGTACCGAAACATGTACACTACATTAATCTGACTTTTAATATAAGTATTTGTGTAGACGACTGTGTTTTTTTCCCTATATTATCTCTACAGCTCCACTTTGAGATGATGGACTACTTCGGCAAAATTATAAGTAGTGTCCGACCGAAACAATATTTTCAGCCGAAACCGAAACCGAATTTTCGTCCTTGGTCTCAGTTTGGGCCGAAACCGAAACTTATTTATACATGTTAAAAATTTTATTGTATACCAAAATCTAATGTATTTTATATAGGACGAGATCGATCTTTGGAACGGATTAAACTCTTCCCACCTAAAAAAATAAAAAAGATCGACGACAAAGAATATTTTTTTCTTTATTCAGGGTGTTCGGGAAATGTGGGAAATCTCCCGGATATGAAAAGAATACTACAAGTTCATATAAACTTCTTTCGTATCGGCCTCCTCTTTCGTATAGGCTCCCAAAGAGCTCCCATGGAATTAAGTTTTTGGCACAATGACATAATTATTGATCCAACAGGTATACCTATTTCAATTTTTTTTCATATGATCTGACCCTGATAAGACCCTTCAAATTACTATCCCAGAAAGTGTTGCGACTTACTCACAGCTGCATGGACGGACTTTGCTGTGACACTAATGTGCCCATTTTTTTTACGCCCTGTATGATAAAAACTTTGGACAACGTTTTTTACATGCCTTTAACTATTGACTAAAAATTAAGTGCATGTCGCTAATTCTAACCGTTTTCAGAAAAACGTCATTTTATTGCTATCATGTATTAACATTAAGCAGTTAAAAGTGAACATTTATAATTTATAGGAACAAAGATGTATCTTTTATTGAAATACGCTAAATATACATGATGTAAATATGTTAAAAATGACGTTTTTCCGAAAACGGTTAGGATTAGCAACATGAATGAAGAGTACTTAATTTTTAGTCAATAGTTAAAGGTCATTGGTGTCACAGCTAGTCCGTCCCTGCAGCTGGGAGTAATTCGCAACACTTTCTGGGATAGTAATTGGAAGGGTCTTACCTGGTATAGATCATATGAAAAAAAAATTGAAATATACCTGTTGGTTTAATAATTATGTGTCAAAAACGTAATTCCATGGGAGCTCTTTGGGAGCCCATATCTCCGAAGAGGAGGCCGATACGAAAGAAGTTTATATGAACTTGTAGTATTCTTTTCGCGTGTTTTTTTAATATCCGGGAGATTTCCCACATTTTCCCGGACACCCTGTATAGACTACACTGCCTACGAACTCACCCAAAGTTAGCCGAACGGTGCGCGACAATTCACAAACACTGAGTTTTGGCGCGGCCGATTGTTGGCCGAAACCAAAACTAGATTTTTTGGCCGAAACTAGCCGAAACCAAACCTTTGATCGGTCTCTAATTATAAGGGGTGCAGTGAATTCCCTAGGCCCATAAATAGGTCCAGGAACGTAGCAATAGTACCACCGGCAAAAATGGCATCGCCAAATCTGTCATACGCCAGGGCGGCGAGGACAGCGAAGCCATCGCAAGAACAACTGCAGCAACAAATTCATGTTGCGCAGCCGATAAGCATGCATGGAGCACCAGATCATGCCTGATCAAGCAACACAAATGGCCTTGGTGCATAAAACACTAGAGGCCCTATCGAAGAACCTAACCAGAAATGCCTAATAACGCACGGCATTCAGTCCCCTTGGTGATCGTGTCTTAGAAGGTCAACGGCATGAAAGCAAGAAAAATTAAAATAAAAGACTTTATTAGCAGAGAAACGACCGGACATCCTGGCATTGCAAGAAACAAAAATGTCCAGGGATGAAAATATGTCGTTCCTAGGATACGAAGTATAAAGACACGACCGACCAAATAATAATGGAGGAGTAGCATTACTAGTAAAGAGAAGCCTACACCATCATTTAATAGGAATAAATAATGATATAGAAATAGAGACAAGTACAAGCCGGGGACAGGTAAAAATATTATCGGTATATCTACCACCGCAACAAAAAGTAGTGCAGTAGGATATCGATGATACTCCGTAGATAATCATAGGTGATCTAAACTGTAAATCACAACAGTGGAATAGCAGACGCGTAAACGCGAATGGCAGAAGACAAGCAGAATATGCAGAAATCGATTAGGCAGCAATCAAATGCATAAAAATATAGGCAGGACGTGAATATAGCAAATGGAGTAATAAGAACAGGCATTACCCAAAAAATTGGAAATATGCAGAAGTCATAGTACTGAATAAACCAGGAAAAGAGAAAAAAATTCCTCAGAACTATAGACCAATAAGCCTGCTATCAGCACTAAGCAAAGTGATAGAAAGAGTCATCAACAACAGACTAAAAGATAAAACAGAGATGCTCAACATGTTGCCAGACGAACAGTTCGGCTTTAGAATTGCACATTCATTAGAAGAACAGGTGCTCAGAATAGTGGAGATTGCAACAAAAGGTTTTCAAGAAAATATGTCAACCGGAGTAGTGCTACTAGATGTAGCCAGAGCCTTTGACAGGGCAGTAGCTAGTAGCTAAGCAGTAGTTAGACCATAGCTGACTTACGGCTCAGCCGCGTGGGGCTATGCAGCTAATACTTTTATATAAAACGGCTGGAGGCCACAGAAAATAATTATGTAAGAAAAGCAGTAGAGTAGGGTTGAGTAAGCGTTCCTACCCCATCCATGGATTTGGATCGCAGACACCCCCACCACCACACCCAAACCTACCAATACAACACTCCCCCCACTCCTACCCCCGCTCCTTCCCCCACTCCTCTCCCCACTCCTCCCCCCACTCCTACCACCACTCCTCCCCCACTCCCACCCCCACTCCTACCCCCACTCCTACCCCCACTCCTACCCCCACTCCTACCCCCACTCCTACCCCCACTCCTACCCCCACTCCTCCCCCCACTCCTCCCCCCACTCCTCTCCATACTTCACCATTCACCGAATCCCCCCACATATATAAACCCATAAACAAGCACAACAGTTAGTTATCTCTGCTTTGCTATTGTAAAAAGCAGTCGTTGTTCAGTTTAGAAAAGTTAATAGTTATTTGTGAACAGTATTGTTAAGATCAGTTTAGTTACACAAGATGTATCAGTGCAGCGATTGCAATAAAACATTCAGCCATCAATCAAACGTGAATAGACATAAAAGGGAATCATGTCCTAATAGATCATCCCATATTAAAAGGAAGAACAACACACAATTATGTGAGATACCAACAAAGAAACTAAAAATAGAGGAACCGCAAAAATCAGAATATCAACCGCCAATTCCTAAACTTATTCTATCACGATGTAAGGAATGCAATACTTGGTATGTGAAAAATAAACTAAATGCACATTTGCGCTCAAACCATCATAAAAGCAGTTTAAAAAGTGACAATAATGTGAAAATTTTAACTTCAGCGTTTAAAAACAGAATTATATCATACATGTTACTTCCATCTCAAAAGTATGTAGACATTGAAGAATTTTTTGAAACAGTGAAACAAAAGTTTGTGAGTTTAATTACAGAACAGTTAGTTAAACATAAGTGTATTAAGATTAATGTAGAATTATTTGGTAGGTATATTTTACAATCAAAAGAAACAATAGAAACCAAATCATTTAATACAAAAAATAAGATAATAACATCTACGATTGATTTAAGTGGAATTTATAAGGATTTCTTATCTGAAATTAAAGAGAAAGTTTCAATATTCGCAGAAAATGGGTCAGGTTGGGCTTTAGAAAAAATACTGCATTTAGAAATTAACATAAATAAATTTAATCCAATCGGAGCATCTTCATATATTTCTTTACCAAACCAAATTGCATTAAAGAAAGCAGTTGTCAATGTAAGAAATAATGATCCATATTGTTTTGCGTGGAGTGTAATAAGTGCGTTGTATCCAGCTAAAAATCATGGTGAAAGAACGAGTTCATATCCCAATTTCTTCAATGCATTAAATTTACAAGGAATTGAATTCCCTATGAAGCTAAAAGATATATCAAAGTTCGAGATCCTAAATCATATATCTGTAAATGTTTACGGTTTAGAGTGTGTTTATGAAGACAGTAAACAAAAATATGAAGTTGTTGGCCCCATGCATTACACTAATAAAAAACTACCATTACATGTTAATTTATTGTTAATAAGCGAAGATGAAAACAATCATTACTGTTGGATTAAAGATATGTCAAAATTACTATCATCTCAAATCAATAAAAATTCTCATAAAAAATATTTTTGTGATGGTTGCTTAAATTATTTTACTTCCATACAAAAACTCGAAATTCATCAAAAAAATGATTGTAATCATTTGTATACAAGAGTTCCAACCAATGATATCAAAATTAATAAATACGGACAACATATACCAGAAAATATACTACAGTTTCAAAATTTTCAAAGACAGCTTAAAGTTCCTTTTGTAATATATGCAGATTTCGAATGTTTCTTAAAACCTTTACAATTTGAACAACCAGAAAATGATTTGGATTCCTATACACGTAACACTTTTAAACATGAACCATATGCATTCTCTTATTTCATTAAATGTTCATATGATGACTCTCTATCAGTATTAGATTCTTATTTTGGTTTAGATGCTGCAGAGGAGTTTTGTAAACGAATTGAAGATCATGTACATAGAATTTACAATAACTGTCTTAAACCTATAGTAAAAATGCTTCCTCTATCAAATGAACAGAAATCAACTTATAAATCAACCAATATTTGTCATATATGTAACGAACAAGTTGAAGAAAACGAAAAAGTAAGAGATCATGATCATTTAACTGGTGAATTTCGAGGTGCAGCACATAGCATATGCAACTTAAATTTCAAAATTCCATATTTTATCCCCATATTTTTTCATAATTTAACGGGTTACGATAGTCACCTGTTTATTAAGCAGTTGTGCTGTGAAAAAGATGACATTGATGTCTTAGCACAAACCAAAGAGAAATACATTTCATTTTCTAAATCAATTCTGGTTGATAAATATAAAGACAAAGACAATAAAGAAAAAAAATGTATTTGTTAAAATGAGATTTTTGGATTCATTTAGATTTGTTGCATCCTCATTAGAAACGTTTGGTGAAAGTTTAGAAACAGATCAATGTATACAAATTCAAAAACATTTTCAAGATTCCAACCATTTCAATGAAATTCGAAAAAAGGGAGTGTACCCATATTCTTATGTTGATTCATTTGAAAAATTGTATGAGAATCAACTTCCAAGTATTGATGATTTTTATGATAAACTACGCGATGAATCTATAGATCCATTAGATTACAATAGAGCGACTCATATTTGGAACTTATTTGATTGTCAAACCTTAATGGATTATACAAAAATTTATTTACTATCTGACGTTCTCATATTAACAGATTTTTTTGAAGCATTTCGAAATGTATCTATAAATAATTTTAAGTTGGATCCTGCACAATATTATACATTACCTGGTTTAAGTTGGGATGCTATGTTAAAAATGACTAACGTCAAATTGGAATTATTAACTGATATTGATATGTTACATTTTTTTAAGAATAGTATAAGAGGTGGAATTTGTCATTGCAGTGTTCGAAAAGCTGAAGCCAATAACCAATGTCTTAAAAATTATGATCCTGATAAACCAACTTCATTTATTATGTATTTAGATGCAACTAACTTGTATGGACATAGTATGAGTCAATATCTCCCAATAAGTGATTTTTCTTGGATGTCAATGGAAGGAATAGAAACTTTTGATGTGATGACAATTGATGATGATGGTGAATATGGATATGTTTTAGAAGTAGATATAAAATATCCTCAAGATTTACATGAAAAACATAATGAACTACCATTTTTATCAGAAAATATTTGTCCACCAGATTCAAAACAAAAGAAATTAATTTGTGATTTAAACAATAAAGAAAAATATGTAATTCATTATCGAAATCTTAAACAAGCTATTCGAAATGGATTGAATGTAACTAAAATTCACAGAGTAATTAAATTTAAACAGTCAGCATTTCTGAAACCTTACATTGATTTAAATACTGAAATGAGAAATAAATCCAAAAACAAGTTAGAAAAAGATTGTTACAAATTATATAATAATGCTATTTATGGTAAATCTTTGGAAAATATTGATAAGCGAGTTGATATAAGATTAATCACACATTGGGAAAATATTAGACAAAAGCAAGGAGCGCAAACACTGATAGCTAAACCAAATTTTAAAAATCGATTAGTATTTAACGAAAATTTTGTTGCAATACAAATGGAAAGAGTTAAGGTGAATTACAACAAACCAGTTTATATTGGATTCTCAGTCTTGGAATTATCAAAAACAGTAATTTATAATTTTTATTATGATTACATCAAAAGTAAATATGGCGACAAAGCAATATTATTGTACACTGATACCGATAGTTTGATTCTCCAAATAGAGACGCCAAACTTTTATGAAGATATTCAGAATAATTTAAATAAATTTGATACTTCCAATTATAATGAAAGTAATATGCATAACATAACTAAGAATAAATCTGTATTAGGACGTATGAAAGATGAGTTTGCAGGTCAACCAATTTTAAGTTTCTATGGTACAGGTGCAAAAGCTTACTGCGTCAATTTAGAAAATAAATCGGAAAAAAAAGCAAAAGGTGTGAAAAAATATGTTATACAAAATTTAATTACTAAACAAGATTATAAAGATGTAGTTGAAAATTCAGAAACCAAGTTTAGAAAAATGAATGTATTTCGTTCAATCCTACATGATATGTTTACTCAACTAAAAAATAAGGTTGCTTTGTCCCCAAAAGATGATAAACGATATATAATTCAAGACTCTTTTAGAACCCTAGCTTGGGGGCACAAACACATTGACATTTTAGAAGATAAATCCAGAACTGATGATCCTGATGTTAATAATGTTATCGATATTTTACGAAATCTAGTTCACGATGAATATAAAACCTAAGAACTTAACAAAATTATTTTATTTTTAAAATGATGGTCCTACCTGTAGGTGTTCTTTTCCTATCAGCGTTTATTAACAATACTTTATTCATACAAGTTAATCCCAATGTTCAAGATACATTTATTTGTTTATCGATTAATAATGCAAATAATGATAGTTGGCCATCAACATGGAAAAGGATGGATATAAGTAATGGATTGTTTACTTATAAAATAAATGATCATGTAATAAATAACTCATCCACTGTAGAGTATAAGTTAAGGATATATTATTCCAATAGATCGCATGCACTAACAGAGAAATGGAATCAATTGTATAACAAATTACATATGGAAGAATGTAATATACGCACATGTATAATATTTGTAATAATATTTTTTATATTGTTTATGTGTTTGTTGGGATATGTATTATTTAAAGCATATTTGTATTATAAATAAAAAAATGTAAAACATATTTTGTAACTATTTTATTTATTCATAACAATTTTTATAACGATATAACAACCAATGTAACCAAAACTGCAATTATATCCTTGAATGTCAAGGAAAACATTGGTCTCATTCATGGTTACTATCTGATGTTACTAATGCTCCTCTATCATTTATATCCCCCCACATTACAGCTTCCCCCTCTACATTTTTATTGCTTATTTAAGCAGACAGTTCAAGTTGCATCAACATTAATTTCACAAACGTTGTCTACACATAACCTACAAAAATGGCAAACTTTTACATTGATACCATGTCCTACAATCCTCAACAATCCAAGAACGAAGAATTTAGTCAGAAACGTAATGGTGCTCTCATCAATGAAAGCATGTACTACCTCAACAAATCCAAATCCAAATGGGTTAGTGTTGGATTTTCGTTAGAGAGAAAATATGAACCGGTTATTAAACTCGGCGGAGTCAAGTATAACCAAACTGTTATCCTTAATGAAGATCAATGGATATCACTTCTAAGTAATGAAGGATATATGCAAAGCTTCATGTGCTCTAACACTTTTGGATGGCAACCCTTGCAGACAAAAGGATATGAAATTCACTTTGTTCACCATTACAAGTCAAGAATAATCAAGATTGTACAAGACGGTGGAAACGAAATCTTCCTTGCTGGTGACACCATAAACGAATTAGTTAAATTATCAAATCTGATTAAATATCGTTTGGATATTTTAAAATCACAAGAATTTTCGAAATATTATAATATTCTAGTTAGTGGAGTTTCCATGAAAAATGGTGATTTACTAAAAAATGTACATGATGTTATTTTACCTATATTAAACAGCGCAAATGTTTGTTGCGTGTTGGAATTGTTAAACTTTTTCTCTGATTGTGTTGTAGAGGATGTTGAATTATTTGCTTGTAACGAATTTGTAAAGAATTGTATTGAAAAAAAAAAAAAAATGTTTGGAAGTAATTTGTAATTTATAAATAAAAAAACATAAATATATTTATTTGTTTTATTCAATCATTATTGTATCATTATATAATTTAAAAACGTTGGATAATGCGCAGATGCAGGATGATTTGGAATGGTAAAAACATGATGATTCTTCTGCAGTTAAAGGAGGGTAATCGTCAAGTTCAATCACTGTGCATAGGGAGTATTTTTTTATGTATAAAGACTTCTCACTTCCTTTCACATACACACGATCCACATTTTCTGTTAGGTTTTTGATAATTTCAGAAAATTTGTGAATGGGTGTATATCCTTCACACCATGGAAGACAATGATGATTTTTCATTAACCAAACAGCTTGTTGTTGCAAGTTTGGTGGTAAATATTTCATGTTAAATGGGGGTTTAAAAACGTAGTGACATATTTTTTTTCCATCATAAGCAGCTAATTCCTTTGGAACAAATTTGTTGTTTTCAATTTTGAAACCTTGGACGTCGAGAATGAGAAAATTCATAATTTCAGATGTGAAAATTGTTTAATCAGCGATTTCTGATCAGAGTATTCTTGAATTTTTTGTTTCAGTAGCTTCAATTCTTTTAAAAAGTATGATAATCGTTGTTCTAGCGTCTCAATCATAATGATGGAAACAAACCGCAAACCTATGATTTTATAAAGTGTCTTAGAGTTGTCTGACGTTTTTGGTTAAAGGATTATATGTAAATATTTTGTCATGCATAATAAGACAATAAGCTGATACTTTGTTAGTTAGATCCTCTTGTAATTCAAATTCAATTCTCATAACAACAGGTCCTGTTTCAATGGATTCTTTTTGATGGGAGCAATCGATATATGTTATGGGGGCATTTTCTTTAAATTCCTTTGGAGAAAAAATTGGTTCCGGCGTTAACCCATAATAGGATTTTTGAAAACTTGCAAACATTTCATATAATGTCGCAAATTTATTTTTTTCAAAGTCTAAATAGAGATCATTGTAGGGATATCTTTCAGAATTTAAAAATACTTTGATGTTTCGCAATTTAATATCGGAGAATTGTGACATATCAGATATTGCCTTATCTCTATAATCTGTCTGAAAGCAAATCCCTATATGTCTTGGGGTATTGATCTTTGTAGAGGTTTTGACAGGCCAATTATGACGACCTGTTTTAAGTAGCTCCGGATATTCTATTAACTCCCAACTTCTAAATGCAATTGTTATGTTACTATTTCTATCAATTATTTTAGTTAATGCTAGTTCTTGAGGAATCGCTACTGATATATGCGGTATATTCCAAGTCAACTTAGTAAGTTGAATTTTCGGATTTTGATCTACAGTATTAAGTGTAGCATTTTTGTCAGAATTATCTCTCACTAAAATAAGTTCTTGTTTACCATTTAAAATTATTTTTTTATAATCTTCGAAAAATCCCATTAAAAATTTAAGAGGGATGCAAACATTAAAGAAACCAGTGGTAGCATCAACCACTTGTGAGTTTCCCATAGGGAACCAACCAGCGTTTTTTAGTTTATTACATTGATTTTGATTATATGATAAATAACCTTTTATTGTTGAAGTTATCCCCACATCCCTCACTGAATCAATTGTAACACCATTTAAAGTATATCGCATCTCTTTAAAAAGAAACGCTATTCCGTTATTAATTAATTTCATTGTTTCAGAAACAGTATTATCATCTTTTGTTAGTTTTCCCTCTATATAAAGGAAGCTTTCGGATGGAAGTGTATATTTTTCAACTTCATGTATAGGTATTGTAATTTCATCATTGTTTCCTAATTTTGTTGGTAAATATGGTTCATAGGCATGAAACTCTGAATGTACGATAGAGTTATCTATAAACAGATCTTGTGTTATGTTAAGAATATCCATTATACTAAAACTTTAAGACCTAATGATTTTAAAAATGTTTTATTTTTAGATGTTATCCTATGAAAGATTTTCTCGCTACTAATCTTAGGTTTATGATGTATATTCTTCTTATAGTTTTTAATTATTTTTGTTGGTAAACTAGTGATATTTTGATTATAAAGTATAACCATTATACCTCTTTAATATGCAATCTTATTGTTACGATCTCGTTTCGAAAATCAACAATGTTAAGGTCTTGATCTATTATTTTTATTGTTATTTTGTCTATTACTTTTACTGTGACGGGAAAATAAATTATATTCTGAGGACTTTCTATTATTTTGAATCCTGGACTAACATTAGGGAAAAACTGGTGAATGATGTGTACAGGCTTTCCGTTCAGATAGGAACCCTCAGCGATACTGCAATCTATACATAAAGAATTAACTTTTATAATCTCTGCAGGGTTTTCTGATGTTTTTGGAGATCCATCACCCTTTAAAATTCCATTATTAAAACCCAAAATTTTTCCAATTGCACCATCTTTAAAAATAATATCGACGGATGAATTAATGACTGATTTTAACGTGTTGTTGTTAGCATATAAATAAAACGAAATATTTTGTTTTTTAAACTCGTTTTGTAGATATTTGTTAATGTCTTCCATTTCATAACTACCTGTCGGAATCGTTAGAAATTCATTATTTTTTCCAAAATACACCTTGTTATTACTTTCATCAATATTTGGTATTGCATTAAAAGTTTCAAAATTAGTTAGACCGATAACATAAGATAAGTCGGGATTTAAGTAAATAGGCGGATGAAAATTTGTTTGAAGAATGGCGGAACTGTCAGAAAGAGCTATAGTAAACGACATGATGGTTGCAATAAGAATACAAATTAATTGCGCTTACACATTGTTATAAATAAATTGTAAAGATAATTGTCCGCATACGTAGGTATCGAAAGATTGGTATTCATCATAATTGTATTTAATATTATTTTCACTACCATCGCTAAGAAAATAAGTTATAACTTCTGTTGGTGGTCTTAAATTACCAAAACTATCAAAGTAGACTATGTTTCTATTGTTCTTAATATATGCTGTCCAATGAGTACCATCACCCATTGCATTATCTAAATTAATAATACCTGTTTCATGTTTTTTAATTTTCTTAGGTAATTTATTTCTCATAAAGACACCTCTAAAATTTGGCAACTTTAGTATTTTAGCATATTTTAATAAATCTACATTAGTCAAGGGTCTGCGAGGTAGCAATTTTAACAGTTTTTTGAATATGGTTTCAAATATAATCCACAACCCTTTTTATAAGGATGAATATATAGACCTTCTCCGATCGATATTTTCTCCATAGCTTTGTTGTGTCTTTTTTGTTCATCTAATTTGTTTTGCGCGTTTTTAGCAGCATTTACAGCTGAAGCAATACCAGCAGCACCACCACTTAGGGCTCCTAAAGCAGATAGACCTGCAAAGATTGGTATTAATGGTAAAATTCCACCAGTTTTAGGAATTGGAATAATTCTTTGTTTTGGAACTTGTATTTTTGATTTTGTATTTTTAATTGCTGATAATGCAGCGGATGCGATGTTTTTAATGTTACTAAATTTTTTTCCAACTATTCCTTTACGAGCTTTCTTGACAACAGTGTTAAAAGATATTTGACCTCCTTTTTTCCTCATTCCCATACCAAGCTTTCTTTTTGCTTTCATTATTCCAGCAACAACCAAAGATGAAATTTTTTCACCAAAGTTTGCGTCTGAAGCTTTAAATCTATTAAATGCTTTTTTAGCTAATACTTTATCAGCCTCGTGTCTATTTTCAATATCTGTATGTTTCGAATATGTGATATCGTGTTCCTTACACGCTTCGTCTAATTGATTTATTCCTTTATCTCCTCGTGCAAGTCTTTTGTTTAATTTCGTACCTGGACCACAAAAATTATATGAAGGGATATGGAGTTCTATGGGTAATTTATTAATTAATGAATTTATTAATCCACTTCCTTTCCTCTTACGCTTCTTAGAGTGAATGTTAGTATTGCTATTGTGTTTAATCATTATATATAAATGATTGAAATATATAAATGTTCTTACTTAAATAGAGATATTCAAACAATGAAGATTATAAAACAAGATTTTTCTTTACCAATAAAAAATTTTGATTTAAAGCAAGATATTTATCGGAAACATGGCCGATTATTTGGAGGAAATTGCAAACGCTGCTTAGTTGTAGGTCCTAGCGGATGTGGAAAAACAAATCTAGTTATTTCCCTTATCACACATGTTAATGGATTACGATTTGAAAACATATATGTATATTCGAAATCCTTAAATCAATCAAAATATGAATATTTAAGAACATTATTTAAACCACTAAAATGTGTTGGTTATTTTGAATCTTCTAATGCTGATGATATTGTTTCACCAAATGAAATAAAACCGAATTCAATCATTATTTTTGATGATATTGTTTGTAGCAGTCAAGCACTGATGAGAGATTATTTTTGTTTTGGTCGACATAAAAATACCGATTGTTTTTATTTATGTCAAACATACTCATCCATACCTAAACAACTTATCAGAGATAATGCCAACCTTTTGATAATTTTTCAACAAGACGCCACCAACTTAAAACATATTTATGATAATCACGTAAATAGCGACATGAACATACAAACATTTAAGGATCTCTGTTCAATGTGTTGGCAAAATAAATATGATTTTGTTGTTATCGATAAAGATAGTTCCATGAATGAGGGACGATATAGAAAGGGATTTGATAATTTTATATCAATTTAACTAGTTAGTTATAGAATTAAAAAAAAATATATAATAAATGTTTTATGTAACTTTTATTTTTTAAATAAATACAATTTAAATTAATTCACTTTTTAATATCCATGAATTGTGTGTTTTATCCATACCCAACCATTTTATATAAACCTTATTTCCTTGTTTCCTCAACACCCTTTCAACCAGATATACGTTTGGATGTTTAACTTTTTGCAACTCTTCTGTATAAAATACTCCTTGAATGGATTCATCGTTTTCATCTTTAAGCAAATATGTTTTTGGATTGGTTAGATTAATATCTCTAATTTCAAAAATTTCATTTGACCAATTAGGTGTATACCCTTTTTGAAAAGCTTCCCTATATTTACTGATTCTAACATAGTCTCCCTTCTTAAACTTTGAATTTTTAGGATCGACAGTTTTTATTTTATTATAAGTTGATTTTAAAATTTTCTTTTCATTTTTTTCATTGATATCAATGGGTTTTAATCCAGTTGTTCTATGTTTTGTGGTATTATATTTAACAACGATATCATTTAAAATATTCAACCATTTATAATTTCCTTGTAAACTAAATTGTTTCCACATTAATGTTTTTAAAGTCCTATTGACTCTTTCAACAATGCTAGCTTTTAAATTAGAGAATGTATTGTAATGATTAATTTTATATTTTTGCATTAATTTGTTAAAGTTGGAATTATAAAACTCATTTCCTTGATCTGTCTGCATGTTTTTGGGGGGAGTTTTAGCAAGTTTTAAAATATTTTCCATTGCTAAAGTTACATTTTCTGCGGTTTTTCTTTTAACAGGTTGAATCCAAACATATTTAGAAAATGCGTTTATTACAACCAATATGTAACGGTATCCTTTATTAAGCTTTGCGTAAGGAAGCATTTCAACTAAATCAGCTTGCCATAGGTCATTTAAACTTTTAATTATAACATGACGCCGTCTAAAATTTTTTCTAGCTGGCCTATGAAGCTCATTTACTACAGTTTCTTTAATATTTGCACTCATGATTAGTTTTAGATACTAACATTTTTAACTTAAGTGTCAGCCTTAAATATTATAATTTTTGATATGGATAAGATTTTTCTTCACTGGAGTTGGATTCGCTTTAATGCATATTTTAGATCTTCTACAACGTATCCTATTTAAGAACAGCAATTTTCTCTTTGAATTCAGTTTCTAAGTCATCAATCCGTCGCTCAATCATATTAAACGGCATGCGAATATCACTCACAGTCACACATTTTTCATTAATTGCAGAATTCATTTTTGTCCATAATCTATCTTCAATATTTTTTAAGTCGTATTTATTGTTGTCCTTTTGAATTTCATTTACTTTTTCAGTGGAAGACCTTATCATGTTTAGTAATTTTTCTTCCAATTTTTCAGAATGCAATTTAGCTATATTTAGGTTATTGCTAATTTCTTTCATTTCTATTGAAACATTGGTAAATTTTTCATCTAAAGCATCAAATTCAGTTTTATGAACTAATAATTGTAACAGAGATGGCTCAATTTCAAGTGTTCTTTTATCCATGCGAATGTGATCTTCTTGAAATGTTTTTATTGTTGAACTAAGCTTCTTATTAATACTCTCAATTTTTATTGCTAACTCTTTTTCTAAATCTTTATGAGATGATTCATGTTGCTTAGTTATCATATTTTTTAACACATCATGTGGAAATATTCCTTGCTTCAATGGTTGAATATCATTTATTATTTGGTGAACATTGATTGTTTGCTCTTTAATAGCATCCTCTAAATTCATTATTTTATTAACATTTTCGTCTGCATATAACTTCGCCTTTTTCACAACACTTTTTATTAATTCATCGTTTTCACTTACTCTCTTATTTAAACTTTTAAAATTTCTCTCACTCTCCGTTTTTGATTCAAGTGTGTTTTGAAAATTTTGAATAATTTTGTTTTCTATGTATTTCACATCTTTAGTAAAGTTATCAGTAATTGTTTTCTCAGCAGTTTCAATCACCTTTTTTCCCAATACAGCAGCAGAATAATTAGACAAGTATCGTTTTGAACTATGACTTCCAAATTTGTCGATTGACATTGTTCTAATGATACAAAATTATAATAGTTTGTTATTTTATAAGATAATGTGAGCCTCTCTTAATTCTTCCAAAATTGATACTATTTCATTTTGATGGCCAGTATGTCCAGCCATTTGTGATGCTGTCAACAACCTTAATCTATCAATTAGCTCATTTAAATTATCATAATAAACATAATCCATCTTATTTTTTGATAAATTTAACATCGCTCCCTTTCCTGTCACGCTTTTTGTGGATTGTAATCTTGTAGAACGTGGTCTTTGTTGTGGTTTTGGTAACCCTCTGGATGTACTTGGTAGCGTCAAACGATAATCTACTTCCGATGATACACTCCCCGTTTTTAATATACCCTTTTTTAATAAATATGGTTTAATTATTGTTACATATTTAGTGTCGGTTGTTCCTTGGATTTGATTATTAGAATCAAAATTTCGTCTGTATGCATTCGTTCTTTTTAAAATATCCATATAATTTTCCATATCTTTTGTGGAATAACCAACAGGTTGTTTCTTAAATATTAGTTCATATAAACCAGGTGTTCCCTCATATCTAACACCCTCAACCTTCATATCTTTTCCTATAAAGTCTACTTCAGACTTCGCGATTTTATATTTTTCGGAATTAATATCATGATTAAGACCATATTTGTTATCAAATTCACCCTTTGTATCCTTTATTAATTTATCAACAAATGGTCTTATCAACGGATCATAAGCATTCAAATATTCCTGATATGCTGGTGTTTTTGTTATTTCCAAGACACTTTGTTGTATCTCTTCTAAAGTAGGTTCGATTGTTGATTCTTGACTCGAATTTGCTATATCCATGTCGTCCCAAAATACTTCATCATTTTCTAAAAATGATGGCATGTTAGGTGGTAAATATTTATTATAGGCATTTGATTTTCTTGCAATGCGTTCTGGAGGAGTAGGAAATTGAAATTGTTTTATAGGAGTTGAGAACATTTGCGGTGAATAATTTTCTCTTTTAATAAACGGATCTGTTTTAATGTTTCTAATTAGCTCATTCAAAGGTTGAGTAATTGGTTTAAACTCTTTTTCCATACGAATTTCTTTATCAGATAATTCTGATTTTAATGCATTGTATTTTTGTTTAACAGATTTTCTTGTTTTTATTAGCTCTCTTGCTGATTTTTCATCCATCTTTAAGCAAGTTAGGTTATGTACTAGAGAATTGAACTCTAATCCAAAAGTTATATAGTTTATTATTTTGCAGCGGAGAACTTCCAATCTCATTAATTTGTGAAAAATGTTTTCTTATATTATTACATTTTTGAAAACAGGATTAAAAACTAAGAGTAAACTGTAGAAGCCGTTTTTTAAAATCATGAAACGTTAACACGCTATAGTCTAACAAAGTGAAAAAATGTTATTTGTAATATCTCAAAAACGACTACCCTTAGACAAAAATTTCCTTATAACAACTTTACTTGTATTGAATATAGTATTTAAATTTGATATAAAAATATATGGAATCTTATTATAATGTAATATTTTTTCAATCAGCTTTTGTGAATCACCCTGTAGAGACAAAAATAGTTTTTTCTTATACAACACGCCCTGGGCCACAACTTTTATACACATTTCTTTTATGTATCTGAAATAACAACGAACTTTTTCAACTTATTACAACAATGCAATAAAACATGTTATATTTGATTAACTATCCTAAATAAATAAAACAACATCGAACTGTTTTACAATCTATAAACCGCACTGTCCATTTACTATTCTATTTATTGTTTTTAAAATAATAAACTATATATTATCATATTTTCGGATATAGGAAGAAAACTAATGGAATCAGATCTTTTCCTTTCCTCTAGGACCAACAAAAGTTTTTGAAAGTCGTCTACTTGTTCTTGAGCAACTGACAGCCTTCTTTTGATTTCAGAAATTGAAAAGTTAATTTTTTTTAATTGATCTAAATGATGTAACCATCGGTGTTGCTGAATTTCTGGTTCCACCATTGGTAGTGGAACCGTATGCGAGTGTTCGGTATAACATGAATCTGCTGAGATGTGTATAGCTTCTTGTGGTGGTTTGGCATGGCATGATTCTGTAGGAATCGTCATGGCATCTTGCGGATTTTCATTATGGCTTGGACCTGCTGAGATGGGTATAGCTTCTTGTGTTGGTTCGGTACGACATGATCCTGTAGAAACCGTCATAAATTCTTGTGGATTTTCATTATGGCTTGGATCTGCTGAGATGGGTATAGCTTCTTGTGGTGGTTTGGCATGGCATGATTCTGTAGAAACCGTCATAAATTCTTGTGGATTTTCATTATGGCTTGGACCTGCTGAGATGGGTATAGCCTCTTGTGGTGGTTCGATACGACATGATCCTGTAGAAACCATCATAAATTCTTGTGGATTTTTAGTATGGTTTGGATTTGTTGGAATCATCATATCTTCTTCCACTGGTTGAAGCATTTGTTCCCACAAAGGGAGGGATCCATTGAGATACTCTTGAAGGTTGTTTGCAGCGTTAAAAGTCTCAGACGTTGTCGGTGATGGGAGCGGTGTATGAAATGTAGTTGGTGATGGTAATCTGTCTTCCAGAAACTCCATCTTTGGAGGTGGAATAGCGCCTTCAAAGTGAATGACATCTGGATTAATAATTAATTGACGTAAAATATTTATTTTTGGTTTGCTTGACATTTCTTTAAACTTGTAAATATGTAAATATGTAAATATAACTAAACTCTATACAAGCTAGAGCGTCGAATGAATTTAGTTTAACTCCGCTTGTATTTATATCCAACCAAAGTAGAAAAATTCATTTAAACACGCAAACAAGAAATGTAGTTAAAAATTAAATTATTTTTAATGCAACTAAAAATGTGAAATTGCATACGACTAATCGATTCTAAATAACTATCCTGTCATATAATTAGTAACGTAGATCATCGCATTAAAACAGGTATCGCCCTTTCTTCTTTGTGTACGTATTCTTAAAGTAATTATTGATTTCGCGAATGACGACATACCATCAGCTTGTGACGTCTATAAAGACGATTGAAGATAATGAATGCTGAAGCTCTGATCTCGTTTTAGATTGCCATAAGCTGTATGTGTATAATATGCAATTATATGTGTGCGTGTTAAGCGGGATATGTAAAAAAATATTAAAAATAATTAGTGAGGTTTTATTTAAAGTAATACATAGTATAGTTAACTTTTAGGTGTTGGATTAAGTAATGTATATTATCTATTAGATATTCAAATTTATTTTATTACAAAACATACAGTTTCGTATACTTGGAACTGTCCCTTCAAATTGAGTTATGCAATCCAATCGGTAAAAGTGACTAAAACAAGGTAGAGATAAACGTAAATCCATATTATTTTTATAGCTGTCAGGTAGTTTCCCCCAGATATTCAGAATTTCATAGCAAGTTGCATGTTTTAGTAAATAATCCAACGGCAGCATTTTTAATTCATCCCTAGAAAAGTCAACTAATTCTTTCTCTCCATTTATATGTGGATTCTTTGGATTCTTTCTCTCCATTTATATGTGTCAACATAATGTCCACAGAAGGACAACAATTATTCATTTTAGACATGTCTATACTTCGTTGTTTTAAGCTTAATTGATATTGGTTTGATAACTATTATATATATATATATATAGAAAACATATAATAGATAGGTAGAAGGAGAATATCTGTATCTTTGCGATTTATAATCGGGTTGAAACTGTATATGTCTGTAGATCCATGGATGGTTGGTAAGGTGATATCCATGTATCCATGGGTATGGATATGGATATATTTATAACTGGTTGATTGGTGTTTTGGTAGGAGGAATGGGTATGTTGGTAGGGGGAGGAGTGGGGGGAGTGTTGTACTGGTAGGAATGGGTGTGGTAGTAGGAGTGGGGGGAGGAGTGGGGGGAGTGTTGTATTGGTAGGTTTGGGTGTGGTGGTGGGGGTGTCTGCGATCCAAATCCATGGATGATTTCGAAACGCTTACTATTCCCTACTGCCCACTTGAGAAGAAAAGTGACACATGCGGAAAGTGGGCGAGCTCCTAACTTTTATGGCACTTTTATAAATTATATGTTTGAAATGTCCGACAGTAGGAATGACTTGAGTGTCCACTACTGAAGATCGTTGTCGCTCGGCCTATCACCAAACTACGTAGTACCACAGCCGGACTCAAGATCTAGGTTTTGGTAGTACCTTTATACCAAACGTGTACGTAAATCTATCAACCAAATAAATAGTAAGTTGGACAATTTATTTTTGTCATAACATCATAAAACAATTTAATGGGTATTCGCTACGTAAATTTAGGTATACCGGGTGTCAACGAGATTATTGTACATAGCACCACAGTGTTATGTTAAGAGATATTTTAATCAAATTTGGGTTTCCGTAATGTTTGAAAGCGATCTTTATTTTTACCTAGAAATCAACTGAATTTCACTTCCGGTTTAACCGGAACTACGCCATTTATGTTTTTTTAAAATGACAACCTGTATATTATATTGCACAGTCAAATTCTCCTCAAAATTCTCTTTTTAACGACATACAACAAGTTGATATTTACTTTCAAAATGGCGGTGTAGGACTCATTTTACCAAAAACAAAATGGTGTCTATAAAACCACGTATGCAAGTGATACGGGAAAAATAGTGATAAAATCTTTTAAATTGGTCCCTTTTGTAATTCTTTAAGCACTGACATTTACATTTTCTTCTTTTGTTTTTAAAGGAAGGTATTTTTTTATGGTTTAAAAAAATCTTAACTTTAACCCTATTTTACAGAGTTTTTTTAAATGTTATCATATACTTTTTATTATTTAGTATGAAAGTCTAAAGTATCCTTAAGCACCTAGGGATATTTTCGAAATCAGAATGCGTTTTGCTTCAATAATAAAAATGTAATTCTTAAATAATTAACAACGGCCTAGAACAGATTAAAAGGTAAACAGTAAAATAATAACAACAAATTAAAAAACAGAAACAAATTAACCATAAATTAAATATTCGAAACGATCACCATTTTGGTCACGACACAAGTTTATTCTTTCGACATTTTCTCGCAAAACATTTTCTAAATTATTTTCATTAATAGTGTTAACTGCTCTTCGAATTCTCGCCATTAGGTCTTCCAATGATGTCGGTGCAGTGGCATAAACTTTTGATTTTACATATCCCCATAGAAAGAAATCGAGCGGGGTTAAGTCATGTGATCGGGCAGGCCACCTTATTGGTCCGTTTGTCCCAATCCATCTATCACGAAACATTTCATTCTAATAGTTTACTACAATCCTAGAGTTGTGAGCAGGGGCGCCGCGCCGTCTTGCTGGTAATAAATTTTGTTTATTTCAATTAAAGGTAAGCTCTCCACAAACTCTTCGACAGCGGTTTAAAGAATATTTAAATATTGTTCAGAGTTTAAATGATGAAAAAAGAATACAGGACCAACGATTCTAGTTCCCAATATTCCAATCCAGACATTTACATCAAAACGCTCCTGAAAGGCGCCTTCTCTTACTAAGTGGGGATTTTGAATAACCCAAAATCTTGTATTATTCCTATTAAACATACACATGTTTGTAAATCTTGCCTCTTCGGAAAAAAGTATGTTTCGATGGAAACCGTTATCCACATTATTCTCCTCCAAAAACCAATTGCAGTATTGTAGCCTTCTGACAGGATCGTTTTCTCCCAAGTGGTGGTGAGCTTGGTATTTAAACGACTTAAATTTATTTTTTTTTAATATTCTTTTTAACACTTTCGTGGCTAATATTACATTGTTGTCCTATTTCTCGCAAAGATGACGTAGGATCAACAGCAATGCAAGCCAATACATTTATTTCAGCTTCCTCGCTTACAACAAAGTTATCATTAGCTTCTTGATTATGGTTTTTTCCGATTTTAATTTATTTTCTAGCCACGGGAAATAACTTGAAGAAGGCAATTCACGAGCTGGATAGCGCTCCCTATACAATGTTTCAGCACGACGGGCATTTTTGTGACTTTCTCCGTAAATAATTAACATATCAATTTATTCTTCTCTTGTAAACTTAACCATTTTATTCCTATTTAACGAAATATGAATCAGACCCACGACCAAAAGCACAATACACTACAAAATTTTCATTACAAACTAATAGTCTGATAATGGCGTTGACAAATACCAATTTTGTTATCCAACGCCAACTTAGGTAGAAATAAGTTATTCAGTTTTTAGTGAAAAATGCACGGTTTTTTTTTTCTTGTTTAAAACTGAAGCAAAACGCATTCTGATTTCGAAAATATCCCTAGGTGCTTAAGGATACTTTAGAGTTTCATACTAAATAATAAAAAGTATATGATAACATTTAAAAAAACTCTGTAAAATAGGGTTAGAGTTAAGATTTTTTTAAACAATAAAAAAATACCTTCCTTAAAAAAAAAAAGAAGAAAATGTAAATGTCAGTGCTTAAAGAATTACAAAAGGGACCAATTTAAAAGATTTTATCACTATTTTTCCCGTATCAATTGCATACGTTGTTTTATGGACACCATTTTGTTTTTGGTAAAATGAGTCCTACGCCGCTATTTTGAAAGTAAATGTCAACTTGTTGTATGTCGTTGAAAAGAGAATTTTGAGGAGAATTTGACTGTGCAATATAATATACAGGTTGCCATTTAAAAAAAACATAAATGGCGTAGTTCCGGTTAAACCGGAAGTGAAATTCAGTTGGTTTCTAGGTAAAAATAAAGATCCTTTTCAAACATTACAGTAACCCAAATTTGATTAAAATATCTCTTAACATAACACTGTGGTGCTATGTACAATAATCTCGTTGACACCCGGTATATTCACATAATGTAATCTAACATAATTTAAAAGTAATATTATTTTACTTATTTGAACACGGTCCACTTGACTGACATTTACTATTGCATTTCAAGTGAGCCTTAAAACAAAAACACTTATTTGTGTGGCACTGCGTTTTCCTTGCTTTGCAGGAATCCCTGCCTCCAAATTTAGAAAACTTTGTTAAAGTTTCTCTCAAAGCAATCATTTTTCCTTCCAAAACCTGAATTGATTCGGGATATTCAATGCCAACGATTTCGTCTCTTGAAAACCATCGATTCAAAATTCCGTGCTTAGTACCAATTTGGTATATTCCATTTTTTATTTCTGTGATAGTTCCCAATATATTTTTAGGGTCTAGTGCTCCGCAATCGAATGTAGGTACTTCAACCGACCCAGAAATAAAGGTTTCAACTTTTGGTTGGTATTTTGAAGCATTTCTTCTGCAGTTTTTTACCAGTAACACATCCCATTCCTTTTGTATATATGATATTCTCTCTTTGGCATAAATCACATATCCATGCTGTTTCATTTAGCACTAAATCTGAAGAACTTATCTTTAACTATTTAACAAAGCAAACCGCGCGTTGCATTTCCATTATTTTGAGTTCCAATCTGTTCAAGGATAGGGAATATCCTCAATGTTAAATATCTGAATCTCTTCAATATCAATTATTGATTTTTGTAGGCCTGTTAAATTATTATTTAAAAATAAAGCTGTTCATTTTGATTCATTTCTCATTTCGTTTGCGCTTTGATTAGTTTCACATGAAATAGTTATTAAATTGTCCAAACCTACTTCTTCCGAGCATTTATTCTAATGAATTAATTGTTAAATTTTCATCTTTCTCGGTCATGTATTCTTCTTCGCTTATAATATTAGTTAATATCTTTTCTAAGTCTTCTTCAGTTGTTGGTTTTTTTAACTAAAAATACTGTTAACTGGTCGATTGTTTCCAAACTGCATAAAGAAGTTAAACTAACAACTCGCCTGACTTGATAGCAGTCTTATTATAAGACGCCTATAAATATGTCTAGTTTTTTAGTAGGCACATTGTAAAAATAATCGCCCACGCCTTCATTTTACAATACCTAAGCCTGAGAGCAATTCGGCGTTTTATGAAACGCCTTTATCAGTCGAATTGTAAAAATTCATTATTTATTCTTCATTTTACGATATACCTAGTCATTTATAAAACGACTAGGCGTTTTATAAAACGACTGAATTTGTAATTAACCTACGACACATACATAACCACATATTATGCACGGAGTGTTGACAATATTCGTATCATAAATGCATCTTGATATTGGCGGGTTGTTGCAGGTATTTAAAATAGTATTTGTATAGGCAACGTAATAAATGTTATATTTTCTCATAATTCTTCTACAACAGCGGTTCTCAAACTTTTTTAGTGACGGAACCCTTTTGGGAAGCAAAATACTTGATGGAACCCTACAATAAAACAATAGTTTTTAAAAGTGTATTCTTTATTAATAAGCATAATAAAAGTACAATGTAACAGTTACTAATTATTACTTACTTTACCACATGGCAAGTACCATAATAGAAGATATTAAAAAAGAAAAAATCTAACTAATGGGAGGTATGAAACTGTTTTTTATTTTTCATCAATTGGTTGATATCAGGTTTGATAGAAGACAGTTGAAGTCTCATATCAGGTTCGGCGTCCAGTCTATTGCGATATTTTGTTTTCGTGGCTGCATAGGTTGAGAATCCTGTTTCGCACAAATATGTTGTTGGGAACGGGAGAAGAATATTCAGAGCCATTTTGCCAAGCATTGGATATTCATCACGGATTCTGCACCAAAAATCGTTGAGAGGCGTCGTTTTGAACAGTGACTCCATACTTGTGTCTGATGACATTTCTAAAAGAGATTCATATATCTCGTTTGACATACTTTCGGGCTTTTCCAAGTTGGTTAAAAAAGGATTATGAATCCATGAATTCAGTTTCATTTTTGTATTCTGTTCTTCGGGAAAATACTTTTCAAAAGATGCGCGCATCGAACTGAGATATTGGACCAATTCTTCAAACACATCATCTTGAAACATTTCTGAGTCGTTATCGCTAACAAACTCACTGAGTGACGTAAAGCTTTCTATTTCTTTCTTACCAACGCAAATAATCCAAAAATCTAATTTTCTTTTGAAGGCAGTTATTTTGTTATAGGCCTGAAACACTGTTGTCTGTTTACCTTGCAATGATAAATTCAATTCGTTCAGTTTTTGAAAGATATCCGCCATAAAAGACAATCGGAACAACCAAGTTTTATCATACAAACGGTCCTTCAAATTAAAAGAAGTATCTGCTGAAAGAAACATTTGTAACTCGGCTCTAAGTTCAAATAGCCTTGTTAAAGTTTTACCCCGAGACAGCCATCGCACTTCTGTATGGAGCAGCAGTGTTTTATGTTTGCTGCCATAATCTTCATACAATAATGAGAACAATCGGGATTGTAGTGGTCGTGATTTGATAAAATTAATTATTTTTACCGCTTCATCCATAACTAATTTTAGATTTGACGGCATTTGCTTCATCGCAAGTGCTTGTCTATGCAGAATACAATGGCTAGAACTACAATTAGGCGCTTTATTTTTTATTCGTGACACTGCTCCTGCTGTTTTACCTGTCATCGCCTTGGCCCCATCTGTACAAATGTCAATGCAATTGTTCCAACTGAGAATATTTTTTTCAAAAAATATATTTATTTTATTAAAAATTTCTTCCCCGGTAGTGTTTGTGAGCAGCGGTGAACACATAAGCATGTCTTCTTCAAAAGAACTTTCATATGGATATCTCACGATAACCAGCAAGATAGCCAAACCAGCGACATCAGTTGACTCGTCCATTTGCAAGGCGAATCGTGTTTTTTGTAGACGTGTAACTAGTTCATGTTTGACGTAGCTTGCCAGATCATGGATTCGCCGTGAAACAGTATCGTTTGATAGCGGCACAATAGAAAGATGCTTTGCAGATTTTTCATCGAGCATACATTTTGTTATGTCTAATACACATGGCTTTATTAAATTCTCAGCGATAGTGTGCGCTTTACCTGCTTGTGCAATGCGATAGCTAACTAAATATGATGCCTCCGTGGCCTTTTCGTTGATAGTTTTTGTTACATGCATCATATTTTTTTGACTTTCCAATAACTGATCTTTTTTACGAACAAAAAATTCTTTATTCTTGTCTTTAGACTCGGGGTGTACAGTTTGTAAATGTCGGCGCAATTTGGCAGGTGCCATGGAACTATTAGGAAGCAGTTTACTACATAGCATGCAGAGAGGTGAGCCGTTGGAATCAACAAATCCGAAACTGATATATGATTCATCATACTTCCTTTTTTTCGTCTTTGAAACCGTCGAGCTTGACGTCGTGGCATCATCGTCTGGATCGGTGATTGCTATATTCTCCGCGCGTACTGCTTTTGAACATTCAGCGTCATTAGAAGATGTTGTTGCAACACGTTTAACACCTTTAAGCCAACGTTCCATTCTTCTTTATTTATAATGTTACACGTCAGGATGGTGGGGTCTAAATAATGCACAATCGTTACTGCGTATAAGAGACTAAGTTTAGTACAATGAAGAAATGTATAAAACTGAGACAACAGAATACAGCAGGCAGTAGATCAATGAACACTAGTTTCTCGCTAGCGAGCTTGTAAGTAGGTAGGTAGAAACTTATCGCTCCGAACGCTAATCGTCAACTGACTGACGAGGCGCGACGCGCGATCGCCGCTTTTATACTTAGTCCTAGACTCGATCTCGAATATTCTCGAAAATACTCGAGTCGGCGCCTTTGATAAACAAAAAGCAAAAATAAAAAGAGAAATATAAAAATTGCGTTGTAAACAATTCAGAGGCGGCTTTTATCAAAGGGACTGCGCGCTCACAAGTATACATGTTGATACCAAACTTATGAGATATTGTACCAGCTATTGTAACACATGTTTATACAAATACAAATAAATAAATAAATATACCTACGCGCGGCCGTGGAGTCAAAACGTTCGACCAGAGAGAGGTGTTTTGATTTTTTTTCTAAATTCTTGAGGAACCCTTACAGAGGTTTCGCGGAACCCTAGGGTTCCACGGAACACACTTAGAGTATAGCTGTTCTACAAGATAAGAAAAAAAGTCTCAGTATCGAATTATTTTTTAATATTTATATTTGTTTATTTAATTTAAATTACACTTGTAACAATTCACTGCAGTATATAAAAATAGCCAACACTCAACAAAACCAGAATAACTCCTAGTATGTGTTGAAATACTCCAATATATTGTAGGTATGAACGAACAAGAACACAAAAATTTATAAAAACAAATGCGACCACCCATGCATACATATCATATGCAGAGTAATAAATGATAATAGTAATTCTAATGCCGCTAATTGCATACGTAAAGTACCTACCTACCTCTCCTAGAATCTACTATACATTTTTATATACATATATAGAAAAAATGTTTGGACATTATTAACCAATATAAATTAAAAATATATAGGTACCGTATTATACTGCATAAACATTCAGGCAACACATTTAGATATTAAATTTACGAATTATGCAACCCATAGATACAATCAAATAAAGACCTCTTGTACGTAGCTTAGACTTGCATAAACTATTGAAGCTATAAATAAACACAACCCAACAGTTCACACAGAGAAAGTATTTTACACATTAAAATAAACTTTTGGGAAACAATTAATAATTTCATTGCCTGAACGACTCATAACTTTACTTTTTGGTAACATTCAATTTTACACTATTGCATTACTGTGTTTCAGGTCAGTGCTTGTTCGGCCATATAAAAGAAGTAAATGAAAGACAAGTAGGCCCTAATTCCAATTTACTCTTTTCAGTCGACCACTGTGGTATTTTGAAAAAGATTTCAACCGAATATAATATGAGTATAAGAGAGTAGAAAAGTCATCTCTCAATGTTTGAATATTGTCTTAATTCCCTTTAATTTCTTATTTTTGCCGTGTAGTGTTATTTGTTGACAAATTTAGTGTTTTTTTACAATTTTTAGAATTATTGTATAAAACGAGTTTTTTTTAATGACGTATAAGCAAACATTACAGAGCTAAATTATAAAATAATTGTACATTTGCAATAAATATGTTTTGACAATACAAGAGGTATTGTGGGAAAGAAAGAAAAAACTAAAAGTCTTCCTCCACAAAATTTAATAGAATAGAAGGTATTCTCAAGGGTCTCTACATGTTTCGAACGTAGAAACGTTCATCATCAGGAACCAGAAAATGTATTTAGATATGCTGATGGTTTTAGCAGAAGAGAAAATGTTGAAGGACCTTAATGGAGCTTTCATGAAATTAAAATTTTTTTTTGATGTGTAAAAGAGCCATAAAATGGAGAAATTAATGAAAGTTAAATACATACTCCGTATGTGAGAAGTCAGTAGATGTGGTCTTAACCAACTAAAAAACTGGGGAAGAAGAAAAACCTTTCTAAAAAGAAAGTGTCAAAAAATTATTTAATTTTTTAAGAACATTTATAGATTTTGTCAGAAAGACATTGGTGGAATAACATTATTTGTAGTAGATATCACAGAGGTGATCTATAAAAATAGAAATTGAAATTAAAATCAAAGAATGAAGTCAAAACTTTTTAAAAAATTTTTTTTATATCGATACAAAGTCAATACTTACGAAAATTACATAAAAGAGCTTGATGGGGTACTGAGGTTTAAAGCTCAGTAACCCCGCCAAAGGTTAATTTAAAATCAGCAGAATTAATTAGCAAAATGCACATTTTAAAAAAATCTTTTCAAAGGTCAAAAAGGTTGATCGACGTCCACCGATATAAAAATTTATTTTTTAAAAAAGTTTTACTTCATTTTTTGATTTTAATTTCTATTTCTATTTTTACAGATCATCTCTGTGATATCTACTACAAATAAGGTTATTCCACCAATGTCTTTCTGACAAAAACCTATAAATGTTTTTAAAAAATTTAATAATTTTTTGACACTTTCTTTTTAGAAAGGTTTTTCTTCTTCCCCAGTTTTTTAGTTGGTTTAGACCACATCTACTGACTTCTCACATACGGAGTATGTTTTTAACTTTCATTAATTTCTCTATTTTATGGCTCTTTTACACATCAAAAAAAAAAATTTATTTCATAAAAGCTTCATTAAGGTCCTTCACCATTTTCTCTTATGCTTAAACCATCAGCATATCTAAATACATTTTCTGTCTCCTGATGATGAACGTTTCTACGTTCGAAACATGTAGAGACCCGTGAGAATAACTTCTATTCTATTAAATTTTGTGGATTAAGACTTTTAGTTTTTTCTTTCTTTCCCATACTTTCAACTCCACTTTAAGCATGGACTACTTCTTCAAATTAAGAGGTATTGTGTTTCGTTATTTAATCCATACACAACACTGGATAAAAAAAGCGCTCTAAGTAAGCCTTGAAAATGTTATGAAAGATATTACTTACTTGGTGACATAAAATAGGGAAAATAGTGGACAATTTTTTAAATGAAGCTTAACTTAGGTTTCGTCGAACGTATTTAGAGCAAGAAGGTGTTAACTATTGACAATTGTGCAAGAAAGGGTTAACTGCTGCTGCTGCTAACGCACCTGGCACCACAAAAACTGATCTAACTCATAATTTTATAATTACTTTTATTGTCTCATTTTGATTTTGATATTAGTTTAAACAGAAAAAGCTCCCCCAAAATTACTTAAACCCTTGTTATCACAAAATTATGTAACGGTGACTTTACACCTTCATGCAGTAATAGCTTTTATTATGACAGGATTCAAAAATTATGGACCACATTGAATCAATAAAGTATTTGTCATGCCGTCAAATTACGTACTACACATTAGGTAGTAAAAAAAACACTTATTTTCTTAAAAAAACAATTTTAGTATTCACAATAAAAATATATTTTGAATTTATGAATCGCCAATTTTACCAACTACCCTAGCGGCTAACCTGCGTAACAATTCGCATGCGCATTGCAGTGATGTGGTGATCAGAGTAGTTATTTTTATGGTTTCGGGTTTATTCGGTGCTTTTTTTTTTTCGAGGAGAATCTTCTAAAGACTGGCACCCTGTGAGGCAGAGTAGTGTAGTAGTGTCGGATTCAACCCTGATGGGGCTGCCTACCGACTGAACTCCCCGTGTTCCTGCGGTTTCCGCGCCATAGGCGTATAAACCTTCAGACCACACGTCTTCGTATTTCAGCTCTGCACGCCTGCTGCGTGGTTTGCGTCATACCGGCACAGAATATATAGCTACGAGCTACGAGCTATATATTCTGTGGTACCAGTGTACTAAGCTGGCTTTGTCTTCTAACTAGGTAGTAAGCTTACTGTGTTTGTGTTTGTGTTTGTGTTTGTGTTTGTGTTTGTGTTTGTGTTTGTGTTTGTGTTTGTGTTTGTGTTTGTGTTTGTGCTTCGTGGTAAAGCTACTAAGAAATAAGACAAATGTTAGTCAGATGGTCATAGTTTTGTTTATTTTCGTGTTTTGTGCAATTGTGACACGTTTCCTGTTAAAACACATATTTCCTAGAACACTTGGGGGATAGATGACATCTAGATAGATAGATTTTCTAATGAAAATATCGTGAGACCAGTAAAAACTATTGTTTTTAATTTAGTTGCGAGAATCGACTTGTTTATTTTCAAGGATTTTAAGGTAAATTCTGGCAATTTTAGTGGTTTTAGAAACTGCATTTTTTTTAAGTTTCCTTGCAATTATTAAAAAAAACATCTATTCGTCAACGTCTTCCTGAACAGCCCTTCCAAAATAAGTTACTTATGTTTTAAATAACTGCAATGTTCCGGAAGTTACCCCTGCATTAAACCATTTATTATACATGATTGACCTTGAAAACATGGCCCTTGAGAAAGATTAGGTTGGAAATAGAAATATAGTAATTATCAAAATTTTTTTTTTGTTTCATTGTTAAGAACCATCTATTACCTGCCCTCGGGACATTGACGGTATAATTTTATTGCTGTTCTTATTATTTTGTAGTTTTAATTATTTTTTTTTGTTTCAGATGCAAATCCATGACGGACCTACTAAACGTAAAAATGCAGTTAGCCTAATATAACTTTTTTAAATTTAAAAAGCTGTTGAAATTATTGTACAAAAACTTGTTTTTATTGTGCCAATCGGATGTTTAAAAAAAATTCTATATTTGTGTAAAACGTGAAAACTTTTACGGGATTTGAATTAAAAGTAGTGTTAAAAGTGTTAAAGTATGACTATGGATACAGAGGAGAGTTCTACGCCTGATCCAGGCCCAAGCACCTCCCATCAAGAAAGGTAAGTACATGTTGGTACCTACAGTACCCGCTAGTATACCCATATATTTCTTTCTTGTTATGTTTATCTTCTCATCGGCAGAATCGGGGTTACCCAAAAATTTTAAAATGCAAATACCTATCTTACCAAAGATAAACTTACTTGTGTAATCGTTTATGCCAGCACCAAATTAAGAATTTGTATTATACAGGGTGTCCGGAAACTTCGTTCGTATACTTTAAGGGGATATTCTACATATGAAAATATGAAAAAAAGTTCATATAAATGTAGGTCCTTAAATGACTTATAAGGAAGCTATGGCCGTCCAAAGATTAGTTTCTATTTTATATCTATGCAACCGCTTAAGGTACCGGTGTGCTTTTTTTCACACAAACTAATATTAACAATTGCTAATTTATGATATTGAGAGTTATTATGAAATTTAGTCAGGGACGTCCTTACGGGGGAGGGGGTTGCTTAGTTTATTTATTCCTATTTTTTTTTACACGACACATTTAAAAAATTTTACCCAATAATTATAATTCCAGTGATTTTTCTACACAAAAAAGGTATTCTTAAAAAAAAAATTATTGGACCAATGATTTAGGAGAAAAATCGATTTATTTAAATCATTGCATAAACCATTATCAAATTGTGTTTAAACTAAAACATCAAAGTAGTCTTATGACAAATACAAATTTGAAGTAAAAAAACATCAAAAAGCCCATGGTTAGCGTTAAAATAAATTGACAATGACAATAATTAAGTCAAAACGTTGTTTTATTGTCATTTTTAAACTAAATAAATTACGAGTTGTTGGTTTAACAAGAATAATCTGAAAGAAGTAGAAAAGTTACAACAAATGTTGAAAATGGTTTCCATTCATATCAATACAACCAACTAAACGATTTCTCATTGATGTTCGTACTCTTGCGAAAACTCCTTCCTTATTACGAATTTCCTCGCAACAATAAATAACACGTTGTTTCAATTGTTGTACATTGTCAACAGGTACTAAATATACCAGAGACTTCAGATATCCCCAAAGTAAAAAGAAAGTAATCCAATGGATTGAGATCAGGTGAACGGGGAGGCCAGGCAATGGGCCCACCTCGGCCTATCCATCGGTCTGGATATGTTTGATTTAAATGATCTCGAACCAATCTACTAAAATGAGGTGGAGTCCCATCGTGCATAAAATAGTTTGTAAGTCTTTGCTGGTACGGCACAGCTTCGAGTAGAACAGGCAGAGTCTTGTAAAAAATCTAAATATGCGGGCCCATCTAAACGTTGAGGCATAATGTATGGTCCTATTAATCGATCGCCCAATATACCTGCCCAAACATTAATTGAAAATTTATTTTGAAATCGACTTTCGAAAATTGCATGGGGATTTTCTTCTGCCCATACATGGTTATTATAAAAATTTACGATGCCTTCACGGGTAAACCCTGCTTCGTCAGTAAACAAGACTTTATGTAGAAAAAAACGGTCTTGATGACATTTTCTCTGCATCCACTGACCAAACTCTGCACGAGAAAGTAGGTTTTGAGGCTTAAGCGCCTGAACTCTTTGTATATGGTATGCAAAATTTCCCATGTTGTACTCTTAGGGATACCCTCTTGTAAGGCAATTCTTCTTGTGCTTATACCTGGATTGGCTGCAACGGATTCGAGCACTCTTTCTTCTGCTTGTGGAGTCCTAGTAGTACGGCTTCTCCCAGTTTCATTCATATTTGGCATAAAAGCTCCGGTTTCTCTTAATCGTTGATGTAACTTAATGAATAATATCTCACAGGGAATTTAACGGTTTGGAAAATATTCTTGATACAACCTGCGAGCTTCTCGAGCACAACCATTAGCTTTGCCATACATAAAATGCATATCAGCTAACTCAGCAAATGAATAACCTGCCATTTTTTAAAATTTGCACCTTAATTAATCAAAAACACTTTGCACTTGATCAATGATCACTACAATAAATCACAAAAACGTCATTGTCAATTTATTTTAACGCTAATCATGGGCTTCTTGATGTTTTTTTACTTCAAATTTAACTAATCTTTAGAGGTCACCTTTGGACGGCCATAGCTTCCTTATAAGTCATTTAATAGTATAGGAGCTGACAAACATTGCGGTGAACGATATTTTTCAAAATTTTCACCTACATGGTCTAATTATACATGGTATAGACAAACTAGAATCGACCGTCTGCCGTTTCAAAGTGGTAGCTTTAACTTGGGGGATGCAGTTAAAAAAGGGTGGTTTTAAGATTTGGTGAACAATATTGATCAAAACCCACATTCACTCATTTGAAAAAACAGCTTAAGAATGTGTCGAAATCACGTGGGCAGACGATTTATTTGACAGCTTAACCCTAGCAGACGCCTGTCAAAGTGGCATATTTTATGGTAAAGTGAACGACAAGAAAAACACATTAATTTTGGTGGGTGTATTCCCCTATTAGTACGTTACCTAAAAACAATATGGCAGACGAAATATTTGACAGCATTTCTGTGGCAGACGCTGTCAAAGTGACAAGTTTACTCTTGGTAAACAATATTTATAATAGCTCAAATTGGTAAAATAACATAAAACTACACAGGTATTTATTAATTTTAAGAAAGCAGACGATTTATTTGACAGCTTAACCCTGGCAGACGCCTGTCAAAGTGGCATATTTTATGGTAAAGTGAACGACAAGAAAAACACATTAATTTTGGTGGGTGTATTCCCCTATTAGTACGTTACCTAAAAGCAAGATGGCAGACGAAATATTTGACAGCGTTTCTGTGGCAGACGCTGTCAAAGTGACAAGTTTACTCTTGGTAAACAATATTTATAATAGCTCAAATTGGTAAAATAACATAAAACTACACAGGTATTTATTAATTTTAAGAAAGCAGACGATTTATTTGACAGCTTAACCCTGGCAGACGCCTGTCAAAGTGGCATATTTTATGGTAAAGTGAACGACAAGAAAAACACATTAATTTTGGTGGGTGTATTCCCCTATTAGTACGTTACCTAAAAACAATATGGCAGACGAAATATTTGACAGCATTTCTGTGGCAGACGCTGTCAAAGTGACAAGTTTACTCTTGGTAAACAATATTTATAATAGCTTAAATTGGTAAAATAACATAAAACTACACAGGTATTTATTAATTTTAAGAAAGCAGACGATTTATTTGACAGCTTAACTTTAGCAGACGTCTGTCAAAGTGGCATATTTTACAATAAAGTGAACGACAAGCATTACACATTAATTTTAGTGGGTGTATTCCCCTATAAGTACGTTAACTAAAAACAATATGGCAGACGAAATATTTGGCAGAGCTCCTGTGGCAGACGCTAAATGGTATTCAAACATTTTTATTGCAAAATTGGTATAAAATAAAAATTATTCTTTAACAAATATAAAACAGGATTCTTAAAACATCATGAAATCAGTCTCTCGTTTTTATTCGTAAACAAAACCTAAGAGTACTTCAACAAACTTAAAACTATTTATACATATATTAAAAAAAAAAATAACAAAAAATTATATTCTACAAAAAATGCAAATGAATCCAGTCAAGCATTGTTCCAACAAAAAAAAACACATTTCTTAAAACTATAAAATACTTAGGATTTTAAAACATCACAAAATCAGTCTCCCAGTTTTATTATTTTACAAATAAGTAACCTAAATAAGAGAGAGTACAACAACAATCCAGCATCATTCTAAAAAAACACATTTCTTAAAACTATAAAACAGGATTTTAAATTATAACAAAATCAGCCTCCCATTTTTATTCTTTCACAAAAAAGTAACCTAAATAAGAGGGAGAGAACTTTAACAAATCTTAATGTAATTATCTAAGCAAAAATAAATAAAAAAAAATATCATCTACAAATGAATCTAGTACCTTAAAATAGCATAAGTTATACCAAACACTAATAAGTTCCCAAAAACTTGCATAAAAATTTCAAATTACAAAATCAGTCGTTATTTATTGCTGTAAAAATCATCCTCGTCGTCACTTGATTCAACCAAAATTGCGTCGGCGTCGTCGTCACTTTCGTTACTTAAATCAGATTTATGCAAAATATCACCAAGTTAAATGGGCGTTTGAGGCCCGTCAAACCACAATATATTGAATTTATTTTCGCTTAGTATCCAACCATTAATTAGAGGATCGTAAAAATTTGGAGTAACGTTGGTTGCATTCGTCCAAATTGCTGCAATTTGGTTTGTCCTTCGAATTTTTTGCAGTAGTACTGATTTGCAAGGGGGAAAGTTTTGAGCATTAAATTTTTTTTTAAATAAAAGTGGATTTTGTTCTGATGTGCACCTATAAGTTTTAATAAAACATTCCAATCTAGCCTTATCTATATCCTTTAAATTTGGTTTTCCATATAATTTGCAAACATAGCCTTCCAGAGTATTTAGTGTTTCCTGAGGGATGTCTTTAAATGGCTTTGACCCCAATGACGCAAAAGCAGCTTAAGTTTGATTGCAATTTTTTAATATTGTAAAAGGTTTCTTTTTTCCTTTGCCATAAAACGAGGCTTCATAATCACAACCACTCAATGCATGGAATGCTGGTAGTGCTTGGCTAAGAGTTGATCCTAAATAATCGTGTATCTTTGTAAGATTAATATATCTTAACGAATTATTCGAAATTTGACCAGTTTCCATCCAAACAAGCTTATTTTCTTTTTTAAATTGGTCAACATGCGCTAATGCAATAACTGCAATATCTGTATCTGCAGCTCGTATAACTATATTTTTGCAAACAGTTTTTGTTATATGAAAGAATATTTTACTATCGGCCTCTTCATGCTCACAATAGTATTCTTGTGCTATTTCCTTTATAACATGTTCGTTTTTCTGATAAAATTAATAGCAATGATTATCAATGGTTACATATAGTTTTATTATTAATTATTGGGTAATAACAGTTATTTTCCCACTTTGGATGGAAACTGGTCAAATTTCGAATAATTCGTTAAGATATATTAATCTTACAAAGATACACGATTATTTAGGATCAACTCTTATC